>BSBM01000769.1:18292500-19492500 GCA_027924585.1 Larix kaempferi
CCATGACGACTTGATTAGATCCTTTGCATCTCATCATCTTCATCCTACACTGAGACAAAAAATAACAGGTGCCTTAGATTTTGATTAATACATCAATGTAAAGAAGATGCTCTGCATATTCCATGGAGCCAAGCTTATACCTTCCATGCTATGCTTTGCCAGCATTCCATAGGGGTGGGAGTATCAAGACTGTTATCCTTCCCCATAAATTAACCAGGCAAATATTTCCCAGCAAATAAAACTAACCATCAAAGTGCATTTTGTCACATCTGCATCGTCGTAAGAGAATAAAATCTGATGGTAATTATGAACAAATCTGACATACTGTGATCTCACAATAATCGCACCTTCGAGCAGTCTTTATACAACATTAATATATATCTACTATGTATTTAATTATTCTTGATGTAATACATATGTTTCTAACTGAAAAATAAATTAATGTTTTGAAATCAAAATAAACAAATTTGTAAATATACCCTTAAACCCCCAAACACCTAGAAGCACTTAAATGCACTTAGGGATTATGGGTTAGAAGAGGTCCTAAAGGCCTTTATGGGGGAGGGGCTCTTTATGGGGAGGGACTCTAGGCATAACCCAACACATTTATATCTGTTGGGCAATAAATACAATGAACGTTACCCACCAACCATTGCAACGTTCAACAAGGACATGCACGCACCAGATGCGCGCATGCACTAGATGTGCGCACCCTCCTTTTGCGCGCACGCACCAGAGGCACGTGTGCGTCCCTGTTGAACATAAAATTTAGAAAATCACCCGCGTTCTTTCTCCCGCATTTTTTTCCTCATTCATCGCGTTCTATTCGCTGGTTTCATGCACAGTCCAACAAGCATTTTCATGGTAGATTGAATTCATACACCATTTGGATAAAATACACAATATTTGGGGCTCTATTTGGCTCTTTGTATTGAATACACACCTATTGGGCTCTATTTGGATCAATTGAGTGAATACACAACAGTTGGACTGTATTTGGCACCTTGGATTGAATTCTCATGCTACTTGGATACACATGAAGTCTTCTTACATATAGTGGACACATCAAAAGAACATTTGACATTTGAAGCAAAGAGCAATCATAATCCTTGAGGTATGGTGAAAATTTGATCTTGTTAAATGTAATTTAGTCTTCATTCACTTGTTTGAATGGCATCGATTTTGGTTTTTCCTCATGAATTGTATGATAGATCTATTTTAGTATTCTTAATCTTCAACATAGACAATAAAAACATCCTACCAAAAAAAAACTACAACATGCACCAAGCAATGCTTTCAACCTTTCATGAAGATAATAAAAAAAAATTACTTGCATCACCACCAATAACATTTCATAATCACATTCCTCCATCTAGTAGACAAACATTTGTTGAATTCCTCATGGTTTCACTACAACAACTCACACAAACACCTAAACAATTGAAAACTCTTAGTCTTTTGGGGCTATTTTCCCTCATCCATACCATGAAAATGAAGTCAATATGAGCTTCTCCCTTGTAGGGAATTTACTGGACTACTAACATCCCATACCACCATCCAATACCATCCTACTGAGTTCCTAGATGTGATGTTGTAACTTTATATGTAGTGCATTCCCAATAGCTTTTAAGATTATATGAAAACATTATCACTAGATGTTGTTGTACATAATCAATTGCTACATCGAGCTTTAATAATCATGCACATCGAGTTTTAATATCTTGTTTGTTGTTCATTCTTGCAGGGGTCATATTTTCATTTTTCCAAAAGCGCATTAAATATGGGCAACAGACGTAATAATCAAAGAAAGTCTAGAAGGATGCCACTGCCCCCTGAAAAGGCCCATGAGATAAGAGAAAAGGCCAGGTTGTACATGCAAAACCGTAAAAATGAAAATGTTAGTGCCTTAGATCCATCAACAAGCAATGACAAAGTGGTTGAAGTCAATCAAATCTTGCCTGATGTCGAGTATGAAGGGATGGATGTTGAACAAGTTCTTAACTGGAAACCACCCCAAGAAGAGCACCCACCTAGCGAACACACTCCATTGCAGGACCAATTTCTGAACGAAGGGCCACAACAAACCGTTGACGAGACTCGTACTTCCTTGCCGACTCCCTTGCCTCAACTATCAACCAGACGATGAAGAACTCCCAGACGTATTCATGTGGATGAAAGTTCATTTTCAGGACTTGAAGGTAAGATGTCCAAACGCACTATTGATTTCCATTGTAACAAGATAATAAAGATTTTTTTGAATCCAAAACCGATGCAACAAAATGTCAATTGTTTCTTGCTTTGTTAAAATCACATTGTCTAGCTCATGTTAGGAGAATTTTGTGCATAAAGGTAGTTAGAAGTTCAGAGGCCAACAATCATGTTGTTAGAAATCTACAATATGCATTTAATTTGATTGGAAAAACTTCTCGCACAAAAGATTTTAATGCGGCCCGTCATGTACTGTCGGAATCGATTGTAGACAAATCCACAAGGCAACGTCGCCTACTATCACACACATGTAAAATCTTTAAAGTAGATAGAAAGACTCTTCAAAAGTATTCTTCCATTAGATAAAAACTTGAGACCCCAGGCCAAAAAGATTGTTGGGCCTCTGTTGGTAGGTTACCTCGTTAAGACATGAAGCTCATTGATGCTGTTAAAGAACTAGTGCAAAAGTTTTGGAATGATAACACTAGACCATCATCGAATCAAAGAGATGTTTTAAAGTTGAGAAAAGGTGTTAGGGGGGGTGAACCCCATGTCAAGCACTTCCTTGACACCACACAAACATAACTCTATGAGAGGTTCAAGAATGAGCACACACAATTGAACTTGGGTCAAAGGTCCTTCGAAAAATGCAAACCCTGGTATGTTAGAATTTGCATTGATCGCAGTACATGTTGTTGTAGATACCATGTAGAATTTGAGTACTATTATGATACATATAGACATATATTTTGTGGTTTGCATACTAACATTGTGCAGGATTGCCCTTCGTTACAACCACCGAATGCATCCAGAGAATTTATACATAGCATAATGTGTGGAAGGCCTGAAGGACAAAATATTATAAAAGATCATGTTTATATGGGACATGTTCCAGTTGCAGTGGATTTGCATTATTGAGCCGCTGCATCCACGAAACCGCAGAGCACGAATTTGGGAGGATGTCAGTAGAAATGCAGAACTTCTAGTACATAACATATCAAGTAGATAGTTCAAAGGAAAGCAAAAAAATTGCATTGGTGAAGTAACATGTAATCTAAGTTTACATGCTTTCATACTGTACATGTTGAATTTGTACATATATATTCAGATTGAAAATGTCACGTTGTATTAATGCCCTTGGTTTTGTGGCACCAGGTACAAATTTGTGATTTCATGAAGGAATTCTACCAAAAGACCGAGCATTGTGTACAGCATGTCCATGTAGCACGATGGCAGGATGAACAGTACAGACAGTGCAGGGACACCTTTCCCAAGGGCACAATATTGTTGGTTGTGGACTTTGCGGAAAACTATACCCTATAGCCACAGAATGAGATTCAAAGTCAATACTACCATTCAGACCAAGTTAGCATAATGGTCCATATCATGTACAGGCACGCGCCAGAGAGAAGCAACGACATGAGGATGATATTGAAAGAGACCAACTTCTACATCAGTGACAACAGGTGCCACGACCTGCATTATGTGCAGCATTGCTTCAAAATTTTCTATGATCAGTTGAAGGAGAGAGGGATACAAATGGATCAGCATTGGATATGGTCAGATGGTTGTGCAGGCCAGTTAAAAAATGCACGTGTTTTTCAGTGGTTGAGTATGTTGCACAAGACTTATGATGTGCTACATGTATGGAACTATTTTAAGACCGGGCATGGAAAGGGAGAGCACGACGGGGATGGAGCATGTCTCAAAAATACCCTACGAAGGGAGGAGATGAGGTGCATGGGATGCCCTCATATTCGGAATGCTAAATCCACAGTTCGATGGTGCAAAGAAAAAATGTCAGATCGAACCACAGAGCAACACACACCAACAGGTAAAGGACATGTTGTCAGAAATTTCTGGAATGTAGTTGATATAGATCGATTGCATTCTTATAGTTGTAGTACTGTGCAAGGCACTCGTGGATTTCATTCTGTTCGAAGCTCAAACAATCCTTTATTTGAAATATGGATGCGAAAACTTGCTTGCTTTTGTGGGTCTTGCAGCAGTTGTGAGTGGGATGAGTGCGAATCAATGGATTGGGTTGATGAATGGGATCATGTATCACTTTCAGTGGACCCACATGCAGTTGCTGAAACAATCTAGTTAGAGGAAGGCCAATCCTCTATTTCGAATGAATATGATCATATATCTGATCTTGTATAACCAGGTAAACATTTCTGAATGCATATCCTGGTTCCCTCCTTGTTTTTGTAATTATCCAAGTTATCAAACCACTACTTGTTGCAATATGACCTTAAAATGCATTTTTGCAGGACACATCTACGCAGTTGTCGCCCCAACAGATAGTGCAATTGGGACGAATTATTGGTTGGCATGATGCATCCAGGTGAAGCAAACCCTCCTCACATCATTAACGGATAGTGAAGGCATTACCTTTCCGACTGGATCGATGGTTGTTTAGGGGGAATATCTTACAGTGGATGGAAAGGGACCAAAGAGCAATGGCTACACATGCACAGATTATAGACCAGGGTCGCGGGTGTATCACTTTACGCACTTGATCGTGGGTACAAACATCCAACTACAGACAATGTCAATGAAGTCATCAAACAAGGCACGCTACTTACTACCTCATGTGAAGCATGAGAGGTTGTTTGAGACAATAAAAAATCGAGAGGATCCAGAAGGCCTAATTGACTGAGGTGCATAGCATAGCCATTTGATTGTTTATTCATGCACGGTTAATGTTATTCATGTTAGATGGTTTATTTGATATCGTTATCTTATATTGTTTATTTGATGTCTGAGTTATGACTTATATCCATGTGATTGTTTATTCATATATGGTTAACCCTAGAAGCACTAATATAACCCTACAAACATAATCTAGCCCTAGAAATGCTAGAAAGCTAAACTAACCCTAGAAACACTAATCTAACCCTTAGAAACTAATCTAGAATCCTAGAAACATAATCTAGCCCTAGAAATCCTAGAAAGCTAAACTAACCCTAGAAACACTAATCTAACCCTCATAAACTAATCTAGAATCCTAGAAACATAATCTAGCCCTAGAAATGCTAGAAAGCTAAACTAACCCTAGAAACACTAATCTAACCATCAGAAACTAATCTAGAATCCTAGAAACCTAATGTAGCCCTATTAACCTAATCTAGCCCTAGAATCCGTGACCCACCACATGTACCCTCAATAGGGGGTATTTGGACTCCAAGTGGGATAGGATCACTATTAGAAGGGTTTGTTACCCAATCTATTAAGGGCCCAAGTCACATTGAGTCATTTCCAGTCTTATATAGCCTATATGCCGCTAATCAAATGCCAAAAAATCCGGCTGGGAGAACACTTGTTATCTTACACACTCTAATTACCCTCTAGGAAAAGCAACAGCCATTGCTCTGCAACTTGTGAAGGCTGCGCAAGAAAAAATCTAAGTGCTACTAATTAGAGGAGGGTAGTTGTCACTGGATTGGGAGTAGTCACTTCCTTTGGTCATGATCCAGGTACTTTATAGGGAAATCTTCTTCGGGGACAGAGTGGTATCGGTGATATTGAGAGCTTTGATTGCATCAAACCAATAATAGACAATGACTACTATTTTGCAACAAATAACCTCCAAAAAACATAGAACCAATGACATCATAGAAAAACCATAGAACATAGAAACACACTATGTAACATAATTATCAATGAAAAATATACTTTATTATATGTTAATCCTCTTATCCTACAAATGAAACTTCCCAATATTTTGTTGCTTCCGGTTCTCGTCATATTTATTAGAAAAATATAGGGAGATGTTTTTCAACAAAATTCAATGCAATTGCACATTTATTACAAGTATATGTACATTAAGGACATGTAACTACTTCCTTAACAAAAAGAGAAGTTAAGAGAAAATCTCTTAATAACTTAACACTCAACCTAAACACAAAGATATTATAAAAATTAATCATAAAAATACTCACCTAACACATACTTACCTGAGAGAATATCTCAATTATATCAACATCCACTTAGTTAGGCTCATAACAACCACATCAACCCTGTGATACCTCGTGTATACATCCACTTAACTTATGTGCGCAAACTTCAACCATATGTGAACCCATCATATAATACCTTACCTAATCTAGTAGGTCAATCACTCATAATAACCGTGAAGTAATAGGTCATAGTATACATATGCAAAATTCTTCATATTTGCACTTGTATCCTCATCCATTAGCATACACCAAATATATTTAAAAACATTGCATTATCAATCCTCACCCAAACCCTAACACTAACCCTCACCCAAACCCTAGCACTAAACCATCTCCTTAATCATCACCATCACCATCGCCATCACCATCTCCATCATCATCATTGACTCTAACTCTAACCCTAATTCAATTTACTTCTATAACCCTAGCCCTAACCCTCACCCAAACCCTAGCAATAAGTGTTAGAAAAACAGGATCGCAGAGCAATAACAATAAACAAAAATGCAAATATAATCACACATACACATTACAAGAGAGACACAGATATATCGTGGTTCACCCAACTTGGGCTACGTCCACACTGAATTTTCCAGTCCTTATTATTATTACTGTCCAGCAAGGTGAAGGGATACAGCCTGCAGCACAACCGCTGCACTTCCTCTTCTCTGTTGTATAGTCTCTCTCCTGATCTTAGAGATCTTTACAATGCATAAAACCTAATACATCATCATCCCTAGCCGTATTACAATGTCTTTATTTTATAAGGGAAATACAATGGGAAAATACCACGGGATACCCAAAACCCGTGGGGGGGCGATGCCCCCCCACACCCCCCGGCTGGGGTGACTGTACAGTCACCTACATATCATATAAAACTGGGGTACAAACACGACTGATACAATATCATCTATGAGACTAGAAGATCTGTCTCCACAACCAACACTAAGCCATCTTCTCCATCCTCACCATCACCATCACCGTCACCATCAACATCTTCATCATCACCACCATCTCCATCATCATCATTGACTCTAACTCTAACCCTAATTCAATTTCCTTCTATAAACCTAGCCCTAACCCTCACCCAAACCCTAGCACTAAGCCATCTTCTCCATCCTCACCATCACCATCACCGTCACCATCAACGTCCTCATCATCACCACCATCTCCATCATCATCATTGACTCTATCTCTAACCCTAATTCAATTTCCTTCTATAACCCTAGCCCTAACCCTCACCCAAACCCTAGCACTAAGCCATCTTCTCCATCCTCACCATCACCATCACCGTCATCATCAACGTCCTCATCATCACCACCATCTCCATCATCATCATTGACTCTACCTCTAACCCAAAATCTAACTCCAACTCTAACTCTAACTCCAGGTTCCTCATCAAAGCCTCCATCATCATCATCTTCATGACCATCGCCATCGCCATCACCATCACCATCAATCTCTTCATTATCATCACCATCATCATCATCATACATGCCCGGTGGAAGATTTTCCAGAGTTGACCCCCATGTGCAAAAATTGCACACTCCCTCACTGAGCAAAACCCCAGTTTCCAAGATGGACGTACAAGGTGAGCGCGGGGCCATTGAGCCAGAGGGGAGGGGAACCCCTAGCACTATCCTGGCATGCTGAATCCAACGGAGTCGACGGTTCATCCATCCGAGCCATGGTCTTCATTCTATGGCTCGTCCCGTCTCGCATCCAGAAGGCCTTCGAGGACACCTACTGGATACCTACTGGGGGCATAGAATTCCAACCGTGCAACAAAACTGGGTTTCGGGGAGTCATGCAGGTGTGTCTAGGCAGGTTCCCGCTGGGAATGCTAGCCACAAGTGCTCGGTGGGTGATTTTCCAAAGTTGACCCCCATGTGCAAAAATTGCACACTCCCTCACTGAGCAAAACCCTAGTTTCCAAGATGGACGTACAAGATGAGGGAGGGGCCACCAGGACGAAGGGGAGGGGCACCCCTAGCACTATCTTGAAATGCTAAATCCAATGGAGTCGACAGTTCGTTGATCTGAGCCACGGTATTCATTCTATGGCTCGTCCCATCTTGCATCCAAAAGGCCTTCAGGGACACTTGCTGGATACCTACCGGGGCCGTAGAACTCCAACCGTGCAACAAAATTGGGTTCCGGGGAGTCATGTAGGTGTGTGTAGGTAGGTTCCAGTTGGGAACACTAGCCACAAGTGCCCGGTGGAATATTTTCCAGAGTTGACCCCCGTGTGCAAAAATTGCACACTCCCTCACTAAGCAAAACCCTAGTTTCGAAGATGGATGTACAAGATGAGGGCAAGGCCACCGGGCTGGAGGAGAGGGGAACCCCTAGTACTATCTCAGCGTGCTGAATCCAACAGAATCGACGGTTCGTCAATCCAAGCCATGGTATTCATTTTATGGCTCGTCCCGTCTCGCATCCAAAAGGCCTTCAGGGACACCTACTGGGGGTGTAGAACTCCAACCGTGCAACAAAACCGGGTTCCGGGGAGTCCTACAGGTGTGTCTAGGCAGGTTCCATCAGGGAACGCTAGCCACAAGTGCCCGATGGATGATTTTCTAGAGTTGACCCCCATGTGCAAAAATTGCACACTCCCTCACTGAGCAAAACCCTAGTTTCCAAGATGGACATACAAGATGAGGGCGGGACCATTGGGACGAAGGGGAGGGGCACCCCTAGCACTATCCCATCGTGCTTAATCCAATGGAGTCGACGGTTCGTCGATCCGAGCCACGGTATTCATTCTATGGCGCGTCCTGTCTCACTGCCAGAAGGCCTTCAGGGACACCTGCTGGATACCTGCCGGGGGCGTAGAACTCCAACCGTGCAACAAAACTGGGTTCCAGGGAGTCCTGCAGGTGTGTCTAGGCAGGTTCTGGCCGGGAACGCTAGCCACAAGTGCCCAGTGGATGATTTTCCAGAGTTGACCCCCGTGTGCAAAAATTGCACACATAGTCCATCCTTATCTTGATAAACAAGAGTTTTATAATAGCTTGAATGTTTTATAATAGCTTGAATTTGCACACATAGTCCGGGATGCCGGGTTTCAGCTAGGGGACCCCCCACAGCGTTCCCCGAAGACCCGGAAGTGGTGCCAATGAGCCATCTCCGGACCTAGGGTTTTGCTCAGTGATGACCATTCCAAATTTGCTCAAGGGGGCCATTTCTCGTTCGGATGCCCCTGGGTGTGCGTGGCCACTATGGACAGGTCCACAATGGTCAGGTGGACCTATGGGAGGTGACAGAATCGAAGCCCTCTCGCTGGGTTGGGTTCCGTGGCCCCGGGGAAAATCCTCTAGGTGTCCCTGAACGGCCTAGGGGTGCCCAACTAGAATGCCAATGGCACCGGAACCGTGGCTCGGTTCGTGAATCCATCGACTCCGGTGGGTCCAGGACGCCGGGTTTCAGCTAGGGGACTCCCCACAGCGTGCCTCGAAGCCCCGGAAGTGGTGCCAATGGGCCATCCCCAGAGCTAGGGTTTTGCTCAGTGAGGGCCATTCCATATTTGCTCGAGGGGGCCATTTCTCGCCCGGAGGCAGAAGAAGATCAATTTTCGACAAAACAATGTAGTTAGCAAAAGAAGATTAATTTTCAACAAAACAATGTAGTTATTACATGTGGAGGCAGAGGTTTCCTGTGGAAAATGAGTGTAGGGTTGAGCAGAGGAAAGATGTTGGGAAATGGGCTATTACATTAGCTTTTCCGATGGGCAAGTGGTTTACAGAAGGAAATATGGCGGTTGTAGGTATCTATGCTTTTCTTCCGACGGAAATAGGATTTCCCTCGGAAGAAAAGCGTAGATACCTACAGCCGCCAAAGCATAGATACCTACAGTGGCCCATCGGAAAAGCGAATGTAATAGCCCATTTCCCAACATCTTTCCTCTACTCAACCCTACACTCATTTTCCATGGGAAACCGCTGCCTCCACATGTAATAACTACATTGTTTTGTCGAAAATTGATCTTCTTCTGCTAACTACATTGTTTTGTCGAAAATTGATCTTCTTCTGCCTCCGGACGAGAAATGGCCCCCTTGAGTGAATCTGGAATGGCCTTCGGGTGCTACGGGAATTCTAGTCAGGCACCATGGTGGCCACGCACGCTCGGGGGCCTCCAGACGAGAAATGCACCCCTTGAGAGAATTTGGAATGGCCATCACTGAGCAAAACCCTAGCTCCGGAGATGGCTCGTTGGCACCACTTTCGGGTCTTCGGGGGACGCTGTGGGGGGTCCCCTAGCTGAAACCCACTGTCCCAAACCCACCGGAGTCGACGGATTCATGAACCAAGCCATGGTTCAAGTGCCATGGGCATTCTAATCGAGCACCCCGGAGCCGTTCAGGGACACCTGGAGGATTTGCCCCGGGGCCACAGAACCCAACCCGACGAGAGGATTTGGATTTCGTCACCTCCCACATGTCCACCTGGCCATTGTGTGCCTGTCCACAGTGGCCACGCACGGCCAGGGGCATCCGGACGAGAAATGGCCCCCTCGAGCAAATTTGGAATGGCCATCACTGAACAAAACCCCAGCTTCGGAGATGGCTCGTTGGCACCCCTTCCGGGTCTTCAGGGAATGCTATGGGGGGTCCCCTAGCTGAAACCCAGCGTCTCGGACCCACCAGAGTCGACGGATTCACGAACCGAGCCATGGTTCCGGTGCCACGGGCATTCTAGTTGGGCACCCCGGGGCCGTTCAGGGACACTTTGGGCATTTGCTCCGGGGCCACGGAACCCAAACTGGTGAGAGGACTTGGATTCTATCGGATCCCATACGTCCATGTGGCCATAGTGGACTTGTCCATAGTGGCCATGCACGCCTGGGGGCCTCCAGATGAGAAATGGCCCCATTGAGCAAATATGGAATGGCCCTCACTGAGCAAAACCCTAGCTTCGGGGATGGCCCATTGGCACCGCTTCCGGGTCTTCGAGGCACACTGTGGGGGGTCCCCTAGCTAAAACCCGTCGTCCTGGACCCACCGGAGTCAAGGGATTCACGAACCGAGCCACGGTTCGGGCGCTACGGGCATTCTAGTTGGGCATCCCAGGGTCGTTCAGGGACACTTGGAGGATTTGACCCGGGGCCATGAAACCAAAACCGACGAGAGGACATGGATTACGTCACCTCCCACATGTCCACCTGGCCATTGCAGACCTATCCATGGTGGCCACGCATGCCCGGGAGCCTTCGGTCGAGAAATGGCTCCCTTTAGCGAATTTTGCATGGCCTTCACACGGGGGTCAACTCTGGAAAATCATCCACCGGGCACTTGGGGCTAGCATTCCCAGCTGGACCTGCCTAGACACACCTGCAGGACTCCCCAGAACCCATTTTTGTTGCACGGTGGGAGTTCTATGCCCCCGGCAGGTATCCAGCAGGTGTCCCTGAAGGCCTTTTGGATGCGAGACGGGATGAGCCATAGAATGAAGACCGTGGCTCGGATCAATGAACCATCGACTCCATTGGATTTAGCACACCGGGATAGTGCTAGGGGTGTCCCTCCCCTCCAGCCTGATGGCCCCACCCTCATTTGGTACATCCATCTTGGAAACTAGGGTTTTGCTCAGTGAGGGAGTGTGCAATTTTTGCACACAGGTGTCAACTCTGGAAAATATTCCACCGGGCACTTGTGGATAGTGTTCCCGGCCGAAACCTGCCTAGACACACCTGCAGGACTCCCCAAAACCCAATTTTGTTGCGCGGTTGGAGTTCTACGCCCCCGGCAGGTATCCAATAGGTGTCCCTGAAGGCCTTTTGGATGCGAGACGAGACGAGCCATAGAATGAAGACCGTGGCTCGGATCGAAGAACCGTCGAATCCATTGGATTCAGCACGCCAGGATAGTGCTAGGGATGCCCCTCCCCTCCGACCCGGTGGCCCCGCCCTCATCTGGTACGTCCATCTTGGAAACTAGGGTTTTGCTCAGTGAGGGAGCATGCAATTTTTGCACACAGGGGTCAACTCTGGAAAATATTCCACTGGGCACTTATGGCTAGCATTCCTGGCTGAAACCTACCTAGACACACCTATAGGACTCCCCAAAACCCAGTTTTGTTGCACGGTTGGAGTTCTATGCCCCCGGCAGGTATCCAGCAGGTGTCCCTGAAGGCCTTTTGGATGCGAGATGGGACGAGCCATAGAATGAAGACTGTGGCCTGGATTGATGAACCGTCGACTCCACTGGATTCAGCACACCAGGATAATGCTAGGGGTACCCCTCCCCTTCGGCCCAGTGGCCCCGCCCTCATCTTGTACGTCCATCTTGGAAACTAGGGTTCTGCTCAGTGAGGGAGTGTGCAATTTTTGCACACGGGGGTCAACTCTAGAAAATCATCCACCAGGAACTTGTGGCTAGCGTTCTCGGCTGGAACCTACCTAGACGCACCTCCAGGACTCCCCAGAACCCGGTTTTGCTGCACGGTTGGAGTTCTACGCCCCCGACAGCTATCCAGTAGGTGTCCCTGAAGGCCTTTTGGATGCGAGACGGGATGAGCCATAGAATGAAGACCGTGGGTCGAATCGATGAACCGTCGACTTCATTGGATTCAGCATGCCGGGATAGTGCTAGGGGTGCCCCTCCCCTCTGGTCCAGTGGCCCCGCCCTCATCTTGTACGTCCATCTTGGAAACTAGGGTTTTGCTCAGTGAGGGAGTGTGCAATTTTTGCACACGTGGGTCAACTTTGGAAAATATTCCACCGGGCACTTGTGGATAGCGTTCCTGGCCAGAACCTGCCTAGACACACCTGCATGACTCCTCGGAACCTGGTTTTGTTGCACGGTTGGAGTTCTATGCCCCCGGCAGGTATCTAGTAGGTGTCCCTAAAGGCCTTTTGGATGCGAGATGGGATGAGCCATAGAATCAATACCGTGGCTCGGATCGACGAACCGTCGACTCTATTGGATTCAGCACACCGGGATAGTGCTACGAGTGTCCCTCCCCTTCAGCCCGGTGGCCCCACCCTCATCTTGTACGTCCATCTTGGAAACTAGGGTTTTGCTCAGTGAGGGAGTGTGCAATTTTTGCACACGGGGGTCAACTCTGGATAATCACCCACTGAGCACTTGTGGATAGCATTCCCGGTCGGAACCTTCCTAGACACACTTGCATGACTCCTCGAAACCCAATTTTGTTGCACGGTTGGAGTTCTACGCCCCCGGTAGGTATCCAACAGGTGTCCCTGAAGGCCTTCTGGATGTGAGACGGGACGAGCCATAGAATGAAGACCGTGGCTTGGATCGATGAACCGTCGACTCCATTGGATTCAGAACGCTGGGATAGTGCTAGGGGTGCCCCTTCCCTCCGGCCCGGTGGCCCCACCCACATGTTGTATGTCCATCTTGGAAACTAGGGTTTTACTCAGTGAGGGAGTGTGCAATTTTTGCACATGGGGGTCAACTATGGAAAATCTTCCACCGGGCACGTATGATGATGAAGATATTGACGGTGATGGTGATGGCGATGGCAATGGTCATGAAGATGATGATGATGGAGGCTTTGATGAGGAACCTGGAGTTAGATTTAGAGTTGGAGTTAGAGTTAGGGTTAGAGGTAGAGTTGATGATGATGATGGAGATGGTGGTGATGATGAAGATCCTAATGGTGACGGTGATGGTGATGGTGAGGATGGAGAAGATGGCTTAGTGCTAGGGTTTGGGTGAGGGTTAGGGCTATGGTTATAGAATGAAACTGAATTAGGGTTAGAGGTAGAGTCAATGATGATGATGGAGATGGTGGTGATGATGAAGACGTTGATGATGATGGTGATGGTGATGGTGAGGATGGAGAATATGGCTTAGTGCTAGGGTTTGGGTGAGGGTTGGGGCTAGGGTTATAGAAGGAAATTGAGTTAGGGTTAGAGGTAGAGTTAATGATGATGATGGAGATGGTGGTGATGATGGAGATGGTGGTGATGATGAAGACGTTGATGGTGACGATGATGGTGATGGTGAGGATGGAGAAGATGGCTTAGTGCTAGGGTTTGGGTGAGGGCTAGGGCTAGGGTTATAGAAGGAAATTGAATTAGGGTTAGAGGTAGAGTCAATGATGATGATGGAGATGGTGGTGATGATGAGGACGTTGATGGTGATGGTGATGGTGATGGTGAGGATGGAGAAGATGGCTTAGTGCTAGGGTTTGGGTGAGAGTTAGGGCTAGGGTTATAGAAGGAATTTGAATTAGGGGTAGAGTTAGAGTCAATGATGATGATGGAGATGGTGCTGATGATGAAGATGTTGATGGTGACGATGATGGTGATGGTGAGGATGGAGAAGATGGCTTAGTGCTAGGGTTTGGGTGAGGGTCTTCTAACGATCATCTAGACATGGATCAAAGAGAAATTATTGAATATTTCTCAAGTTCATGTGAGACATCTACTGATGGATGTCATTCTTTCTATGTTGGTGACATGGATATCTACATTGGAGATCCTACTGCAAGCTTACATTCTCATGTTATTGAAGACCTTGTAGCAGTGGAAGAAGAAGTAAGACCAATCTCATCCTCACCACTTGTACTTCATGAGGTTGATCACATGATCGAGGAAGAGGTTGTATCTCATGAGCCTACTTGCATTTAAGGGCCACACAAGATGAGCAACAAAAAGATTCAAGAGGCCATACACATTCTCCATGACAGTCATGCATTGGTTTCAAATTCTTGTTGGAAAATCTCTTCATTGGAGGATCCATCCTTCCTTGAAGAAATGGATAAGATTTAGAGAGTGATGAGTCACATCAATGGTAACTTTTTGTATTTTCTTTATAAAAGGAATGATTTATTTGAGCTTGTTAATGTATTACATGGGGACTACTTTAATATTAATGAAGATAATGACAAGTTAAACAAAACTTAATTTCCACCTAGGATTCTTTGGAAGAATCCAAGATCCATATTAAGTAACTTAATGTAATGTTTCAAGGTTCATATTTGCACTCCTATTCTTTTGATTGTACACATTTTTCTATGGAGGATTCTCATGACATGATGGATCATGTGAAAAATATTGGTTTTCATGTGCTTGATGAATGTGATGACATGGTAGAGGATTGCCAAGCACTTGTTTTGGAGCATGAGTTTCCTATGGAGGGAACAAGTTTTGCACTTTTTGAGGCACATAGTCCTACTACCTTGGATCCATCCCTTGAAGACACTTTCACACTTTTGGAGAAATTTCATAATCCCATCATAAGTGAACCAACCAAGGATGAGACTTTTGCACTTCTCAGCTTGGAGGATGAGTTGGTTCATGTTCCTTCATCCTACCCTTCCTTATCTTGCATCATACATCCAAAATAAATTTGGGTGAAGGGTTTCTTTTTATTGGTGCCATATGAGGAGTGTGAGACTCCTACACTACATGATCATTCTATGATGAGTACACCACATTCTCTTTTGCATAATAAGTATCCATTGCTCTCATTTGATGACTCTAACATACATGGATGCACCTATGATGTTCACTTGATTCACTTGAAGACTCATGATTTTCCTTGCTCCTTGCTTAGTTCATTTGATGTTGGAGTCCAACTTCATCCAATACTTGGGTGAAGAGATACATGATTGGAGAAAATTCTTATTGGCAGCAACATCCTTTGTTATTTCTTGATGATACACTATGTATTGATCGGGTGCACAAGTGTTGGTACCCTGGCATTTCATACTTGCTAGATTGGTTCTTGATGACAATGCGCACTAGGAGAGTGCGCAAGCAGTGGGACCAAGGAATTGTTGATCATTGGCAGCTCATTGGGAGCACATTTTGGTTGGTTGGATTGAGTCCAAGCAAGCCTCTTCTCTTCCCCATGGGTTCATATTTGCATTAGATGGTGATGGTTTCCTACATGGGAAACATATTTTTGGATGGACGTATGTTTTTCTTGCAGGGTGTTATGATGAATTCCATGTGACTCTTGTGCATTGCATAGGAGAATATATATTGCACTTTGTATTCTTGAGGATCACTTGGGATCCTAGCATATTTATTTAGTCTTCACTATATGCATGGTATGATGGTGGAACAGATGGGGCAATGCTTTGAGAGGATGATTCTCAAGGTGTAGTTGGGTAAATTTTAGAGATACAGTTGATGCACACTTCAATGTTCACTTGTGATTTCCCATACGCCGGATCGTATGGAGTTCATGTGTGGTCCACATAGTGCTGACTTCGTTCATCACTAAGGTTGGAGGCAATTAGTGATGTGATGGTACTCCCTCATTTTTGTTATGGTTTCTTGAGGACAAGAAAAGTAGGAGGGGAGGAATTTTCATGTCCCCAAATTTTGCATTGGATCAAAATGGCCTTTTAGAACCACTTGGCCATGTTCATGATAGTTTGTCAAATTGGTGCTAAGGGTCAAATAATTTCTAAAGCATGACGTCCTAGTTAGTAATAATGCAAAATTAGATCCAAATGGACAAGGTGGGTCACATGAAGAGTAAATTCCCAATCCAAAGTTCAAATGGATATAAGTAAATTTATTTGGGAATTTAGATTTATCATAAGTTTTCCTTTGTATTAAAATGGGGTAAAATTTCCTAAGGAAAATTATTTAAATTGAAGTAAAAGTTGGTCCAAGGTGTGAATGGGACCAAATGATGATTAAGGGAGGTGCATTAATGTTTTACCAAGTATAAGGGACGTTTTGGGGGCAAATAGAAGTGTTCTCCCATGTAAAAGAGTGTTTCCTTATGATAGGGGAAGCTAGTGGATATCACTAATGAAGGAATAATGAAGGTTGGACCAAATTCAAATTTGAAGGGAGAGAAATGATCAAAAGTGGTTAGGACGACACCTTGGGTTGTGGAAATGATCGATGTTGGTTAGAAAAGGTCCAAGAGGTTTTTGTAGGGTGAATTACATGAGGAAGTGGTCAAATGGTACATTGAATGTGGCCAATGTGGAATAAATCTAGGGTTATGTTACTCCCCATGGATTTTCTACATGGTTTTTAGGTCCCTTGGTATTTTCAAGTGGTTTTGGGGTTTCTCTGAAGCTATATAAATAGAAACAAGTGCACTTCATGAGGTTGGATAGTATTTTGTTTGAATCTTATTGATATTTTTCTTGAGCGAATTCTGGTACTTGAGAGATGTATCCCTTGCTAGTAGTAGGGAGATGTGACCCTCTATTCATTTTATTGAGTGAAGCATCCAACTTCCGTCTCGCATCCAAAAGATGGAGATGGTGATGATGACGAGGTCAATGATGATGATGAAGATGGTGACGTTGATGATGATGGTGATGGTGGTGAGGTTGATGGTGATGGTGATGGTGATGGTTTCGTCTCGCATCCAAAAGATGGAGATGGTGATGGTGATGAAGATGGTGATGATGATGAAGATGGTGACGTTGATGATGATGGTGATGGTGGTGAGGTTGATGGTGATGGTGATGGTGATGATGAAGATGGTGATGGTTCCGTCTTGCATCCAAAAGATGGAGATGGTGATGGTGATGAAGATGGTGATGATGATGAAGATGGTGACGTTGATGATGATGGTTATGGTGGTGAGGTTGATGGTGATGGTGATGGTGATGATGAAGATGGTGATGGTTCCGTCTCGTATCCAAAAGATGGAGATGGGGATGGTGACGAAGATGGTGATGATGATGAAGATGGTGAAGTTGATGATGATGGTGATGGTGGTGAGGTTGATGGTCATGGTGATGGTGATGATGATGAAGATGGTGATGATGATGAAGGCGTTGATGATGATGGCGATGGTGATGAAGATGATGAAGGCATTGGGGAATTTATTTATATCCAATGTATTTGACTCTAAGAACCTCTCATGTGTGATTATAAAAAAATCAATATTTCCTCAACCCCCAAACATGCCCTTTCAAAGAATTTTTTATATTTGAGTGTGGTATGGGTGCCAACATGAGGTTTTGTCTACTAAGGATGGATCTTGGCATCTTGACCATGGTTGGGGTGATGACAATGAGGTTCATATGACTCTAATGAATCTTCCATGGATCATGGGGTAAAATGATCTCTCAAGTATTATTGCATGTGAACTTGCACGTACCAAGCTACAACAAATATTTCACAGGAGTGGACTTGTCTATGTGAACAGATAAGTGAAAAGATTTTAGCAACAAGACCTATCAATTTTAAATTGGAAGTATGGGAAATGTTCAAAGTGGGATTGAGAGGCTTGATGGTGATTGTAGTAGTGGGCATGGTATTGGTGAGAATGATGACATGATAGTGGAATTAAACATTAATATGGTGACCCTGGAGCTTGGATCCTAGCCTAGAAACATGAGAGCCTAGCCTAAAAACCCTAGTTGGTAGCATAAAC
Source organism: Larix kaempferi (assembly GCA_027924585.1). Taxonomy (NCBI): domain Eukaryota; kingdom Viridiplantae; phylum Streptophyta; class Pinopsida; order Pinales; family Pinaceae; genus Larix; species Larix kaempferi. The sequence continues at coordinate 18,311,003 of BSBM01000769.1, forward strand.
CCTAGTTTGTATTCTAATCACAATGAAACCATATTATGTATCCTAAGATCTAGCCCTAAATTATAATACATGTAAAGATTAAATCATTTTCATTGTACATATATAGTCATCTGCATACATTTGAATCCAAACCACTATACACATATATGCATACATAAAATTAGATCGCTATCACATAATGATAAATTAAGGAAGTCCTAATTGTAAATGGTAGTGGATGTGATGGTCATCAAATCAAAGGTGGCTATATCTGTGAGTGAGAATTAATGAGATAGCTATACATCGTGCTCAAGGTTGTCCTATTTGTATGGTGACAATTGATTAAGAAATGATTCCATAACTTTGTTATTGATTTGTTGCATGATCTTAAGTGGACAAAATGGTCAAAATAAATACTGGTGACGACATTTCATTATGTAACGTATGGCCTTTTTGGATCTCATTATGTAGAGCTATTAAAAATCATGTTGGATCTCATTTTAACCTTTTGACGACAATGGACATTTTCTATTTTTAAGTGTTCTTTTCCTAGTACTCAAGTTCCCAATATATATCTTATGTGCCATGAGGTGTGATTTGTCCATCCATTTATTCCGTTTGTTTTTAGATTAATTCTCACACATGATTTTGTTTGAGTTAGCCTATGTTTACAATGTTCTCTTAACATAGATACCGTTAGAAGCTTTTACATGTGGAAAGATAAACCAAGCTGAACTACGATATCCAACTTCTCTTCTAAGATCTAGGTAAAACCCAAATTTACACAACATCACATCATGATACACACAACATGAGACAACCACATTAGACAACGAGATATATAAATCACATAACTGAAAATCCATGTACATTGAGGCTACAAAACTCATCCAAACATATACAATTTCTGGCAAATTGTGGAACATGGTTCCCAATGTACGGACAATGGCAACTCGTGCCCTACACAAAATGCGACAACTCATGCCGTAGATACAAAATACATGGCAACTCGTGCCGTAGATACAAAGTACATCAAAAATGGTGCACAAAAGTGCCACATCATGGCTAATGTACATAACACGTGGCGTGTCAAGCATTGTGACCACCGCCGTCACTCCCAGGTGCAGATCCAAAGTCGATCTTCCTACTCTTCGAGCTACCGGTGCCTCGGGTCTTGGTCCGTCTAGGAGTAGACCGTCTCTCCGGGCTCTGGAACAAATGATATAAGATACCGTCATTTTCAAGCATTTGCAACATTTACCACATTTATAAAACAAATGTAGAATTCGAATCTTAAATAAATCACCTCTGACATGAGTGGGAAATGCTGGGTAGGTGTCCTGGATCTACGGAGCCTCCCAAAAATTCCAGCCTACAACATTTAAAACAATCATTTCATTGAAAAGTCATAATTGCTTAAATTAATTTTTTTAATGCATCAAAATATTTTCATAAATTAACTTGATTCTCACCATGAACACCTCCGGTGATGGACATGGCTGGCCTTCTGGGCTAGCAGGTGGAGCAGATGGTCAGACAACCAACTCCGATGCAGTGATGGGGGGGGCGCAGATGTAGTGGCAGCCACTATAAGTGCAACCATTGGAGATACTGATGAGGATATTGGAAGAGTAGATGCCACAATAGTGGCGGGAAGTGGGGATGATATGGTGGGAGAAGACACGGTGGTATGGGGTGGAGGAGGACCATGTGGACTATGAACCCCTGTCGGCTGTAGGATAGAGGGTATCGAACGGAAAGGGCTATGGACGGTGTTGAGGGATGGTGCATGGGAGGGCAGTCCTGCATGGAGGGAGGATGATGGACAAATGGGAGGTTGTGGACGAAGAGGGGAAGGTGGAAGGAAGGGGGGACATGGACGAATGGGGGAGGATGGATAGACATGGGGGCGTGGATAAATTGGGGGGGATGTATGGACGTAGGGGGTGGGTGAGTGGGGGAGGATGGATGGAGGGGGGAGTATGGTCGGAGAGGGGGGGATGGATGGAAGGGAGGGGGTGGACGTAGGGAGGGGTCTAGATGAAAGCGAGGGGGGGGACTCATGGGAGAGGGTGGATACACAGGACTAAAATGCGGAGACACAGCTGCTGGTGGAACCTACATATACATTTGTAATATCACAATTTAGTAAACAAACAATAAATTAAACCATAGTAAGTCGTAACAAATCAAATTAAAAGCATGCTTATAACTACACATTGTACTTGTGTATATGGTGATGTGCCAGTCCCTGGCGGGGGTGGCTGATCACCATAGTCACGAAACACCTGTGGACAACAAAATGCATGCATGTTATGAACATGTTAAACAAGTCATTATCTAGGAAATCAAGATATTCAAAAATATTGTACGAACTATCAACATGTATGGCATAAATATAAATACCTGAGTAATATAAATGACATACGTAATAACAAAATTGTGTCAGGTACTGAAAATACCTCCGTGTGGGGTGCCACAATTTCATTTGTAGCTGCCATTACTACATCCAGGTTGGGAGATTCTACGTTCTCCCATCTCGGTGTATCAACTCTGAATAACTGTACATTGAAATAATAGTGTAAGTCAAACAAAAATACTTTCAAAATACTTTACAAGTTATAAAGTGATGATTGAAAACACATTAAAAAAATTGTTGACTTGATCCATATAACAACCCTCGATCGGGCCAGGGCAAGTGTGCCCGCAATGGGGACAAAGATGTGGCATTGTCCCCATCGAACTGGAATGCCCAGCATGGCTACCATTGGTCATGGGTCTATCCTGGCCCTGTCGTGAAGGCCCTGCACCTAGATCTCTATCAAGGTCACCCGACCTCTCCACTGTGGTCGTTGCTACAAAGGAGGTGTGTCTGAGGAGACCATGTGCAACATTCCTCATTGCCACCTCAATCTGATCAAGCTTATGGGGCAACTGAGGTGGCTGGGGAGAGGGGTTGGGGTCACACCTAAGAGGTGGTGGCCCTCTCAGTGGGTTCCTCTTGGCAGCAGGTCGATCTTGGGCAGAGCCACGCCCAACACCCTGGAACTCGGTTATGTCAAAATAGTTGACATGTAAATCGAGGAAAAACTCAGCCAGCAGTTGGCGAAGGAAGTACTATGGAACCTCCCTATTATTGCAGGGAGGTTTATCATACACCATGAACGACCTCTACATCCAATTGTCCCTCCACGGTTGGTAATGACACCAATCCATGTAGACACATGGCTTTGTAATGTTCGGTGGTTGGCCTGTTTTCGGCTCGGTGAACATACTATATAATTGGGCTTTTGAAATATTCAAATCTTTTATTGCTTCCTTGGAGATTCCCGTGGAGTAGTACTCCTACATCCTAGCTCTAAATTGAGTCATGTCTGTCAATTGCTGGTGTGCATGTATGAGGGAGTCGATTGAGTTCTCAATTGACGTGGCAAGAGACAATCGAGATGGTTCACCTGAGTTTCTAATTTCGCGAGTGTGCACTCGCATTTCATTTGCATAGTGGTTAATGTCATCTTGTTCAAAATTAGGTTGTGGGTTTTGGTTTTGTTTAGTATTTGGATTGTGTTCACGGTTTTCTTCGGCATTGGGTCCAAGGCTTGGGTTTTCTTGTGTTCCACCGGACTCAGGGTTAACATCTTGTTCACTCATTGTCTCAGTTTACAATCTGCAATAGAAAATTGGTTCATTGTTTTCAAAATTTGAGAATTATTTACAATTAAATAAACAAAAAAATCAAAAAATTGCTACAAAGAATGAATAAAATGAAAACAAAACTTGATATTTACCTATCAATCGCCCTGTTGATGACTTAGTGGGTGTTGTGGGGTGGTTTTGAAGTTGATTTGGGCAACTTTGGTGGTTCAAGTCACGCGTACACGGAGGTGCAAGTCGCGCTCGGTCGGCCAATTGAACAATGCGGAAATTGGACACTGTTTTTTTTTTTAACAGAGGCACGTGCGCACCACTATTGCGCGCACGCACCAGGGACGCGTACGTGCCACATACGCGCACGCGCCTCGGTTCGGTACCGAACCTAGCGGTGCGTGCGCGCTTCCTTAGGTGCGTACGCACCACTTTTTTTTTTCCGCTAGCGCGCCCCCATTACAACGAAAATGGGGACCATCTTCATGCGCCCGCCCGTTTATATTTTGAAGTATATCACGTGGTTGTATTTTTTAATAAATTCTCAAAAATTTAATCATTTTAAATCATATTTTGTGTTTGTATTTCCAAGTGTGGATTGTTATAGCGCAATTTTTGTATGTAGACATGTAACAGACCTGGGTTCCTCATGTGTTGTTTCTTTGGTAATGGATTTTTTTTTTAATTTAGCTTTTTGCGTGGTTTGCTTTTCCTAAAATGGGCTACATCTTGGTTTGCTTCCTAAAATGTCTTAATTTTCCATGGGCATGCAATGGTGTAGTTTGTTTAAATTGCAATTGTTCCTAATGTTTTTGGTTTTCAAGTTTCCTATAGCTCAGTTTGCTTCCTAAAATGTTTTTCGTTCTCCATTGGTACATGTTGTTTTGAAGTTTGTTTATCGCAACTATTCTTAATGTTTATAGTTTTGAAGGTGTGCCAACTTTTAATGTCTTCTATGATGCAGAACCAAATCTAAGCTCATAATTCTTCTACCTTTCCAGTAAAGGTGGTTTTCACTGTACCACTATATTCTAAAACTTCAGAGAGCCCTCAGCCTCTTAAAGTTGGAATTAATAAGCTTCCATGGTTATTTTGAATGATATGGAATGAGTTATTGTAGCTCATGGAAAGCATCTAACCTATTTTGTTCATGTTGTGGAGTGGCCCATTGGGTTATTACAGCTTATGAGGAGTCTCTAAACTATTTTACCAAGATGAATGCAGTATGCAATCAATCATGTTAGAATTTATGTAAATAATATTATTAATAAGTATATTAATCCTTTTCTTGTATTTGAAGTATGCTTCTAGTCACAAGAATTGTGTTAGTTACAACTAAATTATGTCAATTTTTTTGTTCTGGCCCCATGTGGAAACATTAGGATTCAGATAAATTTTTGAAGGGTCTACTTTGTATCTTTACATGAGAGGATGAGCATTAACTATGAATGGAGTACCTATTCCAGACCCAAATATTGCTTACTCTAGAGTAAAGAGCACTTTTCAGCAAGTGCTTGATAATATCATTAATCCCTACTACTGTTATAATTAGATTATACAAGTTTCAAGATGGTTGAATACATTCCTTTTGATCTAGAGAAACTGTCCCGAGCTCTTGGTTTCATCTATTCCGTACACCATTTATTTCTTAGGATATCATTACAATGTATGTTTGGAAATGGCAAGTGGTTCTCCAAATTATGTGATCAATGGTTATTAAACATGTATTTCTTCATGATATCATTACAATATATGATTGGATGGATTGTGTGCATGTTTGGAGGGATCATGTCAAATTATAAAACAGGGAAATAGAAGTTGAGCTTCAAGTCCCTGCAAAGTCATAAAATTCATATCAGACTATTTTAAAAATTTCAGATTAATTATTAAATGAATAGGAAACATGTATATCTATTCCATAAAAAGTATTATTTTTTACATTATAAAGGTGCTTAGGTATTATGGAGATGACGTGTAGAAAATTTATAACTGGTTTTACAGAATGTTTACCTAAAGAAGAAGAAGATCCATTTGAAAAGTACAATGAACTTGGGAGACTCTACATACATAGCAGAATAGATCAAAATGAATATACCCTATAGTTGCAGCAGAATAGATCAAAATGAATATACCCTATAGTTGCAGCAGAATAGGTCAAAAGATATATATATATATATATATATATATATATATATATATATATATATATATATATATAAAGCTGGTTCAACATAATTATTAAATTACATCTGCCAAAAGAATTAGGTCAAATACAAATTAAGTTAACCAAATGACTTAGCATTTACCATACATACATAATACACTTTCAGCATGGTTATTGATGGCCCTTTATTTATATATTGATCGACTTAAAAAAGAGATAATAAACAATAGTATTAACATTTCAAAAAATATTTTATGGTTTCAAACTATGAAAAAAATTTCATTTGGATAAAAGCATAAGCCAAACAATCTCAGGGGTTTGCCAAACAACTGAGCTATAACCCAGAACAACTTAATATGACTAAGCTATAAATATACAACGCATTGATTGTGGATTATTCTTTAGGTAAACATTCTGTAAAACCAGTTATAAATTTTCTACACGTAATCTCCATAATACCTAAGCACCTTTATAATGTAAAAAGTAATACTTTTTATGGAATAGATATACATATTTCCTGTTCATTTAAATATTAATATAGAATTTTAAAAATAGTATGATATGAATTTTATGACTTGGCAGGGACTTGAAGCTCAACTTCTATTTCACTATAACGCGCGCACATTTTGGAATCCTATCCTACATGTTAATTGACATGGCAAGGTCAGAGTCCGCCCATGCCTAGTTCTAAGTAACGCGCACGTGCTTTTAATTTACTAAATTCTAGCGCTTTTTGCAAATGCATGATTGCAACTAAAGGGTCCCTCAACTTTGTGCGAGGGCCCACAAGTATACTAATTTATTAATTAATAAGCCAAGCTTACCAAATATATCAATTAATAAGCTAAGCTTACCAAATATATCAATCAATAAGCTAAGCTTCTTTTTAGCTTAGGAAGTTACTGAGTTCTCTAGCACTCTCTTGTCGGAAAATGATTAATACTTATAATAAAAGTAATTAGGATAATTATTTGGAATCATCCATAACACATAGCGTCATGCTAATACATAGGTCATAAGTGCTGCCTATTCACTTTGTATCGAAAGGCTACTGTCCTCAACTTAGGACGTCATATAAACTTTTTAGGGTATAGATTATTTATACTCTTTAACCCACAACCAAATAAATATGTTACCTAAAGGCATCATAAAGACTCCTAGACATCATCACTTAGATTCTCAAGGCTTCCCTTAACCTTACCTCTCCCCCTAGTGGATTCGGTTTCCCGTCGTTTAGTTGCGTCAAGGCATCATAAAGACTCCTAGACATCATCACTTAGATTCTCAAGGCTTCCCTTAACCTTACCTCTCGTCCTAGTGGATTCAGTTGCCCGTTGTTTAGTTGCATCACAGTCTTTAGTCTCTTATGTTTACAATTTACAACTTAGGAATCAAACCATATAACTTACAAAGTTTACTGGTGGGGCCTTGGGCTTGAGCTCCTCACCATAAAACAAGTACAATATACATTTATATTTACAAAACAATAGGGGTATAAAAGAGGGATGTTACATCTATCATAGAGAGAGATGGATCAAAAATTTTGAGGTGTAAAAATACACCTCCCTAAATTCGGGTTTAAGATGGATCTATGTTGATTCAAATTAAAATAACATTTTACAATAACTAACAATAATTATTTATATTACCAATCATAATATTACTTAAATATTAATATTACAACTAAAAACATAAACATCTAAAAAAACTTATAACAATAATTAAAAATTACACTAAGCAAAAATGATTTAATAATCTATATATAACCATACCAATATATTTACATATCTACGTAAAAAGATTATAAAATAATTACTCCATTTCATTAAATTTCCAGTTGTTAAGTAAATTGCTTTCTCTTTATAAGTGGTATATCTATTTGTCATCATGTTATTATAGAATGCACCTTTTTCATGTAGTTTTTTCCTTTTTTTTAAAATATGAATAAATAAAATTATATTAAAATATAAAAAACTTTACATAACACAAGAGTTAGATTGTCTATTACATTTAAGACAAAGTTCAAAATCAATTAACTATCTAAACAAATCCTAAGATAGTGTTGATCATATTTATATTTGATATCTATTTTCTTTAGACTTTTTACCAATACATTATCAACACATCAAAACCTAAAAAGATTAGGGAAAATCATGCCCAACTTGGTTTTATTCCATTGCAATATCTTTATTCCCTGGACTTACATTGTCTTGCATAACTAAAACTTTGTCGGTTGAATCTCCAAAGATATGTTGCGTTGTAACATCTTCTAGTCGCTCCTTCTTGAATGAGCCAAGGGACTTGTAGGATGACTAACCAAAAACTATGAACTTTGAGAGAACCTAAAGAGTGTGTTATAATGTGTGTCCAACTCCATTGAAACTTTATTTACATTGAAACTTTATCTATTCAAGCTTAATCCATGCCTCCGAAGTATTTTCCAATTCAATTTATTTATGTAAGTTGAAATGCTCTTTGCAAACCTTCTATCTAATCAACTAGGCTTCTTAAGGCCTTATGCATATCAAGAAACTACAATTTGCATAGCTACTAGAGTGATTATGCTTTGCCATAATGGTCTCTAAGCCATGAGGTAGTCCAATTGCCACCAGTTTTGTATTCTTTCAAACTACAAGTTTTGCTTCAAAACCAACACCTTTGTCCAATAGGAACCTAGGAGAAAAAGATCAACAAAGAATAAAGATAGGGGCATTCACGACATTGCCTTTAATACTTGGGTCAAGTCTAATTTGACTCACCTTCCTAGTTATCATTTCAAGATTCCATGAACTAATTCCATATGGAAAAACCCAAATATTCACCATAACAACACATTCTATTACATTTATCACATATAAGTAATCCCACCCATGTTGAGAGGAGATACAATGTCAATGTTAATACACACAATGTTGGAGGAGGAAGTAAAGTGTGTGGAGGTCACATGGCAGAGGGGAGGAGTTATGACCCTCATTTCGATCCACTAATGTGCATGCCATGTAAATATGACATTGTTATACTAGCTTGAGTTATTAATACTAAATCAGTTTATATGAAACTATGTTCAAATATATCTTGAAACTAATAACATATCGAGAAAATTAACAAATTGATTTATTATAAATTATTATTTTACAAAATTATAACATATATTTATAATTAATTTCATTAACAAATCATTTTGTTGCAAATTGCTTCAGGCAAAATTATATACAGCAAATCAATTAATGAAATCACTTTCTCACAAATTTATATAGGAGTAGTCTATTTATTCTTTTTAATGTGGAATCATGTAATTGCTTTTTGGTAAAATCCAAATTTCTATGTGTTTAAATTGTATTCTTAAATCCATAAATAAATTCAGCACCCAAAAATACTCCATAACATCCAAATTATGCAATTTTCATAGCTGATATATGTGATTCTAAATTTTTTTAAATATTTCCACTCAAAATACAAACAAAAATTAAACAAAAAATATACTAAAAAAATTAAAAACCTAGAATATTTAAAATATACCATTTATATAATTCTATTAACAAATTGCTTTATACACAAATTTATACACAGACCAATTTTAAACACTAATTTTCTAACTCAGCTACTAATCTCTCATTGGGCCAAATCACATTCTTTCTAAATTTAACCTAATTTTCTTGCTAAAATTGCCCAATTCGTCACGTAGTTAGGGGCGTTAATTTTAAAAGCACGGGCAACCGTTGAGTACATCATTTCGGATAAAAGCATGTTTTTTCCTGATAAAAATAATAAAAAGCAAATCAGATCTCCTCCTCGATCCATCATCCATGTAGCCGTTGGATGTTTGGATATAGTGGCCTCTACTTTCGCTGATCCGCTCCCTCTTTCGTCTATTTAAACACTTGCGAGCATAGATTCTACATCTTTTATTTCTGTTATTTGCCTTGGAAATTAGCTTTGGGAACTCATCGATCATTCTCTCTCCATCTGTATTGAATTGCAATACAGATACATTGATTGGATTTCTTAGATACATTTAATTTTGTTTTGCATTGCAGGTTGCCCTTCCTTTCTTTTGCTTTTGTTTTGAGTTTTGGATATCTATTTCGTTTTTTAGCTGGCTGATGAACTTCTTGTGCTTTCTGTAATGTTTCTTGGGGTGGGAACTGGGATTGGATTGTATTTCTGTTGCATTTAGAGATACCTATTCATATTCTTCTCCAACATTTTAAAGGGATGAAAAGATATCTGCACCGGCAGCCCATTTAATGGAGCAAGCGATTCAAAAGGACATCGTTCAGTCGACTGGTAAAAAGTTCCAATCCTTTTACATGCATTTTATATATTGTTTAAATGAAAGGGTTGGGTTGGATTGAAGGTATAGGGTTGATTAATTTTTGTATATTAAATGAACGGAAGGGCTGGGTAGGATTGCAGGTTTTGGGTTGTGTTTTTTGTCTGTTCAATGGAAGGGTTGCTGAGGATTGCAGGTTTAGGGTTATAAATATTTATGTCTTTGCAGTGCTCTGGTTTTCCCAGCAGTGACAGTGTAGAGGGAGTTGTGTCGAGCTACGGGAGACTGGCAGTTCTTGCTGCTGTCTCTCTGATTTCCTAATCTTTCAGACGATACCCGACATACCACCCAAGATTGTGATGCAGAACTAGGGATTCCCTGACAATGGACTTCCCTATCAGTGGGGTTTGGGGTCTGCTGGTTTCCACTTCATTCACCGGCGGAGTCCCCAACTGAGCTGAGAGAAACCAACTGGGAAGACCATTGAATATGACATCCAAGAGTTAGCTGATGGCGAAAATTGATGACCACGGCACTGAAAAGGTAGGCAGGTTTTCCTTTCTTTGTCTCGATTTTGTTTACTGTTCCACTTGCTTAACAGTTGGTTGTTTTATTCCGATATGAAAGAGATTTAAAAGTGGTTTTATGGGCTAATCCCATAGATAAATATATTACTGATATGGTTTAAACAACTCAGTTGCCATACGTATTTGAACTAGATATGTTATGTATATAATTGTTTTCAAAAACTCATGATGCCATTTGTATTTAAGATATAGACAGGCTGTCAACGATTTATATGAGATACCTAGTTGTGGTTAGTTTTCAAAATGTCATGATGCGATATGCATGTAAATACATGCTATCAACCAATGAGATACCTCGTTGTGGTTTTTAACACTTAAGTCTCCACATACGAAACTACTATCAATTAGATTGAACAGTTGGTGGTTTCAAAACTCATGATGCGATATGCATTTGAACTACATATGTTTTTCAATATTTAAATTCACGTTATAAACCATTTATATTAGATGTTTTATTGTATTTTATGCAGTATGCGCTGGTAATCTGATACTCCATCCTTTTATTGTTATTTTATGAATTATCATTGGAATTTGGAGCTATATAGAATTTTAGGTTCATTGAGTAAATAAGCTTTACATTCTGGTATCATAACGAAGGTTCAAGCACTCTGAACCTTTGAGTCTTTTATTCAGTAAAAATGTAGTGTTACTTTAACTCTGAATGATTAGGTTTTACATTCGAGTATCATGGTATTATAGTGAAGGTTCAAGCACTCTGAACCGTTAGTCTTTTTCTCAATAGAAACGTACGGTTACTTTAACTCTGAATGATTAGACAAAGTTGTTGGTTCAGTTATTAAAAATTATACGGTTATTTAATTCTGAATGATTAGGTAAAGTTGTTGGTTCAGTTATTAGAAATTATAGCCTTCAACGAGACTGCTTGTGCTTTCATAGTTTAGATACTACTAGACAGTTCCTATGGCTATTATCAATCTGTGTAAGAAATATCATTCAAGCTTGTAAATCGTGGAATCCGTGAAAACCGTAGAAAGTCACAAACAAAACTATTGACACCACTTCACCATCTACCTTTGATGTGTTATATGTTGAGTATTATTGGAAGTACCACCAGCGAATCGAAGCTCGATTGCTCGCTTTTACAGCTCCATGTCTTCTGATTGTTTTACAAGTTTGCAAATTAATGAGGACTTTAATGGATTGATCCCAAAAGAACCATCCAATCCAAGCTCAATTTCACTGTCAGTTGCAGCCTGTAACTCATTGAAGAGCAGTTGTTGCCTAGGGTTCACATTAGTAGCATGTCACAGTTGCAAACCAGACTTTGCATGATTGTCCTTAGCAAGCCGCTAACTGGGTTCATTACCAAATATTATCTCTTTTATTAATATTATAAGCAAACTCAATGAGCATAAATCTTTCCTCCCACAAAGTCTACCACATTAGACCTGAGTTAGACCTTTGTATGGGCACATAAACAGTATTAAAGCACATTCTTTCTGAGTTCTGGACATAATGTCAGCCCTAAAAGGAAATTATGGGCAACTTTGGTGGCCTGTGCAACAGTTCTTGGTATATACAAGGTTTTAACTCTCAAATCTGTGTGTTATCTGGGGTGAAACCAGTAGTAAAACTCCACCATATTGAATTTGGGGCACGAAAAGCAGTGATAGAGATCCTAAAAAGGGAGTTAAAAATGGCGTGTCAAACATTTCCACATACTATATATAGCACCCACTACCCACTCCAGGAGTTAAAAATGTTGACTTCCTTCCCTTGGCTCATGAATTAATCCAGGCTCTGGATTGCTTCTGTTGATTACATAAAGTGGATATTATTTCGAAGTTTTTGATCTTACCCGGCATCACCGGGTACGCTTCAATCTGACCTATTTCATCATAGTTGCAGTCTCATATAACTAACTATATATCCATTTGAATATTTATAGTATTCAATCATCTTATTTAGCTGGGGAAACACAATACAAATTAATGTAATGTGCATGCATCAAATATAATCTCATAGATTTAAATTTCAACTCCTTGCATTTTAATGTTAAATCTAGTTGAAAGCGATTTTGCCTGTGTATCTTCCCACAAACAGTGTTTTGAAATTAGACATCAAAGCACATCATTGTTCTTTTTATGGTGCATAATTGGCAATGTTAAAATGAAACTGTTAATGCAAAGAAAGGGGCATGGTTCAAACCTGTGTCCCTCAGATTCAAGGGTTCGTAATGGTTTCACGGCTCCCCTCACATCAAATGGAATTTACTAATAAAAAATGGTAATGATGATGTGGGGCATTGATTACAAATAAGATTATTAGAGCCTTTCCCACATAAACTTATTAAAAAAAAACCGGCTAAAGATGATCAAATTGGAGGGTATGTACTATTGATTACAAACTCAGGTACGGATTTTGGCTACAGTGGTCTTTAATATATAAATGTAATGAAATTGTTGCTCCAAGCAAAATTATTAAGCTGGCAATGCATATGATATTTTCAGATTAAGGGATTAAGGTTTTAGATAAGTAAATTAGACATACAAAGTCTTTATTTATTTGCATATTAAGGGTTTAATATTTTAGATAGGTAAATTAGACATAAAAAGTCTTTATTTATTGTAAAGGAGCTGTCTGTTAGCTAATTTCACACTACCTTTTCGGACAATTCCATCTGGAAATTTATGTGTCTGTTCTGTCTGAATTTTCTATCCCAAAAAGTTATTTTGGAAAGGAAGACAACATTCTGCATGATTATGTTCATTCTCTTCTGCATGCCATTTATGCTTCAAGAATTTATTTATGAGTTTCAACTCTATATAATCCAAGTATTTTTATATTTATTTATTTTGAATGTTAAAGTTATGCTGAGGGTTGCTAATTACCTAAGTCTGAATTTGGCCTTTTGCCGTTATCTTTGTGCCCATTTTTTTTAAGCCTTGTTAGCCTTGCCTTTGTCTTTGAATTTTGCTGCGAAGGACACTTCTGAAGTGTCATGCCCTCTGCTGTTACGAAGTTGCCTTGTTTCTGTAAAGGCTTATTGCTCAATTGCTCAAACATTACGCCTTTATCAGAAATAATGTCCAATGTTTCAACGCAATTTTTGAAAGAGGAAGGTAGGCTTTTCAATGTTATGATTACAATGCTGCCTTCAACTGATCTAAAGTATATTTTATTTTTCCAATTGCCTGAAACTGATCTAGAATATATTTTATTTTTAATAAATGATTTAGAAGAGAGTCATGCTCTTTTATCTTTATCGATATCTAAAACAACATATTCTACTCAGTTATTTAGTGCAATGATATGCAGACCATCACCAGAAAAAGTGCTCAGATGTGACTTGTGTGGATATAGACCCTTGATGGTTTCAATGTCATTGCCTTGTATCTCAACTAGAGAGGTACCCCTATGAATGTCCAAGCGATCAAGATGGCCAAGTAAAATGTATTGCAGACCGATTAATAGTTGCTGCGGCAAGTAAATTTCCATTAGCATTGTATATGTTATCTTGCAATTGACAATTGTGTCAGATTGTATATACTATATATATTATTGTCTATGTTCAATTAGTTCATTTTAGTGGAGTCCTAATAAATAAATACAACGGTAATAATAATAAAAATACTATAACAAGTCTTACCAACCAATCTATATAGTGACATTTTAATGATTTTTATTAGTTCTTGTATCATCCTTTGATCACAATACAAATAAGTGAGATAAAAGGAGTTTCACTCTTTATAAAAGTAATAACTTGAAATGAATTATATTATTAATTTTTGTTATATTTACTATTTTGATTTAGACAATCTCCAAGATAGAGAAACCTTCAAGAATTGTTATGATCTCCATTTATCCTTAGTGCGTCCTTAGTACATTGAATTAGTACGTTGAATTATAACCTTTTCAATTTAAAAATAATATTAAGAAAACATGCTTAAAAGTTTAACTACAAAATAATAAAATTTTATTACTTTTATAATAATTGAAATACTCCTAATTAGATAAAAAATGCTTCTAGAAAACATGTAACTTCCTTTTTAAATTATCATATGATATCATGGAAATGTAACTTCCTATTTAAATTATTATATGAAATCATGGAAAATGGTTAGCTTCATGGTAAACTATTGAAAGAATAATTCAGAATTGTTATTATTATGTTATTGACATGACTTTTAAATTACAAGAGTAAAACAAAATTGAATTGTAATAAGTCATAACTATCTAAAGAAATTAGATTTATTTTAAGTTTATTGACATGGTTATCGAATTAAAAAAAAGAGTTTATTGTGATTTTATTTAAAGGTATGTATTATAATGAAATGGATTAGTATGATATGGATTTATATATAATTAAAATTGGTCAACTAAAGTTTATTGACATGGTTATTGAATTTTTTGTTGTTGTTGTAAAAGTACACTATTTTCATGCTATTTTCTGTCACCCAATTCTTTGATGCCCGCCCCTGCATCTGTAGTGTTTTTCTGCATACACCCATCTTAGTTCATGTTGTAATACAGAACGCTTCAATTCTTTGATGCTCACCCCTGCATCTGTAGTGTTTTTCTGCATACACTCATCTCAGTTCATGTTGTAATACAAAATGCTTCAAGTATAGCGTCACAGTTTTTTACCTTTTATATACTATAATTAGTGTCCTCCACACATATTCCTTTCTTTATTCCAATGTTGTGATGTTTCTATGTACCTTCCTATTCAATTATAAATTAATTTTTACTATATTTTCACATCGAAGAGAAACATGTATATCCATCATATGCACATGTTGAATATTTAAACCACTAATCAACTCAATGTTGCAAATATGTACAACTGCTACTCGAAATATCCAACTACAGATGCCAGCCAAATCAATGTAACAAAGAGCACAATAGTGCATACTGTGAGGAAAAAATATTGCATTAATACGCGCAGACATAATATTTTGAGAATATGTAAAAATGCATTGAATATTGAAAGGAGAGAACAAACAGATTAAACTCCAGAACTCCCAACCCTAACGGAGATAACGTGGCAGACTAACGAGAATAACAAACACCACCCGGCAACCCGAAGGAAGATAACATTGCAAACTAACGATAATAAAAAACACCACGCTGAAACAATTATGGAAAATGATGAGGAATGAAGGCATGGACAGAGCCAACTACAGACGCGAAGGAACATTGGGAAAAGTATGAAGGGAATAATATTGATGTCTAGCTGGCAGATTGCGAACATGCGTTACAAGGTCACAATCACACGTAGTCTAGGAAAAGAACGCAGGTCGACACCTATCGTCGAGTTAAACATGGTTGTAAATCATTTCTTACACAATAGTGAGTTGTAGGTATGTGTATTTGATTTTAAATGAATATTTATAATATATTGTGTATCCTATGCCACTTTGATAATTATTTACCCTCATGCACAGTGCAACGATGGGTATGTATTGAACTCCTATTTCCGGCTCAATAGATATTAAATATGAAACATTAAACAGTGGAAAAAAATATAATAGCAACAAAATTAAATTATTAGCTAGTTAGAACACCAAAACCTGAAAAAGATAATAGCAACAAAATTAAATTATTTGTTGGTTAGAACACCAAAACCTGAAAAAGATTTTCTTAAGGTTATTTGAATAGAATCATTTTTATAATAATTAGAGGAATCAAATGCAACACAAAAAAATAAAGCAATAATCCGGAAAGGAATATCTTTCCCTAAGGAGATGAGGCTGAGAGCCATTGTATAATGCACATACCTGGAAGGTAGTGAATTCCACCCTAATTGCATGCCAACCATGAAAGAACAAGGGGTTAATTTAAAAAAGATCGTGAATTCCACCCTAATTGCATGGTAAATAACTCAGGAAGGTAATGTAATTGTGCATGCCAACCATAAAAGAACAGGGGGTTAATTAAAAAAAAAGAAAAACTCTTTGTAAAAGAGAAAACTGCAAATCCCTTCCAATGAACAATGTTTACATAAAAAGAGATATATGCCTACCATAATAATAATAGACCAACTGTGTAATTGTGTGCATTATACAGAAGAAATTTAATTTAACATTAATACTAATAAGAAGTTGTAAGCTAGAAAATAGAATGATTCACATTAAGAGATGCCCATTTACCAGTATAATTGAAAGACCAAATCATTAAAGATATATATTACATCAGTTCAGTGCAAGGCATACAAGCTCTACACTTGAAGCAATCTACACAAACCTTGAATCAACAATCAGAAAAGTATATGAAACTTTGAAGAAGTGCTGAAACAACTGTATCTCAAGCCCATTAAATTAAGTCTTGCAATTCTTGAGATTAAATCATCGCTATTTGCATCCTAAAGCTCCTTAAGCATTGCTATTGTTGAGATAAAATCATTGCCATTTCCAAAATAAGCATGTTTGAG
The DNA here is from genome assembly GCA_027924585.1 of Larix kaempferi. Classification (NCBI taxonomy): domain Eukaryota; kingdom Viridiplantae; phylum Streptophyta; class Pinopsida; order Pinales; family Pinaceae; genus Larix; species Larix kaempferi. The sequence goes on from BSBM01000769.1 coordinate 18,328,045, forward strand.
GCACTCTACTGAATAACCAGGAAACTCTGTGACAAGAATCTCTATAGGATCTGAAAGGGGACAGAGCATCAAAAACAGGGTAAAAACAGACTTTTACAGTGCTACAGCACTAAAAATGGAGTCACACACGCAGAAAGATCAGAACTCTATCGCATACCCTGCGATTTCATTAATATCAAAATAGTAATACAAAAGGAATGCCCAGCGGGGCAGGCGGTTCACATTCCCCAACGGATATTACGTGTCCAGCTTCATAATTAAACATCAAATTACAATAAATATGGAGGTTCGCTACATATAGCAGTGGGTAGTTGCAATTAATGCCAACAAACTCCCCCTTAATTGCAACTTTCAGCAAAAAGAACAAAAATTGAATATTTCATTGACAGAACTATAACATAACAGACTACTTCTACAGTCATACATATGTTGCATTAACAATGCCAAGATTCTGTCTATGAAACTCAAAAATCTCCTTTTCCAGAGGCTTAGTAAATATATCAGCTAGCTGTTCCTTTGACCTGCAAAATTCCAAATTAATTTCTTTGTTGTTAACCAATTCTCTGATGAAGTGGTATCGGGTATCTATGTGTTTGCTCCTTTTGTGAAATACTTGGTTTTTCGACAATGCAATTGCAGAATTATTGTCACAAAAGATCACTGTTGGGTCCTCCTGTTCATGCAACAATTCAGACAAACCTTTTCGCATCCACACTGCTTGACAAGCTGCTGATGTGGCTGTTACATACTCCGCTTCAGCTGATGAAATGGTCACTATAGGTTGCTTTTTTGATGCCCACGAAACTGCACCTGAACCAAAATTAAATACATAACCTGTTGTGCTCTTCTTGTCATCTATATTGCTTGCAAAGTCACTATCTGTGTAACCTGTTAACTTGAAATCTGAACCTGCTGAATATAAAATTCCATAGTTCATTGTTCCTGAAACATATCTTAAGATTCTTTTTGCTACTTGCCAATGAGAACTTCTTGGAGATTCCATAAACCTAGAAATTAAGCTCACTGCGAACATGATATCTGGCCTAGTTGCTGTCAGATACATTAAACTTCCAACTAATTTCTTAAATTGTGTTGAATCCACAAAAGGTTCATTATCATCTTTACTTAGTTTAGTTCCTGTTGCTATTGGTGTTGAGACTGGTTTACAATTCAGCATTCGGAATCTTTTTAACACATCTTCAGCATACTTAGATTGACATATGAAAATCCCTTTTTCAGATTGTTCAACTTGAATTCCGAGAAAGTACTTCATCATTCCCAAATCTGTCATTTCAAATTCTGTTTTCATTGCTGTTTTAAAAGCTTCTATAGACAGATTTCCTGTGAAGATTAAGTCATCAACATATACGCATACAATCATGATTTTACCCTGCTGATTTAATTTTGTGTACAATGTAGGTTCACTAGCACATCTATTGAATCCATTACTCAGCAAGTATGAGTCTAATCTATTGTACCACACTCTAGATGCTTGCTTCAGCCCATATAAAGCCTTTTTCAGCCTGTAAACTTTATTTTCACAACCTGTTATTTCATACCCAGTTGGTTGTTTTACATAAACCTCCTCCTCTAAACGTCCATTTAAAAATGCAGATTTTACATCCATCTGATACACATTCCAATCATTCTGTTCTGCTATGGCTAAGACAAGTCTAACTGTGTCTAGTCTCGCCACCGGTGCAAAGGTCTCATTATAATCTATGCCGGGTTGTTGACTAAAACCTTGTGCTACAAGCCTAGCCTTATGTTTTTCAACCTTTCCATCAGCATTCAGTTTTGTTTTATAAATCCATTTTACACCTATGCAGTCTTTTCCATCAGGTAAATCTACTAACTCCCAAGTTTCATTTTTCTCTATAGCATCTATTTCATCATCCATAGCTTTTATCCATGCAACATCTTTAATTGCTTCTTCAAAACTAACTGGTTGATAAGCCAATAATGCAAAATTTGAGTTCAAATCCAGTTCTTCATCATGTTGTTCATAGATTTCTCTTAGACTTCTAGATTTTTGTCCTCTAATCCTAGATCTCAATTCTGCTAGAGTAGGATCAGATTCATCACTTACTTGTGAGCTTGATGTATGCTGCCCTCCAAGTCTTGATTGGTCTTCTTGCATAGAATTTCTTGGTGTTCTTGTTTGAGGTGAATCAAGATCTATTGTGTTCCTTCTTGGTGTGCTGGATCCTGGTACATGTGCAGGTACATATGAATGTGGAATTTGTTGTCCATCTTGCACATTTTCTTCATCATCTTCAACGTGAGGTAAATCTGCTCCAAGTGTAACTACTTCATCAACACTTCCATCCCATGATTCCTCCTCCTTAAATTCTACATCCTTGCTTACAATCATCTTTTTGGTAATAGGATTATAAATTTTATATGCTTTAGAATGCTCACTATACCCAATGAAGATACATTTTTCACTTCGATCATCCAACTTCCTTCTAATTTCTTTAGGTACATGGGAGTAAGCCACACACCCAAATATACTAAAATGTGATACACTGCAGCACTTACCACTCCAAGCTTCTTCGGGTACTTTATTCCTCACACTTTTTGTAGGACTTCTATTCAAGATGTAGACTGAACATGCAACTGCTTCTGCCCAAAACTCATTTGACAAATGCTTGGCCTTCAACATGCTTCTTGCCATGTTCATAATTGTCCTATTTTTTCTTTCTGCCACACCATTCTGCTGTGGTGTATACCGAGCTGTAAACTGCCTCTTAATTCCATAATTTCTGCAAAATTCCATGAATTCATTCAATTTATATTCGCCTCCTCTATCAGACCTCAACACTTTGATGAACTTTCCGCTTTGTTTTTAACCAAGGTTTTGAAATTCTTGAACATTTCAAAAGTTTCTGATTTTTGTTTAATAAAATATACCCATGTTTTCCGGCTGTAATCATCAATAAAAGTAAAAAAGTATAGGTTTCCAGCCAATGATGGATCCTGCATTGGTCCACACAAATCTGTATGAACTATCTCTAGAGGTTCTTTTGCTCGATATGAAGTGCCTACATGGAAAGATTCTCTATGATGTTTTGCTAAAATACAACTCTCACATGAGCTTGCTGGTTGTTCAATCGGTGGCAGCCCTCTAACCATTTGATTTTTCTGTAGTAATTTTAATCCTCCAAAATACAAATGACCATACCTCAAGTGCCAAAGCCAAGACTGATCCAAACTTTGAACTTTATAAGCATTCACACAATTCTGAATTTCACTTTTTAATGTAAGTGGAAACATTCTATTTTTGGTCATTTTAACCTTTGCAATCAACCCTTTTCTAGGATTCTTGTCAAGAATTGTGCAAGTGTCATGGTTGAAAATTACCTTATAGCCTTTCTCCATTAGTTGTCCAATGCTAATCAAATTGCATTTCAGACCAGGTACAAAATACACATCATTAATATGTCTTCTATCTCCATTCTTTGCAAATACATTAACAGTACCTCTACCATTGACTGAAACTTTATTATCATCTCCAAACTTTACTTCAGACTGTACCGAACTGTCCATTTCAGTGAACACTTCCTTGTTGCCAGACATGTGATTACTACAGCCACTGTCTAGAAACCATACATCATTTGGATTCTCTTGTGCAACATTGCAGGTAATAAGAACTGAATCAGTTTTATTTTCAGATTTTTCAACTAAATTTGCAGACTGTTTTCTAGCATCTGCTTCCTTCTTTCTACATTCCTTAGCATAATGCCCAAATTTATTACAATAAAAACACTGAATTTTGGATTTATCAATTCTTTGATTCTGCTGTTGGTAAAGATTATTACTTCCGGTTCTGGAATTTCCTGAATGTGGGTTTTGGACATACCTACCAGTTCTGATTATATTCGGTTCTTTTTCCCTTTGAAATTGAACTCTACCCCTGCCTCTGTGGAATGACCTTCCTCTTCCTCTACCAACTGTTAGATGTGTCTTGAAGGCAGCATCAAGAGAGAAATTTGAGTTTCTGTTTACCCTAGACTCATGGGATAGTAGGGATCCCATTAACTCATCAATTGAGAGCTGAGTCAAATCCTTTGACTCCTCAATTGCCACAACAACAACATCAAATTTGCTGGGCAGACTTCTTAATACCTTTTCTACCACCTTTTGATCAGAAATTTGTTCACCATGGGTTCTCATCTGATTTACAATTGTCATTAAATGATTATGAAATTGATCTACAGTCTGTGTTTCTGTCATTTGCAGGTTTTCAAAATTTTTCCTAAGGGTTTGTAGTTTAACAACCTTCACCTTACTTAAACCCTGATAAACTGTGTCTAATATGTCCCAAGCATCTTTAGATCTGCTTACAGATGCTATTCTAGGAAAAATTGAGTCATCCATAGCTTGCTGGATGAGAGAAAGTGCTTTAGCATCTTTCTTCTTGTTGTTTTTAAGCAAGTCTTTCTGTGCTTGTGTTAAAGCCAAATAGGCTGCCTCATCAGGGGGCTCTAAGTACCCATTCTGAACTAAATCCCACAGATCTTGTGAACAGAGAAGAGTTTTCATTTTAATAGACCAAAATTCATAGTTCTTACCTGTTAGAGATGGAATTTGAGGCTGTGTTCCGAAGCTGCTCGACGCCATGGCCCAAATTTTCTGAAATTTCTCCTTTTGCAGCTGTAGACAGGGTGCTCTGTTTCAGTATTACTTCACGGCTTCTTTGCTGATTGCTGATGATTCACAGTTTCAAACCTGCACAGCTCCTTCTGTTGTCCTTGCCAATTCCATTATGTCGTGGAGTGATCCCATTTACCCGAGGAGTAAGATCAAAATTTCCCAGATAGCTAGTATCCTGGGTTGCAGACGAGTGCCTCCAACGTGACCATAGAACCTTGTAGAAGTATATTTATCATTCTCCTCTAGAACAGAAGACAACCGAAGTAATTACTACATTAACTCCCTGTCGAAGCAAAACCAGACCAGTGCACTCAGGTTCTGAGCGAGCCTAATTCTAAAGCCGATCAAAAGCTTGTAAACTCATAACATGTCCATTCAAAAACTACATCAGTAGGTCGCGGTTTCAAGACCCGAGCACCTCACAGCTTGGAAGGCCATGCCTCACATTCTTCTACCCATATAGATGCTTTTTTTTTACAGTCACCCAAACGCCATGAAAACCCTGGAAGAGCCGCGCAGAGGTGCAGGTTTCAAACCCTGGGAACTCGGAGTGCCTGTCGGCCTCCCTTCCCACTACTCCCTTTAACTCGCTACTACAGATACGCCTCTGCTGCCTCCTCGGTAGCCACCACCACCGCCGCCATAGCCACTGGACTCAGCCTATGGGCCTGAGAAAAGCTTTGGACGAACACATCCAAGTGAGGCAATGGGTAGGTAGCGAGGAAGATTCTGCCCACTTTCCAGCTTCCCGACGCTATCACTTCTGTTATGTCTTTGCCTTCAAGCTGACTCAACAGAAATTCGATTTTATCATCATCACCATCCGCTCCAACTGAGCCGAGGATGGATTTAACATCGTCTGTAGAGGGACTGGTATTGCCCCCAGTACAGTAAGCAGGTAGGCCGCCACAACACCTCTTCCCTTCACGGCAGGGAGTGGCTCTGGAAAACCTTAACTGTCTTACCGTGGCCCTGGAAAACGTGTAGCTGCTTTGACTACAATATTCAGAAGGAATCCACCCTGCACCTCGTACTCCGTCTGAGAGGTGGTATGCAGATCTTTGTTAAAACGATCACCCGTAAGACGATTAATTTGGAAGTTGATGGCTCTGATACCACAATGAAAGGGGACAGAGCATCAAAAATAGGGTAAAAACAGACTTTTACAGTGCTGCAACACTAAAAATGGAGTCACACACGCAGAAAGATCAGAACTCTATCGCATACCCTGCGATTTCATTAATATCAAAACAGTAATACAAAAGGAATGCCCAGCGGGGCAGGCGGTTCACATTCCCCAACGGATATTACGTGTCCAGCTTCATAATTAAACATCAAATTACAATAAATATGGAGGTTCGCTACATATAGCAGTGGGTAGTTGCAATTAATGCCAACAGGATCCCTTATATCGATACATGTAAGTGAATGCTCATCTATCAAGTATCAAGGCCCTACCATCCTTACTAATGGACATGTGATTGTCCAAACTACGAAAGTCTGGTTTAATATCATCAGGAAGTAGAAGGCATTAATCCTGCCAATTATGATTGCTAAAAGTGCTTTAATTTTAAGACTCATTTCTACGGGTGACATCTGCACCAGAATTTCCAGATAATTCATTCCTTACAACTGAGTTGTTTGTATTGGCAGATGCAGCTCTAAGGGAAGATGGAACAGATACTGCTGCATTTGGATTTATAAATGAGCACTTAGTGACCGCCACATCTTTTTTTGACCAAATTTTTTGTCAAGGTGGATAACGATATTACAGGGAACATGGAAATCCAACTTGCTTTAAAACATTCACTCAAAATTTCAAAATGAAGATTGCCCATGCTTTTGAGGATGAGCTTCAATTCATTCATGAAAACAACATAACAACAATTGTCACTTCTTATTGGCAAAGGTGGAAATTTTTTAAATAGCTGGAAGTAGCTATAAAAAGATAATCTCCTATATGTCCCTGTAAAAATAAGGCTATGAGTTTTGATTCTGGTAAATGTAACGACTAACTACAATGGCAGTAACTTGCAAGGTTTAACCTCAACTATTGTTAGCCTTATGGCTTAACATAACAATCACAAATTGATATTGTCACCTTTATTTGTATTTCTTATTTAGGATATTAGTCATTTATCCTAAATGATGACTAAGGGATTTTGGATAATATTGCCTAGCCTAGTCACCATGCAAGGTGTTAGAATCTAGAGCAAATCTCTCACTGGCATTCTTCAAAGTACTATATAATAGTATTCTTCACACTTATATGCAATTCAAGCACAAGTAATCAATTAATGATATTCAAGTACAAAGAAAGCACAAGCAATCAAGCAGTTGCCACTCATCTTCAAGCAATCAATCTATATAAACATTAATCCGGATCAATTCAACTTTGAAATTAAACATCAATTGAGTGATATACTTGCAAACAGTTTTCTTTGTAAGTTTACTTGTATTTTTGAAATAAAGTCAAGCTGAATTTGTGTTTGGGTGCACGATCGGTTGTGCCTGACACCCTAAAATTGGCATATAATCAAGTGAGTGTGAAATAAATTCAATCAAATTCAAGCGAGCGTGAAAACAAGAAAATTCAAGTGAGCGAGTTCAAGCGAGCATGACAATGGGTAAAGGAGGAAAGCAACTTCAAAATGATAATCAAAACATCAAAGAACTTCAAGAATCCTTAGAAAATTTGGAAAATCAAGTTGTTGAACTTCAAGACCAACTTGAAATGAAGGAGCAAGTGATTAAATTCCTTCAACTACAAATTCTTGAAAAGCAAATGAATGATGCCACTTGCAACCTAATACAAGATTGTGAAACAAAGAGTGTGACTGATGATTCCTTATCTAGTGATAAGAAGGAATCCTTAATAAACGATTTTGAAGATGATGATTTCAATCAACTCCAGCATCGACAACATTCTGAATTAGTTCTTGTTCAAAACAATCCTCTCTATGATTATAATGATGATGATGATGTTTCAGATCAACAAAGAATGCAATAGAAATTCAGTGGGAAAAATGAAAAAGTAGTATCCAATGAATATGAATCTTCCAATGAAGATGAAGCTATCCTTCAAATGTTTTCTTTTGAGTTCAATGAAGAAAACATTTCAATGGTGCAGCAACATGCAGAGAATCAACTTCCAATAATGTCAAAGCAACAACTTCAAAATGATCTTTCCAAGCCCATCATCAGACCTTGGGAAGAAATTAGATACAACAAACAAAGAAAAGGACTTGGATATGAAAAAGATGTGACTTTTCATATTCCAGACTACTCCAAACCAATTCAGTTTGTGAGTGCGGGATTCATAAATGAAGAATCCAATCAAAAAGTCCATGAAGAAGCTAATCAACAAGTTAATGAAAATCACATGGAAGAAATTCCTAAATGCCAACATTGTCATCGAGTTGGCCATTTGGAGACAAATTGTTTTGATCTCCATCCTTTCCAGCATTGTGGAAAATGCAATCATGCTTCAAAAAAATGTTCCAAGAGAAACAAGCCTACAAGATTAAAGATTCACTATGAGTGGATCAGTCCTTGGCAATGGATGTCAACAACCAAGAAATTACATCAGTCTTACCAAAGAGTGCAATCTCGAGTAAAGACTCATCTTGTAGCACATAGTCTTTTTTGTAGCTGATAGAATATAACTCCAGTGGTCCCCTTATGGTGTAGCTTTTGAGCATGGCCCTCATGGGATGAGATAACATGTGGATGTTTTCACATGCCCACTTTGAGTTGAAATCTAATTGGTACTCTCTTGCATCTTAAAAGGGGGGTACATTTACAAAATACTCTCTTTTTTTAAAGGGGGAATATATATGGTACAATGATGAAATGGTTAAGGGTAAACCACATGAAAACCCATAGCTTCTCACCTTTCAACTGACAAAGGGGGGAATATATATGGTACAATGATGAAATGGTTAAGGGTAAACCACATGAAAACCCATAGCTTCTCACCTTTCAACTGACAAAGGGGGGAATATTGATGATGGTTGTCAGACTTCAAGTTTGAACTACAAAACAAAAGTCTGTAGATAACAGACTTCAAATATCAAAATGGGAAACAACAATAGTATGTACATGGCAGACTCCAAATGTCAAAAGGAAACAATAGTTTGTAGGTGGAAAACTCCAAAAGGAAACAATAGTTTGCAGGTGGCAAACTCCAAAATTGCAAATAAAGAACTATAGTTTGCAGATGGCAAACTCAAAATAGTCTGTAGATGGTAGACTAATGAAAACAACAGTCTATGGATGGTAGGCTCAGATACATGATGCATTTAGATGCTAATCGATGCATAAAAATGTTGATGGCTCATTTCAGAGAGCACTTCATTTGATTGTAGCATGGTGATCTTCACCAATTAGTAGAAGACGCCAACCTCTTCTAGCTAAATCACTTGGCAAATGATGAAATTGTCAAGCAGACAGGGATTGTTCAGACATGGCAGCTGTTCACTCCAAGATTTCAGTTTATTTCAGATGAACCATTCATATTGACAGTTTTACAAGCATATTTTTCATTGAAGCACAAATGAAGGCTTCTGAAAGATCCATCATATCAGCTTCAGCATTAGTGTTTATTGCTTAGTTGATATAGATACATAAACTTGTGATTGAGAGGGGGATTTTTAGCCTTATGGATTAACATAACAATCACAAATTGATATTGTCACCTTTATTTATATTTATTATTTAGGATATTATTTATTTATCCTAAATGATGACTAAGGGATTTTGGATAAGATTGCCTAGCCTAGTCACCATGCAAGGTGTTAGAATCTAGAGCAAATCTCTCACCAAGGTGGCATTCTTCAAAGTACTATATAATGGTACTCTTTTTGTGAATAATATAATGAGAGTTTTACCATTTTATGTTTATTTGTCTTTCATTTTGTTTAACAACTATAACAGCGTTGCGCCACAAACATGTACCAGTTACACTTCCCATATATATAAAGTGCACTAAAAGGATTGCATTCATATAAAATCATAAGTGTTTGGCATATAATTGAAAGAACTTATTACTGTTACATCAAAAAAAGAATAATATCCAATGTCATGGATTCAACAACAAGTGCCCCATCTTGCAGAATACTTACAACACTATTAACCTTACAAAGGCATCTTCTAGAACGAAATAAAAAATAACTATATAGGAAGATAGCTAAAAGGAAAGATAAAAATAACAAAAAAATTGAAATCTAATTCTCTTTTTCTTATTGTCTTGTCCGGAACAATGAAAAAAAATTGAAGTCTATATATAAATATATTGTAGGTTTATGAAGTTGCTAAATCTATTTTAAAATTATAATCATTTTGAAGCATAAATCTATTTTTAGATTGAAAGTCATTTTGATTATAAATTTCAAAGATCGTTCCAATGATACAAATTCAAATCCAAAAACTGACAATTCGTTGATGGGTTACTTTACAGAAATGGAATCGAAATTCCAACCATTTTTTCACAGCCTAAAAGAAACTCGTGAACATGTAGCTTCAGGGAAACTCTGAGCTAGAGCTCATAAAGCACTGCTTATAATTATGATTGTCCTAAGTAGTTTTAGTTGATTAGATGAAGTTTGAATATATATTTTAATTGAACCAGGCTATGTGGACATTATTGCCAAATTATGCCTTATAGTTATGATGCCATTGTACTACTTTTTGGAAACCCTAATAAGGAAATGCCCATTTCCAATAAACACTTACAACTAAAGATGTAAACAAAGATATTTGAAGTACAGCTTAAAAGTAAAAGGTAAAGGTTAGGCGGATGGCACATCATCCAAACTGAATCGGACAATAAGAGAACCAGTGAAGATAATAAAGCTGGACCATCACCAAAGAAATTATCCATAATGCTAGGACAAACTATGATTTCATCAACTAGGGATAATTCCTTCATTTCTGTCCAGAAATTAACCTAGGCAGCATCAACACGGTGTAGAGCAGAACAAGGCATTTGGCACGGTCCAGAAATTCCCATTCAAGACTGCTAATATGTGTAGTTATTACAACTATCTAACTTACAGGTGTTGGAGAAAACCATATTAGACCACAAACAATGTATTATGTGAAGATTGTTATAATATCATCACCAGCTGGATATGACTTTGAAACAGCTTGCCATGCGGAAGAGATGAGAGTGATAAAACTGTAACCAAGGCAATAATGATGGCAATCAATGGTGGAATTGTGAAATTGCAGAATGTTGACAAAACATTCCACTCAAACTTGAGCAAGAAAAGATGCACAATGCAGCACACAGAGAATAGAGGGTCGTTACACACCAGGAAACTGAGAAGAATGATGCTAACGCACAATGGTAGCTACGGTTGAAGACCTTCACACGTAGGCAATAGATGTGGCACTATTGGCAGCCACCCACGCCCTGTCCATGTAATCCCTAATGAGGAAGGGATCAGGATAGCGCAATCCGCCAAAGATACCAATGGTTCCATACTTAGCATACAATAAATGGAAAATTCTAGGCCAGTTAAGGAGTATCTTGGAAGAGAACACAGCAGAAAAAAGTTATAAATATTCAAAGTGCTTTGCCACTACACTCTTCAGGTCTATCAACATGACAGGTCCGTAATTCACATGCTTCATTCTGTAGCTCTTCGAATGAATATAAGATGTCTTTGTCTACAGTATATTAATTATGCAACTTGTTTTCTTTTGCAATAATTTTTAAACAAGCCTTAAACTTAATATCCAGCAACACCATAACTTCCAAGCTCCCAAATGCTAAACACATGTCCTTGATTTAGATTAATCCATATCCTCTGTCACAAGTCAATTTTCCAGAGAATCAGTTCCATCACCTTCCGCACCATTGTATACAGCCATTTAAAATCGAGGCATGCCTTCATAAGTCACGGAATTACTAGAAGTTGAAGATTGATGAAATACTACATGAAAATTTGCACCATTTTCCAAAAGAATGCAAACTGCTCTGTCAGTCCACGATGCCATCTGGAAACCATAATGCGATTTCACTCCCAACTGCATCTTTGCAGTGATGTTATTTTCAAACTCTTCTGCAAAGTCACCTCCGCGGATCGGCACTTTTGAATACTTACATTGCCATCCGTCTGCATTGATCTTTTGCATATGTGGGATATCCACATGCATAAAGAATAGTATTTTAAAGTATTCATATACAGAAATGTGAATGCATACAGATTTCCCTGGGCTTCTATCGCATATAGTAACAGAGGAGGTAGCAAGGGAAAAGGTGAATACTTGTCATGTGTACTAGATAGATGTATCAAATGCAAAGTGCATGCCATACATGTGGAGTATGGAAAACATTGAAGACTTGACTTGTCATGTGCTGCACTGCAGGATGACATGGGCCAGCGTAACCGAATAAAAAAATGGCATGCCTAGTTTTGAGGCCAAATAAGGCTGGAAATCAGTTGATTGGCCAGAACAGGTTTATGTCTAAAATCCTTTGGTTAAAATTGTTTACAATTCGTGCCTAGTTAATAAAATTTGCTAAAATTGATTTCTATAGTCCCTGCTTGCCTGCAGGCAGGGACTGATAAATCTATGCAATGATCTAACTCTTTAATTTTTCCATAGTGATACAAGGTGGATCCATACACCATATCTTCCCAAGAATCGTTGATTAACAGTTTGACGCATCACTCTTAACCGTTAGACTTAACTTGATTTCACTTTGTCAACAATGGTGCAAGTATCAGTTAGTTTCTTTTAGCTTCATCAACATCTCATCAATTAAAGTTTTTCAAACTCTAAACTAAAGATTATATCCCTAAGTCTAACCCTAAAATGAATTATTAATCCTATTTCTCAATTTAATACTTTACTTCAAATTTTAAAGTAAATCCGTAAGCCTAAATCTTAAACAAAGCCTCACATAATACTTGTAAAATTTGAAAATAATCAAGACTCACATAAAATAATCAACATAAATAAAATATATAACTTAAAATTGGTACACCACATAAAAATATATTTTTCAACATACATAAAAAATAAATATATAAAAATTCCTTATTATATAACTAATTAAATTCATTAAAAATAAAATAAAAATCTTAAACACATCAAATAAAAATTAAAATTAAAAATAATTAAATTAGAATGAAATATATAATAAATAAACTTGATAAATGATTAAAAATATATATAATCATAAAAATTAGAAACAAACAAATTAAAATTAAAAATATAATAAATAAACTTATAAATCATCTAACATATATAACCATAAACATAGTTAATACGTAATAATATTAAAATTTAAATACAAACAATTTAACCTACATATTCAAACATAGAAATGAGTCAAACTTATTCAAATGCAACATTTAACGATGAAGAAAGGGATTCTAGCTTGCTGACCGCATAGAAGGAAAATGCTCCAAGAAGTGATTACCTTTAACGACAACGTTCTTGCAGTTTGAAGTTCAGGTAAGGTGCAGGGGCACGGGGTTTGTGGGGCAGGATGGTTTAGAACCAGGGGAGGGGCCCATCCCCTCCTCCTTGGCCTAATGAGGAGACGACGATGGAGATTTTGTAGGTGCAATGGGAGGAGGAAGGAATCGAAGGAGAGGGTTGCAGTAATAAAGCAGAGATTTCGGCATTGGGGGCAAGAAAAACGGGGCAGGGATTCTGTATTCCTAAGTCACTTAGTACTCCTGCTATCTCGGTGAATCCGAAAAGGGTTAAAAAGAGAATTTAGCACATGATGGATCACGCGCTAATCGAAAATTCATGGGCATATGGCCACCTGAGAAAGCACTAACATGGTGGATTCACTCAACCTGGAAACCAAAAGGACATTTTGATCACCTACTAGTTTCTAAGGGTTTCTTCACTGTGGTTTTTATCAATGTGGAAGACAAGGACAAGGTATTCGAGGGAGGACCATATTTCTACTACTCAACAGGGTTATTTTTACGAATGTGGAAGGATCATTTTAACCCTGACAAGGAGGATCTGTCTATAGCCCCGGTTTTGATCAGACTCTATTCATTACCGACTGAATATTGGGACCCTGACATACTAAAGGCGATTGGAGGCGCTCTAGGGAATTTTGTTAAAATCTCTGATCAAACTAAGCAAGGAAGGTATGTGTCATATTCCCATTTATGCGTTTATATGAATATCTCTAAAACCCTACCGGAGGGGATCACCTTAAATTGGGAAGAATCTGAGTGGTTTCAAACCCTAGATTATGAACACGTTCCTTTTCGTTGTCGACGATGTCATACTCATGGAAATCTGGCTCATGACTATCATTTGAACCTCCCCACGGAAATACCAGGTAGCAAATCTCATGATCAGCCAGATGCAGAAGGATTTACCAAAATCACTAATAGAAGAAAAGCGGGAAGGAGGCATAATGGGGCTGATTCAAAGAGTAAAGGACCCAGCACAGACTGCTTTGCTGCGTTGGATCTCAATTTGCTAGACCCTCTTATTCCTAAGGAAACGAAGAAATCCCCTAATACCGAGGTGGATAATCTAGAAGTGATATCTAAGATCAGAAACAAGGGTAAAACTGTTAGGAACTATCCTTTGGCGGCTGAGCCGATGGAGGAGGAAATGGAGGAGATGGAAATTGGAGACCTGGATCTTGATAGTATTGAAGAGGCCTGCAAAAACATTGAGGTGCACTCCATTCCGGATAATCAACTTAAGCTATTGAAGGATGCCATTCTTAAAACGAAACCTACTCCCAGCCTGGGGATTGGTCCCTAAAGTTGAAGGAAAGCAAAAGGAAATTTAAAGAAGGAGGATCGAAGAGAGGAAGGAGATCCAATAGGGAGAAAATAGGGGAAATTAGGGCTTGATTGGTTGACTATGGTCAGTATCCTACGATCTAGGAAGCTCTTTTATCTGTGAGATACAGTGCTTGATGAAAATTATTTCATGGAATCTTCGAGGGACTAATGGTCCTCGCAAAAGAAAGACTCTTGAAAGTAAGATTATGAAGGAAAAACCTGTTGTGGTTCTGTTACAAGAAACCAAGTGTTCGGGAGCTCACTTGGAACTAAATACGCGTAGTATTTGGAAAATTTGTAAGTGTATGATGTTGGGTGCTATTGGGAATTCTGGAGCAATAACGATCCTGTGGGACCCGCGGCTGGTGGCCCTCACTGACATTCTCTCCACCAAGTTTAGTTTCTCTGCTGCATTTCATCTTTTAGGATCCAATGTGAAGGGGATTATTACCAATGTGTATGGGCCGAGTAGTTATCCGGAGAAGTGTAATTTCATTACCAGTTTATCCAGGCTTAGGAGCATGTTTGAAGGGACCCACTAGATTGTTGGAGTAGATTTCAACTTGATCAGGTCATTGGCTGAAAACAAAGGGGGCAGGAGAATCCTAACTCCGAAGAACACTCTGTTTGATGAAGTCATTGAGACCAGTAAACTAATTGATGTCGATATGGGGAGCAATGGTTTCACCTGGAACAACGGACGTGGAGGGGGGTATTTGGTGGCTGCGAGGTTGGATAGATTTCTTCTGTCTGAAATCATTATGCTTTTAGGGGGTAATTTGTCATCTTTCCCGATCGCTTCTTCAGGCTCTAACCATTGGCTGGTTTCCCTTATATGGAATAATATTGGAACTCGAATGACGAGGCCTTTCAATTTCGAAAGTTTTTGGCTAACCCATAAATACTTCCAAACTACTGCGGAGGATTGGTGGAGGAGTATTTCCCCCCCTCGGGGTACTAAAATGTATTGTTTTCAACAAAAACTGAAACTGTTGAAATAAAACATCAAAAGATGGAATAAAGATGTCTTCGGGGACATTTTGGTGGATATAGCTAAGATTGAGATACAGATGGAACATGTCTAGGAAAACATCATGAGGATCGGCCTGACTATTGAGCTGGATTTGGAGGAGAAAAACCTTTCTGAACAGCTATATGAGAGACAAAATCAGGAGGAACTTTTATGGAAGCAGAAGTCTAGAAACCAATGGCTGAAGGATGGGGATAAGAACACAAAGTTCTTTCATAGAGCAACCATTCAACATAGACACCATAATCAAATTTGTAATCTCCATACCAATGAGGGAGTATTAGTTGATTCTCATGAGGATATCGAGCGGGAACTCCTGTCTCATTTTAGGGAAGTGACTACGGAGCCTCAGGTTGACCAGTCCACAGCCTGTAGGGAGATCAAGGATGTAATTCCTAGGCTTATTACTAATGAGCAGAATGAGATGCTCATTCGTCCCATTGAATTCCAGGAGGTTGAGACAACCATTAACCAAATGGAGGATGGTAAATCCCTGGGGCCTGATGGTTTTACGGTCAATTTATTTCACCACTTCTGGGATTTGATTAAAACTGAAGTGTGGCAGGTAGTGGAAGAATCTCAGAAAATGAAATGGGTGCTCCTTGCTCTAAACTCTACCTTTATCACCCTGATTCCGAAAACTCTGAGGGCTGAGAGATCTGACTTGTTCAAACCTATCTATCTGTGTAACATCATCTATAAACTCATAACGAAAGTCATGGCCAATAGACTAAAACCCCTTCTTCCTACTTTGATCTCTGTGGAACAGACGGGTTTTGTGGAAGGAAGACAGATTCTCGATGGTATTATCCTAGCTCAGGAAGTCTTACATTCCCTTAGGAGTACTAAGAAGGATGGGATGCTTCTGAAGTTAGACTTATCAAAAGCCTATGATAAACTTAACTGGACCTACATGAAAGAGATTATGGAATCTTTTTGTTTCAGTGAGCTATGGATCAAGTGGATCGCTAATCTTACTTCCATTGCGTTCTTTTCTATCTTGATCAATGGGCACCTGTTAGATATTTTCAATCCAACTCGAGGAATTCACCAAGGTTATCCTCTCTTGCCCTTTCTCTTTGTGATCATGACTGAAGGTCTTGGCAGGCTTATTTCTCATTTGGTTGATCAAGAGAAAATCAAAGGTCTCAAATTCCAACCATATGAGAAGGCTATAACACATCAACAGTTTGTTAATGACACTCTCCTGATGGGCCATTCTTATGTTCAGGAAGCTAGACAAATTAAGAAGCCTTTGAATCTCTTCTTAAGAGCCTCGGGGATTACTCTTAATATGGACAAATCCTTGATTTTCTTCTTTAAGACTCCTCCTGCTGGTCAAAGGAACATTGTAAGGATTTTAGGTTTCAAGAAGAGTTCGCTTCCAACCAAATACTTGGGTGATCCCCTATCTGATGATGTCCTAAAGAAGGCTTCTTGGGAAGAACTCTTAGTTAAAATGCGGGAGAAACTCTCTAATTGGACGCTCCATGCTTTAAACCTTCCGGGAAGAGTTATCCTTGTTAAAACAATGCTTCAAGCGATGCCTCTTTACCTCTTTTCTGTGTTATCGGATCCTAAATCGGTCCTGAAGGACATTAGATATATCCAATGCTCCTTCCTTTGGGGAGGCTCTACGGAACACAGAAAATGGCCCCTAGTGCATTTGGAGACTCTGTGTAAGTATAAACTTGAAGGGGGGCTTGAGCTACGGGATCCTGAGAAGATGAGCATTGTGTGTGGAGCCAAGATTTGGTGGAGGTGGCTCAATCATACTAACGAGCAATGGGCCAGTTTTTGGGGAAAGAAGTATGCTCTAGATTTTGAAAAACAGGACTGAGTCAGGATGGATGGGCCGGAACAGGGATCACATATTTGGAATATGGCTAGAAAGGGGCGTGATCTGATAAGAAAACACAATTTTTGGGAGGTTAGACCAGGATCATCAGCTAATCTGTGGTCTGATGCATGGCAACAAGAACCGCCCCTTTTAACTTTGGTGAAAGATATCCCTTTAGAATCACCGACATTTAACCATGATTGGTAGATGGTTGAGCATTATTGGTAGGAGAAACCGAATGACAGAGGATTTTGGGTGTGGAAGCCTCTAAATTAGTGGATGGATACCTATGGGGAGGAGATTGGCAAACACATTCATGAAAATTTGCAACAACGTCAGATCAAATTTTAGTTGGGATTGGACCTGTTGCGTTGGGGGCATCAGCCTAAAAGTATGTTTACCATGAAAGAGGCATATTACATTCAGGGTGGTAATAAGCCTATTGTTGACAATGTATGGAAGCGCCTTTGGGATGCTAAAATCTATCTTAAAATTACCCTCTTCCTCTGGTTGGTGCTGAGAGGGAAAATTTTGACGTGGGACAATATTACAAAGCAGGGCTTTGAGGGACCCTCTTATTGCATTCTCTGTGGGAATCATGGGGAAACAATTGCCCATCTTCTTGATGAGTGCAAGTTCTCCTCCGAACTCTGGGATAAGGGAGATGTGATCTTCCGTATGTTGGATAGACTTCGAACAGACCCTGCGGGATTGACCAAGTGTTGTAGGAAGGATTTGTTCTAGGGGAGAATCCTTAATAGAATATGGGAACTATTCCCTGGTTTTCTTTTGTGGGCAATATGGAAAGAACGTAATAAAATAATTTTCACAGGAAAACTTTAGAATTGTACTGTTATTTGGAGTCAAATTCAACGAGGAATTATTGAGACTCTGCAATTAAGCTTGTGGAATGAGCAGGATTTGAACTTACCGGTGAATGAAGTGAGTATTTTGAATCAATGCGGCATTGGGGCGCACCCAAACCATATCGGTAGAAGTCTCCCTCGACGACATCCATGGAGAGTCCGGTTGTTTGGTCTACACCTTTACCTAGCTGGCTTAAGCTCAACTTCGATGAAGTGTCAAAGGGTAATCCCAGGAATGCCAGGTATGGTGGTGTCGTGCAGGATGACAAAGGGAGTGTTCTATATAGTTAATATGGCCATCTAGGCCTGGAAACCAATAATGTGGCCGAGTGTGAGGCGATGCTACAGGGTTTATGCATGGCCGTTCGGTGTGGCATCAAATGTCTCCACGTGGAGGGTGACTCCAAATTAATTATTCAGCTAGCCACCAGGTTGGTTAACGGGACTTTGGCTACTAAGTTGGCCCCTGCTTAGAGGTTGGCGTGGCAGTTGGCACGTTCAGAAAATATTATAAATACGATGACTTTGTCACCTTTTACACGTAAGGCGTAGTTAAAACTGCTTGGCTGATGTGCTCACAAACTAGGATGCCAGCTTCCGTGATGAGGGATGGGCTGTCGAGGCCCTCAACATTGCAACGAGCACATGTCGGGATAGATGTCTGTGAATTGCTGAAAGCAACATTTGTGCAATGGTCGATGTTGTTGGCATTCATTTGAAGTAATGTGAAGTGATGGTTTTTAATAGATGGGATACTAGCACTTGCAGAAGTTATGGAAGGCCTTATGTGAATCATTTGGGAAATTTAACGACCTGTCCTTCACTCTGTTATTCATCCATGAGGACAATGATGATCCGAGATCTGAAGTGTGGGATGGAGACTGGTAATTGATTCCCCACGATTCGGATGGAGGTTGATGATCAGGGATATGATCTCATGACATTTTCCAAGGACACAGGGCATTATTACAGAGCTCGTATCATTATGGGTAATTTAATGGTTGCAAGTGGTGCCTGGCCTTTAAATTATCCCTACAAGGTCGGTTCGAGACATTTCTATGATCAGTTTGAGAAGGTTTATGTTTTTTTGAATTCAATTGTGGTTTTCGGCGGGGGTGAGTGTGGTAAGTTTGTTGTTAAGAGAATGCCTCTGAGGGGTCACCTTGCTAATCGGGGTCATCATGGCCAGGGTGAATCGAGCAATTTGTACCGTGGATCTGAAGCCCAGACCGCTCCTAGCCGGGAGCAGTGGAGAGATTCTTTGACTGTGGTGTTCTTCCGTCGTCTTTTTCCTGTGCTGTTACAAAGGGAGTTAGAGGAGATGGAAGAGAATTTATGGAGAATGGTGGGGGAACAGGAGCTGTCGTCTGACACAATGGCTATGGCTAACTGGATTCATGATCCAGGTAACACCAGAGGTCGTATGGCTCTTTATAACAGAGAGGTGGTCACGCTCTGGGTTACCGAAACTCTCATTGCTTAGACCTTGGAGGCTTGGATTGACATTCTGGAGGACTCGCAGCGTCTGAGAAAGCTGGAGGAGAACTGTAAGGATCATGCGGAGGAAACCCACTGGATCCATATGAAGTTGGATGCCATTGCCATGGATTTGGGCAATTGTTTCTTAACTCGTCCTAAGAAATTGGATAACTCGAAGGTTATTGATCTCCTTGGAAAGGCTACTGAGACGGAAGCTACGCGGGTCATTAACATTGATGATGAGGCGGGATCAGTGGGATGACTCTATGGACGTGTCATCAAGCTTGTTCTACTCTCTACTACATTTGTTCATGGGGACCTTTTTTGTTTGGTGCATATGGTGGATCTTGTAATGACTATGAGGTGTAGACCTCTGTCTAGTTATGGGATGCATACCTCTGTTTGGGTGGTTATGGTGACTTTCGGTTGGCTTCTACTTCGACTCTATCCTTTTCAGGTTTTTTTGGATTCAGGGGGTTGTCTTTTTGGCCTGTTGGTGTTGGATTGTAACTTGGTAATGCCTGTTCTATCGGCTTACATCTGTGTAATGGGGAATCGTAATGCCTACTCTCTCGGCTTAGTTTTTTGTTTGATAGTAGTTTCCTGACACCCCTTGCCCGGAGTTGAAGATAGAGTTTTATAGTCTTCTCTAAATCAATTATAATTCGGTATGTCCAGCAGCTAGAATGGGACTGCGGAGATGCGGTTCCAAGGGAAACTTGATGCACGAGTATAGTTCATTAACAAGAATATCCATTTTCTTCCCCCGAAAGGGTATCCTCAGACCTAATAAAAAGGAAGTTTATGAAGAACTCAAGGGAAAATTATGAAGTTTTGGTAGATTTGTTGCACTGTTGATGGCTTGGGATATGCATAGCGAGGAATCCTGACATTTTTCTTGAAGATTCTCATGCATTTTTATCCTTTGTTTTGGAACCTCAATGCATTTTCTAGTGCTCTGCTTCCAGAGCATGGTAATGACCACAACTCATATTCATCGTAGAGGAAACAAATCACATGAAATAGCTCAAATGTAAGTCGCTGAACCCTTGCTTATTTTGAATTATTCCTTTTCAGTCCATTTCACGAACATGCTATCTGGATAATGGCCTAATGTTTAGCTTATTGCATTGCATTGCTTATTGGATTGAATCTTGCTGTCCCACGCATTATTCTCCTGTGTTTGTTGCACGCGCGTGCAGTCTACCACAATCCCTTACGACAATGCCACAAACACAACCACCATGTTGCAATTGCACTGTGCTGCACTTACACGTTTCATGCCCAGGGGATCCCAACTCGATTTTAGCTAAATGTGTGTTGGGGTGCGTGTTCATTTGCTACTGCTAAGCACATAACATAATTTATCGGACGTAGCCTTTGCTCCATATGGGCCTTACTTGAGGGAGATGGGCAAGGTCTACGTTTTGCAGTTGCTGAGCTCCAAACGAATTGATTCCTCCAGGTTCATAAGAGAAGAGGAAGTCAGCCATGATTCTCTCTATTATTAATTCCAATTCAGATCATCCTCGGGATGACTCTCACCCCTTGAACATTAGCAAAACCATCGAGCAACTCTGAAAAATGCTATAATCTACATAATGAACTTTGGTAGGAGATATTTAGACGAAGATGTAATTGGCAGCATTGGATCGATTCGTTGGCCAAAGAAATTATGTTGTTAGTCGATACTTTTTACATTGGGGATTACATACCATACTTGGCCTGGATGGATCATCTGTGCGGTTTCAACCGTCGCTTGATGAATGTGCATAACACACAAGGCTAGTTCTTAGAGAAAGTAATGACAGAACATGAGGTTAATGCACATAATGACCCCAACGTCCCGCGAGATCTTGTGGATGTTCTACTTGCGGTCTCTACAGACAAAGATATGGAGTTCCAAATTACATGAGATAGTATAAAAGTCGTTCTCTTTGTATGTTAAAATGGATTAGATTTATGTGGGTTTAATATATATATATATGTGTGTGTGTGTGTGTGTGTGTGATGATCAATTTATATATGATATGTATTGATCTTGGCAGGATATGTTGGTGGTTGGCGCGAACACATCCTCTACAACCATTGAAAGGGAAATGTCGAAAGTGCCGAGAAACCCCTTGTATTGCAGAAGCTTCAGGAAGAGCTGAAATGCGTAGTTGGAATGAGGCGTATGGTATGCGAGTCTGATCTTCCTCATCTTGTTTATTTACAAGCCATGGTGAAAGAAACGTTGAGACTCCAGCACCTAGGCCTTTAGCGATTCACATGTCTGTGGATGATTGCACCGTTTTGGGCTATGAAATCCCCAGAAACACTCGCGTTCTGATTAATATCTGGGTGATTGGAAGGAACCCCAAGGTATGGGTGAAGGATGACAAAATTTTCAAGCCCGAGAGATTCCTCATTGAAGCGAAAGCTAGTTTAACCCACAAAACTCGTGAAAACTTTGGGTGGATTCTGTTCGGAACACGTTGATTTGTGTTTATTCCACCAATTACAATCAGCTTATCAAAATGCACAAGGTTATGTCATAGTAGGCCTCGATTCCCCGTAAGTACCACAATTATTCATTATTTTTGTGTTCTTTGCCTTTCATGTTTCCTTCAAACTCATTTTTCCATCTCTTTTAAAGTTGTTTGAGAAATAGTCATGGTTGGATGCACTACACAACACAGAGTTCCTTCGATGTATGAAGGGTAGATATCATGCTAAAATTTATTGGATCATGCACCAAGCCTTATTCCTTAGAAACTTTTATCCTTAGTTTGTATTTTTTGCTTGCTTGACCATGGTTGCATGCATTTTAGATTACCTCAACGGGCATTTCTTTTCCCTAGTGGGAATTATTTTAGTTTGGCGGGCATAATTTCATAGATTGCATGCATTTTTATGTTTGTTGTGAGCATTTCCATGGGTGCTGCGAGAATACGACATAATTCTATGGACTGTAGGAATTTTGAGTGATCCAGCAGGCATTTTCAATAAACCTGTGGGCATTTCATTTTACTAGCAGGCATTTTATGATGGTTGGAAGGCATTTGGGTGACTTGATTTTCATCTCTACATGTATTGCGATCATTTTATTTGATAATGTGGGCATTTGGTGCGAGCATTTTATAATCGTTATTTACTTCAATCATTTCAATGGTTATTTAATTGAATCACTATTCAATGGTTAGTCATTGAATCATTTCAATCATTAATCCAATCAACGGACTAATCCAATATCCTTGTGAAAGAGGTATTAATGGATGTTAATGGGATCTACAAATTGAAAAACCAACAATTACAGGAGATGCCAACAATTACAGGAGACATGTCCTTGGCGGGCATAATAAACAAGGCAAAAGTGTTTTGGCTGGACAATCTCTAAACTTCAGCTTCATGCACAGGAAGATGAGCATGCCGATGATGAATATGAAGAATCAACCTAACACCATAGCTTGAAATTGATGTTTTCTTCGCAAATATTTGTTTACCCAATAGTGTTTTGAATTTTACATAATAGATTCCCCTTTTCTAACAATTTTCTGAATATGATTTTTGTAGGTTAGTACTCATATTGATTAATCTCTTAGTGTTTTTAATTTTACATAATAGATTCCCCCTTTTTAACAGTTTTTTGAATATGATTTTTGTAGGTTAGTACTCATATTGATTAATATCTTAGCCTGATAAAAATATTAATGTAGATATCCTGGCATGATAAAATGAAAACAGGAATACCTTTCTTTGGAAATTCAACTTTGGACATTCAGATATGTTTTAATACATAGCTGGTAACCAATAGAATGATAATGAATGGTTGTTTGAATTATCATTCAAGGTAGTTTATTTAATTGTTTAAATTAGCACTGGTTTATGCCTTTCATAATAATTTTAACTTTTGAATTAAGAAGATTAATGTGCAATGAAAATTAATTTCTGCATTTTATGGTTTTTTACTCTATAGAAAAATAGTGGTGACCAATTGAAGTATTGGAACTGTAACTTGGTATTGGAATATATGCAACCGCCTCTGTCATATCTGTTGCATAAATTCAAGTTCATGAATGTGAATGGGGTCTCGTCGAATTGGGTATCCACATCGAAAAAAATGTTCCTTTATACAAATCCAAATGGAATTTCTTTCTATTTACAAGGATTATGCTATTCTTAGATGAAATACTCATTAAGCAATACAATAACCGTTTCATTTCTTGTAAGTTATTAATGAAGTGGGAAGGGGTGGATTTTGCCTTGATTGGAGTTTGCCATAGGTACAGTTCAACAAAGTGGGATTGCCTTGACTTCTTTTGCAGTGGATAATTGGATTTTTAAAATGTTGGATTGTTAAATAACATATGTGCATGCTCATAAATAAGCTAGTTATGCTTGATCAAATATATATTTTATTCAACCAATGGATTTATTATCCTATAAAGTGAATGAGTAATTTTGAGAACAAATGTGTGCAGAAATTGTTTTGATCCTTGTGGTCCTTGAGGTTTCAAAGTGGATAATCTTTATTAATGCAATGAAGAGATGCATTTTATCCTTTGTGAAGTTGGTATTAGGGAACCAATCTTGCAACATAATGTGAGCAGTTCCTACTTAACAGAGCCAAAAGACTCCATAAAATAGTTCATCACCATATTTAACATATTACAAGAAGAGCACCCAGATTGCCCAACTTTATCCAATCCGTTTATTGTTTTTATATCTAATATACAAAATATGTATGTTAATAGATATATATACATTGTCTGTATTTTCATGTGGAAAAAGGAATTTGTTTAAAAGACTAATTTCAAGGTTTGAACAACATAGATCAATTGGTCAGAGATTGAATTTGCTTTTCCTATTAGTGTCTTTCTAATATATATCCAAATTAGAGATCAACTAACATGATGAGTAGCTCACATATGAGTCCAAAGGAATAATGCATTCAAAATCTTTAAAAGACTAAACTAGAAGCAACACAACTGCTAGTTAACTAAAAATTTTGAAGACAAACGAGAGGGGCTCTTCTATCTAGATGATTAATCTTTGGTACTGCTTTTTCTCTTTGATTCCTTTTTTGGTTCCTGTTAGTGCTGCAAAACGTTTTGCATTGTCCTCTGGTTCAGGTTTATCAGTGAATGGAACTATTGTTTACTCCATTCTTTGGCTGAATGTTCTCTTTTTCCTCTGGTTCAGGTTTATCAGTGAATGGAACTATTGTTTAATCCATTCTTTGGCTGAATGTTCTCTTTTTCCCATTCTTTGGGTTCTCTTCCCAGAGGTTGAAACTTCACCTCTGCAAAATTTATCATCTTTGTTGGAATCCTCTTATGCATTGGAATCATCTTTTTCTGCTACTGAGAACCTTGAGTCTTCTTACTCTATCTCCAAACATCACATTTCCATCACCTCTTTATTTTATGCTGATTAGTTTTTGTTGTGTTCATTGTGGATGGATGACAATGGGGTTGGTGTCCATGAAATATGCATAGGATGCACTGGACAACCATGTTGTCACAATCCAAAACCTGGTTTTGGATGAAATTAACTTGGTCACAAATGATCTTCATTTCCAAGGTACGGAAGTATGGAAAATACATTGCCCTTTTGAAGAGGGCTAAAGAGATAAATTAACTTGGTCACCAGTACAGTCTCGACTCTTGAAATCCCAAAAGATAGTAGGAAGGTTGTGCACTCTATAATCCAGATAGGAAGATACGCTAGAAATTTTGTTGTTGGATTAAATAATGGATGTCAAGCTTTCATGCAAAGGATAGCCTTGCCCCAAAACCAGGGGCTTGTGTGAAGGATTGCATTCCAGTATTTCTTTGAAGAGAAACAAATGTAGACATTTTCTTAAGCAATAATAGAAGCACACTTTAGAAACCTTCCACAGAAGGTCAAAATTGTGCTTGAACCTGCAAATCACACCCTTAATGGAGATTGTTGTCTAGACTGAATCCTCTTGTTCAATTGGAGAGAACAAGAGGATTCAAGGTTTTGACCTTGGAAAGACATATACCAAGCATGGGCACCCCTCGATTTGTTGATGGTATTGCATAATACATTTCTTTGATATGATTATCACAAAAATATTCATGTTTGAGGTACTTGCGACTTATTTGCATATCAAACACTGAGTAACTAAAGCTGCAGTATACTATGGATTTGCTGATCTTGTATCCGTCTAACCTCTCATGTCTAGTTTCTTTTATTGATTGCATTGACTATCTGTATATCGTCTGTTCTTGCACATCATGTCAAACCTGTGCATATTTTTGCCACATTTTCATCTCATCACTTGTGTGTTTTTATAAATTCTTAAAAGTTTAATTATTGTAAATCTTAGGTTTGGGCTAGTGTAAGGTAATGATACCCAATTATGACACGTTAGTTGCAATGACATTCTGGAAAAACAGAAATATTGTCATTAAAATCAATTATTAGAGGTACCTACAAAACTTTTTCCGATTAGGTGTAAAAAGATGAAACGTAGAAAAACGGATGACCTTCCGGAATATATAATTTTTATATATGGAAAAGTGGTATAACCACCCCAAAATGTCATTATTCGAAGATTGGTATGTTATTTTTTTTCTAAAACATAATGCACATGTTTTTTTTTACCCGCCTGTTTGCTATGTAAATTTTCAATTTACGAGAAAAAAAAAATGTAGAGGTGTAGGAAATAGAAAAATCTTGTGCGGGGCTATTTTTCCAAAATTTTAAAAGTCAATTTTATATATTTTTTTAAATTACCGAAGTCAGTGAAGCCCTAAAACGACATTGTCAAGTTTTAATCCACCATATCATGGTCTAAAAATAATCAAAATGCATTTTTTTTTTAGGTTGTACGTATTTTCGTGCTCTTACGTGGGTTCGTTTCCGTTTTCAAAATAGGTAAGCCAATCAAAAGTTATAGGCCAAATAAACGACCTATGTTTTTTATGAATTTGACATGAGTGCAGTTTAAAATGAATTAAAAATAGAGAACAACAACAAATCTATTAAAAAATTATATATCTAGAATCTGCACACAGAGCTCGACAAGTGTGTGGAATTTCATCTGTAGTGCACTCGTGGAGCTTATGCAGAACTAGCTATGAAAAACAGGAAGTTGCAGCGTTTGATGTTTTCTACTATAAATCAGGGATAAATCAGATCGAGCCTAAAGGTACAATCCGAAGCTAATTCCAAGCCGGCAAGGGTGCCAAAAACAATTTGAATTCAAACACGCGCGCGCAAAACTACGCGCACGTGAAAACACGTGCACGTGTGATTGAAAGCACGCATGTGAAGGTGCGCGCACGCATCCTTGCACGTACGCACTATTGTATGCTTTTGTATGGTTTATGTAATTTCCTTTGTCAAGGGGAAACATGAAGTTGATGAAGATGTGATGATGTCTTAAGAAGATGACGATGATGGAGATGTTGATGAGGAAGGGGGAGATGACAATGATGTTGAAGATGTTGATGATGATGCTGATGATGCTGATGATGATGAGATGATGGTGATGGTGATGATAATGATGATGACAATGGTGATGATGATGATGATGACAATGGTGATGAAGATGACGATGAGGATGATGGTGATGATGATGAGATGATGGTGATGGTGATGATGATGATAGCAATGGTGATGAAGATGATGATGAGGATGATGGTGATGATGATGATGATGATGATGATGATGATGATGATGATGATGGTGATGAGGATGATGGTGACGAGGATGATGATCATGATGGTGATGACGATGATGATGATCATGTGATGAATATGATGATGATGATGATGATCATCATCATCATCACCATCACCATCATCATCAACATATTCATCATCATTGTCATCTCCCCCTTCCTCATCAACATCTCCACCATCGTCATATTCATCATCATCATCATCATCATCACCATCCTCATCAACATCAACATCATCTCCATCATCATCATCTTCTTCATCCTCATCACCATCATCATCATCATCTTCGTCATCATCATCATTGTTATCATCAACACCATCATCATCATCATCGTCCTTCTTCCTCATCTTCATCAACATCTAGGTCATCATCTTCATCGTCAACGTCATCATCATCATCATCCTCATCATCAACATTGATGAAGATGATGATGAAGATGATGATGACGATGTTGATGATGAGTACGATGATCATCAACATCATCATCATGTTCATCATCGTACTCATTATCATCACCATCCACCATCATCATCATCATCATCTTCGTCATCGCCCTCTTCCTCCTCATCATCATCAACAACATCTTCGTCGTCATCATCATCATCATCATCAAATGATGACGATACGAAGACAATGATGATGATGACGAAGAAGATGGCGATGACGAGTATGATGAGGATGATGAAGATGACGATTATGATGATGAAGACAATGATCATCTTGACCATGATGATATGATGATGATGATGATGGTGAGGATGATTAATATGGCGATGATGATGATCATATTCATCATCATCATCATCATCTTCATCATCATACTCATATTCATCATCATCCACCGCCATCATCATCATCATCGTCATCCTCGTCCTCACAATGATGATGATGATGAAGATGATGATGATGATGATGGTGATGATGATGATCATGGTGATGATGATGATCATGTTGTTGATGATGATGAAGATGATGATGATGATGAGAATGATCTGCTGCAAATTCATCATCATCATCATATCCATTAGTAATCATCATCATCACCATCTTCATCATCATCGTCGTCATCATCATCATCATCATCATCATAAGGATGATGGTGATGACGAGTATGATGAGGATGATGAATATGACTGTTATGATGACTATCATCATCATCATCATCATCAAATGATCGTCATCTTCATCATCCTCATCATCATCCGCATCCTCACAATGATGATGATGAGGATGAGGAGGAAGTTGATGATGATGATGATGAAGATGTTGATGATGTGTTACATATTCCTCGTCATCTTCATCATCATCATCATCACTGTCATCATCATCATCGTACTCATATTCATCATCATCCACCATCATCATCATCATCATCATTATCATCATTATCATCATCATATCATCATGACGAAGACGATGATGATGTGTTGCATATTCATCATCATCTCCAACAACATCTTCATCATCTTCATCATCATCATCATCATCATCATCCTCATGCTCGTCCTCACAATTATGATGATGACGATGATGATGACGACGATGATGATGATCATGCTTTGGGTCATGTTGTGGATGATGATGATGTGTTGCATATTCACCATCATCTTCATCATCAACATCATAATCATCATCATCACCATCACCATCATCTCCATTAGTCATCATCGTCATCATCATCATCATCTTCATCATCAACATCATCTTCATCATCATCATCATCATCATCATCATCTTCATCATCATCATCATCTTCATCATCATCATCATCATCATCATCATCATCATCATCATCATGACGAAGATGATGATGATGACGATGATGAAGATGGTGATGATGATGATGACGATGAATATGGTGATGATGATGATGATGACTACTGGAGATGATGATGATGTTGATGATGAAGATGATGATGAATATGCTGCACATCACCCTCATCCTCATCCTCATCTTCCTAATGATGATGATGATGAAGATGGCTATGATGAGTATGATGAGGATGATGAAGATGCCGATTACGATGATGAAGACAATGATCATCGTGACCATGATCATATGATGATGATGGTGAGGATGATGAAGATGGCGATGATGATGACTAATGAAGATGATGACAACGAATATGATGATTTTGATGATGATGATCATATTCGTCATCATCTTCATCATCATACTCATATTCATCATCATCCACCACCATCATCATCATCATCATATCATCATCATCATCACCATCCTCGTCCTCACAATGATGATGATGATGAAGATGATGACGATGATGATGGTGATGATGATGATGAAGATGAGGAGGAGGAGGATAATGTGCTGCATATTCATCATCACCTTCATCATCAACATCATCATCATCATCATCATCATCATCTCCATTAGTCGTCATCTTCATCATCATCGTCGTCATCATCATCATCTTCATCATCATCATCATCCGCATGCTCTTCT
The DNA here is from genome assembly GCA_027924585.1 of Larix kaempferi. Classification (NCBI taxonomy): domain Eukaryota; kingdom Viridiplantae; phylum Streptophyta; class Pinopsida; order Pinales; family Pinaceae; genus Larix; species Larix kaempferi. The sequence continues at coordinate 18,357,863 of BSBM01000769.1, forward strand.
TCACAATAATGATGATGACAACGATGATGAAGATGATGATGATGATCATGCTATGGATCATGTTGTGGATGATGATGAAGATGATGATGATGTGCTACATATGCGTCATCATCAACATCATCATCATCATCATCTCCATTAGTCATCATCATCATCATTATCACCATCTTCATCATCATCATCATCATCATCATCATCACCATCTTCACCATCATCATGATCTTCATCACCATCGTCATCATCACCACCACCATCATCATCATCATTGTACTCATATTCATCATCATCCACCACCATCATCATCATCATCATATCATCATCATTATCATCATCCTCGTCCTCACAATGATGTTGATGATGAAGATGATGACGATGATGATGGTGATGATGATGATCATGTTGTTGATGATGATGATGATGAGGATGATGTGTTGCATACTCGTCATCATCTTCATCATCAACATCATCGTCAACATCATCATCATCATCATCATCATCATCATCTCCATTAGTCATCATCATGATCACCATCTTCATCATCATCATCATCATCATCTTCGTCATGATCTTCATCATCATCACCATCAGATCATCATGACGAAAAACCTTATTTTATTGCAATTGTGATTCCACTTACAGCAGATGAACACTATTCGCAAAATCTTCCATGATGAGGAGGCCCTCCATGACTACTTGATTAAATCCTTTACATCTCATCATCTTCATCCTACACTAAGACAAAAAATAACAGGTGCCTTAGATTTTGATTAATACAGCAATGTAAAGAAGAGTGCTCTGCATATTACATGAAGCCAAGCTTATACCTTCTGTGCTATGCTTTTCCAGCCTTCCATAGGGGTGGGAGTATCAAGACTGTCATCCTTCCCCATAAATTAACCAGGCAAATATTTCCAAGCAAATAAAACTAACCATCAAAGTGCATTTTTGTCACATCTGCATCGCCCTAAGAGAATAAAATATGATGGTAATTATGAACAAATCTGACATACTGCGATCTCACAATAATCGCACCTTCGAGCAGTCTTTATACAACATTAATATATATCTACTATGTATTTAATTATTCTTGATGTAATACATATGTTTCTAACTGAAAATTAAATTAATGTTTTGAAATCAAAATACACAAATTTGTAAATATACCCTTAAACCCCCAAACACCTAGAAGCACTTAAATGCACTTAGGGATTATGGGTTAGAAGAGGTCCTAAAGGCCTTTATGGGGGAGGGGCTCTTTATGGGGAGGGACTCTAGACATAACCCGACACATTTATATCTATTGGGCAATAAATACAATGAACGTTACCCACCAACCATTGCAATGTTCAACAAGGATGCGCATGCACCAGATGCGCGCATGCACCCCTCGCGTGCATGCACCAGAGGCGTGTGTGCATCCCTGTTGAACATAAAATTTAGAAAATCACCCGCATTCTTTCTCCCGCATCTTTTTCCTCATTCATCGCGTTCTATTCGCTGGTTTCACGCACAGTCCAACAAGCATTTTCATGGTAGATTGAATTCATACACCATTTGGATAAAATACACAATATTTGGGGCTCTATTGGCTCTTTGTATTGAATACACACCTATTGGGCTCTATTTGGATCAATTGAGTGAATACACAACCGTTGGACTCTATTTGGCACCTTGGATTGAATTCTCATGCTACTTGGATACACATGAAGTCTTCTTACATATAGTGGACACATCAAAAGAGCATTTGACATTTGAAGCAAAGAGTATTCATAATCCTTGAGGTATGGTGAAAATTTGATCTTGTTAAATGTAATTTAGTCTTCATTCACTTGTTTGAATGGCATCGATTTTGGTTTTTCCTCATGAATTGTATGATAGATCTATTTTAGTATTCTTAATCTTCAACATAGATAATAAAAACATCCTACCAAAAAAAAACTACAACATGCACCAAGCAATGCTTTCAACCTTTCATGAAGATAATAAAAAAAAATTACTTGCATCACCACCAATAACATTTCATAATCACATTCCTCCATCTAGTAGACAAACATTTGTTGAATTCCTCATGGTTTCACTACAACAACTCACACAAACACCTAAACAATTGAAAACTCTTAGTCTTTTGGGGCTATTTTCCCTCATCCATACCATGAAAATGAAGTCAATATGAGCTTCTCCCTTGTAGGGAATTTACTGGACTACTAACATCCCATACCACCATCCAATACCATCCTACTGAGTTCCTAGATGTGATGTTGTAACTTTATATGTAGGGCATTCCAAATAGCTTTTAAGATTATATGAAAACATTATCACTAGATGTTGTTGTACATAATCAATTGCTACATCGAGCTTTAATAATCATGCACATCGATTTTTAATATCTTGTTTGTTGTTCATTCTTGCAGGGGTCATATTTTCATTTTTCCAAAAGCGCATTGAATATGGGCAATAGACGTAATAATCAAAGAAAGTCTAGAAGGAGGCCGCTGCCCCCTGAAAAGGCCCATGAGATAAGAGAAAAGGCCAGGTTGTACATGCAAAACCGTAAAAATCAAAATTTTAGTGCCTTAGATCCATCAACAAGCAATGACAAAGTGGTTGAAGTCAATCAAATCTTGCCTGATGTCGAGTATGAAGGGACGGATGTTGAACAAGTTCTTAACTGGAAACCAACCCAAGAAGAGCACCCACCTGGCGAACACACTCCATTGCAGGACCAATTTCTGAACGAACGGCCACAACAAACCGTTGACGAGACTCGTACTTCCTTGCTGACTCCCTTGCCTCAACTATCAACCAAACGACGAAGAACTCCTAGATGTATTCATGTGGATGAAAGTTCATTTTCAGTACTTGAAGGTAAGATGTCCAAATGCACTATTGATTTCCATTGTAACAAGATAATCAAAGATTTTTTTGAATCCAAAACCGATGCAGCAAAATGTCAATTGTTTCTTGCTTTGTTAAAATCACATTGTCTAGCTCATGTTAGGAGAATTTTGTGCATAAAGGTAGTTAGAAGTTCAGAGGCCAACAATCATGTTGTTAGAAATATACAATCTGCATTTAATTTGATTGGAAAAACTTCTCGCACAAAAGATTTTAATGCGGCCCGTCGTGTACTGTCGGAATCGATTGTAGACAAATCCACAAGGCAATGTAGCCTACTATCACACACATGTAAAATCTTTAAAGTAGATAGAAAGACTCTTCAAAAGTATTCTTCCATTAGAGAAAAACTTGAGACCCCAGGCCAAAAACATTGTTGGGCTTCTGTTGGTAGGTTACCTCGTTCAGACATGAAGCTCATTGATGTTGTTAAAGAACTAGTGCAAAAGTTTTGGCATGATAACACTAGACCATCATCGAATCAAAGAGATGTTTTAAAGTTGAGAAAAGGTGTTAGGGGGGGTGAAACCCATGTCAAGCACTTCCTTGACACCACACAAATAGAACTCTATGAGAGGTTCAAGAATGAGCACACACAATTGAACTTAGGCCAAAGGTCCTTCGAAAAATGCAAACCCTAGTATGTTAGAATTTGCATTGATCGCAGTACATGTTGTTGTAGATACCATGTAGAATTTGAGTACTATTATGATACATATAGACATATATTTTGTGGTTTGCATACTAACATTGTGCAGGATTGCCCTTCGTTACAACCACCGAATGCATCCAGAGAATTTATACATAGCATAATGTGTGGAAGGCCTGAAGGACAAAAATATTATAAAAGATCATGTTTATATGGGACGTGTTCCAGTTGCAGTGGATTTGCATTATTGAGCCGTTGCATCCACGCAACCGCGGAGCACGAATTTAGGAGGATGTCAGTAGAAATGTAGAACTTCCAGTACATAACATATCAAGTAGATAGTTCGAAAGAAAGCAAAAAAATTGCATTGGTGAAGTCACAGGTAATCTAAGTTTACATGCTTTCATACTGTACATGTTGAATTTGTACATATATATTTAGATTGAAAATGTCACGTTGTATTAATGCCCTTGGTTTTGTGGCACCAAGTACAAATTTGTGATTTCATGAAGGAATTCTACCAAAAGACCGAGCATTATGTACAGCACGTCCATGTAGCACGATGGCAGGATGAACAGTACAGACAGTGCAGGGACACGTTTCCCAAGGGCACAATATTGTCGGTTGTGGACTTTGCAGAAAAATATACCCTATAGCCACAAAATGAGATTCAAAGTCAATACTACCATTCAGACCAAGTTAGCATAATGGTCCATATCACGTATAGGAACGTGCCAGAGAGAAGCAACGACATGAGGATGATATTGAAAGAGACCAACTTCTACATCAGTGACAACAGGTGCCACGACTTGCATTATGTGCAGCATTGCTTCAAAATTTTCTATGATCAGCTGAAGGAGAGAGGGATACAAATGGATCAGCATTGGATATGGTCAGATGGTTGTGTAGGCCAGTTCAAAAATGCACGTGTTTTCCAGTGGTTGAGTATGTTGCACAAGACTTATGATGTGCTGCATGTATGGAACTATTTTGAGACCAGGCATGGAAAGGGAGAGCACGACGGGGCCGGAGCATGTCTCAAAACTACCCTACGAAGGGAGGAGATGAGGTGCATGGGATGCCCTCATATTCGGAATGCTGAATCCACAGTTCGATGGTGCAAAGAAAAAATGTCAGATCGAACCACAGAGCAACACATACCAACAGGTAAAGGACATGTTGTCAGAAATCTTTGGAATGTAGTTGATATAGATCGATTGCGTTCTTATAGTTGTAGTACTGTGCAAGGCACTGATGGATTTCATTCGGTTCGAAGCTCAAACAATCCTTTATTTGAAATATGGACACGAAAACTTGCTTACTTTTGTGGGTCTTGCAGCAGTTGTGAGTGGGATGAGTGCGAATCAATGGATTGGGTTGATGAATGGGATCATGTATCACTTGTAGTGGACCCATGTGCAGTTGCTGAAACAATCCAGTTAGAGGAAGGCCAATCCTCTATTTCGAATGAATATGATCATATATCTGATGTTGTACAACCAAGTAAACATTTTTGCATGTATATCCTGGTTCCCTCCTTATTTTTGTAATTATCCAAGTTATCAAACCACTGCTTGTTGGAATATGACCTTAAAATGCATTTTTGTAGGACACATCTATGTATTTGTCGCCCCAACAGACAGTGCAATTGGGACGAATTATTGGTTGGCACGATGCATCCAGGGGAAGCAAACCCTCCTCGCATCATTAACGGATAGTGAAGGCATTACCTTTCTGACTGGCTCGATGGTTTTTCAAGGGGAATATCTTACAGTGGATGGAAAGGGACCAAAGAGCAATGGCTACACATACACAGATTATAGACCAGGGTCGCGGGTGTATCACTTTACGCACTTGATCGTGGGTACAAGCGTCCAACTACAGACAATGTCAACAAAGTCATCAAACAAGGTATGCTACTTACTACCTCATGTGGAGCATGAGAGGTTGTTCGAGACAATAAAAAATCGAGAGGATCCAGAAGGCCTAATTGACTGAGGTGCATAGTATAGCCATTTGATTGTTTATTCATGCACGGTTAATGTTATTCATGTTAGATGGTTTATTTGATATCGTTATCTTATATCGTTTATTTGATGTCTGAGTTATGATTTATAGCCATGTGATTGTTTATTCATGTATGATTAACCCTAGAAGCACTAATATAACCCTACAAACATAATCTAGCCCTAGAAATGCTAGAAAGCTAAACTAACCCTAGAAACACTAATCTAACCCTCAGAAACTAATCTAGAATCCTAGAAACATAATCTAGCCCTAGAAATCCTAGAAAGCTAAACTAACCCTAGAAACACTAATCTAACCCTCATAAACTAATCTAGAATCCTAGAAACATAATCTAGCCCTAGAAATGCTAGAAAGCTAAACTAACCCTAGAAACACTAATATAACCATCAGAAACTAATCTAGAATCCTAGAAACCTAATGTAGCCCTATTAACCTAATCTAGCCCTAGAATCCGTGACCCACCACACATACCCTCAATAGGGGGTATTTGGACTCCAAGTGGGATAGGATCACTATTAGAAGGGTTTGTTACCCAATCTATTAAGGGCCCAAGTCACATTGAGTCATTTTCAGTCTTATATAGCCTATATGCTGCTAATCAAATGCCAAAAAATCCGGCTGGGAGAACACTTGTTATCTTACACACTCTAATTAACCTCTAGGCAAAGCAACGACCATTGATCTGCAACCTGTGAAGGATGCGCAAGAAAAAAACTAAGTTCTACTAATCAGAGGAGGGTAGTTGTCACTGGATTGGGAGTAGTCACTTCCTTTGGTCATGATCTAGGTACTTTATAGTGAAATCTTCTTCGGGGACAGAGTGGTATTGGTGATATTGAGAGCTTTGATTGCATCAAACCAATAATAGACAATGACTACTATTTTGCAACAAATAACCTCCAAAAAACATAGAACCAATGACATCGTAGAAAAACCATAGAACATAGAAACACACTATGTAACATAATTATCAATGAAAAATATACTTTATTATATGTTAATCCTCTTATCCTACAAATGAAACTTCCCAATATTTTGTTGCTTCCGGTTCTCTTGTCAGATTTATTAGAAAATATAGGGAGATGTTTTTCAACAAAATTCAATGCAATTGCACATTTATTACATGTATATGTACATTAAGGACATGTAACTACTTCCTTAACAAAAAGAGAAGTTGAGAGAAAATCTCTTAATAACTTAACACTCAACCTAAACACAAAGATATTATAAAAATTAATCATAAAAATACTCACCTAACACATACTTAGCTGAGAGAATATCTCAATTATATCAACATCCACTTAGTTAGGCTCATAACAACCGCATCAACCCTGTGATACCTCGTGTATACATCCACTTAACTTATGTGCACAAAATTCAACCATATGTGAACCCATCATATAACACCTTACCTAATATAGTAGGTCAATCACTCATAATAACCATGAAGTAATAGGTCATAGTATACATATGCAAAATTCTTCATATTTGCACTTGTATCCTCATCCATTAGCATACACCAAATATATTTGAAAACATTGCATTATCAACCCTCACCCAAACCCTAGCACTAAACCACGTCCTTAATCATCACCATCACCATCGCCATCACCATCTCCATCATCATCATTGACTCTAACTCTAACCCTAATTCAATTTCCTTCTATAACCCTAGCCCTAATCCTCACCCAAACCCTAGCACTAAGCCATATTCTCCATCCTCACCATCACCATCACCGTCACCATCAACGTCTTCATCATCACCACCATCTCCATCATCATCATTGACTCTAACTCTAACCCTAATTCAATTTCCTTCTATAACCCTAGCCCTAACCCTCACCCAAACCCTAGCACTAAGCCATCTTCTCCATACTCACCATCACCATCACCGTCACCATCAACGTCCTCATCATCACCACCATCTCCATCATGATCATTGACTCTATCTCTAACCCTATTTCAATTTCCTTCTATAACCCTAGCCCTAACCCTCACCCAAACCCTAGCACTAAGCCATATTCTCCATCCTCAACATCACCATCAACGTCTTCATCATCACCACCATCTCCATCATCATCATTGACTCTACCTCTAACCCTAACTCTAACTCCAACTCTAACTCTAACCCCAGGTTCCTCGTCAAAGCCTCCATCATCATCATCTTCATGACCATCTCCATTGCCATCACCATCACCGTCAATCTCTTCATCATCATCACCATCATCATCATCATACATGCCCGGTGGAATATTTTCCAGAGTTGACCCCCATGTGCAAAAATTGCACACTCCCTCACTGAGCAAAACCCTAGTTTCCAAGATGGACGTACAAGATGAGGGCGGGGCCACCGGGCCAGAGGGGAGGGGCACCCCTAACACTATCCCTGCGTGATGAATCCAACGGAGTCGACGGTTCGTCGATCCAAGCCATGGTATTCATTCTATGGCTCGTCCCGTCTCGCATCCAGAAGGCCTTCAGGGACACCTGTTGGATACCTACTGGGGGCATAGAACTCCAACCGTGCAACAAAACTGGGTTTCGGGGAGTCATGCAAGTGTGTCTAGGTAGGTTCCAGCTGGGAATGCTAGCCACAAGTGCCCGGTGGGTGATTTTCCAGAGTTGAACTCCGTGTGCAAAAATTGCACACTGGCTCACTAAGCAAAACCCTAGTTTCCAATATGGATGTACAAGATGAGGCCGAGGCCACTAGGCCAAAGGGTAGGGGCACCCCTAACACTATCCAGGCATGCTAAATCCAATGGATTCGACGATTCGTCGATCCGAGCCACGGTCTTCATTCTATGGCTCATCCCGTCTCGTATCCAAAAGGCCTTCAGGAACACTTGTTGGATACCTGCCGGGGGCATAGAACTCCAACCGTGCAACAAAACTGGGTTCCAGGGAGTCATGCAGGTGTGTGTAGGTAGGTTCCGACCGAGAACACTAGCCACAAGTGCCCGGTGGAATATTTTCCAGACTTGACCCCCATGTGCAAAAATTGCACACTCCCTCACTGAGCAAAACCCTAGTTTCGAAGATGGACGTACAAGATGAGGGTGGGGCCACCAGGCTGGAGGGGAGGGGCACCCCTAGCACTATCTCGGCATGCTGAATCCAACAGAGTTGACGGTTCATCGATCCAAGCCATGGTCTTCATTCTATGGCTTGTCCCGTCTCTCATCCAAAAGGCCTTCAGGGACACCTGCCGGGGGCGTAGAACTCCAACTGTGCAACAAAATTGGGTTTCGGGGAGTCTTGTAGGTGTGTCTAGGTAGGTTCCGTCTAGGAATGCTAGCCACAAGTTCCCGGTGGATGATTTTCTAGAGTTGACCCCCATGTGCAAAAATTGCACACTCCCTCACTGAGCAAAACCCTAGTTTCCAAGATGGACATACAAGATGAGAGCGGGGCCACCGGGCCGAAGGGGAGGGGCATCCCTAGCACTATCCGATCGTGCTGAATCCAATGGAGTTGACGGTTCGTTGATCCGAGCCACGATATTCATTCTATGGCGCGTCTCGTCTCGCTGCCAGAAGGCCTTCAGGGACACCTGCTGGATACTTGCCGGGGGCGTAGAACTCCAACCATGCAACAAAACCAGGTTCTAGGGAGTCCTGCAGGTGTGTCTAGGCAGGTTCCGATCAGGAACGCTAGCCACAAGTGCCCAGTAGATGATTTTCTAGAGTTGACCCCCATGTGCAAAAATTGCACACATAGTCCATCCTTATCTTGATAAACAAGAGTTTTATAATAGCTTGAATGTTTTGGGCGTGGTTATCTCCCTGTATTCGGTTGTCTGATTGGTTGACAAGCTTGCCTGAAAATCTATACATTGAAATTCTTTGTTTTATTGCTGAAAAATGGAAGGGATTTTCAAGTCACCTACAAAACGCTCCTTTGTTGAAATATCTAAGTTCTTCCAACAACATAGATTTGGCTAGTGTATCAAATGCTGCCGTCCACACCATAATTTATCTTTCATCAAAGGAGTTGCACATATTATGGCTAATGAAATGGTCTCAGGAGCTTGGAAGTGCCGCCAAATATTATTCCATGCCTGAATCTACCCAGAAGGCAATTATAAATTTAGATCCTTGAGAATGCCTGGATCTACCCAGAAGGAAATTATAAATTTAGATCCTCGAGAAGGTAAGAAATTGTATGAGTGGTTGAATCAGTATCCTAAAATTACACAGCTTTCTATCTCAAAGTTTGTTGAGCGGCTCTTGGATGTAGTATCAGACTCAACAGACAATAAACTTGTTATCACCACTAGAATGTCCCCAGGGTGCCCGACTAGAATGCCTATAGCACCCGAACCGTGGCTTGGTTCACGAATCCGTCAACTCCAGTGGGTCCGAGACACCAGGTTTCAGCTAGGGGAGCCCCCATAGCATGCCTCGAAGACCCAGAAGTGGTGCCAATGGGCCATCCCGGGAGCTAGGGTTTTGCTCAGTGAGGGCCATTCCATATTCGCTCAATGGGGCCATTTCTCGTCCGAATGCCCCCAGGCGTGCGTGGCCATTGTGGATAGGTCCACTATGGCCATGTGGACCTATGGGAGCCGACGGAATCCAAGTCCTCTCACCGGTTTGGGTTCTGTGGCCCCAGAGCAAATGCCCAAAGTATCCCTGAACGACCCCAGGGTGCCCGACTAGAATGCCCATGGCACCGGAACCATGGATCGGTTCGCGAATCCGTCGACTCCGGTGGGTCCGGGATGCCGGGTTTCAGCTAGGGGACCCCCCATAGCGTTCCCCGAAGACCCAGAAGTGGTGCCAATGAGCCATCTCCGGAGCTAGGGTTTTGCTCAGTGATGGCCATTCCAAATTTTCTCAAGGGGGCCATTTCTCGTTCGGATGCCCCCGGGTGTGCGTGGCCATTGTGGACAAGTCCACAATGGCCAGGTGGACCTATGGGAGGCGACGGAGTCCAATCCCTCTTGCCGGGTTGGGTTCCGTGGCCCCGGGGAAAATCCTCCAGGTGTCCTTGAACAGCCCCGGGGTGCCCGACTAGAATGCCAGTGGCACCAGAACCGTGGCTCGGTTGATGAATCCGTCGACTCTGGTGGGTCCGGGACGCCGGGTTTCAGCTAGGGGACTCCCCACAACATGCCTCGAAGCCCCAGAAGTGGTGCCAATGGGCCATCCCCGGAGCTAGGGTTTTGCTCAGTGAGGGTCATTCCATATTCACTCAAGGGGTCCATTTCTCGTCCGGAGGCAGAAGAAGATCAATTTTCGACAAAACAATGTAGTTAGCAGAAGAAGATTAATTTTCAACAAAACAATGTAGTTATTACATGTGGAGGCAGCGGTTTCCCATGGAAAATGAGTGTAGGGTTGAGCAGAGGAAAGATGTTGGGAAATGGGCTATTACATTAGCTTTTCCGATGGGCAAGTGGTTTACAGAAGGAAATATGGCGGTTGTAGGTATCTATGCTTTTCTTCTGACGGAAATAGGATTTCCCTCGGAAGAAAAGCGTAGATACCTACAGCCGCCAAAGCATAGATACCTACAGCTTCCCATCGAAAAAGCTAATGTAATAGCCCATTTCCCAACATCTTTCCTCTGCTCAACCCTACACTCATTTTCCACGGGAAACCGCTGCCTCCACATGTAATAACTACATTATTTTGTCGAAAATTGATCCTCTTCTGCTAACTACATTGTTTTGTTGAAAATTGATCTTCTTCTGCCTCTGGACGAGAAATGGCCCCTTTGAGCGAATCTGGAATGGCCTTCGGGTGCTACGGGCATTCTAGTCGGGCACCATGGTGGCCACGCATGCCTGGGGGCCTTTAGACGATAAATGCACCCCTTGAGAGAATTTGGAATGGCCATCATTGAGCAAAACCCTAGCTCCGGAGATGGCTCGTTGGCACCACTTCCGGGTCTTCGGGGGACGCTATGGGGGGTCCCCTAGCTGAAGCCCACCGTCCCAGACCCACCAGAGTCGACGGATTCATGAACCAAGCCACGGTTCAGGTGCCACGGGCATTCTAGTCGGGCACCCCAGAGCCGTTCAGGGACACCTGGAGGATTTGCCCCGAGGCCACGGAACCCAACCCGACGAGAGGACTTGGATTCCGTCACCTCCCACAGGTCCACCTGGCCATTGTGGGCCTGTCCACAGTGGCCACATACACCCGAGGGAATCCGGACGAGAAATGGCCCCCTCGAGCAAATTTGGAATGGCCATCACTGAACAAAACCCTAGCTTCGGAGATGGCTCGTTGGCACCCCTTCCGGGTCTTCGAGGAACGCTGTGGGGGGTCCCCTAGCTGAAACCCGGCGTCTCGGACCCACCAGAGTTGATGGATTTGCAAACCGAGACACAGTTCCAGTGCCATGGGCATTCTAGTCGAGCACCCCAGGGCCATTCAGGGACAATTTGGGCATTTGCTTCGGGGCCACGGAACCCAAGCTGGTGAGAGGACTTGGATTCTGTTAGCTCCCATAGGTCCATGTGGCCATAGTGGACCTATCCACAGTGGCCACGCACGCCCGGGGGCCTCCAGATGAGAAATGGCCCCATTGAGCAAATATGGAATGGCCCTCACTGAGCAAAACCCTAGCTTCGGGGATGGCCCATTGGCACTGCTTTCGGGTCTTCGAGGCACACTGTGGGGGTCCCCTAGCTGAAACCCGTCGTCCCGGACCCACCAGAGTCAACGGCTTCACGAACCAAGCCACGGTTCGGGCGCTACGGGCATTCTAGTTGGGCACCCCAGGGTCGTTTAGGTACACTTGGAGGATTTGACCCAGGGCCACGGAACCCAAACCGGCGAGAGGACTTGAATTACGTTGCCCCCACAGGTCCACCTGGCCATTGCAGACCTGTCCACAGTGGCCACGCATGCCCGGGAGCCTCCGGTCGAGAAATGGCTCCCTTTAGCGAATTTGGCATGGCCTTCACACGTAGGTCAACTCTGGAAAATCATCCACCGAGCACTTGCGGCTAGCGATCCCAGCCAGAACCTGCCTAGACACACCTGTAGGACTCCCTAGAACTCGGTTTTGTTGCATGGTTGGAGTTCTACGCCCCCGGCAGGTATCCAGCAGGTGTCCCTGAAGGCCTTTTGGATGCGAGACAGGATGAGCCATAGAATGAAGACTGTGGCTTGGATCGATGAACCATCATCTCCATTTAATTTAGCATGTCGGGATAGTGCTAAGGGTGCCCCTCCCCTCCAGCCTGGTGGCCCCGGCCTCATCTGGTACATCCATCTTGGAAACTAGGGTTTTGCTCAGTGAGGGAGTGTGCAAATTTTGCACACAGGGGTCAACTCTAGAAAATATTCCACCGGGCACTTGTGGCTAGCGTTCTCGGCTGGAACCTGCCTAGACACACCTGCAGGACTCCCCAAAACCCGATTTTGTTGCACGGTTGGAGTTCTATTCCCCCGGCAGGTATCCAGCAGGTGTCCCTGAAGGCCTTTTGGATGCGAGACGAGACAAGCCATAGAATGAAGACCGTGGCTTGGATCGAAGAACCATCGAATCTGTTGGATTCAACACGCTGGGATAGTGCTAGGAGTGCCCCTCCCCTCTGGCCTGGTGGTCCCGCCCTCATCTGGTACGTCCATCTTGGAAACTAGGGTTTTGCTCAGTGAGGGAGCGTGCAATTTTTGCACACAGGGGTCAACTCTGGAAAATATTCCACCGGGAACTTGTGGCTAGCGTTCTTGGCCGGAACCTGCCTAGACAAACCTGTAGGACTCCTCGAAACCCGGTTTTGTTGCACGGTTGGAGTTCTACGCCCCCGACAGGTATCCAGCAGGTGTCCCTGAAGGCCTTTTGGATGCGAGACGGGACGAGCCATAGAATGAAGACCATGGCCCATATCGATGAACCGTCAACTCCATTGGATTTAGCACGCCGGGATAGTGCTAGGGGTTCCCCTCCCCTTCGTGTTTGGTGGCCCCGCACTCAACTTGTACGTCCATCTTGGAAACTAAGGTTTTGCTTAGTGAGGAAGTGTGCAATTTTTGCACACGGGGATCGACTCTGGAAAATCACCCACCGGGAACTTGTGGCTAGCATTCCCGGCTGGAACCTGCCTAGACACACTTGCATGACTCCCCGGAACCCATTTTTGTTGCATGGTTGGAGTTCTATGCCCCCGATAGGTATCTTGCAGGTGTCCTTGAAGGCCTTCTGGATGCGAGACAGGACGAGCCATTGAATGAAGACCGTGGCTCGGATCGACGAACCGTCGATTTCGTTGGATTCAGAACACCATGTTAGTACTAGGGGTGCCCCTCCCCTCTGGATCGGTGGCCCCACCCTCATGTTGTATGTCCATCTTGGAAACTAGGGTTTTTCTCAATGAGGGAGTGTGCAATTTTTGCACACGGGGGTCAACTCTGGAAAATCTTCCACCGGGCACATATGATGATGATGATGGTGATGATGATGAAGAGATTGACGGTGATGGTGATGGTGATGGAAATGGTCATGAAGATGATGATGATGGAGGCTTTGATGAGGAACCTGGAGTTAGAGTTAGAGTTGGAGTTAGAGTTAGGGTTAGAGGTAGAGTCGATGATGATGATGGAGATGGTGGTGATGATGAAGATGTTGATGGTGATGGTGAGTATGGAGAAGATGGCTTAGTGCTAGGGTTTGGGTGAGGGTTAGGACTAGGGTTATAGAAGGAAATTGAATTAGGGTTATAGGTAGAGTCAATGATGATGATGGAGATGGTGGTGATGATGAAGACGTTGATGGTGACAGTGATGGTGATGGTGAGGATGGAGAAGATGGCTTAGTGATAGGGTTTGGGTGAGGGTTAGGGCTAGGTTTATAGAAGGAAATTGAGTTAGCGTTAGAGGTAGAGTTAATGATGATGATGGAGATGGTGGTGATGATGAAGATGTTGATGGTGACGATGGTGGTGATGGTGAGGATGGAGAAGATGGCTTAGTGCTAGGGTTTGGGTGAGGGTTAGGGCTAGGGTTATAGAAGGAAATTGAATTAGGGTTAGAGGTAGAGTCAATGGTGATGATGGAGATGGTGGTGATGATGAAGACGTTGATGGTGACAGTGATGGTCATGGTGAGGATGGAGAAGATGGCTTAGTGTTAGGGTTTGGGTGAGGGTTAGGGCTAGGGTTATAAAAGCAAATTGAGTTAGGGTTAGAGGTAGAGTCAATGATGATGATGGAGATGGTGGTGATGATGAAGACGTTGGTGGTGACGGTGATGGTGATGGTGAGGATGGAGAAGATGGCTTAGTGCTAGGGTTTGGGTGAGGGTTAGGGCTAGGGTTATAGAAGGAAATTGAATTAGGGTTAGAGTTAGAGTCAATGATGATGATGGAGATGGTGGTGATGATGAAGATGTTGATGGTGACGGTGATGGTGATGGTGAGGATGGAGAAGATGGCTTAGAGCTAGGGTTTGGGTGAGGGTCTTCTAAGGATCATCTAGACATGGATCAAAGAGAAATTATTGAAGATTTCTCAAGTTCATGTGAGACATCTACTGATGGATGTCATTCTTTCTATGTTGGTGACATGGATATCTACATTGGAGATCCTACTGCAAGCTTACATTCTCATGTTATTGAATACCTTGTAGCAGTGGAAGAAGAAGTAAGACCAATCTCATCCTCACCACTTGTACTTCATGAGGTTGATCACATGATCGAGGAAGAGGTTGTATCTCATGAGCCTACTTGCATTGAAGGGCCACACAAGATGAGCAACAAAAAGATTCAAGAGGCCATACACATTCTCCATGACACTCATGCACTAGTTTCACATTCTTGTTGGAAAATCTCTTCATTGGAGGATCCATCCTTCCTTGAAGACATGGATAATATTTAGAGAGTGATGAGAATCATCAATGGTAACTTTTTGTATTTTCTTTATAAAAAGAATGATTTATTTGAGCTTGTTAATGTATTACATGGGGACTACTTTAATATTAATGAAGATAATGACAAGTTAAACAAAACTTAATTTCCACCTAGGATTCTTTGCAAGAATCCAAGATCCATATTAAGCAACTTAATGTAATGTTTCAAGGTTCATATTTGCACTCCTATTCTTTTGATTGTACACATTGTTCTATGGAGGATTCTCATGACATGATGGATCATGTGAAAAATATTGGTTTTCATGTGCTTGATGAATGTGATGACATGGTAGAGGATTGCCAAGCACTTGTTTTGGAGCATGAGTTTCCTATGGAGGGAACAAGTTTTGCACTTTTTGAGGCACATATTCCTACTACCTTGGATCCATCCCTTGAAGACACTTTCACACTTTTGGAGAAATTGCATAATCCCACGATAAGTGAACCAACCAACGATGAGACTTTTGCACTTCTCAGCTTGGAGGATGAGTTGGTTCATGTTCCTTCATCCTACCCTTCCTTATCTTGCATCATACATCCAAAATAAATTTGGGTGAAGGGTTTTTTTTTATTGGTGCCATATGAGGAGCGTGAGACTCCTACACTACATGATGATTCTATGATGAGTACATCACATTCTCTTTTGCATAATAAGTATCCATTGCTCTCATTTGATGACTCTAACATACATGGATGCACCTATGATCTTCACTTGATTCACTTGAAGACTCATGATTTTCCTCGCTCCTTGCTTAGTTCCTTTGATGTTGGAGTCCAACTTCATCCAATACTTGGGCGAAGAGATACATGATTGGAGAAAATTCTTATTGGCAGCAACATCCTTTGTTATTTCTTGATGATACACTATGTATTGATCGGGTGCACAATTGTTGGTACCCTGGCATTTCATACTTGCTAGATTGGTTCATGATGACAATGTGCACTAGGAGAGTGCGCAAGCAGTGGGACCAAGGAATTGTTGATCATTGGAAGCTCATTGGGAGCACATTTTGGTTGGTTGGATTGAGTCCAAGTAAGCCTCTTCTCTTCCCCATGGGTTCATATTTGCATCAGGTGGTGATGGTTTCCTACATGGGAAACATATTTTTGGATGGACGTATGTTTTTCTTGCAGGGTGTTATGATGAATTCCATGTGACTCTTATGCATTGCATAGGAGAATATATATTGCACTTTGTATTCTTGAGGATCACTTGGGATCCTAGCATATTTATTTAGTCTTCACTATATGCATGGTATGATGGTGGAACAGATGGGGCGATGCTTTGAGAGGATGATTCTCAAGGTGTAGTTGGGTAAATTTCAGAGATACAGTTGATGCACACTTCAATGCTCACTTGTGATTTCCCATACGTTGGATCTTATGGAGTTCATGTGTGGTCCACATAGTGTTGACTTCGTTCATCACTAAGGTTGGAGGCAATTAGTGATGTGATGGTACTCCCTCATTTTTGTTATGGTTTCTTGAGGACAAGAAAATTAGGAGGGGAGGAATTTTCATGTCCCCAAATTTTGCATTGGATCACAATGGCCTTTTAGAACCACTTGGCCATGTCCATGATAGTTTGTCAAATTGGTGCTAAGGGTCAAATAATTTCTAAAGCATGACATCCCAGTTAGTAATAATGCAAAATTAGATCCAAATGGACAGGGTGGGTCACATGAAGAGTAAATTCCCAATCCAAAGCTCAAATGGATATAAGTAAATTTATTTGGGAATTTAGATTTATCATAAGTTTTCCTTTGTATTAAAATGGGGTAAAATTTCCTAAGGAAAATTATTTAAATTGATGTAAAAGTTGGTCCAAGGTGTGAATGGGACCAAATGATGATTAAGGGAGGTGCATTAATGTTTTACCAAGTATAAGGGACGTTTTGGGGGCAAGTAGAAGTGTTCTCCCATGTAAAAGAGTGTTTCCTTAAGATAGGGGAAGCTAGTGGAGATCACTAATGAAGGAATAATGAAGGTTGGACCAAATTCAAATTTGAAGGGAGAGAAATGATCAAAAGTGGTTAGGACGACACCTTGGGTTGTGGAAATGATTGATGTTGGTTAGAAAAGGTCCAAGAGGTTTTTGTAGGGTGAATTACATGAGGAAGTGGTCAAATGGTACATTGAATGTGGCCAATGTGGAATAAATCAAGGGTTATGTTACTCCCCATGGTTTTTCTACATGGTTTTTAGGTCCCTTGGTATTTGCAAGTGGTTTTGGGGTTTCTCTGAAGCTATATAAATAGAAACAAGTGCACTTCATGAGGTTGGATAGTATTTTGTTTGAATCTTATTGAGATTTTTCTTGAGCGAATTCTGGTACTTGAGAGATGTATCCCTTGCTATCAGTCGGGAGATGTGACCCTCTATTCATTTTATTGAGTGAAGCATCCAACTTCCATCTCGCATCCAAAAGATGGAGATGGTGATGATGACGAGGTCAATGATGATGATGAATATGGTGACGTTGATGATGATGGTGATGGTGATGATGAAGATGGTGATGGTTTCGTCTCGCATCCAAAAGATGGATATGGTGATGGTGATGAAGATGGTGATGATGATGAAGATGGTGACGTTGATGATGATGGTGATGGTGGTGAGGTTGATGGTGATGGTGATGGTGATGATGAAGATGGTGATGGTTCCGTCTTGCATCGAAAAGATGGATATGGTGATGGTGATGAAGATGGTGATGATGATGAAGATGGTGACGTTGATGATGATGGTGATGGTGGTGAGGTTGATGGTGATGGTGATGGTGATGATGAAGATGGTGATGGTTTCATCTTGCATCCAAAAGATGGAGATGGTGATGGTGTCGAAGATGGTGATGATGATGAAGATGGTGAAGTTGATGATGATGGTGATGGTGGTGAGGTTGATGGTGATGGTGATGGTGATGGTGATGAAGGCGTCGATGATGATGGCGATGGTGATGAAGATGATGATGAAGATGATGAAGGCATTGGGGAGTTTATTTATATCCAATGTATTTGACTCTAAGAACCTCTCATGTGTGATTATAAAAAAATCAATATTTCCTCAACCCCCAAACATGCTCTTTCAAAGAATTTTTTATATTTGAGTGTGGTATGGGTGCCAACATGAGGTTTTGTCTACTAAGGATGGATCTTGGCATCTTGACCGTGGTTGGGGTGATGACAATGAGGTTCATATGACTCCAATGAATCTTCCATGGATCATGGGGTAAAATGATCTCTCAAGTATTATTGCATGTGAACTTGCACGTACCAAGCTACAAAAAATCTTTCACAGGAGTGGACTTGTCTATGTGAATAGATAAGTGAAAAGATTTTAGCAACAAGACCTATCAATTTTAAATTGGAAGTATGGGAAATGTTCAAAGTGGGATTGAGAGGCTTGATGGTGATTGTAGTAGTGGGCATGGTATTAGTGAGAATGATGACATGACAGTGGAATTAAACATTAATATGGTGACCTTGGAACTTGGATCCTACCCTAGAAACACGAGAGCCTAGCCTAAAAACCCTAGTTGGTAGCATAAACCCTAGTTTGTATTCTAATCACAATGAAACCCTATTATGTATCCTAAGATCTAGCCCTAAATTATAATACATGTAAAGATTAAATCATTTTCATTGTACATATATAGTCATCTGCATACATGTGAATCCAAACCACTATACACATATATGCATACATAAAATTAGATTGCTATCACATAATGATAAATTAAGGAAGTCCTAATTGTAAATGGTAGTGGATGTGATGGTCATCAAATCAAAGGTGGCTATACCTGTGAGTGAGAATTAATGAGATAGCTATACATCGTGCTCAAGGTTGTCCTATTTGTATGGTGACAATTGATTAAGAAATGATTCCATAACTTGCTTATTGATTTGTTGCGTGATCTTAAGTGGACAAAATGGTCAAAATAAATACTAGTGACGACATTTCATTATGTAGAGTATGGCCTTTTTGGATCTCATTATGTAGAGCTATTAAAAATCATGTTGGATCTCATTTTAACCTTTTGATGACAATGGACATTTTCTATTTTTAAGTGTTCTTTTCCTAGTACTCAAGTTCCCAATATATATCTTATGTGCCATGAGGTGTGATTTGTCCATCCATTTATTCCGTTTGTTTTTAGATTAATTCTCACACATGATTTTGTTTGAGTTAGCCTATGTTTACAATGTTCTCTTAACATAGATACCGTTAGAAGCTTTTACATGTGGAAAGATAAACCAAGCTGAACTACGATATCCAACTTCTCTTCTAAGATCTAGGTAAAACCCAAATTTACACAACATCACATCATGATACACACAACATGAGACAACCACATTAGACAACGAGATATATAAATCACATAACTGAAAATCCATGTACATCGAGGCTACAAAACTCATCCAAACATATACAATTTCTGGCAAATTGTGGAACATGGTTCCCAATGTACATACAATGGCAACTCGTGCCCTACACAAAATGCGACAACTCATGTCGTAGATACAAAATACATGGCAACTCGTGCGGTAGATACAAAGTACATCAAAACTGGTGCACAAAAATGCCACATCGTGGCTAATGTACATAACACGTGGCGTGTCAAGCATTGTAACCATTGCTGTCACTCCCAGGTGCAGATCCAAAGTTGATCTTCCTACTCTTCGAGCTACCGGTGCCTCGGGTCTTGGTCCGTCTAGGAGTAGATCGTCTCTCCGGGCTTTAGAACAAATGATATAAGATACCATCATTTTCAAGCATTTGCAACATTTACCACATTTATAAACAAATGTAGAATTTGAATCTTAAATAAATCACCTCTGACATGAGTGGGAAATGTTGGGTAGGTGTCTTGGATCTGCGGAGCCTCTTAGAAATTCCATCCTACAACATTTAAAACAATCATTTCATTGAAAATTCATAATTGCTTAAATTAATTTTTTGAATGCATCAAAATATTTTCATAAATTAACTTGATTCTCACCGTGAACACCTCCGTTGATGGACATGGCTGGCCTTCTGGGCTAGCAGGTGGAGCAGATGGCTGGACAACCAAATCCGATGCAGTGATGGGGGGGGCGCAGATGTAGTGGCAGCCACTACAGGTGCAACCACTGGAGATACTGATGAGGATATTGGAAGAGTAGATGCCACAATAGTGGCGGGAAGTGGGGATGATATGGTGGGAGAAGACATGGTGGTATGGGGTGGAGGAGGACCATGTGGACTATGAACCCCTGTCGGCTGTAGGATAGAGGGTATCAAACGGAAAGGGCTATGGACGGTGTTGAGGGATGGTGCATGGGAGGGAAGTCTTGCATGGAGGGAGGAGGATGGACAAATGGGAGGTTGTGGACGAAGAGGGGAAAGTGGAAGGAAGGGGGGGTGTAGATGAATGGGGGAGGATGGATAGACATGGGGGCGTGGATAAATTGGGGGGGATGTATGGACGTAGGGGGTGGGTGAGTGGGGGAGGATGGATGGAGGGGGGAGTATGGTCGGAGAGGGGGGGATGGATGGAAGGGAGGGGGTGGACATAGGGAGGGGTCTAGATAAAAGCGAGGGGGGGGACTCATGGGAGAGGGTGGATACACAGGACTAAAATGCGGAGACACGGCTGTTGGTGGAACCTACATATACATTTGTAATATCACAATTTAGTAAACAAACAATAAATTAAACCATAGTAAGTCGTAACAAATCAAATTAAAAGCATGCTTATAACTACACATTGTACTTGTGTATATGGTGATGTGCCAGTCCCTGGCGGGGGTGGTTGATCACCATAGTCACGAAACACCTGTGGACAACAAAATGCATGCATGTTATGAACATGTTAAACAAGTCATTATCTAGGAAATCAAGATATTCAAAAACATTGTACGAACTATCAACATGTATGCCATAAATATAAATACTTGAGTAATATAAATGACATAAGTAATAACGAAATTGTGTCAGGTACTGAAAATACCTCCGTGTGGGGTGCCGCAATTTCATTTGCAGCTGCTATCACTACATCCAGGTTGGGAGATTCTACGTTCTCCCATCTTGGTGTATCAGCTCTGAATAACTATACATTGAAATAATAGTTTAAGTCAAACAAAAATACTTTACAAGTTATAAAGTGATGATTGAAAACACATTAAAAAAATTGCTGACTTGATCCATATAACAACCCTCGATCGGGCCAGGGCAAGTGTGCCCACAATGGGGACAAAGATGTGGCATTGTCCCCGTCGAACTGGAATGCCCAGCATGGATACCATTGGTCATGGGTCTATCCTCGCCCTGTCGTGAAGGCCCTGCACCTGAATCTCTATCAAGGTCACTCGACCTCTCCACTGTGGTTGCTACTACAGAGGAGGTGTGTCTGAGGAGACCATGTGCAACATTCCTCATTGCCACCTCAATCTGATCAAGCTTATGGGGAAACTAAGGTGGCTGGGGAGAGGGGTTGGGGTCGCGCCTAAGAGGTGGTGGCCCTCTCAGTGGGTTCCTCCTGGCAGCAAGTCGATCTTGGGTAGAGGCATGCCCAACACCCTGGAACTCGGTTATGTCAAAATAGTTGACATGTAAACCGAGGCAAAAATCAGCCCACAGTTGGCGAAGGAAGTACTGTGGAACCTCCCTATTATTGCAGGGAGGTTTATTGTACACCATGAACCACCTCTGCATCCAATTGTCCCTCCATGATTGGTAATGACACCAATCCATGCAGACACGTGGCTTTGTAATGTTCGGTGGTTGGCATGTTTTCGGCTTGGTGAACATACTATATAATTGGGCTTTTGAAATGTTCAAATCTTTTATTGCTTCCTTGGAGATGCCCGTGGAGTAGTACTCCTACATCCTAGCTCTAAATTGAGTCATGTCTGTCAATTGTTGGTGTGCATGTATGAGTGAGTCGATTGAGTTCTCAATTGACGTGGCAAGAGACAATCGAGATGGTTCACCCGAGTTTCTAAGTTCGTGAGTGTGCACTTGCATTTCATTTACATAGTGGTTAATGTCATCTTGTTCAAAATTAGGTTGTGGGTTTTGGTTTTGTTCGGCATTTGGATTGTGTTCACGGTTTTCTTCGGCATTGGGTCCAAGGCTTGGATTTTCTTGTGTTCCACCGGACTCGGGGTTAACATCTTGTTCACTCATTGTCTCAGTTTACAATCTGCAATAGAAAATTGGTTCATTGTTTTCAAAATTTGAGAATTATTTACAATTAAATAAACAAAAAAAATAAAAAAATTGATACAAAGAATGAATAAAATGAAAACAAAACTTGATATTTACCTATCAATCACCCTGTTGATGACTTAGTGGGTGTTGTGGGGTGGTTTTGAAGTTGATTTGGGAAACTTTGGTGGTTCAAGTCATGCGTACGCGGAGATGCAAGTCACGCTCGGCCGGCCAATTGAACAATGCGGAAATTGGGCACTATTTTTTTTTTTTTTAACAGAGGCACGTGCATGCCACTATTGCGTGCACGTGCCAGGGACGCATACGCGTACGCGCCTCGGTTCGGTACCGAACCTAGCGGTGCATGCACGCTTCCTTAGGTGCATACGCACCACTTTTTTTTCAGTAGCGTGCCCCCATTGCAACGAAAATGGGGACCATCTTCGTGCACCCACCCGTTTATATTTTGAAGTATATCACGTGGTTGTATTTTTTAATAAATTCTCAAAACTTTAATCATTGTAAATCATATTTTGTGTTTGTATTTCCAAGTGTGGATTGTTATAGCGCAATTTTTGTATGTAGACATGTAACAAACCTGGGTTCCTCATGTGTTGTTGCTTTGGTAATGGATTTTTTTTTTAATTTATATTTTTGCGTGGTTTGATTTTCCTAAAATGGGCTACATCTTGGTTTTCTTCCTAAAATGTCTTAATTTTCCATGGGCATGCAATGGTGTAGTTTGTTTAAATTGTAACTGTTCCTAATGTTTTTGGTTTTCAAGTTTCCTATAGCTCAGTTTGCTTCCTAAAATGTTTTCCGTTCTCCATTGGTACATGCTGTTGTGAAGTTTGTTTATCGCAACTATTCTTAATGTTTATAGTTTTGAAGGTGTGACAACTTTTAATGTCTTCTATGATGCAGAACCAAATCTAAGCTCATAATTCTTCTACCTTTCCAGTAAAGGTGGTTTTCACTGTACCACTATATTCTAAAACTTCAGAGAGCCCTTAGACTCTTAAAGTTGGAATTAATAAGTGTCCATGGTTATTTTGAATGATATGGAATGAGTTATTGTAGCTCATGGAAAGCATCTAACCTATTTTGTTCATGTTGTGGAGTGGCACATTGGGTTATTACAGCTTATGAGGAGTCTCTAAACTATTTTACCAAGACGAATGCAGTATGCAATCAGTCATGTTAGAATTTATGTAAATAATATTATTAATAAGTATATTAATCCTTTTCTTGTATTTGAAGTATGCTTCTAGTCACAAGAATTGTGTTAGTTACAACTAAATTATGTCAATTTTTTTGGTGTGGCCCCATGTGGAAACATTAGGATTCAGATAAATTTTTGAAGGGTCTACTTTGTATCTTTAAATGAGAGGATGAGCATTAACTATGAATGGAGTACCTATTCCAGACCCAAATATTGCTTACTCTAGAGTAAATAGCACTTTTCAGCAAGTGCTTGATAATATCATTAATCCCTACTACTGTTATAATTAGATTATACAAGTTTCAAGATGGTTGAATACATTCCTTTTGATCTAGAGAACCTGTCCCGAGCTCTTGGTTTCATCTATTCCGTACACGATTTATTTCTAGGCTATCATTACAATGTATGTTTGGAAATGGCAAGTGGTTCTCCAAATTATGTGATCAATGGTTATTAAACATGTATTTCTTCACGGTATCATTACAATGTATGATTGGAGGGATTGTGTGCATGTTTGGAGGGATCATGTCAAATTATAAAATAGGGAAATAGAAGTTGAGCTTCAAGTCCCTGCGAAGTCATACAATTCATATCAGACTATTTTAAAAATTTCAGATTAATTCTTAAATGAATAGGAAACATGTATATCTATTCCATAACAAGTATTATTTTTTACATTATAAAGGTGCTTAGGTATTATGGAGATGACGTG
Source organism: Larix kaempferi (assembly GCA_027924585.1). NCBI lineage: Eukaryota > Viridiplantae > Streptophyta > Pinopsida > Pinales > Pinaceae > Larix > Larix kaempferi. Next base: position 18,382,416 of record BSBM01000769.1, read on the forward strand.
TAGAAAATTTATAACTGGTTTTACAGAATGTTTACCTAAAGAAGAAGAAGATCCATTTGAAAAGTACAATGAACTTGGGAGACCCTACATACATAGCAGAATAGATCAAAAGGAATATACCCTATAGTTGCAGCAGAATAGGTCAAAAGATATATATATATATATATAAAGTTGGTTCAACATAATTATTAAATTACATCTGTCAAAAGAATTAGGTCAAATACAAATTAAGTTAACCAAATGACTTAGCATTCACCATACATACATAATACACTTTCAGCATGGTTATTGATGGCCCTTTATTTATATATTTATTGACTTAAAAAAGAGATAATAAACAATAGTATTAACATTTCAAAAAAGATTTTATGGTTTCAAACTATGAAAAAAAGTTCATTTGGATAAAAGCATAAGCCAAACAATCTCAGGGGTTTGCCAAACAACCGAGCTATAACCCAGAACAACTTAATATGACTAAGCCGTAAATATACAACGCATTGATTGTGGATTCTTCTTTAGGTAAACATTCTGTAAAACCAGTTATAAATTTTCTACACGTAATCTCCATAATACCTAAGCACCTTTATAATGTAAAAAGTAATACTTTTTATGGAATAGATATACATATTTCCCGTTCATTTAAATATTAATATAGAATTTTTAAAATAGTATGATATGAATTTTATGACTTGGCAGGTAATTGAAGCTCAAATTCTATTTCACTATAACGCACGCACATTTTGGAATCCTATCCTACATGTTAATTGACATGGCAGGGTCAGAGTCCGCCCATGCCTAGTTCTAAGTAACGCACGTGCACTTTTAATTTACTAAATTCTAGCGCGTTTTGCAAATGCATGATTGCAACTAAAGGGTCCCTCAACTTTGTGTGAGGGCCCACAAGTATACTAATTTATTAATTAATAAGCCGAGCTTACCAAATATATCAATTAATAAGCTAAGCTTACCAAATATATCAATTAATAAGCTAAGCTTCTTTTTGGCTTAGGAAGTTACTGAGTTCTCTAGCACTCTCTTGTCGGAAAATGATTAATACTTATAATAAAAGTAATTAGGATAATTATTTGGAATCATCCATAACACATAGCGTCATGCTAATACATAGGTCATAAGTGCTGCCTATTCGCTTTGTATCGAAAGGCTACTGTCCTCAACTTAGGACGTCATATAAACTTTTTAGGGTATAGATTATTTATACTCTTTAAACCCACAACCAAATAAATATGTTACCTAAAGGCATCATAAAGACTCCTAGACATCATCACTTAGATTCTCAAGGCTTCCCTTAACCTTACCTCTCCCCCTAGTGGATTCGGTTGCCCGTCGTTTAGTTGCGTCAAGGCATCATAAAGACTCCTAGACATCATCACTTAGATTCTCAAGGCTTCCCTTAACCTTACCTCTCGTCCTAGTGGATTCAGTTGCCCGTTGTTTAGTTGCATCACAGTCTTTAGTCTCTTATGTTTACAATTTACAACTTAGGAATTAAACCATATAACTTAAAAAGTTTACTGGTGGGGCCTTGGCCTTGAGCTCCTCACCAGAAAACAAGTACAATATACATTTATATTTACAAAGCAATAGGGGTATAAAAGAGGGATGTTACATCTATCATGGATAAAGATGGATAAAAAATTTTGAGGTGTAAAAATACACCTCCCTAAATTTGGGTTTAAGATGGATCTATGTTGGTTCAAATTAAAATAACATTTTACAATAACTAATAATAATTATTTATATTACCAATCATAATATTACTTAAATATTAATATTACAACTAAAAACATAAACATCTAAAAAAAACTTATAACAATAATTAAAAATTACACTAAACAAAAATGATTTAATAATCTATATATAACCATACCAATATATTTACATATCTATGTAAAAAGATTATAAAATAATTACTCCATTTCATTAAATTTCGGTTTGTTAAGTAAATTGTTTTCTCTTTATAAGTGGTATATCTATTTGTCATCATATTTTCATACCACTTCATTTCATTAAATTTCCAGTTGTTAAGTAAATTGCTTTCTCTTTATAAGTGGTATATCTATCTGTCATCATGTTAGTATAGAATGCACCTTTTTCCTGTAGTTTTTTCTTTTTTTTAAATATGAATAAATAAAATTATATTAAAATATAAAAACTTTACATAACACAAGAGTTAGATTGTCTATTACATTTAAGACAAAGTTCAAAATCAATTAACTATCTAAACAAATCCTAAGATAGCGTTGATCATATTTATATTTGATATCTATTTTCTTTAGACCTTTTACCAATACATTATCAACACATCAAAACCTAAAAAGATTAGGGAAAATCATGCCCAACTTGGTTTTATTCCATTGCAACATCTTTATTCCCTGGACTTACATTGTCTTGCATAACTAGAACTTTGTCGGTTGAATCTCCAAAGATATGTTGCATTGTAACATCTTTTGGTTGCTCCTTCTTGAATGAGCCAAGGGACTCTGTAGGATGACTAACCAAAAACTATGAACTTCGAGAGAACCTAAAGAGTGTGTTATAATGTGTGTCGAACTCCATTGAAACTTTATCTATTCAGGCTTAATCCATGCCTCCAAAGTATTTTCCAATTCAATTTATTTATGTAAGTTGAAATGCTCTTTGCAAACCTTCTATCTAATCAACTAGGCTTCTTAAGGCCTTATGCATATCAAGAAACTACAATTTGCATAGCTACTAGAGTGATTATGCTTTTCCATAATGGTCTCTAAGCCATGAGGTAGTCCAATTGCCACCAGTTTTGTATTCTTTCAAACTACAATTTTTGCTTCAAAACCAACACCTTTGCCCAATAGGAACCTAGGAGAAAAAGATCAACAAAGAATAAAGATAGGGGCATTCACGACATTGCCTTTAATGCTTGGGTCAAGTCTAATTTGGCTCACCTTCCTAGTTATCATTTCAAGATTCCATGAACTAATTCCATATGGAAAAACCCAAATATTCACCATAACAACAAATTCTATTATATTTATCACATATAAGTAATCCCACCCATGTTGAGAGACCCATGTTGAGAGGAGATATAATGTCAATGTTAATACACACAATGTTGGAGGAGGAAGTAAAGTGTGTGGAGATCACATGGCAGAGGGGAGGAGTTATGACCCTCACTTCGATCCACTAATGTGCATGCCATGTAAATATGACATTGTTATACTAGCTTGAGTTATTAATACTAAATCAGTTTATATGAAACTATGTTCAAATATATCTTGTTATAAATTATTATTTTACAAAATTATAACATATATTTATAATTAATTTCATTAACAGATCATTTTGTTGCAAATTGCTTTAGGCAAAATTATATACAGCAAATCAATTAATGAAATCACTTTCTCACAAATTTATATAGGAGTAGTCTATTTATTCTTTTTAATGTGGAATCATGTAATTGTTTTTTGGTAAAATCCAAATTTCTATGTGTTTAAATTGTATTTTTAAATCCATAAATAAATTCAGCGCTCAAAAATACTCCATAACATCCAAATTATGCAATTTCCAGACCTAATATATGTGATTCTAAATTTTTTTAAATATTTCCACTCAAAATACAAACAAAAATTAAACAAAAAAATATACTAAAAAAATTAAAAACCTATAATATTTAAAATATACCATTTATATAATTCTATTAACAAATTGCTTTATACACAAATTTATACACAGACAAATTTTAAACACTAATTTTCTAACTCAGCGACTAATCTCTCATTGGGCCAAATCACATTCTTTCTAAATTTAACCTAATTTTCTTGCTAAAATTGCCCAATTCGTCACGTAGTTAGAGGCGTTAATTTTAAAAGCACGGGCAACCGTTGAGTACATCATTTCGGATAAAAGCATGTTTTTTCCTGATAAAAATAATAAAAAGCAAATCAGATCTCTTCCTTGGATGTATGGATTTAGTGGCTTCTACTTTCGCCGATCCGCTCCCTCTTTCGTCTATTTAAACACTTGCGAGCATAGATTCTACATCTTTTATTTCTGTTATTTGACGTGGAAATTAGCTTTGGGAACTCATCGATCATTCTCTCTCCATCTGTATTGAATTGCAATACAGATACATTGATTGGATTTTTCTCTCCATCTGTGTATTAGTTGCAACGATTGATTGGATTTCTTAGATACATTTAATTTTGTTTTGCATTGCAGGTTGCCCTTCCTTTCTTTTGCTTTTGTTTTGAGTTTTGGATATCTATTTCGTTTTTTAGCTGGCTGATGAACTTCTTATGCTTTCTGTAATGTTTCTTGGGGTGGGAACTGGGATTGGATTGTATTTCTGTTGCATTTAGAGATACCTATTCATATTCTTCTCCAACATTTTAAAGGGATGAAAAGATATCTGCACCGGCAGCCCATTTAATGGAGCAAGCGATTCAAAAGGACATCGTTCAGTGGACTGATAAAAAGTTCCATTCCTTTTACATGCATTTTATAATATGTTTAAATGAAAGGGTTGGGTTGGATTGAAGGTATAGGGTTGATTAATTTTTGTATATTAAATGAACGGAAGGGCTGGGTAGGATTGCAGGTTTTGGGTTGTTTTTTTTTGTCTGTTCAATGGAAGGGTTGCGGAGGATTGCAGGTTTAGGGTTATAAATATTTATGTCTTTGCAGTGCTCTGGTTTCCCAGCAGTGACAGTGTAGAGGGAGTTGTGTCGAGCTCCGGGAGATGGGCAGTTCTTGCTGCTGTCTCTCTGATTTCCTAATCTTTCAGACGAGACCCGACATACCACCCAAGATTGTGATGCAGAGCTATGGATTCCCTGACAATGGACTTCCCTATCAGTGGGGTTTGGGGTCTGCTGGTTTCCTCTTCATTCACCGGCGGAGTCCCCAACTGAGCTGAGAGAAACCAACTGGGAAGACCATTGAGTATGACATCCAAGAGTTAGCTGATGGCGAAAATTGATGACCACGGCACTGAAAAGGTAGGCAGGTTTTCATTTCTTTGTCACAAATTTTTTTACTGTTCCACTTGCTTAACAGTTGGTTGTTTTTTTCCGATATGAAAGAGATTTAAAAGTGGTTTTCTGGGCTAAGCCCATAGATAAATATATTACTGATATGGTTTAAACAACTCAGTTGCCATACGTATTTGAACTAGATATGTTATGTATATAATTGTTTTCAAAAACTCATGATGCCATTTGTATTTAAGATATAGACAGGCTGTCAACGATTTATATGAGATACCTAGTTGTGGTTAGTTTTCAAAATGTCATGATGCGATATGCATGTAAATACATGCTATCAACCAATGAGATACCTCGTTGTGGTTTTTAAAACTTAAGTCTCCGCATACGAAACTACTATCAATTAGATTGAACAGTTGGTGGTTTCAAAACTCATGATGCGATATGCATTTGAACTACATATGTTTTTCAATATTTAAATACACGTTATAAACCATTTATATTAGATGTTTTATTGTATTTTATGCAGTATGCGCTGGTAATCTGATACTCCATCCTTTTATTGTTATTTTATGAATTATCATTGGAATTTGGAGCTATATAGAATTTTAGGTTCATTGAGTAAATAAGCTTTACATTCTGGTATCATAATGAAGGTTCAAGCACTCTGAACCTTTGAGTCTTTTATTCAGTAAAAACGTACTGTTACTTTAACTCTGAATGATTAGGTTTTACATTCCAGTATCATGGTATCATAGTGAAGGTTCAAGCACTCTGAACCCTTAGTCTTTTTTTCAATAGAAACGTACGGTTACTTTAACTCTGAATGATTAGGCAAAGTTGTTGGTTCAGTTATTAAAAATTATACGGTTATTAATTCTGAATGATTAGGTAAAGTTGTTGGTTCAGTTATTAGAAATTATAGCCTTCAACGAGACTGCTTGTGCTTTCATAGTTTAGATACTACTAGACAGTTCCTATGGCTATTATCAATCTGTGTAAGAAATATCATCCAAGCTTGTAAATCGTGGAATCCGTGAAAACCGTAGAAAGTCACAAACAAAACTATTGACACCACTTCACCATCTACCTTTGATGTGTTATATGTTGAGTATTATTGGAAGTGCCACCAGCGAATCGAAGCTCGATTGCTCACTTTTACAGCTCCATGTCTTCTGATTTTTTTACAAGTTTGCAAATTCATGAGGACTTTAATGGATTGATCCCAAAAGAACCATCCAATCCAAGCTCAATTTCACTGTCACTTGCAGCCTGTAACTCATTGAAGAGCAGTTGTTGCCTAGGGTTCACATTAGTAGCATGTCACAGTTGCAAACCAGACTTGTGCATGATTGTCCTTAGCAAGCCGCTAACTGGGTTCATTACCAAATATTATCGCTTTTATTAATATTATAAGCAAACTCAATGAGCATAAATCTTTCCTCCCACAAAGTCTACCACATTAGACCTGAGTTAGACCTTTGTATGGGCACATAAACAGTATTAAAGCACATCCTTTCTGAGTTCTGGACATAATGTCAGCCCTAAAAGGAAATTATGGGCAACTTTGGTGACCTGTACAACAGTTCTTGGTATATACAAGGTTTTAACTCTCAAATCTGTGTGTTATCTGGGGTGAAACCAGTAGTAAAACTCCACCATATTGAATTTGGGGCACGAAAAGCAGTGATAGAGATCCTAAAAAGGGAGTTAAAAATGGCGTGTCAAACATTTCCACATACTATATAAAGCACCCACTACCCTCTCCAGGAGTTAAAAATGTTGACTTCCTTCCCTTGGCTCATGAATTAATCCAGGCTCTGGATTGCTTCTGTTGATTACATAAAGTGGATATTATTTCGAGGTTTTTGATCTTACCCGGCATCACCCGGTACGCTTCAATCTGAGCTATTTCATCATAGTTGCAGTCTCATATAACTAACTATATATCCATTTGAATATTTATAGTATTCAATCATCTTATTTAGCTGGGGAAACACAATACAAATTAATGTAATGTGCATGCATCAAATATAATCTCATAGATTTAAATTTCAACTCATTGCATTTTAATGTTAAATCTAGTTGAAAGCGATTTTGCCTGTATATCTTCCCACAAACAGTGTTTTGAAATTAGACATCAAAGCACATCATTGTTCTTTTTATGGTGCATAATTGGCAATGTTAAAATGAAATTGTTAATGCGAAGAAAGGGGCATGGTTCAAACCTGTGTCCCTCAGATTCAAGGGGTCGTAATGGTTTCACGGCTCCCCTCACATCAAATGGAATTTACTAATAAAAAATGGTAATGATGATGTGGGGCATTGATTACAAATAAGATTATTAGAGCCTTTCCCACTTAAACTTATTAAAAAAAACCGGCTAAAGATGATCAAATTGGAGGGCATGTACTATTGATTACAAACTCAGGTACGGATTTTGGCTACAGTGGTCTTTTATATATAAATGTAATGAAATTGTTGCTCCAAGCAAAATTATTAAGCTGGCAATGCATATGATATTTTCAGATTAAGGGATTAAGGTTTTATATGATATTTTCAGATTAAGGGATTAAGGTTTTAGATAAGTAAATTAGACATACAAAGTCTTTATTTATTTGCATATTAAGGGTTTAATGTTTTAGATAGGTAAATTAGAGATACAAAGTCTTTATTTATTGTAAAGGAGCTGTCTGTAAGCTAATTTCACACTACCTTTTCGGACAATTCCATCTGGAAATTTATGTGTCTGTTCTGTCTGAATTTTCTATCCCAAAAAGTTATTTTGGAAAGGAAGACAACATTCTGCATGATTATGTTCATTCTCTTCTGCATGCCATTTATGCTTCAAGAATTTATTTATGAGTTTCAACTCTATATAATCCAAGTATTTTTATATTTATTTATTTTGAATGTTAAAGTTATGCTGAGGGTTGCTAATTACCTAAGTCTGAATTTGGCCTTTTGCCGTTATCTTTGTGCCCATTTTTTTTAAGCCTTGTTAGCCTTGCCTTTGTCTTTGAATTTTGCTGCGAAGGACACTTCTGAAGTGTCATGCCCTCTGCTGTTACGAAGTTGCCCTGTTTCTGTAAAGGCTTATTGCTCAATTGCTCAAACATTACGCCTTTATCAGAAATATTGTCCAATGTTTCAACGCAATTTTTGAAAGAGGAAGGTAGGCTTTTCAATGTTATGATTACAATGCTGCCTTCAACTGATCTAAAGTATATTTTATTTTTCCAATTGCCTGAAACTGATTAGAATATATTTTATTTTTAATAAATGATTTAGAAGAGAGTCATGCTCTTTTATCTTTATCGATATCTAAAACAACATATTCTACTCAGTTATTTAGTGCAATGATATGCAGACCATCACCAGAAAAAGTGCTCAGATGTGACCTGTGTGGATATAGACCCTTGATGGTTTCAATGTCATTGCCTTGTATCTCAACTAGAGAGGTACCCCTATGAATGTCCAAGCGATCAAGATGGCCAAGTAAAATGTATTGCAGACCGATTAATAGTTGCTGCGGCAAGTAAATTGCCATTAGCATTGTATATGTTATCTTGCAATTGACAATTGTGTCAGATTGTATATACTATATATATTATATACAATCACTAATCGCATCGTAGGGAGGATTGTCTATGTTCAATTAGTTCATTTTAGTGGAGTCCTAATAAATAAATACAACGGTAATAATAATAAAAATACTATAACAAGTCTTACCAACCAATCTATATAGTGACATTTTAATGATTTCTATTAGTTCTTGTATCATTCTTTGACCACAATACAAATAAGTGAGATAGAAGCAGAGTTTCAAGTCTCTATCTTTTATAAAAGTAATAACTTGAAATGAATTATATTATTAAAAAAATAACAACTTAAAAATAATATCAATACATGTTTTGTTTTTTATTAATTTTTGTTATATTTACCATTTTGATTTAGACAATCTCCAAGATAGAGAAACCTTAAAGAATTGTTATGATCTTCATTTGTCCTTAGTGCGTCCTTAGTACATTGAATTATAGTCTTTTCAATTTAAAAATAATATTAAGAAAACATGCTTAAGATTACGAGTTTAACTACAAAATAATAAAATTTTATTACTTTTATAATAATTGAAATACTCCTAATTAGATAAAAAATGCTTCCAGAAAACATGTAACTTCCTTTTTAAATTATCATATGATATCATGGAAAAGTAACTTTTTATTTAAATTATTATATGAAATCATGGAAAATAGTTAGCTTCATGGTAAACTATTGAAAACATGTAACTTCCTTTTTAAATTATCATATGATATCATGGAAACGTAACTTCCTTTTTAAATTATCATATGATATCATGGAAACGTAACTTCCTATTTAAATTATTATATGAAATTATGGAAAATGGTTAGCTTCATGGTAAACTATTGAAAGAATAATTCAGAATTGTTATTATTATGTTATTGAGATGACTTTTGAATTAGAAGAGTAAAACAAAATTGAATTGTAACAAGTCATAACTATTTAAAGAAATTAGATTTATTTTAAGTTTATTGACATGGTTATCGAATTAAAAAAAAAAAGAGTTTATTGTGATTTTATTTAAGGGTATGTATTATAATGAAATGGATTAGTATGATATGGATTTATATATAATTAAAATTTGTCAACTAAAGTTTATTGACATGGTTATTGAATTTTTTTTTGTTTTGTTTGTAAAAGTACACTATTTTCATGCTATTTTCTGTCACCCAATTCTTTGATGCCCGCCCCTGCATCTGTAGTGTTTTTCTGCATACACCCATCTTAGTTCATGTTGTAATACAGAATGCTTCAAATCTTTGATGCTCGCCCCTGCATCTGTAGTGTTTTTCTGCATACACTCATCTCAGTTCATGTTGTAATACAGAATGCTTCAATTATAGCGTCACAGTTTTTTACCTTTTATATACTATAATTAGTGTCCTCCACACATATTCCTTTCTTTATTCCAATGTTGTGATGTTTCTATGTACCTTCCTATTCAATTATAAATTAATTTTTACTATATTTTCACATCGAAGAGAACATGTATCCATCATATGCACATGTTGAATATATAACACCACTAATCAACTCAATGTTGCAAACATGTACAACTGCTACTCGAAATATCCAACTACAGATGCCAGCCAAATCAATGTAACAAAGAGCACAATGGTGTATACTGTGATGAAAAAATATTGCATTAATACGGGCAGACATAATATTTTGAGAATATGTAAAAATCCATTGAATATTGAAAGGAGAGAACAAACAGATTAAACTCCAGAACTCCCAACGCTAACGGAGATAACGTGGTAGACTAACGAGAATAACAAACACCACCCGGCAACCCGAACGAAGATAACATTGCAGACTAACGAGAATAAAAAACACCACGCTGAAACAATTATGGAAAACGATGAGGAAAGAAGGCATCGACAGAGCCAACTACAGGCGCGAAGGAACATTGGGAAAAGTATGAAGGGAATAATATTGATGTCTAGCTGGCAGATTGTGAACATGCGTTACAAGGTCACAACCACACGTAGTTTAGGAAAAGAACACAGGTCGACACCTATCGTCGAGTTAAACATGGCTGTAAATCATTTCTTACACAATAGTGAGTTGTAGGTATGTGTATTTGATTTTAAATGAATATTTATAATATATTGTGTATCCTATGCCACTTTGATAATAATTTACCCTCATGCATAGTGCAATGATGGGTATGTATTGAACTCCTATTTCCGGCTCAATAGATATTAAATATGAAACCTTAAACTGTGGAAAAAAATATAATAGCAACAAAATTAAATTATTAGCTAGTTAGAACACCAAAACCTGAAAAAGATAATAGCAACAAAATTAAATTATTTGCTGGTTAGAACACCAAAACCTGAAAAAGATTTTCTTAAGGTTATTTGAATAGAATCATTTTTATAATAATCAGAGGAATCAAATGCAACACAAAAAAATAAAGCAATAATCCGGAAAGGAATATCTTTCCTTAAGGAGATGAGGCTGAGAGCCATTGTATAATGCACATGCCTGGAAGGTAGTGAATTCCACCCTAATTGCATGCCAACCATGAAAGAACAAGGGGTTAATTTAAAAAAGATCGTGAATTCCACCCTAATTGCATGGTAAATAACTCAGGAAGGTAATGTAATTGTGCATGCCAGCCATAAAAGAACAGGGGGTTAATTAAAAAAAAGAAAAACTCTTTGTAAAAGAGAAAACTGCAAATCCCTTCCAATGAACAATGTTTACATAAAAAGAGATATATGCCTACCATAATAATAGTAGACCAACTGTGTAATTGTGTGCATTATACAGAAGAAATTTAATTTAACATTAATACTAATAAGAAGTTGTAAGCTAGAAAATAGAATGGTTCACATTAAGAGATGCCCATTTACCAGTATAATTGAAAGACCGAATCATTAAAGATATATATTACATCAGTTAGGCATACAAGCTCTACACTTGAAGCAATCTACACAAACCTTGAATCAACAATCAGAAAAGTATATGAAAGTTTGAAGAAGTGCTGAAACAACTGTATCTCAAGCCCATTAAATTAAGTCTTGCAATTGTTGAGATTAAATCATCGCTATTTGCATCCTAAAGCTCCTTAAGCATTGCTATTGTTGAGATAAAATCATTGCCATTTCCAAAATAAGCATGTTTAAGGCACTCTACTGAATAACCAGGAAACTCTGTGACAAGAATCTCTATAGGATCCCTTATATCGATACATGTAAGTGAATGCTCATCTATCAAGTATCAAGGCCCTACCATCCTTACTAATGGACACGTGATCGTCCAAACTACGAAAGTCTGGTTTAATATCATCAGGAAGTAGAAGGCGTTAATCCTGCCAATTATGATTGCTAAAAGTGCTTTTATTTTAAGACTCATTTCTACGGGTGACATCTGCACCAGAATTTCCAGATAATTCATTCCTTACAACTGAGTCGTTTGTATTGGCAGATGCAGCTCTAAGGGAAGATGGAACAGATATTACAGGGAACATGGAAATCCAACTTGCTTTAAAACATTCAGTTTTATATTTACTCAAAAGTTCAAAATGAAGATTGCCCATGCTTTTGAGGATGAGCTTCAATTCATTCATGAAAACAACATAACAACAATTGTCACTTCTTATTGGCAAAGGTGGAAATTTTTTAAATAGCCGGAAGTAGCTATAAAAAGATAATCTCCAAATAAATATGAAATATTAAAGTCCTATATGTCCGTGTAAAAATAAGGCTATGAGTTTTGTTTCTGGTAAATGTAATGACTAACTACAATGGAAGTAACTTGCAAGGTTTAACCTCAACTATTGTTAGCCTTATGGCTTAACATAACAATCACAGATTGATATTGTCACCTTTATTTATATTTTTTATTTAGGATATTAGTCATTTATCCTAAATGATGACTAAGGGATTTTGGATAAGATTGCCTAGCCTAGTCACCATGCAAAGTGTTAGAATCTAGAGCAAATCTCTCACTGGCATTCTTCAAAGTACTATATAATAGTATTCTTCACACTTGATATGAAATTCAAGCACAAGTAATAATTAATGATATTCAAGTACAAAGAAAGCACAAGCAATCAAGCAGCTGCCACTCATCTTCAAGCAATCAATCTATATCAACATTAATCCGGATCGATTCAACTTTGAAATCAAACATCAATTGAGTGATATACTTGCAAACAGTTTTCTTTGTAAGTTTACTTGTATTTTTGAAATAAAGTCAAGCTGAATTTGTATTTGGGTGCATGATCGGTTGTGCCTGACACCCTAAAATTGGCATATAATCAAGTGAGTGTGAAATAAATTCAATCAAATTCAAGCGAGCGTGAAAACAAGCAAATTCAAGTGAGCGAGTTCAAGCGAGCATGACAATGGGTAAAGGAGGAAAGCAACTTCAAAATGATAATCAAAACATCAAAGAACTTCAAGAATCCTTAGAAAATTTGGAAAATCAAGTTGTTGAACTTCAAGACCAACCTGAAATGAAGGAGCAAGTGATTAAATTCCTTCAACTACAAATTCTTGAAAAGCAAATGAATGATGCCACTTGCAACCTAATACAAGATTGTGAAACAAAGAGTGTGACTGATGATTCCTTATCTAGTGATGAGAAGGAATCCTTAATAAACAATTTTGAAGATGATGATTTCAATCAACTCTAGCATCGACAACATTCTGAATTAGTTCTTGTTCAGAACAATCCTCTCTATGATTATAATGATGATGATGATGTTTCAGATCAACAAAGAATGCAACAGAAATTCAATGGGAAAAATGCAAAAGTAGTATCCAATGAATATGAATCTTCCAATGAATATGAAGCTATCCTTCAAGTGTTTTCTTTTGAGTTCAATGAAGAAAACATTTCAATGGTGCAGCAACATGCAGAGAATCAACTTCCAATAATGTCAAAGCAATAGCTTCAAAATGATCTTTCCAAGCCCATTATCAGACCTTGGGAAGAAATTAAATACAACAGACAAAGAAAAGGACTTGGATATGAAAAAGATGTGACTTTTCATATTCCAGACTACTCCAAACCAATTCAGTTTGTGAGTGCAGGATTCATAAATGAAGAATCCAATCAAAAAGTCCATGAAGAAGCTAATCAACAAGTTAATGAAAATCACATGGAAGAAATTCCTGAATGCCAACATTGTCATCGAGTTGACCATTTGGAGACAAATTGTTTTGATCTCCATCCTTGCCGGCATTGTGGAAAATGCAATCATGCTTCAAAAAAATGTTCCAAGAGAAACAAGCCTACAAGATTAAAGATTCACTATGAGTGGATCAATCCTTGGCAATGGATGTCAACAACCAAGAAATTACATCAGTCTTACCGAAGAGTGCAATCTCGAGTAAAGACTCATCTTGTAGCACATAGTCTTTTTTGTACCTGATAGAATATAACTCTAGTGGTCCCCTTATGGCGTAGCTTTTGAGCATGGCCCTCATGGGATGAAATAACATGTGGATGTTTTCACATGCCCACTTTGAGTTGAAATCTAATTGGTACTCTATTGCATCTTAAAAGTGGGGTACAATTACAAAATACTCTTTCTTTTTAAAGGGGGAATATATATGGTACAATGATGAAATGGTTAAGGGTAAACCACATGAAAACCCATAGCTTCTCACATTTCAGCTAACAAAGGGGGGAATATTGATGATGCTTGTCAGACTTCAAGTTTGAACTACAAAACAAAAGTCTGTAGATAACAGACTTCAAATATCAAAATGGGAAACAACAATAGTCTGTACATGGTAGACTCCAAATGTCAAAAGGAAACAATAGTTTGCAGGTGGAAAACTCCAAAAGGAAACAATAGTTTGCAGGTGGCAAACTCCAAAATTGTAGATAAAGAACTATAGTTTGCAGATGGCAAACTCAAAATAGTCTGTAGATGGTAGACTAATGAAAACAACAGTCTATGGATGGTAGGCTTAGATACATGATGCATTTAGATGTTAATCGATGCATAACAATGTTGATGGCTCATTTCAGAGAGCACTTCATTTGATTGTAGCATGGTGATCTTCACCAATTAGTAGAAGACGCCAGCCTCTTCTAGCTAAATCACTTGGCAAATGATGAAATTGTCAAGCAGACAGGGATTGCTCAGACATGGCAGCTGTTCACTCTAGGATTTCAGTTCATTTCAGATGAACCATTCATATTGACAGTTTTACAAGCATATTTTTCATTGAAGCACAAATGAAGGCTTCTGAAAGATCCATCATATCAGCTTTAGCATTAGTGTTTATTGCTTAGTTGTTATAGATACATAAACTTGTGATTGAGAGGGGGATTGTTAGCCTTATGGCTTAACATAACAATCACAAATTGATATTGTCACCTTTATTTGTATTTATTATTTAGGATATTAGTCATTTATCCTAAATGATGACTAAGGGATTTTGGATAAGATTGCCTAGCCTAGTCACCATGCAAGGTGTTAGAATCTAGAGCAAATCTCTCACCAAGGTGGCATTCTTCAAAGTACTATATAATGGTACTCTTTTTGTGAATAATATAATGCGAGTTTTACCATTTTATGTTTATTTGTCTTTCATTTTGTTTAACAACTATAACAGCGTTGCACCACAAACATGTACCAGTTACACTTCCCATAAAGTGCACTAAAAGGATTGCATTCATATAAAATCATAAGCATTTGGCATATAATTGAAAGAACTTATTATTGTTACATAAAAAAAAGAATAATATCCAATGTCATGGATTCAGCAACAAGTGCCCCATCTTGCAGAATACTTACAACATTATTAACCTTACAAAGGCATCTTCTAGAACGAAATAAAAAATAACTATATAGGAAGATAGCTAAAAGGAAAGATAAAAATAACAAAAAAATTGAAATCTAATTCTCTTTTTCTTATTGTCTTGTCCGGAATAATGAAAAAAAATTGAAGTCTATATATAAATATATTGTAGGTTTATGAAGTTGCTAAATCTATTTTAAAATTATAATCATTTTGAAGTATAAATCTATTTTTAGATTGAAAGTCATTTTGATTATAAATTTCAAAGATCATTCCAATGATACAAATTCAAATCCAAAAAATGACAATTCATTGATGGGTTACTTTACAGAAATGGAATCAAAATTCCAACCATTTTTTCACAGCCTAAAAGAAACTCGTGAACATGTAGCTTCAGGGAAACTCTAAGCTAGAGCTCATAAAGCACTGCTTATAATTATGATTGTCCTAAGCAGTTTTAGTTGATTGGATGAAGTTTGAATATATATTTTAATTGAACCAGGCTACGTGGACATTATTGCCAAATTATGCCTTATAGTTATGATGCCATTGTACTACTTTTTGGAAACCCTAATAAGGAAATGCCCATTTCCAATAAACACTTACAACTAAAGATGTAAACAAAGATATTTGAAGTACAACTTAAAATTAAAAGGTAAAGGTTAGGCGGATGACACATCATCCAATCTGAATTGGACAATAAGAGAACCAGTAAAGATAATAAAGCTGGACCATCACCAAAGAAATTATCCATAATGCTGGGACGAACTATGATTTCATCAACTAGGGATAATTCCTTCATTTCTGTCCAGAAATTAACCTAGGCAGTAGCAGCACGGTGCAGAGCAGAACAAGGCGTTTGGTTTGGTATGAAACTTTAATCCACTAACAAAGGTAGACAGAAAATATGTGAATCAAATTATATGAGTAAACATATTATATATAAAACTCTCATCCTTTATAATATATATCATCAATTATAAAGTGTAAGGATCGAAACCTAGATCAACCATTTGGGACTGAAACCATGCCCAAGCTTAATAATGAAACGGAGTTAAACTATCTATTACAAAATTGGGTTCATCTTTTGGACAGAGGCTAGGTATATAATCCCAAGATCTGCAAACACAAACCTACCCTAAATTGCCATTCAAGATTGCTAATATGTGTAGTTATTACAACTATCTAACTTACAGGTGTTGGAGAAAACCATATTAGACCGCAAACAATGTATTATGTGAATATTGTTATAATATCATCACTAGCTAGATATGACTTTGAAACAACTTTCCATGTGGAAGAGATGAGAGTGATAAAACCGTAACCAAGGCAATAATGATGGCAATCAATGGTGGAATTGTGAAATTGCAGAATGTTGATAGAACATTCCACTCAAACTTGAGCAAGAAAAGATGCACAGTGCAGCACACAGAGAATAGAGGGGCGTTACACACCAGGCAACTGGGAAGAATGACGCTAACGCACAATGGCAGCTACGGTTGAAGACCTTCACACATAGGCAATAGATGTGGCACTATTGGCAGCCACCCACGCCCTGTCCACGTAAACCCTAATGAGGAAGGGATCAGGATAGCGTAATCCTCCAAAGATACCAATGGTTCCATACTTAGCATACAATAAATGGAAAATTCTAGGCCAGTTAAGGAATATCTTGGAAGAGAACACAACAACAAAAAGTTATAAATATTCAAAGTGCTTTGCCACTGCACTCTTTAGGTCTATCAACATGACAGGTCCATAATTCACATGCTTCATTCTGTAGCTCTTCGAATGAATATAAGATGTCTTTGTCTACAGTATATTAATTATGCAATTTGTTTTCTTTTGCAATAATTTTTAAACAAGCCTTAAACTTAATATCCAGCAACATCATAACTTCCAAGCTCCCAAATGCTAAGACACATGTCCTTGACTTAGATTAATCCATCTCCTCTATCGCAAGTCAATTTTCCAGAGAATCAATTCCATCACCTTCTACACCATTATATACAACCATTTAAAATCGAGGCATGCCTTCATAAGTCACGGAATTACTAGAAGTTGAAGATTAACGAAATACTACATGAAAATTTGCACCATTTTCCAAAAGAATGCAAACTGCTCTGTCAGTCCACGATGCCATCTGGAAACCATAATGCGATTTCACTCCCAACTGCATCTTTACAGTGATGTTATTTTCAAACTCTTCTGCAAAGTCACCTCCGCTGATCGGCACTTCTGAATACTTACATTGCCATCCGTCTGCATTGATCTTTTGCATATGTGGGATATCCACATGCATAAATAATAGTTTTTTAAAGTATTCATATACAGAAATGTGAATGCATACAGATTTCCTTGGGCTTCTATCGCATATAGTAATAGAGGAGGTAGCAAGGGAAAAGGTGAATACCTGTCATGTGTACTAGACAGATGTATCAAATGCAAAGTGCATGCCATACATGTGGAGTATGGCAAACATTGAAGACTTGACTTGTCATGTGCTGCACTGCAGGATGACACGGGCCAGCGTAACCGAATAAAAAAATGGCATGCCTAGTTTTGAGACCAAATAAGGCTGGAAATCAGTTGATTGGCCAGAACAGGTTTATGTCTAAAATACTTTGGTTAAAATCGTTTGCAATTCGTGCCTAGTTAATAAAATTTGCTAAAATTGATTTCTATAGTCCCTGCTTGCCTGCAGGCAGGGACTGATAAATCTATGCAATGATCTAACTCTTTAATTTTTCCACAATGATGCAAGGTGGATCCATACACCATATCTACCCAACAATCGTTGATTAACAGTTTGACACGTCACTCTTAACAGTTAGACTTAACTCGATTTCACTTTGTCAACAACGGTGCAAGTATCAGTTAGTTTCTTTTAGCTTCATAAACATCTCATCAATTAAAGTTTTTCAAACTCTAAACTAAAGCTTATATCCCTAAGTCTAACCCTAAAATGAATTATTAATCCTATTTCTCAATTTAATACTTTACTTCAAATTTTAAAGTAAATCCGTAATCCTAAATCTTAAACAAAGCCTCACATAATACTTGTAAAATTTGAAAATAATCAAGACTCACATAAAATAATCAACATAAATAAAATATATAACTTAAAATTGGTACACCACATAAAAATATTTTTTCAACATACATAAAAAATAAATATATAAAAATTCCTTATTATATAACTAATTAAATTCTTTAAAAATAAAATAAAAATCTTAAACACATCAAATAAAAATTAAAATTAAAAATAATTAAATTAGAATGAAATATATAATAAATAAAATTGATAAATGATTAAAAATATATATAATCATAAAAATTAGAAACAAACAAATTAAAATTAAACATATAATAAATAAACTTATAAATCATCTAACATATATAAGCATAAACATAGTTAATACGTAATAATATTAAAATTTAAATACAAACAATTTAACTTACATATTCAAACATAGAAATGAGTCAAACTTATTCAAATGCAACATTTAACGATGAAGAAAGGGATTCTAGCTTGTTGACCGCATAGAAGGAAAATGCTCCAAGAAGTGATTACCTTTAACGGCAGCGTTCTTGCAGTCTGAAGTTCGGGTGAGGCGCAGGGGCACGGGGTTTGTGGGGCAGGATGGTTTCGAACCAGGGGAGGGGCCCATCCCCTCCTCCTTGGCCTGATGAGGAGACGACGATGGAGATTCTGCAGGTGCAACGGGAGGAGGAAGGAATCGAAGGAGAGGGTTGCAGTAATAAAGCAGAGATTTCGGCATTGGGGACAGGAAAAATGGGGCAGGGATTCTGTATTCCTAAGTCACTTAGTACTCCTGCTATCTCGGTGAATCCGACAAGGGTTTAAGAGAGAATTCAGCACATGACGGATCATGCACTAATCGGAAATTCATGGGCATCTAGCCATCTGAGAAAGCGCTAACATGGTGGATGCACTCAACCTGGAAACCAAAAGGACATTTTGATCTCCTACTAGTGTCTAAGGGTTTCTTCACTATGGTTTTTATCAATGTGGAAGACAAGGATAGGGTATTCGAGGGAGGACCATATTTCTACTACTCAACAGGGTTATTTTTACGAATGTGGAAGGATCATTTTAACCCTGACAAGGAGGATCTATCTATAGCCCTGATTTTGATTAGACTCTATTCATTATCAACTGAATATTGGGACCCTGACATACTAAAGGCGATTGGAGGCGCTCTAGGGAATTTTGTTAAAATCTCTGATCAAACTAAGCAAGGAAGGTATGTGTCATATGCCCATTTATGTGTTTATATGAATATCTCTAAAACCCTACCGGAGGGGATCACCTTAAATTGGGAAGAATCTGAGTGGTTTCAAACCTTAGATTATGAACACGTTCCTTTTCGTTGTCGACGATGTCATACTCATGGACATATGGCTCGTGACTGTCATTTGAAACTCCCCGTGGAAATACCAGGTAGCAAATCTCATGATCAGCCAGATGCAGAAGGATTTACCAAAATCACTAATAGAAGAAAAGCGGGAAGGAGGCATAATGGGGCTGATTCAAAGAGTAAAGGACCCATCACAAACTGCTTTGCTGCATTGGATCTCAATCTGCCAGACCCTCTTATTCCTAAGGAAATGCATAAATCCCCTAATACTGAGGTGGATAATCTAGAAGTGATATCTAAGATCAGAAACAAGGGTAAAACTGTTAGGAACTATCCTTTGGCAGCTGAGCCGATGGAGGAGGAAATGAAGGAGATGGAACTTGGAGACCTGGATCTTGATAGTATTGAAGAGACCTGCAAAAACAATGAGGTGCACTCCATTCCGGATAATCAACTTAAGCTATTGAAGGATGCCATTCTTAAAACGAAACCTACTCCCAGCCTGGGGATTGGTCCTAAAGTTGAAGGAAAGTAAAAGGAAATTTAAAGAAGGAGGATCGAAGAGAGGAAGGAAATCCAATAGGGAGCAAATAGGGGAAATTAGGGCTCGATTGGTTGACTCAGTATCCTATGATCTAGGAAGCTCTTTTATCTGTGAGATACAGTGCTTGATGAAAATTATTTCATGGAATATTCGAGGGACTAATGGTCCTTGCAAAAGAAAGACTCTGAAAAGTAAGATTATGAAGGAAAAACCTGTTGTGGTTCTGTTACAAGAAACCAAGTGTTCGGGAGCTCACTTGGAACTAAACGCACGTAGCATTTGGAAAATTTGTAAGTGTATGATGTTGGATGCTATTGGGAATTTTGGAGGAATAACGATCCTGTGGGACCCGCGGCTGGTGGCCCTCACTGACATCCTCTCCACCAAGTTTAGTCTCTCTGCTGCATTTCATCTTTTAGGATCCAATGTGAAGGGGATTATTACCAATGTGTATGGGTCGAGTAGTTATCCGGAGAAGCGTAATTTCATTACCAGTTTATCCAGGCTTAGGAGCATGTTTGAAGGGACCCACTGGATTTTTGGAGGAGATTTCAACTTGATCAGGTCACTGGCTGAAAAGAAAGGGGGTAGGAGAATCCTAACTCCGAAGAACACTTTGTTTGATGAATTCATTGAGACCAGTAAACTGATTGATGTCGATATGGGGAGCAATGGTTTCACCTGGAACAACAGACGTGGAGGGGAGTATTTGGTGGCTGCGAGGTTGGATAGATTTCTTCTATTTGAAAGCATTATGCTTTTAGGGAGTAATTTGTCATCTTTCCCGATCGCTTCTTCAGGCTCTAACCATTGGCTGGTTTCCCTTATATGGAGTAATATTGGAACTCAAATGATGAGGCCTTTCAGGTTCGAAAGTTTTTGGCTAACCCATAAATACTTCCAAACTACTGTGGAGGATTGGTGGAGGAGTATTTCCCCCCCTCAGGGTACTAAAATGTATTGTTTTCAACAAAAACTGAAACTGTTGAAACAAAACATCAAAAGATGGAATAAAGACATCTTCAGGGACATTTTGGTGGATATAGCTAAGATTGAGATACATATGGAACATGTCCAGGAAAGCATCATGAGGATCAGCCGATCTGTTGAGCTGGATTTGGAGGAGAAAAACCTTTCTGAACAGCTATATCAGAGACAAAATCAG
The DNA here is from genome assembly GCA_027924585.1 of Larix kaempferi. Lineage (NCBI taxonomy): Eukaryota > Viridiplantae > Streptophyta > Pinopsida > Pinales > Pinaceae > Larix > Larix kaempferi. The sequence goes on from BSBM01000769.1 coordinate 18,403,838, forward strand.
GAGAAACTTTTATGGAAGCAGAAGTCTAGAAACCAATGGCTGAAGGATGAGGATAAGAACACAAAGTTCTTTCATAGAGCAACCATTCAACATAGAAACCAGAATCAAATTTGTAATCTCCATACCAATGAGGGAGTATTAGTTGATTCTCATGAGGATATCGAACGGGAACTCCTGTCTCATTTTAAGGAAGTGACTACGGAGCCTCAGGTTGACCGGTCCACAGTCTATAGGGAGATCAAGGATGTAATTCCTAGGCTTATTACTAATGAGCAGAATGAGATGCTCATTCGTCCCATTGAATTCCAGGAGGTTGAGAAAACCATTAACCCAATGGAGGATGGTAAATCCCTGGGGCCTGATGGTTTTACGGTCAATTTCTTTCACCATTTCTGGGATTTGATTAAAATTGAAGTGTGGCAAGTAGTGGAAGAATCTCGGAAAATGAAATGGGTGCTCCTTGCTCTAAACTCTACCTTTATCACCCTGATTCTGAAAACTCTGAGGGCTGAGAGATCTGACTTGTTCAGACCTATCTCTCTGTGTAACATCATCTATAAACTCATAACGAAAGTCATGACCAATAGACTAAAACCCCTTCTTCCTACTTTGATCTCTGTGGAACAGACGGGTTTTGTGGAAGGAAGACAGATTCTCGATGGTATTATCCTAGCTCAGGAAGTCGTACATTCCCTTAAGAGTACTAAGAAGGATGGGATGCTTCTGAAGTTAGACTTATCAAAATCCTATGATAAAATTAACTGGACCTACATGAAAGAGATTATGGAATCTTTTTGTTTCAGTGAGCTATGGATCAAGTGGATCGCTAATCTTACTTCCATTGCGTTCTTTTCTATCTTGATCAATGGGCACCTATTAGATATTTTCAAGCCAACTCAGGTCATTCACCAAGGTTATCCTCTCTCGCCCTTTCTCTTTGTGATCATGACTGAAGGTCTTGGCAGGCTTATTTCGCATTTGGTTGATCAAGAGAAAATCAAAGGTCTCAAATTACAACCATATGAGAAGGCTATAATGCATCAACAGTTTGTTGACGACACTCTCCTTATGGGCCATTCTTTTGTTCAGGAAGCTAGACAAATTAAGAAGCCTTTGAATCTCTTCTTAAGAGCCTCGGGGCTTACTCTGAATATGGACAAATCCTTGATTTTCTTCTTTAAGACTCCTCCTGCTAATCAAAGGAACATTGTAAGGATTTTAGGTTTCAAGAAGAGTTCCCTTCCAACCAAATACTTGGGTGATCCCCTATCTGATGATGTCCTAAAGAAGGCTTCTTGGGAAGAACTCTTAGTTAAAATGTGGGAGAAACTCTCTAATTGGACGCTCCATGCTTTAAACCTTACGGGAAGAGTTATCCTTGTTAAAACAATGCTTCAAGTGATGCCTCTTTACCTCTTTTCTGTGTTATCGGATCCTAAATCGGTCCTGAAGGACATTAGATATATCCAATGCTCCTTCCTTTGGGGAGGCTCTACGGAACATAGAAAATGGCCCCTAGTGGATTTGGAGACTCTGTGTAAGTATAAACTTAAAGGGGGGCTTGAGCTACGGGATCCTGAGAAGATGAGCATTGTGTGTGGAGCCAAGATTTGGTGGAGGTGGCTCAATCATACTAATGAGCAATGGGCCAGTTTTTGGGGAAAGAAGTATGCTCTAGATTTTGAAAAACAGGACTGAGTCAGGATGGATGGGCCGGAACAGGGATCACATATTTGGAATATGGCTAGAAAGGGGCGTGATCTGATAAAAAAACACAATTTTTGGGAGGTTAGACAAGAATCATCAGCTAATCTGTGGTCTGATGCATGGCAACAAGAACCACCCCTTTTAACTTTGGTGAAAGATATCCCTTTGGAATCACCGACTTTTAACCATGATTAGCAAATGGTTGAGCATTATTGGCAGGAGAAACTGAATGACAGAGGATTTTGGGTGTGGAAGCCTCTGAATTGGTGGATGGATACCTATGGGGAGGAGATTGGAAAACACATTCATGAAAATTTGCAACAATGTCAGTTCCAATTTTAGTTGGGATTGGACCTGTTGCGTTGGGGGCATCCACCTAAAGGTATGTTTACCATGAAAGAGGCATATTACATTCAGGGTGGTAATAAGCCTATTGTTGACAATGTATGGAAGCGCCTTTGGGATGCTGAACTCTAGCTTAAAATTACCCTCTTCCTCTGGTTGGTGCTGAGAGGGAAAATTTTGACATGGGACAATAATACAAAGCAGGGCTTTGAGGGACCCTCTTATTGCATTCTCTGTGGGAATCATGGGGAAACAATTGCCCATCTTCTTGATGAGTGCAAGTTCTCCTCCGATCTCTGGGATAAGGGAGCTATGATCTTCCGTATGTCGGATAGACTTCGAACAGATCCTGTGGGATCTATCAAGTGTTGTAGGAAGGATCCGTTCTAGGGGAGAATCCTTAATAGAATCTGGGAACTATTCCCTAGTTTTCTTTTGTGGGAAATATGGAAAGAACGTAATAAAATAATTTTCACAGGAAAACTTCATAATTGTACTGTTATTTGGAGTCAAATTCAACGAGGCATTATTGAGACTCTACAATTAAGCTTGTGGAATGAGCAGGATTTGAACTTACCGGTGAATGAAGTGAGTATTTTGAATCAATGGGGCATTAGGGCGCACCCAAACCATATCGGTAGTAGTTTCCCTCAGCGACATCCATGGAGGGTCCGGTTGTCTGGTCTACACCTTTACCTGGCTGGCTTAAGCTCAACTTCGATGGAGTGTCAAAGGGTAATCCTGGGAATGCCGGGTATGGTGGTGTCGTGCGGGATGACAAAGGGAGTGTTCTATATAGTTAATATGGTCATCTAGGCCTGGAAACCAATAATGTGACCGAGTGTGAGGCGATGCTACAGGGTTTATGCATGGTCGTTCGGTGTGGCATCAAATGTCTCCATGTGGAGGGGGACTCCAAATTAATTATTCAGCTAGCCACCAGGTTGGTTAACGGGACTTTGGCTACTAAGTTGGCCCCTGCTTGGAGGTTGGCGTGGCGGTTGGCATGCTTAGAAAATATTATAAATACGATGACTTCGTCACCTTTTACACGTAAGGCGTAGTTAAAACTGCTTGGTTGATGTGCTCACAAACTAGGATTCCAGCTTTCGTGATGAGGGATGGGCTGTCGAGGCCCTCAACATTGCAACGAGCACATGTCAAGATAGATGTCTGCGAATTGTTGAAAGCAACATTTGTGCGATGGTCGATGTTGCTGGCATTCATTTGAGGTAATGTGAAGTGATGGTTTTTAATAGATGGGATACTAGCACTTGCAGAAGTTATGGAAGGCCTTATGTGAATCATTTGGGAAAGTTAACGACCTGTCCTTCACTCTATTATTCATCCATGAGGACAATGATGATCCGAGATCTCAAGTGTGGGATGGAGACTGGTAATCGATTCCCCACGATTTGGATGGAGGTTGATGATCAGGGATATGATCTCATGACATTTTCCAAGGACGCAGGGCATTATTACAGAGCTCGTATCATTATGGGTAATTTAATGGTTGCAAGTGGCGACTGGCCTTTAAATTATCCCTACAAGGTCGGTTCGAGACATTTCTGTGATCAGTCTAAGAAGGTTTATGTTTTTTTGAGTTCAATTGTGGTTTCCGGCAGGGGTGAGTGTGTTAAGTTTGTTGTTAAGAGAATGCCTCTGAGGGGTCGCCCTGCTCGTCGGGGTCGTCATGGCCAGGATAAACCGAGCAATTTGTACCGTAGATCTGAAGCCCAGACCACTCCTAGCCGGGAGCAGTGGAGAGCTTCTTCGACCGTGGTGTTCTTCTGTCGTCTTTTTCCTGAGTTGTTACAAAGGGAGTTAGAGGAGATGGAAGAGAATTTATGGAGAATGGTGGGGGAACAGGAGCCGTTGTCTGATGTAATGGCTATGGCTAACTGGATTCATGATCCAGGTAACACCAGAGGTCGTATGGCTCTTTATAACAGAGCGGTGGTCACGCTCCGGGTTACCGAAACTCTCATTGCTCAGAACTTGGAGGCTTGGATTGACATTTTGGAGGACTCGCAGCGTCTGAGAAAGCTGGAGGAGAACTGTAAGGATCATGCGGAGGAAACCCACTAGATCCATATGAAGTTGGATGCCATTGCCGCGGATTTGGGCATTTCTTTTTTAACTCGTCCTAAGAAAGTGGATAACCCGAAGGTTATTGATCTCCGTGGAAAGGCTACTGAGACGGAAGCTACGCTGGTCATTAACATTGATGATGAGGCGGGACCGGCGGGATGACTCTATGGATGTGTCATCAAGCTTGTTTGACTCTCTACTGCATTTGTTCATGGGGACCTTTTTTGTTTGGTGCATATGGTGGATCTTGTAATGACTGTGGGGTGTAGACCTCTGTCTGGTTATGGGATGCAGACCTCTGTTTGGGTGGTTATGGTGACTTTTGGCTGGCTTCTACTTCGGCTCTATCCTTTTTAGGTTTTTTTGGATTCAGCGGGTTGTCTTTTTGGCCTGTTGGTGTTGGATTGTAACTTGGTAATGCATGTTCTCTCGGCTTACATCTATGTAATGGGGAATCGTAATGCCTACTCTCTCGGCTTACTTAGTTTTTTGTTTGATAGTAGTTTCCCGACTGCTGATAGTAAATGGTTCAGCCCTAATCGCTCTGTTCAGGATTATAATATTGTTGATCTCTGTTTCTGTTTCTGGGTTTATGGTGCTCAGAAGAGTTTGGATCCCTGTGGTGGCTACTTAAGCACCCAACTTATTGTAAAGATGCTTATTGTACATTTGATCCAACTTTTAATAGAATGATGCTCTTTTTTTTGCTTAAAAAAAATGCAAAATTTAACACATTAATTTTAATTATAATAATATTAAAATTTAAATACAAACAGTTTAGCATACATAATCAAACATAATAATGAATCAACTTAATCATTTAACAAATTTATTTTAATTATAATAAAAAAGGAAATAAGTATAAGATTCACCAAGTTTTTTCATAAAATTAATATTTAAATCTAATACGCTCAGGTCATGAAAAACTAGAATTATGGCAGAGGATCATAACAATGATTGACAATTGACATTTATGGGGTAGGTAACATAGATATGCTGACTGATAAATTGTCCTAAATTTTTAAATTTACTCAAGTGCATAATACTCACGAGTAATTTTAGAATGTCATAAATATTACCATGGCCACTATCATATTAGAATGATTCAAAAATATGTCGATATGTTACAGAATTACATGATTGAAGGATTTACCGGTTTCTGCTGCAGATTACAAGATTTCCTGGTTTATTCAACTCTGTTGATCTTATTCAATATTATAAACTACTATAAGACAAGTCTACCCAACACGTTTTAAGATAATGAGAATAGTCAGTTTCTGGTTTCTATTTCAAAATTACAAGATTGAGGGATTGCGTTGACAATTGGTGTTGACCATAAAATGTATGTGTTGTAAGTGCAGGAAAAAACGAAGATATAAAGTACAGTTGCATTGGTGCCCATCAACATGGAATCCACAACCATCAACATGGGTTTGGCCCTTGCTCACACTATTTTTGTGTTCAAAAAGCAACCAGACAATAAATACGAGCAGGAGGCCCATCGATTGAAGGAAATTTGGCCATAGATACCATGCTCATGCCCTCTGTCGAATGGGTTCACCAAGCATTAAAAGCACCCATGGATGAAATTCTCTCCACTTAGGGGTTAGATACTTTGGTGTTGCTTTGAATTTTTGTATTTAGGTAAATTCCTTAGGCTCTCTTGTTTGAGGTTTGTTGACAATTGAAATTAAGGGAATAATGAAAAATCACACCAAAACTTCAGTGTTGAAAGATAGGATAAACCCGGTGCATATGGGAGTTTCATGGAGTGCTTAGTTTTCTCTATATGTGAATTATGGATTACATTTTGTTGGGAATACCCAGAGACTCTCTTCCTTGGAAATACGGCGACACCATTTTGTAGTCCAATGAAATTTTTTTTTGGAGAAATGAAATGAAATGTGATTTTATTTATGAGAACTTATAGGGCTTGTGGAAAAATAACAAATACATGGAAACAAAGACAAATGGAATGAGAAAGCAGTGTGGGTATTAAAACCCAGAGAAACAATAGTAAACAAGTCAGTTCCTATCCCATCCAAGCCTGCAAGACTGAATTGGGAATAGCACAACGTTGGAAGAAAGATGCATGAGCAGGTGGTTCTTCCCTTTTTTATTGTTCTCACAAATAAACGCTTTGATTATTATTTTTCCAGCAGTTGTCATATTGCTCTCTATGTCTACAGCACCAAAGGAGCAGCTGCAATCTTGGACCACCCGAAAAGATGATGGGAAGGAATATAAAGTGTGATTTTGCGACACCCCTTACCAGGAGATGAACATAGAGTTTTATAGTCTTCTCTAAATCAATTATAATTCAGTATGTCCAGCAGCTAGAACGGGACGGCAGAGATGTGGATCCAAGGGAAACTTGATGCATGGGTATAGTTCATTAACAAGAATATCCATTTTCTTCCCCCGAAAGGCTATCCTCTGACCTAATAAAAAGGAAGTTTATGAAGAACATAAGGGCGAATTATGAAGTTTTGGTAGAGTTGTTGCAATGTTGATGGCTTGGGATATGCATAGAGAGGAATCCTAGCATTTTTCTTGAAGATTCTCGTGCATTTGTATCCTTTGTTTTGGCACTTCAATGCATTTTCTAGTGCTCTGCTTCCAGAGCATGGTGATGACCACAACGCATATTCATCGTAGAGGAAACAACTCACATGAAACAGCTCACATGTAAGTCGCTGAACCCTTGCTTATTTTGAATTATTCCTTTTCAGCCCATTTCGCGAACATGTTATGTGGATAATGGCCTAATGTTTAGCTTATTGCATTGCTTACCGTAGTAGTTTTCGTTTCTTGACGAAGGGAGGAATGTCCAAGGATTCTATTACAGGAGTATTTTCTATTTCCATTCGGTGGAAGCCACAGCCTCGTCCTGGACCTGTATATTATTTTGGTATACTACGACAACACCCCCTTGAAGCACTTTTGTTGCCTGCAAGTTCCTCTCTGGCTGGTGGTGATCTATCGCTTTTGTCACACGAACTCAGCGTCCAAACTGCCCTTTTCTTAATCACACCACCGGAGGCATTTAAATTCCTGCTCTCAGGTTCTAATTCATATAATTTAATTTGAGCGTGGTCGTGCAAAGCTTTGGCTACTTCTTGCTTGCAGGTGCAGGCACACCAATTTACACCATTTTCAATATTATTCAATTGTGAGGTTATCTTGCAGAAAGGATGGTTGAGATGGCAGAAGCAAGAGCTAGTGGTGGCATGGAGAGGGCGAATGACTCAAATGTCAGGTTCTGGTATGTGTTCTATTTTTGTTTCATATTTTTATTTCAACAGCAAGCAGCAGGTTCGCAACAAAACATCAAAGGTAGTTGCATGCATTAGCAAGATGGCACAATCACAATCCCATTACTACATGCAAATTAACAAGGTTGCAGAACGAAATATGTGGGAGGTCATCAGCAAAGGCGGTTGCATGCATTAGCAAGATGACACAATCACAATCACGGTGCTACATGCAAATTAGCAAGGTGGCAGATCAAAACATGTGGGAGGTCATCATGTTTCGAGGAAGGAAGTGCAATGTTGTGAAGTGGTTCTTAATATTTAATGTCAAGAGTAATGCTAGCATTCCTCAACTTGATAATTTTTTTGTGAATGGATCTTAGGTTATGCCTTCAGCTGGCTTCAACTACGAAATAATTTTGCTAATGGATCTTTGGATCTTAAGTTATGTATTTGGCTTGTCTCCATATAAGGCCAAATAAGACCTCTAATTATGTGATTGGTCCATTAAAAGTTTGTTATGAAATATACAACAAAACTTTAGTTTAAAGGAAGAATGAATGCATAGGGTTCTGTGAAGACTAATACAAAAGATCAAAACCGATTTCTATAGTCCATGCTACTTTATAGGACAACAGGGACTAATAAGTGATAAAAAATGTATATGAGAATAATTTTAGGGTTATCTCTTTGTCTTTCTCTATTTAAGATCAAAACCGATTTCTATAGTCCATGCTACTTGATAGGACAACAGGGACTAATAAGTGATAAAAAATGTATATGAGAATAATTTTAGGGTTATCTCTTTGTCTTTCTCTATTTTTACAGTTAGGATTTTTTCATAGTTTTTTCAATTTTATTTTATTTGTGGCCATCATTTATAAATACCTTCTTAAGATGATTGATTTCTTCTTCTAAATATTGCTTATCATTATCTCATTAAAATTCTAAAACATTGTGATAAACTTGATATTGATGAAGATATAAATATAAGATTAAATGAAAATGAAAATATGTAATGAAGGGAAAATTTTCAAACATATAAAAAGAAGAAACGAGGGTCTCAAAATTAAAAAAAAAACGAGGGTCTCAAAATTAAAAAATCATTTCAACTATAATTACTTTTATCTCATCCTTTTCCAACATTCACTTTGGATTTTTTTCATGGTGCTTTCCATCATTAATGTTTTGTTTTGTATTCCTCCATTATTAAGCAATATCTCTCCATAAATTGTTTTCCTCTACGATTTTATTCTCGAACATGTTGATCTACATTGAATAATATCACATGGTATTTTGGTTTCCTCTAGTAGTCTCTTATCACTTTTTGGATTCTTAAAAGATATATATTTTTGGTGATATAATTGGTATGTGTGGTTTAATATTTCTTAATTTATTTTATAAGATATTTAAAATTAATAATTATATATTTGTAACATTGATTTAATATTGATTTAATAGTTTATTATAAGGAAATTATTCACAATACAAAAAATAAAAATATTTAGTATTTTTAAATCCATCTAAATAAGTTTTACTAGATATTTATAATCCTTAATATAATTTTTGAAGTCTGCCGCTTCATCAATAAAATACAATTTAAGTCTTCTATTTGATTCAAAATATATTTAAGTATCCATCCCATATATTTGAATCATCTTCTTAATATTAGATTCAAAATATATCTAATGTGCCAACATTCTCTTCATCCGTATTCCCAACCATCATCAAAGTAACTTGAATTTTGATGAAATTGGTGACTAGTGAAAAGTTTATAAACACATATATATTCTTATATTCTTATTATTGGTAGTAAAATTCTCTAATTACAATAACAAACTAGACAAGCAACGATACCTAACATTTAAGGTATTTGGAGCTTACAAATAATGCATCATGGAAAAGATGTTTAGAAAATCATTCGAGATATCTCCATATATGCCTACTTGTGTTGTCTCAATAAATCTTGATGTGGTATTGACTTATGGAATTGTAAATTTGTATCCATTAAGTATATGTTTTGAAAAGTAGTGAGCTCAGATGTTTGTTATAGTGACCATGTATGGTCATTCATAAAAGATTCACTTCTACATTTATTTCCATGATGTATTTTGACTTCTTTGCTATTGTTGTATATAAGATATATTTTTCCTTTCCATTTTATTATATAAAATTATTAAATAAACCTTAAGACATTTATTTGAAAGATTTGTATAATAATATAATGATGTACATTAATATTAGATCTTATAATAATTATTTGTAGAACACCTAATAAAAGTATTTACATATATATTATGATAACAAAGCTATCATTTATATAAAAAATAAAGACATTGCACTAGAAATGTGTCTTCCTTTAGACAACATACCAAGATGAAGTAATAGTTGTTATATCTATTTATGCATACAAATTCGAGGATTAAATCAATATTGGATTAAGAGTTTAGGCTAAGAGGAGTACATGAATGGGATAAAAAATCATATTCGTGTAAATTAAAGATGATGTTTCCCATGTAATACCACATGGGATAAATTAGTTCGTGCGGGATATTAGTATATGGACATTTATACATAAAATCACATATTCAATTAAACAAAATAATTTTTCTTTCGAGTATAATGTATAAATGTTCCTTAGATTTGAAATGATCACATGGGATAAATTATTTCACGGGATATTAGTATATGGACATTTATTCATAAAATCTCATATTCAATTAACAAAATAAATTTTCTTTCGAGTATAATGTACAATGTTCCTCAGATTTGAAATCGATCACTTCCATTTGTTGTTGACCATGAACCAATGAAGTTAAAAATTTAAGCTTAACTTGTTGATTCATAACTAGCACCAGTTCCTATTGTGTATCTTGAACCTGTTAAAGTATTAATTAATGAGAATATGTGGTCCCTATGTCTTATTCATGATTTTATTTAACACATTATGGAACCATCACGTTTGTGAAAAATAACAAGAGACCCACTTATATGTTATAAAAAATTTTAAAAAAAATTAACCATAAAAAATTAAAAAAAAATTAACTATAAAAATTCCTTAGTGTATATGTTCCTAAGTATATCCATGAAAATCATAATCTTATAATATATTTGAGAAAAAATATAACATCACATAGATATGCATAAAAAAAATATCAATAACAAAACCATATAAAGTGTTACCTCCAAGAAGACCCAAGAGACATACTCATGGGATGAAGTAATAGGTGTCATGTTTTCTTGCCTCCCTAATTGATTATAAAAGAAGGCCCATTCCGTGATATTAATCATTTCTATTTTTCGATTTGTGTATATAATTCCCTCCTCTCTAGGTTTCTAGTTATACAATCATAACCTTCCTCTATTCCTTTATACTAGGTTTTTTTTTTTTTATAACTAGAATGGATAGATTTGTGTTAGCAAACGTTGCAATTGAATTGAACAACAAAGAAATACAAACAGAGGTAGGGTACAGGTTTTCCATGTGACATCAAACCATATTTTTACAAAATTGTTCCAAAGAATTGAATTTTCCTTCGTAATGGAATTTCTAAAGAGGTTGTTAGAATAGCTAGGCAAAAAAAACTCCTAAATACAATTTACACGCAAAACATTTAGGGAAAGTATTAAGGAAGGACATTTTTGTTGTTTGCATCCTAATAATTGTTTTCCTTGTTGATTTCCATGCTGTCTAAAGCTTGTCCCACCACTTATTCCTCTATGAAATAGCTTTAAGTAGAACTCAAAGAAGGCCTAGGTTTAAGGATTGCATATTTAACTCCTATGCTCAAGCTTTAGACCGGGATCTTGAGTGATTTTTTTTCCCTTCTAGGATTTTAATCTACCTCTGAATTATGTATATGACCTCCGCATTATTGGTACCCATGAGGGTGAGCTCTTGGTCATTGGCATGCATTTTTGTAGTGACTATAAATTTATAAGGCCTGAAGCTTTTGAGTAAATCATAATGTATTTTCGGGACCTTTTGGATGTCAAAGATACCTTTAAAGACTTTTTCCAGGCATCCATTGAAAGTGTAATGTATAAGATTTATAGTAGGTGAGGCCTATACAGTAATATCAAAGTTCATTATTTATCTAAAAATCCGATTGAAAGTTGAGACTTGTCAATACATGCCAGGGAGAGACCTTAAGGTGATGACATTGCAGAAGTTATTGGGGTAGGGAAATTTTTTCTAGGTGAGGGGTCTGATGGCCTTTCTACTCATTTTCCAAGACAAAAAGGGTGAGGGGAGAGGCAGAAAGACACCAAGTCTCAGACAAATAAAAAAATTGAGTGAGCCAACCTAGGTTGAGATAAATAATTCACATAGTATAGTAAATGGAGGCCTTGAAGATAAAAGAATATGATGAGAGAATAGGAACGACAATTGCATAAATATGAAATTGTTGACTTCATCACTAGAGGTGCGAGTTAAAAAGAGGCAACCTAATCCTTCACTACATTGTATCCCATAATGCAGATCGTGGATATTCCCCGGGAGTTCAATTACCAAGAAGAAAAGAGAGTGAGACATGTACACATTTGATTGAAGACCCATCACATTATAGAAGGAGAGGTCATTAATTCTACGATCTATCCTATAGCATTTGCTTTGACATATGACAATTGAGATTCATGCAAGGAAGTCTAGGGGATGTGGCAATGGATAAGCCTTCCTTTACTTTTAATTCCCCAATTTTGAACTTAGCGGCATTTTTGTGTGCTTATCTACCTCAATGTTATTTTCCCTTAGGATGTGGAGGATCATGGAGAACAACTTTTCCTCTTGCTTTATCCTAGTAATTAGTCTCACAAGATTTTCATCTTCAAGAATTTTGGCATTATTCATTTGTCTTATGATTATAATTGAGCCTTTGATAGTTGTTAGGTTGTTAATATGCAGAGAGGAAGCATTTTTTAGACCTTGTAGGAGTGCAAGAGCTTCGACCTAGTTTTTTGTGGTTGTTACAAGGCGTCTCTCATAGGGTTCTTTCATATTTCCATCGACATCGATAATGACCCCCCCCCCCCCACTCCTGCCACCCCTGGATTTTTCTTGGAGGATCCATTGAAAGATAGAATATAAATTTTATGACTCCTCTACGAATTTGTGAAGTCCTCACCTCCAAGATTGATTTTCCAAAGTTGGGAGATGCCTAGATTTGGGAGAGGTTTTTTTTAATAAAAGATCTCCTAGTAAGGATGAAGTCTTCCAACCAAATGCATTCCATGTTTTCTAAACACTATTGGGTCTTCCCATTTAAACCCTTAGCACTTAGGCTTTGCACCATTACAATTTTGGCTTTCGATGTTGTTTTCCTTGGGGGATCTCTTTCTTGCTAAAAAATGGTTTCATTCTTGGTGAGACAAACCTTCCAACAAATGAATTTTGGGACCAAATGCTAGGCACATTTGAGAAGAGACTTGTCTTTGAAGGATCCTTTGTAATGTTTGTTTCATATTGTGAAATTTATCTCCAACTGGTTGGAGGGATCAACTATCTTTAATCTCCCAAAAAATGCAGTGCCAAACCGACTTAGTGTAGGGACAATCACAAGAGAGATGATGTTGAGTTTCTTTAGAGAACTGGCAGAGGATGCACTAATAAGGTCCCTAAATTCCTTTTCTTCTAAGATTGTTTGATATAAGTGATTTCCCATGAGAAAAAACCCAATAGAAAACGTTAATTTTGGGAAGGAAATCACCATGCTAAATTTTTTCCCACGGGCCATACTACACAGGAAGAGGGAGGGAGTGTAGTTCTTGGTCAGATCCCAACTTGACTAAATACCTTGAAGCACCCCACCCTCTCCAATATGGGATGTGGCTAACTGGTGCACACCTAGAGAAGGAAACAAAGAGATATGAGACAATATTGGTGAGATGAGGGGGGTCCTCTAGCACCTAGATTGTCCACTACTTGCCATCAATAGTCCATTGTGATATATCTTGCAGAGTTGTGAAATTATCTCCCTCCATCTAAGATCTGAGCAAAGATAATTCATGTTTTTTCACTATCGGGGACCTTCCAAGAATGCCATCAACCCAGATGTTGATTGATTTCATGTTTCCTAGAATCCAAGTGAGTTTGGTATGTATGAGGGGAGTTACAACCTTCAACATTTTCCAAATATGATATCCCCCTTTGTCCTGTAGAATCATGTCAGTGCATCTCTTCCTTGTTCCATAGAAGTTTTTTTTTTTAAATAGCTTTCTTCCACCATTCCATCTATCACATGGATTAATCACCAATTATTTTTTTCTCCAAGTGCAATATTCATCAGAGATGGTCCTTTATGCACAACCCATCCCTATGTTGTGGAGATGTCAGAGTGTTCCAATTCTTTAGATGATATTTATTGGTGTTGGATTTACACCCCTACTAGATAAATTTTAAAATTTATTTTGTTATATGCAACATGATCCCTTTTGGAGCTAGCAGTGCATAGCATCTATATATTGGCAATGCTGATAGAATAGACATAATAAAATGGTTCTTGTTGGGTTGAGCCAATGTGATCTCCATTGCTGGATTTTCCCCTTGATTTCTATAATGATGTCTAGCCATATCTATGAGGTGGGTGGATGTAAAGAAATGAGCATTCCTACGTATCTAAAGCTGCGCCAAGAATTCGTGCTCTGAAGTTGAAGGGTTCTAGCTATCTCCCGTAGAGTGCTGTCGATAATGTTATAGGTGTAGATCATAATTTTTCCTTCATTTATTGCTCAATTCGAGGCTTAGAGGAATATATCGAGAATAGAGTGAAAACGTGAAACAATGATAGAAGCGGATCCTTTGAGCAGTAGGGTATCATCGACAAACTAGGAATGATTCATGGATTTGACTCTTCTTATGATTTAAATGCCTGGGAGGGTTCCAATGTTTCTATCTTTCTCTTGATACCTACTCAAACTTTGTGCCATGATGATGTATTGAAGCAGGCCTGGAATTTCAAATTCTACCAGCCTGTCAAATAAAATTTGATGACGGTTAGATTTTTAGAGTGCCTTTCATTTTACATTTTATACAGATTAATATACGATCAATTTTTCCTTTGGTATATGTCATAACACAATCCTCCTTCAGTTACTTAAATCTAGCTGTATTTTTTACCACAAGATCTGGGTAGATAGTCCATTCTAATAATAAAACCTAAATAAATTGTTTAACAATAAGCCATCTTCACTAACAAATCAAAAATCTGTTAACAGATTTTCACTTTTTATGTAATTTAACATCTCTCTGTACAAGGCAAGTTATAAACGTCAACTTCTAAGTTTTAAATTTGAAGTTACCTTTCAAATACGTCTAAAAAGTGAAAAAACGTTCTGTGGAACGTCAAATTCCAGGCCTGTATGGAAGGGGTGTAAGAGGGCATCATTTTATGTAGCCTCTTCTGGATTTGAAGAAGGGGGCATCCATTAACTAGTAGAGTAATCCAAGGGCTTGATATGCAAGTTTTAACCCACTCGATAAAGTTAGTGTTGAATCCAAATTTATGCATAACTTTAAAGAGAAAATAATTCCTTCCCTGGTCAAAGGCATTCGCCATATTAATTTTTTCCAACATCCCTTTGTCCTTGTGGCCTTTGATTGAATGGATATGGATTTCTTCTTGGACCATTATGATATTATCAATTATTTGTCATTTCTACATAAAACCCCCTTGGTTGTTAGATATGATGCTCGAAAAAAACCTTTTTGGTCTATTGGCCATGATTTTGGTGAAGATTTTATAGGTGGAGTTACACAAAGAGAATGACTAAATTCTTGCAAAGATATGGGGTTTTCTTCCTTGGGGATTGGAGCAAGAAATGAGGAGTTAGTCCCTCCTCATACTTTGGATTTCATTTAAACTTATCTTAGCATTTTCTTGGGATCTAAGTGCACAATGCGCCAGCATGATCTAAAGAAATGGATGATAAAACCATCTAGTCTAGGGGTTTTGTCCGAGGCCAGTCCCTAAATGGCCTCGATGATTTCATGATCTTCTATTTATTTGACCTGATAGGGGTTGGATTCTTTAGGGATAGAGGGTGGGATGTTTTCCAACATTGCCTCAATTGCAGGAGGATCTCCTTCACCTATTTATGTATAGGGGGATTAAAAGTGGGTGATGGAATCATTGTTTATATTAGCATATTCAAAAATTATATTTCCATATGAAAGAGTTATTTCCTTAACCTAGCTAATTCCTTTGCTCTCGTGATTTGGCTTGGTGATGAAAAAAAGGAGGTATTATTGTCTCCTCAATCGAGCCATAAACTTCTTTGATTTGATTTGCCAATATTCTTATTCCAACCACTAGGCCTTGAGCTTGGAACAAAGGTTTTTTTCCTCCATTAGGTGTTGTTTTGTAATCTCTTCCATCTCCATTTCAGATTGGAGCTTCTCCATGCTAACTTGTAGCTCTTTTTTTTCTTTGTTTGGGGAAGGGAAGGAATATTTCTCCCACTCTTTGATTGATATTTTGATTTCTCTAAGATTTTGCTTGAGGATGTAGCTGGGGTAACCAAAAAAGGGTTTAGGCCATTCGAAAAAGATTAGAGAAAGGACTTGCAGATGTTAGAGCTAGAGCGGGTTAAAGAGAAATGGGATATGACCAACTTTGGATTTTGTTGGAGGGTCAGAGAGATGGATTTGTGGTTGGAGATACTAGAGGTAATGATGTGGGAGGATATGGAAATATCTAGGAGGTAAAGGCCACTATGGAAAAGGAATCTATCAAGATGATATTGTCTGTGGCTAGGTCCAATTCTTTTGTTAGTCCAGATGAAGTGGCCTTGCAAGGGATTAACATCAATGCGGTCTTAGTCCGATATTAGATTTTCCATTTGTACTATGAAGGGATCATGAAAGGAATTACCCTCTCTTTTTTCTCTGGTGTTATGGACAAGGTTGAAATTGCAACTACAATATTGTTCTTAGTGATCTCCATGTCGGTGAGTGCCTACAAAGATATCCGGCAATATTATTTTTCAAAGTGACGCATGGGCATGTAAATATTGAAAAAATGATAATTAATACCTAATTGAAGATTGAGAAAGGATGTGAATGGCCATTGTTGCATTTGGAGTGGAATTGAGCATGAAGGTATTGCGATCCTAGAAGGTGCATAATCCTCCTGAAGCTCCCCTTAAGATGATTGTTTCTCCACCACAATTTTTCCATTTTTTTGGATAAAGAAACATTTTCATCTTCCTTGATTTTTGTTTCCTA
This sequence comes from Larix kaempferi, assembly GCA_027924585.1. Classification (NCBI taxonomy): domain Eukaryota; kingdom Viridiplantae; phylum Streptophyta; class Pinopsida; order Pinales; family Pinaceae; genus Larix; species Larix kaempferi. The sequence goes on from BSBM01000769.1 coordinate 18,420,458, forward strand.
GAGAAGGAGGATAATTGATTTCTCCATATTGATCAGATCTTTGAGAGTTATTTCTGTGTGCTTGCTACCCATCCCATAGCGGTTTGAGGAGACATTTTTCATCATTTAGGGTGGTATGGTTTGGTGCTTCCACACTAGGAAGAGGCCTTAGCTACTGATTTCTTTAATATATTGGCTAAATATAGCAAGGAATATTTAAACCTTGTGATTTTCATGCCGTTGGGTGAATTGTTGCTCTAGTGATTTTTCAATGGCAATTTGAATGTCGAGGATATTTTCCTTGTTTTCCTCTTCCTCTTTATTTTCTTTCACTAACATGTGCTCCACATTTTTTGGTTGGAAATCCTCTTCGACAATCTCTTATTTTTCATCATCCCCACTCTAATCAATGGATTTTCTCCCCGTTAGAAATTGCGAGGGATATTTAGTAATGTTATCGATATCTTCTTGGAAATCTGAGATCAAGTCATCATCTAAGAGGGAGACGGATAACAATGAATATATTTAGTGGGATGGGATTGGGTGGTGGGATCTTGAGATTGGCTTGGGAAAATGATTTGTTCAATGAATGTGTCCTTTTTATGAAGATGCTCATGCATATGGGGGTGGATTAAGATATGATTCATGCTGGGGTGAGGGTATCCTTGAACAATTGCGGCGAAGGAAGTTTGGATCGAAGATATTTTTGATGATTATAATTTCTTGGAGGGGGTTGTTGGGGGATGCAATGAGAACAAAGGGACTGAGGCCCCACAGGGACCCTGTTGCTTACCAGTGGCTAGTTTCTTTTGCACAATCTGCCACTACTCTTCCTTATATGTTGTAGTTGTGCTAGTTCCCTAGTTCGTTTTGTATTTTTTTGCTAAGTGTCCATACTCATGGTATTTTTTACACTTAAAAGGAAGTTGTTCATAGTCTATATTTTGCAAGTGCCTCCAATTGTAGAGAGTGAGCAACACCGCTTTTGGAATCTCTTTTTCAAGATCAAACTCGAGCAGATCCGGGTGCAAGAGAACGTTCTATCATTCAGTTTGGATTTGTCTATATATTTTTTAAGCGTTAAATTGTCAATGTTTCTTAAAGATACATCTCCCCATAAGTGGAGTGTGAGGTGAGGAATCCTAACCCAAAGCAGGACAGTAGAAGAAACATATAGGTCTATATCAAAAATAGGGATTCATATGTTTAAATACATGCCTCTATTTCTATGGAATTACAATCCATTTTTTAATATTAGGTCTCTATCACTATGGAAGTACAATCCATTTCTGAATAATAGGTCGCTATCATCTTTGCATTCGAAGATAAAAGCATAAGATAAAAGCATAAAATCCTCAACCAAAAACGAAATGGGAGAGTTTCCCTTGAATCAGCACAACCCAGCTTTTTTGGACCCAAGTAGCCATATTTGTTGGGGAAGGCTAGATGCATGTAAACTGCCTAATTTAACCTTGCTCAAAAAGTTCAAGCACCATGGATCTCGAGGAAATTGGAGGAAACAAAGCTTCAGAGATATTGTTGTAAAAAATTCTCCTTACGGACTAGTAGAACTTCTCTTGGATGCTTAAAGGTTCACTATATCCCTAATCCAAGATAGAAGCAAAGCAAATAGACACTAAATTTCTCTTAGACCTAACTTTTATGCATACAACAAGACAAGAAGAGAAGAGAGTAGAAAAACCTTTTTTCGGACGGTCTTCCTCGTTGTTCCAACCTCTGAACTTGATCTCCAAAGATCCTAATCTAGCATAACCTTGCAAGAAAAACACAAGACTTCCTTCCACAAAGCATTGTTAAGAATAAAAATGTCTATCTACTTTGAATGAGACAAAGTAAACATACATGCCATTGAGTACAAGAACGGGAGAAATAGGCTAAGTTATGATTAAAACAAAAGCTATAATGAACAAGTACAACCATATACTCAAGACTTTACAGCAACATGTCCTTCAAGCTTCCCTTCTGAACCCCTTTGAGAACCACAAGACCATAAGGACCACCTCTTCAATCTTTTTCCATTGTTGTGAGCCAAAGTATGAGCCACCTTTTTTAGGAGTTGGGGGCTAAACTACTTGGTAGAAATGATGGGATCAAGAGCAGATATCTTGGATCCATGGAGATTGAAGTTACCTGGAATGGAAATGGATATGATCTTCGAAGGATAGGGTTATCCACCCAAAATCATGCTCAAATATTGGCCCTAGATTTATGCCAAGTTAGTTGGACCACAATATCACTTCTTTAAAGAGGGCCACATGGAGATAAAAGGGGATTTATCCCTCCCCTAACACTGAGCTCTGGTTTTTATCGCTCCTTAGGAAAAGGAGAGAGGGAAATACTTCTCATAGAAGGCTCCAAAAGTGGTTTGGATAAAGGAATTTCAACCTCCAAGTCATTGGATTTTATCCCAAATATGGTTAGGGAGTGGACTAAGTGCAAGATGGAGGGTCCTAACACTCCTACGGAACATTATAATCATGTATTTCATGGTGATAAACATAAAAACTCGGAACAATACATGAAGGTGACATTTTCAAGTGTAATTGATCTCTTCCAATATTTTAATGAACTTAGATGCATGTGGTTTCATGAAGGTATTGACAGAGGAAACCAAAGTCTTGAAGGTTGCAGCTTCATCCAATGGAGGGGGAGCATCACCCCCTCCATTACTTGCCTCCATTGGACTAGCAATCAACTAGATTGGTCACATCACAACCCTAGCACAATGTAAGATTGTTCAACTCCCATATATGACAACCATTTCTTCCCTTCTATATTAATAGGAATATGAGGAAAGAAAGGTATTTGGATTGTTACTTGCTTTCTACTTGGGAAGATATATTTTGACAAGTAATGAACTATCCAAGGAATTTGGTTTAGAGATTACAAATAGCGATGGATATGTATATCATTATACTCGTGATCTCTTTGATTTAATAAGAATCTTTTTTTTCCTTTCCACTCAAATTTATTGTATAAATTAAATGCATGTTATTGTTATTTAGTAATATATGATATTGGATATAGTTAAAGTATTTACAACATTTGATTAGTGAATCTAAATCTTTCCAAATAATTAGTAAGATATTAGATGTTTGATTGTGCATAGGTAAATAAGTGAAACTCTTAAAAATTAAAATTAATTATTCCTTCTCTAACTGCTATTGAATACGATTCAAGAAAATAGAACTTGAGAAAATACTTCATGAACTTAAATTATTGTATAAATTAAATGCATGTTATTGTTATTTAGTAATATATGATATTGGATATAGTTAAAGTATTTACAACATTTGATTAGTGAATCTAAATCTTTCCAAATAATTAGTAAGATATTAGATGTTTGATTGTGCACAAGTAAATAAGTGAAACTCTTAAAAATTAATTATTCCTTCTCTAACTGCTATTGAATACGATTCAAGAAAATAGAACTTGAGAAAATACTTCATGAACTTATCCTAGGATCAAGAAAATAGAACTCGAGAAAACACTTCATGAACTTATCCTAGATTCGAGAAAATAGAACTCGAGAAAACACTTCATGAACTTATCCTAGATTGGAGGATCTCTTATTTTTCCTTTCTCTAGTTCAAGGAAAAGATTTATTTTCCAAAGTTTGTATGTTGAATATATCTTAGGAATATTTTGTATATAGTTTGTTCAAGAGGGTTCTAGGCCCCTTTGATTGACTAGGATTTAGTTTATTGAATTATTTTTTTTTTCCAAAGAAAAAAATATATAACTTGTATTATGAGATAAATACCAGTTACATCCAGAAGATCAAAGTAAAAATAACCATATATGACTAATACAGCGCTGACTTTGGAAATCCCAGGAAAACCAGAATCACTATTGCAAAAGAGGACACCCTACGGCATACAGAGTGGCATAGGCATGCAAAAAACGAGTGGCAAAGGCGAGAGAATAATGAGTTGATCCAGTGTCTGGTTCGGCGTACATAAAACATAAATTGATCTGATTAAGAGAAAGACCAAACTGATATCTGCCCGATTCACCATGACAATGATCAGAAAATCCTTATACTACCCCGGTTGATCTCCTCCCCATCCATCAAATCGGTATATCTAAGGAATCCATCCATGGGACCCAACGCCAATTTCGATAGGTAGTCTGCTTCCCTGTTGGCTTCCCTGTAGATATGTAGGAAAGATATGTCGTCGAAATAATTGCAAATACCATGAATTTCCATCATCCAGTGATCTAGAAGAATCTTATTGATCAGATTTTTTCCCAAAAACCAATTTACAATCACTTGAGAGTCTCCGTAGATGATAAGAGACTTGAAACCCCTCTGACAAGCAAACCACAATAAACTTCTAAGAGCCAAAATTTTCACTTTCAGACCATTTCTTCTGCCTAGTCCAACAGTGATCTTGATAGAATGGCTCCTGCTCAAGTGAAACATTATCCCGACACCACTAATCCCACGCTGGGAAGCTCTGTCAAAATAGCCATAGATCCTCCCTTCTTCATGGATCAGGTATGAAATCCTGCGATCCTTCACATAGTTGTCTTGATAAGGATGAACCTTCCAATGAAATATAACCTTCATCGTGGTAGATTCGACCTAGGGTAACACACCTTCAAAGATGGCAAGGTTTCGGGCATACCAAGTGCCTATAATGAGGAACAAGGGTAGACAGTTTTGCCCCCTGGAATGCTCAAACCAGTTCTGAAGACTCTCCAAAAGGTCGGTCCCACTCCAAAGGTCGGGCCCAATTTTCCTACTATTGATGACCTGCCAAACATTGCGAATAAACCTGCAATGGAAAAAGCGATGATGAGAATTTTCCTCCACTACTCTACACAAGATGCATACACCAGGCCCTTATAAGCCCCGTTTCTGATGATTTTCCTAGGTGAATAGTTTATCATGGAAGAAAAGCCAAAGAAAGCATTTATGCTTTAACGAAATTTTCCAATTCCAAATCTTCCCGTGCCACCAACTCGAAGGCGGGGAGTTAGAATTTTGAATAGCCAACAAGTTATAAATAGTCAAGACCGTCATAACCCCTTTGGATCTAGGGCCATCCCACACAAGACTGTCAACCGAATTATGTCAATAAATCCTAGCATTAACCAGTTTGGTAACATAAGAGTCCCATGTCGGTTTCCACCCAAGAGATCGATTTAAATCAGTCGCTGAAATCCAAAGATCCTGAAGGACAATGTTACTGCCTTTATGGAATTGAGATAGGACCACTAGTCGCCTATCCTATAATTCACTGATGAAGGAAGCATTGAACCTATAGTCCCCTTTATCCTCGATGAAAGGGTCCACACCAACAAATAGATCGGATCCGTGAACCCAATTCTCCATTTCAACCATGGTCTCAAGTTGTCAACGGTATTGCAGATGCAGTTCCACATAGCTAAAGCCCTCGACGCACAGTAACTATAATTCCTAAGCCATTGGATAGAATTATAATTTTTCAGGTATTTGACTCTTATGACCCTACTCCAAAGCTCATCATCCTTCAATGCTCTCCATAAGGATTTAGTGAGCATAGCTTCAGTAAACCATTTATATTTCTAAGGCCCCACCCTCCAAGAGCTTTTGGCCAACACAAGATCTGCCAAGAACTCAGGTGCCATTTTCTAAACGGTGAATTTCCTGACCAGATGAAATTGAAAAGTTTGCTTCTAATGCCATGGAGAATAGCTGCCGGGAGTTTTTGCAGGCCGAACCAATATATGGGTATGCCCTGGATAACCGATTGTGCAAGCGTCAGTCTCCCACCAATGGACAGCCAACGAGAAGCCCAACAATGAATTATCGTATCAACTTTCTGTAACAGGCAATGCCAGTCAGCAATTCTATAACAGTTAGGTTTCAGATAGTATCCGAGATACTCCATCCCCATATCCATAGCAGAGAAATAATAAGGGAAGGAGGCTTTTAGGTTGTGAATGATCGATTCTTCCACTTTGTTGGATAGGAAAGCATATTTTCTCACATTGATTGACATCCCTGAAGCCAGAAAAAAGTGGCAAAGATTTCCTTGTAAATAAGCCATTCATTTACAGAAGCAGCTCCAAAAATCAAGATGTCATCGACAAAAAGTAGATGAGTAATAGACATCACATGAGATACCCTTACCCCTTTAATCTTGCTTCCATCCTTCGCTTCTTTGATCAGCCTACTAAGCCCATCAATTGTGAGAATAGAAAGCAGTAGAGAAAGGGGACACCCCTGTCGTATGCCCTGACTGCATAAGAACATTCCCATGGGCTTTCCATTCACCAATACACCAAAAGAAGTAGACGAGATACATGACATGATCCACTGAATCAAATTTAATGGAAACCCAGTCTAAATAAGAATAAGCCGGATAAAATACCAGCCTAGCCTATCGTAAGCTTTCTCCAAATCAAGTTTGAGGATGAAGGCACTAAGATTCTTAATCTTGACAGAGTGAAGACATTCCTGGGTGACATCGATGGCATCCAGAATATGCCGATTAAAGAGAAACCCAAACTATTCCATCGTGATAAAATTGGCTAGAAAAGGTTTGATTTGATAAGCTATGATCTTTGAAATCAACTTATACAGGGTGTTGCACAAAGAAATCGGCCGGAAATCTAAGAAACCTTTTGGCTTATCCGATTTAGGGATTATATCTATATAGGTACGATTAAGTTTCTTGGGAACAGTAGCCTTCCTTCACGACTCCTCCACAGCTCTGAGGATGTCTTCCCCCATGAGGTTGAAAAAATGAGTGAAGAACTCAACCGTCCAGCCATCAGGGCCTGGAATTTTCTCCTTAACGAGAGAGTTGAGGGTCTTCTAAATCTCTTCCATAGTAATCGGCATGTCCACCCTCAAAATTTCCTCAGGACCGACGAAGCGAGGATAGAGCTTAATGATGTTCAGTTGATCAGCCAAATTCTTGACATGATCTTGCTTATATGCATCCTTAAAGTAAGTCTCGACTGCCCCCTGTAGATGACCCTGCTCAGTATGATGAATTCCATCAACCCCGTTTATCTCCCATATGCAATTTTTAATGCGTCTCATATTAGCATAATTGTGAAAAAACTTTGTATTATTGTCACACTTGTCCAGCCAAAGAGCTTTACTCTTTAGACGCCAGGTGCTTTCAACCTGGCACAATAGCGTCTTTTTCTGGATACATAGAGAGCTGAACTCCTCCTAGTCACCTTCTTCAAAGGACACACCCCCCACCTGCAAATCCCTACCCTCCAACTTTCAATCGATTTCCTTCAATTCCTTAGCATCTGCCGATTTGTTAAGCCTTTCCCAATGCATGATTTCACCCCTAATCATATCCAACTTGTTGTTTAAATTAAAAAGGTGAGAGAGGTTCCAATTATCTTGTAGAGAATTCCATTTCTCAGCTATCAAATCACAAAAGCCTTTTTCCTCTAGCCAGGTGCTGTTGAAATGAAAGGGGTAGATTGATTTCTGGTGCAACATTTCAAACTCCAAGCAGATCGCTTTGTGGTCTGAGGCCCCCATTGCCACACTCCACAACCAGAACCTATCGCAGGAGCTATACAAACCACCTTTCATGAGGAATCTATCCAAACGTTTTGCCACCCCATGTACCCCCGATCTACCATTATTCCAGGTGGGAAGAAGGTGGCACGAGAAGACATCCACAAAATCAACAATCTCAAAATGATTTTTCAAGAAACCCGCCAAGAGGTCTTCTCGATGACCAGAGCCCCACACTTCACAAATGGATAAGGTGAAGTTAAGGTCTCCACACAAAAATAGGTTTTGCATCTCCAAAATCCTATTAGCAAAAACATCCACCCAAAATGGTTTCCTGTCCCTATAGGGACCATAAAGATTTAAAATGTTAACCTCCTGATCGTAACCCCTGAGTTTATCGATCAATACAATGCCATCAAAAACATAAAAGGGCCCCAAATTAGCCTGAGTTGGGTCCCACGCCGCCAATATCCCCCCAGACAAGCCCCAGGAATCAATAGTGCAGCAACGCCAGGTGGGTCGAATGCTCAAAAAAATGGCAACTGTTTCCTCCCCCAAGTGCATTGTCTCTTGCAAAAAAAGAACATAAGGTTTAATAGTGTTCAAAAGATGCCTGATGGCCGCATTTTTGGGTAGGCTTCCTAGCCCCCTAACATTGAAGGACGTTAGGATCATTAAGGAATAGTGGAGGGGTCAGACTCTGCTATAAGAGACCCAACTGAAAGACCAGATGACAGAGACCTTTGAATTTCTGTGACAACATACAGCTTAGGATTTATCCACCTTGAATTTTCTGCCCCCCCACGGCAGACCTCCTTAAACTTTCTCCTTGAATTTTTCCACCAAACTATAACATTGGAGCCATTTATAGCCCCCAGGGGAAGACGCAAATCCCCCTCCCCCACCGATCCCTGCCCACCGAAAACTGGAATGGGAACCATTTCCGGTTCTGGTGTATGGTGAGCCTCTGTTACCAGATTTCCAATCAAAGAAGGAGAGGAGGTAGTTGTGGTTCACTCCTCCCCACCCAACGATGCTCCAGAAATGCCCAAAATTGTCGGTGTTGAAGCTGCTTCCCTGTCTTGTATAGAGCTAGGGGAAAGCATGATATCTAAAGACCCCGAATCTCTACCTGGACAAATATTCCAGAAGGATTATGGCCCTCCTCATTAAGAGCCAGTTTCCCTTCTCCTTAGGTCCGAAAGAGCGACCTCGGCTGAAAAGAGGACCCCTCCGATTGCTTGAAAAAATCCCCAAGGCCAAGCGAGTTACATAGGTAGTCCAACGTGACCGATTTAAGAATAAGGGGAATGAATGGTTTCAACTTACCAATACAATCCATCGACAGACCTTTATCGAGTGGGATGGGGAGCATGAAGGAATGTTCGAGGTCCTCAGAGAGTCCAACCACCTCTGAACTATGAGAGCCGTTGCCCTGTCCGTCTTGACAATCCTTACTGAGGTGGCCCGGTCGCCGGTAAGAGAAGCACCGGAAGGGGATGAGCCAGTAGTCTAGCTATTGAACGAAGACTCCATGCTCCCAGTTAACCTCCACCTCTGCTAGCTATCCAGTAGAAATGTCGACTTCGACGAGAACCCTTGCGCAGACCCTCTCCGAGGCCATAAGACTACCCTCCTCCATTAGGATGAAGCGTCCAAAGCAGTTTGCAACTCCCATGAAAGCTTGAAAGCTCCAACAAGCCAGGGGAAAGTTTGGAAACACGACCCATAAGTGACGAATGGAAAGTTTTTCTCTGCACAGGTTGAAAGCAGGGTGCCATCTTAACAGCACCACTGAGCCGACCCCTAATACCTAGAATCTCTCATGAATAAGATGTAGCAAGTCCTCCGACAAAAAGTGCAAATATATCCAGCCTTTCTCAAGCATAATAACACGAGGTATGTAGTGGATGAGTGGCTTCCAAGCCCACGTAATCCAATCCACAATATCGCCCCTACTCAAATGTACATATTCCATTCTGCCAACAAGTGCCCGGGATGCCAAATTTGAAACCATGTTCATTGTTATGTCACAGCCTAGGGTGCAACTCGTTTGCACCTCTGATGCCTATTCAACTTTTAAACAACCCTTCCACCTACATTTGTTTTTTCAATCACCCTCCGGGATAGATTCAGACAAGCATTGTGCATCCATAGGACCATGAGATGAGAGAACTGCCCCTCCAGAGCTGCTCAAAACCAGCAAAGTAATCCCAGAACTCACAGTTGACAGGGCCTCTCCAATCGATCGAGAAGTGGGCGACAAAAAGACCACATTAATCAAAGGGTTTATCCTCATCTTCACGGGAGTGACCGGTGCCGATCCCATCATTAAGAGCAGAGCTAAAAAAAAAATATCAAAACAACACACTCACCCCAAGAGTCAAAACCCCAGGACCAAACACCTCCCAGGCTCCGACACACAGTACATAAACCGATAAAAACAAAGAATAACAGTGATGATTGCAGAATTTTGAATAAAAATTTCCCAATTTGAAACCTTGGTTGGTACTAGCCCCCCGAGGAGGGAGGTGAACTCCAAGCCTACAATCAACCACCTGGCAGGGCAGAAAAGGGATAAAGGTGCTATAAACACAGAAAACAAAGCACCAAGGCTGTTCACAAGATCAATAATCTTCACCAGTACTCGCGGCCCCCAAACAGATGTAATGACCGTCGATGCCCTGCTAGGGTTATCCCTTCAGGAAGCTTCATCGCGGGCCAACTATTCATATCCTTCATTATCTTTGTATTAGATTATCTTATTATCATGGGATTGCATGTGATCATCTTTTTTCTTAGAATTTATGTTGGAAAATTTTCCGCATTTTCCATTAATATTTTTTTTAATATGGATTTTGAAAATATCTTAAAAGTGTGCTTCTTTGTATTTATTTTTTAAATGTGTGGCTTTTTCATGTGATAACTAAAACAAAAAAAGAACATTGTGGCTATTAAATGTTCTATTCTTTTGTAGATAATTTATGTAGTTGCAACCTTTTCCCTTCATGTTATTTGTCAAGATTAGAAAAAGTTTGTGATATTCAACATAAATATACCCTTCTTAGAGGAGACATTTGTTATGGTTATTGGTTATACAAACTTTATATTTTATAAAATGTTGTGATCACATGATGAAGTACATACGTCTACTAGTTCATACCTAATGTACATGTCGATTTTATTCTAAATTGTAAATCCCTATTAACATTTGGGGAATTCTTATTTTAAATGTGGATAAGCCAATTAGTTTTCTTTTTCCATGGAAAAAAAGTTGTGGTCTATTATATTAAAATAAATCACTTTTTATAGAGGATCCAAAGGCTTGTATATTATGATCCCAAATATCCATCATGTATTGCAAAGGCTATATCCATGTCTATCATAGCTTCTTACAAGGATTTATCAATTAGCAAAAATTAGTGTTTGTGTTACATAAGCAAAAAGCAAAACAATACAAGTCCTCAAATTGTAGAAATATGTAATTGTTTCTATATTTTAATCATGTGCTTATGACTAGCAATTAGGAATGTTCTTTATCTATCAAACATGTATAAGAAAAGCTCTTTCATCTAGGGTGAGGTCTTGGATCGTGCTCCATAATGGTGTCATTGACATGTTCCCACAAGTTCCAATTTCCTTCTCCCTCATGTAATCCAAGCTTGGATAACCGATCTTCCAAAGAGTCCCTCTCCCTAAAAATATGCCGAAAACTCATTTGATTAAACAAGCCTACTATATGAATCAATTCCCCATATAACGCCTGCAAATGTATGTTCTTTGGTTGTCTCTTCCGTCTCATCCATTCCACCATAATCTTTGAATGACCAAAAACCTGTAATCTTTGAACCCCTTTTGCTTGTGCAAGCAACATGACCAACTTTAAAGCCATTATTTATGCCTGATTGTTTGTGCTCAATCCAACAACAATAGAAAACGTAATCCAATGTAGATTTGTTAAGAAGATGACACCACCTGCACCACCCCTAGTCGGCCTTCCTTGATATTCCCCATCAAAGTATTCCCAACATCCATTTGTATCAATGACCTCCTCCTCCACCCTACAAACCCTTGGAAGCCCATCATTCTAGGGAAAGAGGCTGAGAATATAGCCACATGTTTAGATGCACATACAACAAGTGCAACGAGAAAATGATTGAAAATAATATTATTCCATGTAAGCCTTATTCCCCAAATCAATAAGCTAGGGAGTGCCATAAGATCCTTAAAACCCCCATTGTTAATCTAGGAATGGCAAGCATCCTAGATATCTAATCCATCCCAAACTAAAAGCATTCCTTTAAACTATGACACATGTTCCCCATCCTCTTCATGTATGAGTAGTGGATGAATAAATGCTCTATAGATTCATTACCTACCTTCAAAAGTGAGCACCAACCCAGTTCAATCCAAAATCGCTTAATCATAACATCCCAATCATGTACTTTTTTATATAGTGCTAGCCACAAAAACATCTTCACTTTAAGTGGACATTTTAGCTTCTAGATTATAAGAATCCATCAAGGAGGATCTGGTAGGTCTTCATCTTCACAGATGGCTCTACATCCCAATCTAGGAGTATAAGAACCACCTACAACATTTCTAGACCAAATCAATTCATCTACCTTATCCACTAATATAATATGAAAATCATGAATATCCTTGATATAATTTTTTCATAGGGTGTTGTCTTCATTGGTAAAATACAACACCTTTGCAATGAGCCACTCTTATCTCACGGGAGTAGTGTTAGGAACATCCCCAATCTAATTTAAAAAAATCTTACCATGTTCCTCTAGGTACTCAATCATGTGTCGAGGAATCCTATATGCTTCAGTACTACCAATCCATGGGTCCTATCTGATATGAAGTCTTCTACCGTTCCCCACCCTCCATGCAAGCCATTCCTCGTTCACATAAAAAAAAACCATCTACATAGGAGATACATCTATAACAGTTTACCCTGGATCTAAACAATTCTTCGATAGTAAGGGGTGAAATTTGTATTTATGATACACCACCTTGACCCAAAGACCATCACTCTTTAGTATTTTCTAGACCCCTTTGGCTACTAAGGCCTTCACAAAGTAAATAGGGTGGTTCAAACCTTATCCACCAAGTTCCTTTGGTAAGGCAATCTTACCCCAAGCTACCCAAGGATCGAATTTTCCTCACTGTTCATTTTCCATAGAAAGTTAAAGCATATTTTCCTAATCGGATCCACGGTGCCTACAGGAACATATGCCAAGGAATTCCAATAAATAACTATGGATTCCAACACCGATCTTAGTAGGATCATTCTTCCTCCATGGATCAACCACTTATTACACCACAAGATAAGTCTATTCTTAAATTTTCCAATCAACCATGCCCAATCTCATCGATGATAATCATTTGGATTTAGAGTGAAACCCATATATCTAAGATAATCCTGAAAATCTACCTCAACAAATGCAAGTTGTGTAACTATCTAATCTTTGTATACATGTGCTAGATTAAAAAAGGAGAGATTGGTAGCAAGGGGGTTCACTCAACAACCTAGCATAGACTTCAACGAAACCTTTGCACCTGTAGCACGAATGGACACTATCAGAACATTTTTGGCTATCGCACCACAAAAGAAATGGCCTATTTATCAAATGGATGTTAAGTCTGCATTCTTAAATGATTATTTGGAGGAAGAAGTATATGTTGAGCAGCCACAAGTCTATGAAGTTGTAGGACAAGGACATAGAGTATACAGATTGAAAAAGGCATTGTATGGTTTGAAGCAAGCTCCTAGAGCTTGGTACATTCGCATTGACTCATATCTCATTCAGAATGGATTTCACAGAAGTGAATGTGAGCCAACGCTGTACACAAAGATCAACAAGGAAGGTAATAAGCTAATTTTCTACCTGTATGTAGATGGTTTAATATTTACTGGTGATTTTGGCATAGAGGAATTTAGAACAGTCATGGAAAGTGAATTCGAAATGACTAATTTGGGGCTTATGAAGTATTTTCTGGGCATTGAAGTCCAGCAGAATGAAAAGGGTATTTTCATATCATAGTCAAAGTATGCAAGTGATGTCTTGAACAGATTTAAGATGTTAAATTGCAAGACAGCTCCAACACCAGTGATAACAAGTTTGAAATTGAGCAAGGATGGTGATGGATCCAATGTAGATCCTACACTGTTTAAAAGGCTTGTTGGAAGCATTATGTATCTTACAGCAACAAGTCCAGACATCATGTATGGTGTCAGTTTAATCTCAAGATTCATGGAGTCACCAAAAGAATCTCATTGGCATGCAGGTAAAAGAATTCTAAGGTATGTAAGTGGAACAAAAGATTTTGGTATTTTGTATTCAACCTCAAAAAATTTTGAACTCATTGGATCAACTGACAGCGATAATGGAGGCAGCATGGATGACAGAAAAATCCCATCTGGGAATAGATTTCATGTAGGAACAGGTGTTGTATCATGGGCTTCAAAGAAACAACCCATAGTAACTCTTTCTTCAGCAGAAGCAGAGTATGTTGCAGCTACAAGCGTTGCATGTCAATCAGTTTGGATGCGCAGAATGTTAAGTGATCTATCGCAGAACCAACAAGAACCCACAGTCATTTACTGCAACAACAATTCAGCTATCGCACTATCAAAGAATCATGTGTTTCACAAGAGAACCAGGCACATCGACACAAGGTATCATTTTAACAGAGAATTGATAAACAATAAGGAAATCTGTTTAGAATTTTGTAGGTCTGAAGATCAGGGAGCAGACATATTTACAAAACCATTGGAAAAGGACCCATTCCAATTTCTGCGAAGTTGTTTGGGAGTGACAAGTTCTACACAGTGAACTATGTCATGAACAGAGCATGTTTCAGCTCTGAAATATTTTGTAATATTTTATTTTTGTTTAATGATCCCCATCCACTCATAATTAAGGGGGAGTGTTGGAAATATCATAATTAATGAGTTAATAGCGTATCAGATTTACGCGGCTCTGTCAGACTCCAGTCGGTCATTTTGTCAGTCTGCAATGTCAGACAGCCAGTCGGTTTGCATCCAATCCAACTCACAGCAAGTTAGTATTTAAGTAGCCGCTTTTGTATTCCGCAAGATCAGATTTTCTTAGGTAGAAATTTATTTATGTGTTTAATGCAACCCTATAGCTTCCAAGTGAAGCGATCTTGATTCAGTGATAATGAAACTCTATAAATGAAAAGCACTCACCGAGGATTAGTTAGAGTGAGAGGAGTTAAAAAGAGAAGAAGTGAAAGACCCATGAAGTGTATGAAGAGCCCAAGCTCTGTGAATGTAAAAGATTGAAGTAAAATCTCATCTCTCTGTATTGCAGGAAAGTTACTCTGTTTTACTACAACAATATATATAAGTTCTTAAGTTTTATGTATTCATTCTCAAGAATGTTGGTTTATGCATGCCGCGCATCTATTTCATATTGACCTGTGTGAATGATTGTTTACAGTTACGCATAGTAAAAGAAATCAAGATTTCTAAGTATTTCACTGTGGTGAAAGTTCTATTTTAACAAGGTGTAACTGCACAGTAAGTTTCACTTAGATGTTTCAGTTCTTATGTTTTAAGAAGAAATTTTTTAAGATAAAGTTTACTTAAGTTTGGGTTATGCATAGTTAGATAGGTATGCAAAGTTAACCGCGCAGTTAATCTTTGTAAAAGTTAAAAGAGTGTGCAAAAGTAATTTGTATAAAGCACACAGTCCATACCAAGTCAAGTTCCGCAAAGTTAGAGAAGTGTGCATTTATGCGAACATTCAACTGCGCAGTAGAAAGTTGAATTGCGCAGTTAATCTCTGCGTAGTAGGAAGTGGAAACATGCAGTTAATCTCCGCGCAGTAAAAGGTAAATGGCGCAACTAATATCCGCGCATTTATTTTGTGAAGTAAAGTGGAAGAAAAATTAAAGCAAAGTATTTGCTAGGAACAACGCATTCCCTTAGCAAAAGAGAAGAAAATATTTATCATCTGCGTAGTTAATTCTTTTAACTGCGCGATGCCACTTTTTCCCAGTTAATTGTGGCCCAATGTTCGGCTTGGTTGTTGGTTATGGTGGCATGAATTCGGTGTTGGACATGGGTTTGTTCCACCTTAGATTTACGTTCTCATTCGGTAGAGCTGGTTTGGTATTTTGGACAATTACTTCTATAATAGGGACCATCACAATTCCAACACCTTACTTGACCATGATTGGCTAGTTGTCTATGACCTCTGGGGTTGTATCCCTTTCCCCCGCCTCTTGTTCCTCAAGTTTAGTGTTGATCCTTCTTGATTGCAAAAGGTATCCTTGATGCTAATCTAACAACTCAAGGTACATTGCTCCATTCTCCATGGAACTCGTTTGTATTCTCCACAACTCTTATGGCCCTTGCTCTTTTCCTCGACAATCAACCCATCATCTCAATACTCTCTTAAAACTGGGTGTGGCATTGTATACCAAACATCAAGAAACTCAAGAAGGAATCTTGAAATGCTGGAAGCTCTCTATTCTTTCATTGCAGGTTGGTTCTTATGGGAAGTGGTGTCGTACAATGTACTGCATTCTCAGAATCTGGATGCACGAGGCATTAGAGGAATCCATTGTTGCAACAGTCCTGGAAGAGACTCTCAATGCCTTGGATATGATTTCCACAAGGCTAGGCATATCTATGGGGACGTCTAGGTTACTACCTGGAATGATTCAAAGGGCATGATTTCTTTTGGAGACTAGTGCCTTTCTTGATGTGATGGAAAACTAGTGAGAGGAGCGTTCTTAAACTTATCTTTCTCGAAAATGGAAAACCGATATAGCTGCAAATAATCATAGAAGAATGAAGTAGGTGATTATTATAATCTATTACCTGAAAATACCATTGATTATTGAAAACATATTGCATGAATTTATTTGTTGATTTCTCTAATATTTATAAATTCATTTGATATATTTTGGGTCATAGGATAATGGCATCCATTCATGAAATCCCACCATTTGGTTATTTTGCATGAAAGATTCTAAGAATTCAAGGATGCATTCAACATTCAAAAGTACCCGTAGACAAGAAAACAATTAAACATTTCTAAGTAAATGTTTGGATTGCAGTAACAAGGATGTCAATTAAGTTTGGATGTAAATATGAGACAAGTGTACTATCAAAATTTATTTTATGTTCAAATTATAATGTGTGTGTGACAGAAATAACAAATATATATATGTTCAAATTAGAATGTGTGTGTGAGAGAAAATAACTAATGTAAGATAGCTAAGACATTCATTTAAGTGAATATCAATTTAGTGATATTCATTTAACTGATTTAAGTGACTGTACTAATTGATATCTTGTGTTTAGTTAATATTTTGATTGACAGTAATATATGAACCAAGCTAGTGTATTTACCAATCGAGACAAAATTGTTAAGAGTTGTAATCTCAATGGTCCTAAGTTGGTTAGTTAGTTGAGTCAATGGTCCTAAGTTGGTTAGTTAGTTGAGTCAATGGTCCTATTTTAGTTGAGTAAGTTGTTGACTAGGTCATTAGTCGACCCATGGTATACACTGGCCCATAGTATTAGCCAGTGGTTTTGGTGTTATGTGAAACTATATATATGTGTGTTTAATAATGAGAAGGCAATCAATATGCACTTTGTGTTTCTGCTCTATTCTGTGTCTTTGCAAACTTTATCATGGTATCAGAGCATATGGCCTGATCCATACATGTTGTTGTTGGGTAAGCCTTTTCACATAGTGGAAAGCACACACGTGTAGATCAGCTCTGATCATGGTATCAGAGATGACGACCTAATCCTTAGATCTTGTTTTTTGGGTAATCCTTTTCAGAAGCTGGAGAGCACACACACACACAGCTGGAAGTTGTAACATGGGACGGAGATGGAAAACTCGGGCCACAACAAAAAAAAAACTTTTTTTTCGGCAAAAAAAACACCTAAAGGGAGGCTGTCGCACCCTGCTTGAAGGAAAACTGTGACGTCTCACCCTGGCTAAAGAGAAACTGTGACGTTGTCGCACCTTAGCTGAGGACAACCTGTGACGACCGTCGCAATCTTGTTAGAAGGAAAATTGCGATGATCAGTTTGAAGGATCGCTGATACCGAAGAAGAAATGACCAAGAAGATCGAATCTTGAAGATGGTGTTAGAAGAGCTACCAGAAGAAATCAAAGAGGTAAGAAATCTGTTAATTTCAATAGGTTCATGGCAAACCTTTGATGGAGACAATTATGAAATATGGTCATTAAAAATTAGGGATCTGTTAAGGTCACAAGATCTGTGGCATTTTGTAGTTGAAGAGGATCCCAGTGATCTAGAATCATTTGAGAATTTGACAGAGTATCAAAAGGAAAGAAGGCAAGTTGTTTCCTTAAGTATCATACAAAATAGTATAGATTATTCCATCTTTCATAACATTGCAGAAGTCTATACTCCCAAAGAAGCTCGGGATATATTGAAAGCAGAGTTCAGTGAAGAAGAACCTGATGTAGAAGAATATGAAGCAAAGTTTAGTGAAGAGGAACCTGTAGAAGAAGATGAAGCAGAGTTCAGTGAAGAGGAACCAGTTGAATTTGCAAGCCAGTCAAAGCACCAAGAATCCCACATTGAAGTGGAAGACAACCAAGAAGACTGTGTTTATGATGTAGCCAATGATCAAGTAAGCTCATCAAAGCTTGTTGATCTAGTTGTGTTTGCTGATGACGGTGAAAACAAACCTGTCAATGTAGAAGTCCCTAGTGACATGAGTGAAAGTCTCTTAGAGAAAGAGACACTTGATAGCGGCAGTGAAAGTCTCTCAAAGAAAAAGACAATTGATAGCAGCATAGAAGTTGCACCAGTAGAGAGTTCATCAAAGAACCAGAAAACCAGAAGTCTGAAGGAGCTATATGAGTAGACTCCCATTATTGATGAGCAGTATGAGTATGCTCTATTTCCCTGTCATCCCACAGTTTTTGAGGAAGCAGTGAAGGATGCACATTGTGCACAAGATGCAACAGTTAATGATGATGTAGCTATCATTGAAACAAAAGATGAGGAAGATAAAGAACAAGGAGATGAGGAACAAAAAGAAGTGAATGCTCTCCAAGAAGAGCTGAAACTCAGTGAAACAAAAGAAGAGGAAGATATGAATGCTCTCCAAGAAGAGCTGAAATATATTCATATTTTTTCTGACAAAATTTTTGAGTGTGCAGGTAAAATGGACAACAACATACAATATGTTGAAACAGAAGAAGAAGAAGACTTGCACTATGTTCCAGGACCAATGAAAAGCAATAACACTGTTTATTGTGTAGAAGACAAAGAAGATGCTGCAAAACACCTACTTAGCATCAAGTTCAAGAAGAAAAAAAAAGAAGCAGTCCAAGTACACATCAAGGAAGAAAGTAAAGCTTAAGTTTATTTGATTGCAATGTATGCCTAGTTGAGACATAGACCAGCAGGCACAATGCCTAAGTTGTTGACGCATTGATAGTGCTGACCACACCATCCCACTTGAGATTAAGGGGGTGTGTTAAGAGTTGTAATCTCAATGGTCCTAAGCTGATTTGTTAGTTGAGTAAGTTGTTGACTAGGTCATTAGTCGACCCATGGTATACACTGGCCAATAGTATTAGCCAGTGGTTTTGGTGTTATGTGAAACTATATATATGTGTTTAATAATGAGAAGGCAATCAATATGCCCTTTGTGTTTCTACTCTTCATGTTTTATGTATTGCAAACTTTATCAAAAATGATGAGACAGATATTGCTAACTCCTTTTCTTGTTAGATATAACTTATAGTAAGTACAACTTACAAACAAGCACATAAGTTCTTTAGATACTCATTCACAAAAACAATATACAAACACCTCATATCACTTAAACTTAAACATGGTCACAAAACAACCATTTTTAAAAGCTAGCTGTATATTGTCGCTCTCATAAATTTGCAATCGCTTTGATGATTATTGGGTGCCAATTGAAATTTTAAGATTGCTCAAACACTTATTAAAATATAAAATTAAAAATAGCTGATGCCAAATGGAGTGTGGAAACCCTGCTATCTAGATGGGAAGATATACATGAGGATGGGAATCTCTTCCCTTCTCGGAATAGATACATCAAAGAGCAGAAGATACAAATTATAACAATGTTCATTTCCAGGATGCCAATCACTGTAAAGCAATAGGAAGCCTGGATAAGAATAACCCTGTTCTTAGATCAAAGAAATCTAATAAAACGTATTCAACTGCTCATATTTTGACATGGTGTTATAATTAAATATTTTATATATATATATATATATATATATATATATATTATTAACTTAAAGAAAATTAAACAACCACTGATTGTTGTTATTCGGTATTTTTCAATCTCAAAACAAAACATTGAATCAAATTAATTAATCATTTCCATGGTGGAAAGTTGATGTCACCAAACCGTAATCAAAATCAATAATGTCGCAGGAATGTATTCTGTCAAAATAATGTCGCATAGAATTTATTATCCAAACTGAATCCCCTTATCGAATTCGACGACAAATTGAATGTATTATATCCAAAATTCATTGTAGCACGTAGTATTGGACTTCATGAATCCTCTTATTGAATTCGACGACAAATAACATATTGAATCCGTATGGGCCTTCTGCAACTTTCATTCTCATAGATCATAGATCTACTTTAGACTTACCCTTCAGATCCCTTCTCAGAAGCGGCGTCCTGGAGGAAGAACCACTCTCTGCATTGCTTCGGCTGTTAAAATCGATCTGCTCAGCTGAGGCGGCCTCTTTAACAGTGGTGGAACTAGAACCCGACTCCTCTTTATTGCTCTCTGAACTTGCAGCCCTTGTATCGATCTTGGACGTAGACGTCTCCTCTTTATTAGCAGAAGTCGCCACCCTGGATGTAGAAGCGTCTCCTGTATTGGATGTAGAAGCGTCTGCTGTGTTGGCCAGAATCCAAGGATGACCTGCATACAATTAATTCTCTTGGTATGTCACATAATTATTTGTCTCAACGATAATATTATAATAACTTGGCAAATGCAAAAGATTCATAAGGTCATGTAACGTACTTAAGATTTGATCGCAGGATAGCCTGTTCCAGATTCTTTTCTGTAACATTCCAAGAACAAGATCCTTTGCGGAATCGGATACAGACCTCCATTGACCGTGGGCAACATCTGGCTTTGTATTCTGCTCTAAAATTTGGTCATACGTGGTGGCATCACTCTCGGCCTGATCAAAAGGCATCCTGCCACACAGAAGAAGATATAAAACTACTCCAGCACTCCATATATCAACCTCATACGAGTATCCTCTTCCGCTTCGCATTTCCGGTGCAGAATATTCCACGGTTCCCACATTATCATAAACAAAATGCTGTCCTGTGAATTAAAACGATCAAGATAATTAAATTAAAATTTCATATTCATTGTAATGAAAAAACTGTCACGGACAAGAATTCCATTGCTATATTTTCTGTTCTTAACCTACCTGGCTTTAGCCGAGTCGCTCTATCAAAATTTCCTAGTTTCGTGGTCAGTGAAGTATATTTTGCATCGTATGAGAGAAATATGCTTGAAAGCTTCACGTCTCGGTGAATAATCCTTCGCGAATGGCAGAACTGGAGAGATTCCACGAGAGATTTGATTATTTTGGCGGTTTCTCTTTCAGTAGGAAGTCTTCCCTGCATGTCTACAATGCGCCTGAGATCTCCGCCATTACAGAACTCAGTAATGAGGTACACATACTTGGACTTATGTGGATGCCGTAGCCCCGGCCACTTAGAATCTAACCTCAAGATTCCGGGACTGCCCCCGTTTAAGTTCAACATGTGGAGTATATGTATCTCATCATATGCAATTTTGACGTCCGCCGTTATCTTGCAAGCCACTTCTTCTCTCGTGGTCTTGCAAATGCATTTATGCACCTTTGCCGTTTGTCCTACCCCAATGAGCATCATAAATTCATACTTGGTTTTGATATTATTTAACTGGCCGGGAACCTCTACGTCGGAACCAGTACAGCAATAACCGGACGAGAATTCTATCACGCAGTCGACCATGTTCATGGCTGCCCTCATGCTCGTGCTTGTAGACAATCGTTCCCTCATGTACGTGGTTGCAGACAATCGTTCCCTCATGGTCATGGCCGCAGACACTCCTTCCCTCATGGCTGTAGACAATCGTTCCCTCATGCTACTGGTTTGTTGAGGCTCAGGCGCTCCAATTGAATTACCCATATTCCAAACACAAGAACTAAAGATCGATCGAAGAAATTATATGATAACCACTTCTGCGCTAACAGGAAGGTTCTTTGATTTCTTCTACTTCTTCCTTTACTGTGGCCGTTATCACAGACAGCCCATGAGAACGCTGGGCTATTTATCTCAGAATACTTTTATTCAACGTACACATCAGGTTGTTACACGTCCGAAAGTTCAGAAAATCTTGCGGTTGGGCACAAGCTTGGTATGGTCACAACATATCAAGAATAGTGGTATCTCGAACTACAGGCTAGGTGGTTTATATTGGCAATGAAATGTGCCACTAATAATCTTCCAACGTCACTTTAAGAACCCTATTTTTTGTCTTCCACAATGGCGAGATATAAAACAATGACGTCACGTTCTAGGCCTGAGGTGGATGTAGAATTGGTTCTTACTAGACAACTGCTAGAACTATATAAGACAATTAAGGAAGAACTGTAAGATTAAAATTTAAATATTTATTCATTTTAGAGTATGAAATATTTAGGCAGAATTCCATATACAATGAAAAATTTGGTACAGAAAGGTTAGTTCTATTTATTTGAATGGATGAAAATTTTGGTAGAGAAAGCTTATAAGTACATATGTAAACTACATACCTTGGATATTATAATGATCATCTCTTTATGACATATCTTAACGTATTTTGATAATAATGATTTAACAAAAATAATGTATTTTATTGATTCTTTAACTACTTTGAAGTAAATCAGATGAAAATTTTGGTAAGGAAAGCTTATAACTACATACCTTGGATATTATAATGATTAAATCTCTCTATGACATCTTTTAAGGTATTTTTATGATAATAATTTAACAGAAATAATGTATTTTATTGATTCTTTAACTGCTTTGAAGTAAATCAAACTTATAAGATCAAGGGCACACAATGTAACACCATGCTCACAATATTTACCCTACCCTACGAGACTTAAAGAATCAAGTGCCTTTATTTTAAACAAAATACCCTACGAGACTTAAAGAATCAAGTGCCTTTATTTTAAACAAAATACCCTACGAGACTTAAAGAATCAAGTGCCTTTATTTTAAACAAAATGAGAGTACAAAATACGAGACTTAAAGAATTGTGGGCCTTTATTTTAAATAAAATGAGAGTACAAAATATAGATATAATAATTAAGGTCATCACAAAGATATGAGAGCCTACGATGAGATACATTCTCATATAGATATTTTGTTTTCCATCCACTTCTATCTTTTTATTCCTCTTAGTGGTTACTTTGATATGGAACATGAAATCACTATAATAGGCATGGTCCCTTTTACCTTTTTTTTTCTAGGGTTTAATTCATTTCCATGGTATTTTTTTTGTTTCCATCCACTCTATCTTTCTATTCCTCTTAGTGGTTAATTTGATATGGAACATGAAATCACTATACTAGGCATTGGTCCCTTTTACTTTCGGTGCCTTTTACTTTCTTTTTTTCTAGGGTTTAATTCATTTCCATGGTATTATTTCTATTCCTCTTGTTGCTTTGATATGGAACATGAAATCACCACAATAGGAAGATCTCCCTTTCCCTCCTTTTGGCGAGGGACTAATTCATGTCTATGGTTATTAGGCCTATACTTTTGGATTCTTTAATTCTTTAAGAAGTCCTTAGTGTATTCAAATATATTACTAACTCCACATAAGTCAATCACGACAACATGACATGGGTGCAAGGGGATTAATTGAATCATTGCCTTATCAAGGGCATAAACTTGTGTAAAGAAACACAATACTAAACAAAATCTAAAACACAAAAATTTTAAATGGTTCACACAGACATTACACAAAGATTTACCTTGGAAATCCAAAACCAGGAAAACCAACATTCCTTAGAGTTTCTCCACTCTCTATCTCATTGTATTATTTATTTGGTTTACAATACAATATTATAGCATCCAAAACCATAATCCATTAAATCGAATTAAATTATAACCCTGCATCCTTAACCGAAATTAGATTACAATGGGACACAAAACCATGCGTCCAAAATTGATGAAAACAGACCAAAAAACGACCCAAAAAAACTTTATGTGGTTGGATCCCCTAGTTGCAGGGGCTAATTAACCCCCCTGGACTCCCTACTATAGGAACATACATATACTAAAACACATTTCAAACGTTCTCCCACATGCTTTATTCTTTGAACAAGGGGTCAAAGGGGAAGCAACCATTAAATAAGCTATTAAGGGAAACAATGGCAAGTGATTCTCTACACCAAGAGAATTTTTTAGTTCTAATAGACTTTGCCAATGAATCTACAACATTCTTCAAGGTATCAACCTTCTCCAACAATACTTTGTTTTTCTCAATCATGTCTCTAAAACAATGGTACTAAACATCAATATTCTTTGCCTTGGAATGATAAGAAAGGTTCTTTTCCAGAAAAAATGCACTTGATCTTTCAAAACCTATTACATTGATTTTTGAACAAAATCAATACATGAACACAATCTTTGCAACTGTTTGGCTTCCTAACTTCCATGAGTGGATGTCATGTTATATGCTTCTGTACTTGACAACAAAACTACAACCTGTCTCTTATTCATCTAATTGATTTCTCCATGAAATAATTTAAAAACATAACCACCTGTAGATCTTCTATGGTCAAGATCTCCAATCCAATTTTCTTTAACAAAACCTTATATATCTATAAATACATGTGAGTTGCAGGCCTTCCTTGGTAGTAGATTGCATAATATGAAGTTCCACGCAAATATTTGAAGGCCCTCTTTATTGTTGTTCAATGTTTCTTCCCCAGTTTTGACATGTATATCTACTCAAAACTCCCATTGCATGGGAAATGTATGGTCTAGTGCAAACCATAGCATATATCCAATTTCCCACATCACTAACATAGGGAATATGTGACATGTCTTCTACATTTTCCTGAGTCTTGGGATATTGATCTATAGATAACTTCGCACCTACAAGAATAGAGACATTTACCCATTTACATTCCTACATATTAAACCTATGTAATATTATCTCAACATATTTGCTCTGACTTAATGAAAGTATTATATTAGCTTGATTTCTTTTAATTCTTGTCCCCAAAATAAAATTTGCAACACCAAGATCTTTCATAACAAAATTAGAATACAATTGGGATTTGACATCCTTGATGATTTCCTTTAATAAAGTCATCACCAACGTACTTGGAACATACATAGTGATCATCTTTTCTTCTTGAGAAACAAAGTCCCAATATATAAGTACCAAAATTTTGGTATCACATTCTTGGTGATTTTTTCAATTCATACATGGAGTTCTTCAACTTGTAAACTAACTCATCCTTTTCCTTTACTATAAAACCCTCTCGTTGTTTGATGTAGATTTATTATTCCAAATCACCATGGAGAAATGTTTTCTTCACAAACATCAACTAGACTACTCCAAGATCAAAATAAATCTAATATAAATTAATTTAGCATCAAGAAAAAAATCTCACCAAAATCACTTCCATCCAACTGGGAATACCCCTTAGATACTAGGAAATATTTTTACTTCTCTACCTTACCTTCTATGTTCAACGTCTTCTTAAACGCCACTTTTTACCAATATTTTTTCTTGCATTCAACAACTCAACTAGATCCCAAGTCTAATTTTTATCTAAAGAATCCATTTCGTCAACAATGGCCTTCTTCCAAAGTTTATTGTCCTTTGAATCCACTAACTCCCTAACATATCTAGGATCATCATTAGTAATAAATAAAGAAAAAATAAAGAGAAAATTAGGTGGGATATACCTTTCCAATTCCCTTCTATCACAAACACATCACCTCAAGGATGTAATGAGAGGTTCCTCCTCTCCTAGTTATGTTCTTCTATTGAGTCAAATTCCTCACCCTCCAACTCAAACTCTATTTTATTTGGTTCTTATTCCTTGGTTTGTACTTCCTATCTGGGAGTAACTCTAAACTCTCTAAATGCAACATCCCAACTATAAATAGTCTTGTTAGTTACTGTATCCAAAGTGTATAACCTTTTATATCATCTTTATAACCAATAAAGATACATTTTTTAACTTTATTATCCAACTTACTCCTCTTTTCCTTTGGAACATGCACATAAACATCACAACCAAAAACTTTGAGATATTTAAGAGAGGCATTTTTACAAGTCCATGCCTCATGTGGAGTTTTTTCAACTAGTGTTGTTGTAGGTGATCAATTTACCAAGTAATGTGTAGTACCCACTACCTCTGCCTAGAATCCCTTTGATAAATCTATACCACTAAGCATACTCCTTTCCTTCTCCATTAGTTTCTTGTTCATCCTTTCTGCAACTCCATTATGTTAAGATGTGATGCAGGAGCATCCTTGTGCTTGGGCAATCTACATCACCCAAAAACATTTATTTATGTGTAAGTAGATTTAGGAGGAATAAGAACTGCTGCAAGTCCTTAGTTGTTGTTCCATTTCATTATAAGAACCCTGTTGTTACAACTGTGTTTTTACTTGTGTTTCTACAACTTCATGATACAATAGTTGTGTGTTGTTACAACTATGTTGTTATAACTCTATGTTGCAACACTCAGGATTCCAAAACGACGCTATTACTTTTTTTATTCTTAAATTCATCTCAGCCAATTTGTTCCCTAGTATTTTTTGTGCCAAAAGATGAATGACCATTGGAAAGAAAGGGAAAACGAATTTGGGGAAAAGGAAACGATGGGTAATTGAACTTCCATGATGGTTCATCTTCCGATAGTTAGGAATCCGAGAGGGAAAGAAAAATAAAGGTCATAAGTTTAAAGAAATGGGTGGGTAATAAGGAAAGAGAAATCATGAAGAAATGAGACAAGAGGACAAGAAAGGGGGTTGCACACCAGTTCAAGGAAGAAGCTATGATTTTCCTTAGTGCACGTAGTCAATTAGTTCAACACCAAACATAACCAAGATGCTAACCTACAGGTTGATGTAATATTTCATGATTAATACAAGTGAAAGGATTGGTTGTCTCTAGTATTTCATTGATCGTATTGTCATTCTTCTATTCTAGAATTTAATAAAATAACATTTGAACTTTTGTTATTCCATAAATGTATGAGTTTCACTATGTACTCTGAAGGCATAGCATGGCTCTGTAGATTCTAGTTGTGTTACAAGGTTATGGTATGCGTCAAGTGGTATTAGAGCAGGTTTTTGCTCTAGGATTTGCATCCTAAATTTGCTTCTGTGATAGAGGGTATAGAACACCTGTTCATGGTGGTTTCTCAGCAAAAGTGTTGAAGTGTCAAGTTGGGATATAGAACCAGGAGTGAGTTTTGTGGATGTTGGTGAGACATATACACCTTGGAAGAATGTTGCCATTAAGTAGAGGAGCAAGATGAGGTGGTGCGATAAATCAATAATAGGAATATTTGAAACGAACAATAGAGGAATTGGAGAATCGAAGGAATGGGGATGCTGAAGTATATTCCAAGCCAAAAGAGGAAATTGAAGAAGAACATGATGGTGAAGAAAGAGACCCAACAGTAAGGCTAATTTCATATTTGAGTAATAGAGGTATCGCAAGGGTTTCCTATTATGATGGCAACCTGAGAGTTGATGTTCTCATTGATTGGATTGGGGAAATTCAAAAATATTTAGAGTATGAAAATGTCCAGGACCTAACCTGCTGAGAGTTTCCATTACCAAGTTGAAGGGTCATGCGACATTATGGTGGGATATGCTACAAAAGGATAGAGTGAGTAACCAGCTGGAGAATACTAGAACTTGGACGAAGATGGTCACAAATCTTAAGGAAAAATTTATGCCTGTTGATTACTAGCAGAATTTGTATAGACAAGTCCAAAATCTTAGACAAAGGGAGACATATGTTCATGAATATACTGAATAATTCTTTAGGCTATCACTTTGAGAAAGCATCAAAGAAACATAATCTCAATGAGTTGCGAGGTATGTGAATGCATTAAAGTATTTGATTCAAGATCAAATGAGCACGCAATATTTTTCATACTGTTGATGAAGCCTATCAAGTTGCCCTAATGGTAGAAGAAAATATTGATAGGAAAACACATCAAAAGAGTAGAGGAAGAATACAGGCTCTTGCACAAAGTTGAGGACCTTTTAGATGCAATCTTAGTTTTGCGCAATGCGCAGAATTCTAATGGAACTAAAATTCTCGAGCATTTCTTTGAACTAGGAATGGGAGAGCCTGAGCCTGCCATGTCATTTAATACACGGAATAGGAAATGAAAACGCTCAAGCATTATGTGTTCGAGTGTTATAGAAACACATAAGGCTTGAGCATTCTATTTAATATCTACACACAAAACATTATCCTTGAAACTTATTTAATATTTCCTTACCAAGAAAATATTTCATTTATTTCTCTATCCCTCCTTATTTTCAATGGTTTTGGGCTTCATGTTGTATGGGTTAGGATGTTAACTAGGCATTTGGTGTTAGGGGTTAAAGTCTTAGAGTTAAAAGGATAAAGCGATTTAGGTGTTTAGCGGTTCTGAGGTTAGAGGGATAAGGAGCTAAGAGGTTATGGGGTTTAAACTCGAGGTTAGTGGTTAGTAGTTGAAGCATTAGAGGTAAAAAGGTAAAGGGTTCAAGGGGATTAGGGGTTAAAGGATTGAGTTCTTAAAATGGATTTAGGTCTCCAGGTTTAGGGGGTTATGATTTTATAGGTTAGACATTAAGGGCTTAAGTGCTTGTGGATAAACTAGGGCTTAGTTGTTAAGTGTTAAGTGATTAGAGATAAAGGAGTTTAGGGGTTAGTGACTTTAGGGGTTAAGGGATTGAGGGCACCAATGTTAGGGGGTTAGGGTTCAAAAGGTTAAGTGTTGAGGGTAAAGGGTTTAAGTGTTAAGGGCTTGTAGGAGATTAAGGGATTAGGGGCTTAGTAGTTTAGGACATAAGGGTTAAGGGATTGGTGGTTATTTAAGAGGTGAGGCCTTTAGGGGTTACGAGCTAAGGGATTTAGGGCTTTACTAGACTTAGGATGTTAGGGTTGATTTGGTTAAGGGTTAAGTGTCAAGGGGTTAAAGGATTAAAGGATTGGGGGTTAAGGGCTTAATGGCTTCTGAGAGAAGAGACATTAGGAGTTTCTAGGGATTTATGGGTTTTTGGATTTAGGGATTATGGGTTATGGGTTTTAAGGTTAGGGAGTTAAATAGGACTTAGGGTTTATCGGTTAAGATTTTTGAGGTAAAGGCATAAAGTGGTTAAAAAGTTTAAATATTTATGGGTTAGGAAGTTAAGCAGATAGGGGGTTAGGGGTTTTTATGGGTTATGGGATTTAAGGGTTAAGGAATTTAGGGCCCAATGGTTAGGGGGATAGGGTTTAAGGGGTTAGGGGTTAAAGCCCAAGCAGTTAAAGGTTTAATTATTTCTAGGATTTAAGGGCTTAGGGCTTTAGTGCTTTAGTGATTTGGGCTTTAAGTATTATGGGTTAGGGGTGGACTAGGTCTTAGGGGTTAGGAGTTGTGGGCAGGGTATTTTTTAAGGATTCAAATATTATACTTAAGTATAGTATCCTAGGCGATTATTTTGGATTGAAAAAAACATTTATATAGAAAGGTAGGCGAATATTAAATATGAAACATACAATTTACTACTAAAATGTGTAAATTTTGGCGAATATTACGATAAAAAAATGTATTTTGTGTAAATATGGGCGATATTAGAGACTAAAAATGACCAAATAAGAATTTATTTTTTGAAAAAAAGTCCAAAAAATAGCCAATTGGCGAAATTTCGCCCCTAAAAATTACCCTAGTTGTGGGATTCGAGGTAAAGTGTTTAAGGGGTTTAAGAGTTAGGGGCTTTAGGAGTTAATGGATTTAGTTCTCTGGGGTTAGGGTGTTAGGATTTACGAGGTTAGGCATTAATGGTGAAAGGGTTAAAGGGTTAAAGGCTTATAAGGGGTAAACTAAAGCTTAGAAGCTAATGCACAAGCCCAAGCGAGAATTCCAAAGCTGAGAGAGGAGCGATCAATACCAAGGGAGAGAGCTCAAGCAAACATAGAGCTCTCATGCAAACAAAGAGTGCACACGCAAATGTAGAGTGCACATGAAAATGCAGGGCACACTAGCATAAGGGAGGTTGCACATGCAAATGTAGTGTAGAGGTAAACAATCATTTTACCTCTATAGGGTAAACTAGATCTTAGAGGCTAACGGTTAAAGGATTAGAGGTAAACAATTAAAGGACTTAAGGGGTTTAGGGATTAGGGGCTTTGGGGGTAAGTGGATTTAGGGATCTAGGGTTAGGGGGCTAGGATTTAAGAGGTTAGGCATTATGGGCTTAGGTGTTATAGTGTTAAGGGCTTAGGGAGTCAGATGATAAGGACTATGGGGATGGGAGATATGGGGTTAATTAAGGTACTAGGGATTTAAGGATTAGGACCTTTATAGGTTAAGGTATTTAGGGATCGGTTATTAGTGGGGTAAGGTATAAAAGGTTACGATTAAGTATCAAGGGGTTAAAGTGGTAAGGGATTATGTGTTAAGGTCTTAGATGTTTAGGGGTTTAGAGATTTAGGGGGTTTGGGCCTTAGGAATTATGAGTTTAGACCTTTAATTTCCTCACTCCTCATTCCTCTCTCCACCTCCCTAAATTTATGTCCCTTCCCCCCCCTCTCATATCCCCTCTCTCTCTCTCTCTCTCTCTCTCTCTCACCCCCCTTATCTCCATTCAACACTTAACACATAGTTTATGTGGTTTATAACTCTATCTACCATTTTGTAACTCATAAACGCTCGAGCATTATGTATTTCATAAACGATCATGCGTTATGTAAATAATAAACACTCGATCATTTCGGAGAAACAAAACGCTGGAGTGTTTTTGTTGACACCAAGAGAGGGAATAAAAATTTGAATTTAAAAATAATGCGCTAGCGTTCCTTAGCACCTCAAACACGCCTTCTTGTCTCGTGTGTCATTCGCGGTCATATGTGGTTGGTTCGGAGTTACCAACCCAGTTATATGGAATATGGTAAACCATAGATAATTGGGAATTTTCTCCATTTTCTCAATATGCATGTCTTCCACCACTCTTTACAGCATGACAAACACAACCATTTTTATGAAATTTTAGATATAGATAACATTTTTTATGCAGATTCCAAATATGTAATTTGAAGAATATATATATATATTATTTTTTCTATTTTTTTCCTATTTTTCTTGTATCATCACTCCTTAAGTCAAAAAACATGGTGTTAGTGTTTCCTTCATAAATTTTTCATTTCACAACCATTTAAAAAAAAAATGTATGATGTACTAGTACACACCGGCCTCTACATGCTATAAAAAATCCATGTTGGAATTATTGCATTAAGACCTTCAAATGCTACACCCACACTTGACGTACTGTTGTCAAGGTTTGATCACTTAGATAATTAAAAAAAATTAAACGTTTAATTTTGGAAAAATAGTGTTGCACTAGTGCTACTTGTTCTCTACATGTCTACTAATTTTTGTATCCTGAAACCATCATTTAGGCACTCAAAGGTTGCACCCACAAAAACATATACCTTAACATTTTCCAAAAAACTAAAAAGTGACTATTATAAAAGATGAAATTTGACATAGTTATGTAAATTTTAAATACATAAAATTTATATATTCAGAAACGCAATTCGATTTCCTACATTTCATATTTTTTACTCAATGCAAGATATCTTGTGTAAGTATCTCAAAAAATCCATTTAAGTTGAGGGATGCCTGATTTTTCAGTTTTCTATTACATCTAACATGCCAAAAGTGACCCTCATTAGCTTGCACTCACCCATCTACTAGTGGTCAAAGTGGTAGAGAAGGAAATACTGTTGGGAAAGGAAGAGAAGGATTCAAAAGAGGAAGTGGCAAGTATGTGATTGCTTGTTATCATTGTGGAGTAGAAGGCCACAAGAAATCTTAATGCCCAGAAGAACAAACTTCAGGAAGAAGAGGTGAAGCACGAACGCAAGTTGCACAGGATGATGAAGCTTCTGTTGTTGAAGAAAATGTGATTGTACTTCAACAAGAATAAGGTGAGAACTTGATGTTTCAGCGAGTGTTGCTTAAATATGAGAAAAGGGTAGCAGAAGAACTAGAACAAAGAAACAATTTTTTTAAAACTAAATGTAAGGTCCAAGGAAAATGTTGTAATCTGGTTATAGATGGTGGGAGTACAGAAAATTTGGTGTCCATTGAAGTTATTGAGAAACTGATATTGAAGAAGTTGGTCCATCCCACTCCTTAACGTGTTTCATGGTTGGAAGGAGGACAACGGGTGACTATGAACAAACAATGTTTGTTAAGATTTTAGATGGGAAGCCTTCGGGAGCAAGTGTTGTGTGACGTGGTTGAGATGGATGTGTGCCGCATACTTCTTGGAAGACCATGGCTATTTGACTAGAAAGCTCACCATGATGGTAGGGAAAACACCTATGATTTCAATAAAGATGGACAATGGTATAAATTGTCCACAATACTGGAAAATGCAATAGAAGCAGTAGGAAATAGTGTTGATACAAGTACAAGTAACAACAAAATCATGTTATGTTCCACTAAGGAATTTTTGTAGGAATAAATAAGGGAAGCATTTTGTTTAGCAATGATTCCAAAAAAATTAAAAGAGGAAGGAAGTTTGAATGTTGTACCAATGGAATTATAACCTTTATTGGATGAATTCAAGGAGATTGTTAATGATGATTTACTGAAGGGATTACCCTCAGTTAGAAGTATCTCTCATCAAATTGATTTGACTCCCGAATCAAGCTTACCGAACAAGGCACCGTATTGGATGACTCCTATAGAAAGTGAAGAAGTGAATATGCAAGTACAATTGCTTCTTGATAGAGGGATGACCAGAGAAAGTTTAAGGCCATGTGTAGTGCTAGCAATGTTGACCCCAAAGAAAACAGGAGAGTGGCAGATGTGCATAGATTCACGAGCCATTGATTGAATTAACATCAAGTACTGGTTTCCTTTGCCAAGGATGGAAATATTATGGACTGTTTGAGTGGGGCTGCATACTTCACAAAGATTGATTTGAAGAGTGGTTATCATCAAATCTAGATAAGGGAAGGTGATGAGTGGAAAACTTCTTTAAGACAGTTTGTTTGAATGCCTGGTTGTCATTTGGGCTAACAAATTCTCCCAGTACATTTATGAGGCTTATGAATGAAGTCGTGAAAATTCTTGGGAAATTTTGTTGTAGTATACTTGGATGACATTTTAATTTTCAACGGGAACAAGGAAGAACACTTGAAGAATGTGAGACAAGTGTTGCAGCAGTTTTGCAGTGGTTAGAAGAAGAAAATTTGTTGATTAACTTGAAGAAATGCACATTTCTGCAGATAGAATTAGTGTACTTTGGATTTGTGATTTCCAAGGAAGGATTGAAGATGGATTCCAAGAAGGTGAAGGCTATTTTGGAATGGCCAACACTGCAGTCCACTTTTGAAGTGAGAAGCTTCCATGGGTTTGCAAGATTCTACCGGAAGTTCATTAGAAGCTTCAATCAAATTTGTGCACCTCTTATTGAATTCATGAAAAAGGGAAATTTTAAATGGAAAACAGAAGCAATGAAAGCATTTGCAGATCTAGAAAAAGAAGGTGACAGAAAAACCTGGTTTGGCACCTCCAAAATTTGACAAAGTATTCCAAGTTGATTGTGATGCAAGGCGGGCAATGATTGGAGTAGTTTTAAGTCAAGAACGACCAATAGCATTCTTCAGTGAGAAGTTAAATGATACCAAAAGAAAATATTATGTGTATGATTAATAATTTTACACTATTGTGCAAGCTTTGAAGAAGTAGAGACAATATTTGTTACCCAAGGAATTTGTCTTGTTTATTGATCACAAGGAACTACAATACATTAAATAGCCAAGGTAAGTTGAATCAAAGACACTCTAAATGGGTTGAATTCTTACAAATTTTTACTTTTGTTTTGAAGCATAGATCAGGAAAGTCAAACAAAGTGGCAAATGTGTTGAGTATAAGAGTGTCGTTACTTAACACTTTATATGTGGAAGTGGTGAGTTTAGAAAGCATGAAAGAATTGTATGAAGAAGATGCATATTTTGGAGAAGCTTGGAAACCTTGAAAAGCACCATGGAGCCTGGATAGAACAATGTTCCTTTATTATCACATCCAAGAAGGATTATTTTTTAAAAATCAATAGTTGTGCATTCCTCAAGGATCGGTAAGATTAAATCTTATTAAAGAACTACATGGTGGAGGACTAGGTGGAAATTTTGGCATGGATAAGACCACAACATTGGTAAAAGAAAGGTACTTTTGGCCTAACATCAACAAGGACATCAGAAAATTTGTTGAATGCTATAGAATTTGCTAAGTAGAAAAGGGAAGAAGTCAAACTATAGGATTGTATACTCCATCGTCGATACCTGAAAGGCCTTGTGTTACGGAGAAAAACTGGGCCTATGGCTCGGGGTAGACCACAACAAACATATGGACTCAAGAAATCAACTCACTCTCCAACATATGCTATATAAATGTAAATGCGGATATAAAAAATAAAGGACCTACCTCAATCCGGATGTCTGATGAAGAATTTCGTTGAGCTTTCGAATCACAACACTTGAACCTGCATCTTAGTCTCAACAATGAACATAAACAAGTGCATATGATATATGGAAGAGGCCAGCACATACAATAGCATAATCCATGATATATATAAGAAAATGTACCCAATGATAATAAATGATCATTCACAATATAAATGGACGAGAAAATGAGTATTTCTATTAATATGAACAAGAAGTACAATATACAACCTCCTTTCAGCAACTCATTTGAACCAAGAACTAGGTCCCTCCACTTATGCCTCCACCACTTCAATCCACCAAACAATGGAAAACAAATCCTTCACAAGATATGAAAGAGTTTGGGAGGTGAACATAAATGGTTCACAACAACTAGGATCAATGGATGTAGACTCAAGCAAGGAAAACATTTGATAGAGTTTCAATGCTCTTCTCTTTCTCCTCCCTTCCATGCACCACAATAGCTCAATATATAACCCTCCAAAGGCAAGTAAAAATTCGAATCGAGTCGTTTCAAGATACATGGAGGGACAAAGGTCACAATGGCTGCTTTTTGGAGTGAAAAATAGAGTTTTTACTTTTATTTACCAAAAGTTGATGTACGTTGGATGTAGTGATGCAACCAGCATATACGCTAGGTGTACTGAAGTAGCTCACGTATTGGAGGAAAAATAGGGAAAAATGGGTTCAAGGAGAACCAGAAATATGGTTTTGAGTCTACATATGGGTAAGGGAGGCCAAGGAGTATTAACGCTCACAAGGTGGAAAAATACGGTGTAACAGATGCCCCCTAATGTGTGAGGTTGCAGAAGGTACTACAATGGACGAAATACATTACAAATCTCAGAAGTGGAGTGATGGAGACAGAAATGGAAGGAGTATCCCACTCATCATAATATAATGATATCTTTGTATACATATCGATACAATACATAGCAATCTGGTGTAATGGCCATGAGTAGGCAATACATAGTGAATACATGTCATGAATGGTCATAGCCATGACCCATATACAGTAAGATATGGTCTCCTTCTGAAGAGGAAACATCTTATGCAGACTGATGGTACAAACTGTTGATGTATGAAAACAATCTCCCATAGGTACAATCACAATCACAAGTAGCATACACCGAATTCCATTGAATTCTGGGGTCTTCTACACAAACCATATACAGTGCATGTCCCATCAAGTGAGTAAGGGTACTAATGTCGAACCTGATGTGACATCATCTGATTAACGGTCATTGAGGTATACCGTTAATAGACGCGAGATAACCCACCAATGATGAAAATGAATACCAAGGCACTACGTACATTCACCAAGTGTGAATAAGGGTGTTGAGGTTGAACACTTGATAAATCCATCGATCAAGGGACATTGATGAATTCCCAGCTGTCGATGGCGTGAGAACCTACCACTAATGACTGCAAGTATCAAGGTACTCAAGGAACTCTAAATCTCGATTCTATAATAAATGAGTTGGATTCGATGGAATGAGATTCGCTCGAAGGAAGGAATTAATGGATCCCCCATCAACGAGCACGAGGTAGCAGGTGAACAGGCGGAATGAACCAAAAACCAAGTGCGTCTCTTATGAGTGTACAAGATGCAAGTAGTGCACGGAAGAGACCTCCTTAATAGCATCCAATGATGAAGACTACCGATAGGAGCAAGGAAACCACCAATAGCGTCCAATGGAAACTAAGGAACAACATGAATCCTAATGTGTGAATAGATGTCTTGCCACCGAACACAAGGGAAACCACTTAGTAAAGGACCAATGATGAGATGTCACTTGCTAAGTTCAAGGTCGCCTACCAATGATGAAAGTAGGCCCAGGGTGCAAGGTGGAACATTATATGTGATCAAACTAGACTCATCTGAGGGATGGCCGACGTGCAATAGTCAAGAGATCTGAGGAGTGGCCGAATCTGGTTTAAATATTTCCTTTGAACAAGAGCATGAGCAAATGAATAGACTCGGGAAGCATAGACTCAACACTGGATATTGATAATACTTTGTGATGCATGATGCATCAACAAAGGCTCCATAATGACTGGAAACTTAACCAGTTGGTGGATTAAGATCTGAGAAACGAGTACAGTTTCCTAAGTTCATACTAATATCCTAAACCATGATACATAGAGTGGAGATGAATTCTCTGTTCAAAAGGTGACACGACAACTGCCAATAGAAGGTAGTAAAATTTTATCGTCCGAATTTTTAATTATATGATTTTTTTTTTCTTTTTCATATTATGAAGCTTGAAAAAGAATAAAATTGCTTATGATACAAAAGTGAGGGAATGAGTGTTATGGGCAAGAAAACTAGTTCCGGGAAATGGAACATACCTATTCTCGATGCAAGGAAGCATGTGCAATATGTGGACACTCAGGAGTTGTTCCCTCGAGGCATGGTCATCAAGCTGCAAAAGATAAATTAAGGCTCTTCTTGGATGGGAAGGCAAAGTGCTTAGGAAAATGGCTAATAACTGAGAAGGCGGGAGCTGACACAAGGCTCAGAGGAAAGCAGGATAATGCAATGCATTCACAACTTGACATAAATGGGGAGTCCTTATGGAAGATGGCTAGAACAAAGATAAAGTAGAGTATGAGTCTTCATCATAATGTCATGGCAGGACTACAAAGGACTCCCAATCCTAAGGAGGAACAACTGCATGGGTACCATAAGACATAAAAAGGATCTAACTAGGGAACTCATAATCGGATAGGCCCTACTGCCAAATAATGATACTTCTAAAGTAGCATGAAGGTTCTGTGTTAGTTAAAAAGCGGGGTCACACCTAAGTTTTATAAATATGGTCATAAGGTCAATGCAACAATGCAGGCGTAATGACATCCTAACCTATATGACGGGTGTATAAAATACCTGTTGAAGGCGCGAAAAGTTTCAAAATCCACTCCCGATGCAAAAACTGCTCAAAAAGATACCTCATAATGATATATTAGTAAAAAAGGCTCTAAAAGTGGTAAAAACCAATATAAACTATATAAAAGAGGGTTAGAAAAAGTGATAAATAGTAAAAAGAACCATTTTTACCCAACATAGTGCATTTTTGTGGTTTTTTCCCTCAATCTTCAAGCGACGATTCTGGGAGCTAGGAGCAACGAAATCGTGAACCGTCGGGACCAAGTAAGACCCCTCATCCTTCCCTTCAAATCTATGGTTTCCAATTTGTTTTTTAATGGTGTATTCTTTAATATTTTTAATTATTTTATACCCAATCTGCGTTGTATGATGGCTATATATGATTTTTTGGGTCGCATATAGGGTTGAGTGTACGCAGTCAACTCAAATTTAGCCCGCGTATACGCGCGACTATCTATGAGATAGGCCGCGTACAGCGTCGTGGGTAATTTTCTTTACAAGTTTTGACATTAAAAATACTTTGATTTTTCCACAGGATGGTGCTAGAAAGGAGGGAGAGGGAACATGATGTCATTGATCATCAAGTTGGAGGTGATTTGGCCACGCAACAAGCCTTACAAGCTTGTGGTTTATACAAGTTTTGGAGTATCGGGGATTTAAGGTCCCAAAACTGATTACTCACTGCATTGGTAGATTACTGGGACCCGAAAGCTCAGCAATTTAACTTGGATGGACAACAACTTCCATTGGAAGTGGAAGACATATATTTTATTACCGGCTTATCCCGCCGAGGAGAGATGGCAATCCTTAGATATCGCAGCGTGGGGGGAGGAGTCACAATAAGTGACTATATTGATAGATACTTCATTGAGGGCACCTAGAAAGTGGGTATCCAAGTCCCCACAAAGGCTATAGCGATCCTGAGCATGAATATCATCATCCTCATTCTCAGGAGGATAGCGGGGTCTGCTTCACTTCACCAAGCCTCGAGGCCATTGACATTCTATGCGGACGAGTGCTTGAGTCCTACTGTATATGACTGGTGTACTACACTGATGGGTACAATGAAACACCAACTAACAGAGTGTAGGTTGGGGTGAATCAAAAAATTTGGTTTCGGGAGCATATTGTGCAGTTTCTTCTTTGAGAGGGTTCCAGGCCTTAGTCCAAGGGTGGAAGTCCCTCCTCATAGTCTCTGAGATCCTTCACAAACCTAGTGGGAAGAGATATTGAAACGGCAAGGGGGTGTCTGACTGGCCTCTCCATATACTGATGAGCTCTTCCACTAGTGGCGGTGACAGGTGATCACCATAGATGACTATCCCTATGACTGGATTGACTACCGAGGAGATCGAGACATCCCACTTCCACCAGGGGCCATGTTCAGAGACATTGGTAAGACACTCTTTTAAGTTTTGAATTTTTTTTTTTGTATTTCTGTTTTAAGTGAAAGAAAAAATATTTTTGGTGTGATATCATGTATTGATGATTGACTACTTGCTCACAGACTTGGGTCTACAAAGACCACAAGGCTTCCCATGTCATCAGCGCAAAGGAAGGGGTGGGGAGATAGTAGGTGCAGTAATGGAGAGCACATTAGAGACTGTACAGATCAACCTGACTCACATGACCACCAGGTACCTATGATCGAGGTGGAGCGCCTCCCTGATGCGATGCAGAGGCATGTAGTGGGGGTACCAGGTACATGGGTGCAGCTGCTCCGACGTATAGCCAATGTCATGCACTACTATGTGCAAAATGATCCTGCCGAAGAGGCGATAGTTCCCCGTAGGGATTAGATGCCATGGGGTCCCATTTTTTGTATCGGATATATGTATATTTCAGAGCTACGAGCTCCAGTTTTGTACTATGACATCACTTTTTTATAATGAAAAGACTATGATTTTTCGGTTCTACTATTATGTGTACAAATGTATAAATGTTAAAATGTGTGATTCATTGCTTCTTTTAATTATGTGACAAGTGCCAATCTAGGACATAATTAGCGTATGCATCAGCAACATGATTAAAATGTCTTGGAACATGAATATAAGTAATAAAATCCAAATGGCGTTCCAAGAGTCTTACCCTTAAGAATCTCCTTAGTAGCGTAGGATCCCTCACACAATACCGATCGTTCAACTGAGATACAACTAGTTGTGAATCCAAGCGGACCTATAAAGACTGGATTCCATGCGAAATGGCATCGCGAAGCAACTCAATAACCACACTGTACTCATCCACATTGTTCGATGTAGGACCGAGACAATCATCTCATGAAGACACAAGCTGGTTGTCGGGCGAGTAAATAACCCACGTAGCAGAGGCTAATATCTACTTATATGGTTGGCCCCATCCGTGAATCTTAAGAACACTCAAGGTTCTATAGACATCTGTCAACCAAAAGGAAGCGAATCGGCAGATTCAAAAGAATCAAAGAAAAGATAAACTATGTACAGAAAGCATACAATAGTATAAAAAGTATCATCTCGAGCTATAAGCTCAAGCATGATACCGCTTGAGATAGAACCCATTTCTAGGCAGCTTTAGGGTGTTCCCTTCATAATATTCAAACACATAGGCTCCTTTCTCAAGGACATGCCTCACAATGTAAGGACTGTGCCACATCGGGTTAAACTTTCCTTCCCCCGGGGGTTCTTTAACTTGGTCATAAAGAAGAACCAAGTCACCTTCAACATACTTTCAAGGATGAACAAAACTATCATACTGGGCTTTGACACGATGTTTATTGACATCTATTGCCACGACAGCATCCCGACACTGCTCGAGATGGACTAAGCGTTTCTCTAAATCCTAAGTATCAGGCAGGAGTTCTATGGCTAGCTTCAAAGAAGGGATCCCGCATTCAACCAGTAATATGGACTCCACACCATGAACTAATTGCAAAGGTGAGAAAATGGTGGAAGTCTTCACTTCGGTTCGATAATCCCACAAAGAATACAACATGATATGCCAATTATTCTTGCTTTGTTGGATGGTTCTTTGGAGAATGGCCTTAAGGGACTTATTGAATTCCTCGACCTGGCCATTCGCTTGGGGATAGAATGAAGATGAGTGATCCTATCGAAACCCAAACTTAAGCAATAAATCCACCATCATCTTATTTTGAAAGTGACTGCCATGGTTAGTGACAATCTCTCTCCAGATACCAAAATGAGCTATGATTTGATTGAACACGAAGTGGGACGTTGTTTCACCATTGGATTTAACTGTTGGCAGGGACTCATCCCATTTTTTAAAGTAATCTATGGCCACTATGATATGACGATGCCCCCTAGCCGAAGTTGGGTTGCAATCCATGAAATCACCCCCCCACTTGGTGAAGGGACCGACGGTCACGACCGGGTAGAGAGGGGCTGGATGTGAACGTATATTCCGAGAAAACACCTAACAAGGGTGGCATCTCTTTACAGTGTTAACACATTATTTAAAGATCATAGGCCAAAAATAACCCCCTCGCAAGATTCGTTGGGATATCGCAAGCCCAGATAAGTGACCACCACATGCCCGATTACGGTAGTCCGTCAGCAATAACTCCACTTCTTCATGAGTTAAGAAATGATGTAGGAGAGATTCTATTCCTTGGAGATACATAGTATCACCGATGATGACATAATATTTGGCATGATTTCTCACACGCCATCGCTCATCTCCCGAAAGATGCGAAGGGAAATTCAGAGTCCGGAGATATATAATGATGTCTCCATACCAAGGGTTTGACGATGAGATAAGGAATAAATGCTCATCCACGAATGAGTCCTCATGAACCACTTCCTCATCAAGTCTAGGAAAATATGACATCAGCTCCACGAAAACCAAGGACTTCACCGACTTCGCCGAGGCAAAATTGAGATCGAATTCTTGAAGGAGGACAATCCATTTATTGTACTTCCCCCCAATCAAACATCGTGTAAGCATGAACTGAAAAGGATTGGCATGCGCTACAACCATGGTTTTCCTAAGAAAGATGTAGTGTCGTAATATTTGTACTGCATGAATAGTCGCAAGGGCCAGTTTCTCCACGTGAGAATACCTTAGTTCAGCGTCTACTAGGTTTCTACTAAGATAATAGACAACATGCTCTTGGAGCATATCGTCTTCTTGAACCAAAACCATACCAATCGTCTCTTGAGACGCGACCACATATAGCAAAAAATATCTCGCATAGTCAAGTGGACTAAGAAGAGGGGCTGATATCAAGGATTTCTTAAGAGTGTTGAAAGACTGTTGGGCTCGCTCATCCCAGATAAAAGGGGTGTCTTCTTCAATAATCATGCGAAACCCTTAGTAAGACTGGAAAAGTTCACGATGAAACAACATAAGAAAGTGGCATTCCCTTGGAGGCTCTGAAGTTGAGCCAAAGTATGCGGGGGAGGAAACCGAAGTGTTTCCTCAACCTTCAACAAATTGACTCTAATACCTTCCTTAGAGACTATAAACCCTAAAAGGCGACTAGTTTTCACGCAGAAGATGCACTTGCTCGGGGTTGGATACCCATTTGGTAAGGGGAACCAAGTAGATGAAACCATTCTTAAGTAGTTTCTCCACCTCTTCCTTAATTGTGGCTACCTTCCTAGGATTAACAACATGAATATGTTGTCGAACAGGCTTAACATGTGGGTAAGTCTTAATATCCTGTTCGACAATATTGGGGTCAATACGTGGCATCGCGTTGTAAGATGAGGTGAACACATCCCGAAACTCTTTAAATAAATCGATGTAAATACGGATTTCCTCAAGGGAACAATCAGCACCGATGTATATATTTTCAATTTTTCTGGGAGTACGATAAATGTTGATTGGGATAGTAGGGTAAATATTAGCCATATTTCCCTCCGTGTAAATGCCATTTGACTCCAAAGGAACCACAGGGTGACCAACTTTCTCGGCTAGAGTCAATCGAAACTCATCTTGCTCAATAAGATCAAGGTTGGGAAGGAAATAAGATCTATGATGGAGGTCCTCCCAAGGATTTTCATTTCCATTCATGGCCTCGATAATGGCTTCATCTGAAGGTAAAATGTCATCAAGGCAATCATGTGAACAAGACGAGTCTACTACCCATCCGAGCAGTGTAACAGGATATTCTCCCTTTGTCCTTGAAGAAGAGAGATTAGGCTCTATAGTGACTTGTTGAACATCATGATAAGCAAGCTCAGCTGCAAACGAGGGCATGGCCATTTCGATGTGCGAAGAGTCTCCTGACGAGGAACTCGTGGAAGATAGAGTCCACGGATCACTAAAGTATGATGTCTAGAATAGTACAAGAAGCGGCGATGAAAGAGCATCATCGGAGATGGTTCCTATAAAGGATATTGGTGTAGCAAAATCAAAAGATCCCATCAAGGAGGAATACAAGCCTACACCAACATTCCCATTTGTCGGCTGAGAATTTTCAATCTGAGGGACCAAAGATCCCGGCGATGCTACGGGACTGGACCTAGTAAAGGATAGCTGATCGACCGTCACAATATTGCCTTCGTGGGGAAAGCAAATGACTCTAAAGACAGAGGATACAATCGCTCTTATAGCATAGATCCAATTCCGACCCAATAAAAGGTTATAGTCAAGGGGAGAATCAACCACATTGACCTCTATGGGCACGGTCTTCCCACCCAAGTGGACCTCAAGGGAGGCAATAATACCATGCAGCCTGAAAGAATGAAAATCGAATGCAGTAAGCTTGGTCATGGACTTTGACAATGGAGGAGAGCCGAGAGCCTTCCAACAAGATACAGACATCAATGAAGTGGAAGCACCTTCGTCAACGACGGTCCGCTTAGCGATCATCTCTAAACACCTAACATGAACTTGAAAAGCCACATGATAGGGAAACCGAGGCTGAACATCAGTAACATCAAACTTGATGACATTAGGGCTATAAGGATCGAGGACTCCCAAAGCAGATAGAAGGGCGTTCCTTTGTGATGGACAAGCCTGAAGGACCTCGAGACCCGACATAGCACAAGGGGTTTGGCCTAGATCATCCACAATCGAGTAGTTTTGGGTGTCTCAGGCATTAGTATTATGTGTCAAGTGCTTGAGGACACCTTTCGGTACCTACGGCATAAGGTTGGGATTCTCGATATGCAATGGAGTCTTGGGTGGACGGGGATCATTCCCCAAAGAAGGTTTTGGATCTCCATAATCACGTGAGTGAGTAGCAACAAAAACCTCAGACTTGACAAGGTTTACGCATCCAAAATTGTTGTCATGGGTAGAAGAAGATGAAGTTTCAATAGTCCCATGACCGGCGATGGAAGTAGTAGAAGTCATATTCTGATGACGAGGAAGGGGATTTGTCAGCATAGCTGGGTTCTGTGTGATGTGCTTTGATGCTTCCTCCATATGAGGACACAAATGTGTAAGGTGATCCTCCAAGCATATTTTACAAGGAAACTTCACCTTATTCTTGGGCTTACGGTCCCCACCAGCATTTTCTCCATCCCGAGGAGGGTTAGCGTTCCCTTTCTTATTATTATTGTTCCCACCCCTATGGTTATTCTTCCCCTTCTTTTTCCCATGAGGCTGCTGGTTACCGGATGGGTTCGTCGGTTGCACAGAATGTACATCGGACGATTGGGTGGAAACGGACGAGGCAGGAGCCTGTCCAGAAGTAGACATGTTAATAGATAGGTTATGCATTTTATTCGTAACCATATCTATGGAATGAGCACTTGCAGAACCAACAATTCCATCGGCATGCGGTCCAGGAGAGGGCTTGGGATCATGTCTTGATCACGGCGTGTCAGGTATAATGTCATACAAAATCCCAGACTGACCATAGACCAGGTCTAACTGTTGGGATCTAAAGATGGCTTGTTCCTCAGTCATAATTCCAGACAATGAAACGTCCTTTGAAATATAAGGGAGGAAAGACTTGAGGAACCATTCTAGGAGAAACTCTGGAGGAATGTTGGATTTTACTAACCTCTTTCGTCGGCACCACTCTTGAATATGATCAGAAATATGCGTGGATTTATCCTAGCGGAAGGTAGACAAGATTTCGGTGCCAGTGTCGTAATGAACCAACAACTGAAAGTGATTTATAAAAACTAAAGAAAAATCGTTGAAGCTCTTATACGTTCCCCCAGGTAACTCGACATACCAT
Organism: Larix kaempferi; assembly: GCA_027924585.1. Classification (NCBI taxonomy): domain Eukaryota; kingdom Viridiplantae; phylum Streptophyta; class Pinopsida; order Pinales; family Pinaceae; genus Larix; species Larix kaempferi. Next base: position 18,464,751 of record BSBM01000769.1, read on the forward strand.
TTCGCAAAATCCCCCATAAGGGTGCATTGAAATAGCCTCAAACAGATAGAATCGTGGTTTAAGGAGTTCGAGGAGAACCATAGATGGAACGTGGTGGCGTGATCACCCGGATATCTACCCTTCTTCCCCTCAAACTTTGGAACATTAGAAGGGAGATTGGTGGGGACTGGGGGCCATGTATAGTCATGACACACCAAATCGTTCATGAGCTTAGAAAGATCTGGAAAGTTCAACCTAGCGAGGAACAAGAGCTGAGGCTACGAAGCTTGAGTACAAGCTCCCGAAAGAGACTGATTTTGTGAAACCGAGTATGAGACTGTGTAGATCGAGGTCGACACCTGAGGTTCCGACAAAATCTGATAGAATCCATGACCCTCACCAGTAGGATAATAAGCTCCTCCCACCTAACCCATATAAGGATGCATAGGTATGTGCATAGAAGGCGTTGAGGGAACGGGATAAGGGCCAAAAATGACTGAATAACCATGAAAATTACCTCCATAAGAATGGGGTGCCATATAACCACTTGACGTGGAAAAAATAGCCAGGTAAGGGCCATAATAAATCGGTATGTTCCCACCCGAAGGAACCGAAGAACTAGGAGGAGGAGGAGGAGGTGTAATCATATAAGCATTTATAGGCATAGGAGCATGCATAGAGGCATATGAGTTAACGAATGGGATACAGGTCGTAGATCTGACACCTAACATGAAACCTCCACTCGAGAAAGGATTCACACTAACACTAGGGGATGACGAAGGAGGAGGCCATCCTCCAACATTCGGAGAAGAGGGAGGGTTGTGACCACTCCCGAACTGATAAGCAGTAAAATGGGGTATGGTGCCCCCAATCCCAATGCTAGAGCTAGCGTGACTAATGGACAAGGAGGAAGTTGCACTCGACATAAAACCAAGAATACCAAAAGTAAAACGGTCTGGGGTTGGAATGACGGATGCAGAACCAAAGCCTAACACACCCATAGATGAACCACATAGATGACCGGATGACCATGGATCATAAAACGAGTTCCTACTAGTGGGTTGGAATTCCCCAAACCCATGAGGAGTGGTGTGTGATGAACCACCCTCTCATACAGTCCTCAAAGAGTATGTGTGAGAAGGGGAAGTTCTCTTCGTGCCAGTGGACGAAATCACTGGGAATCCTAACGTGCCCAATGTGGAACTCATAGTGGGAGCTCTCTAAAGCTCATGCGATGTGAATAAAGGACCAGCGATAGTGCTCCGACGTCTCTTGTGGAGAGACTATAACGGATCTCTAGCTGGAAAACCAGCCAACCGATGAGACCGGAGGAGAGACGGATCTCGATCCATGATGACCTCAAAGAGTCAACAAATAAGCGTCTCCTAACAGCATACTAAATCGTCACAGAGCACACACCTAAAAAAATCTACATCCAAAATGCACACAACATGGTACTGGCTCAAGGGACCTCTCGACACTACGGCTGGTATGTCTCACCTAGTAGAGGCCTAGGACTCCCAAACTATAACTGGAGGTAACATAATCAGTTATAAGGGCCCTCAGACTTCAATATGTAACCACAACTCTGCTTTTCGACCCCTATCTGACTCAGGACACTCACCGAATAACCGCTACAAATGCCCTATGCAATACCTAGGTAAGGCAACTAAGCTCACCATGTATAACCATTGCTCAGGCAAAAATTCGTAGGTGGGATCCGTGGTATGGGAAGGGTAGCTAATCCTGAAACTCAAAAGGGTCAAAACCCTCAAGAGTCCCTAGATACAAACAAAACTTGGATATATCTCCCACGTTCAGCAAGTATCGAAGGGATATCTCCGCAGCCTACCTCTCGTGACCTCGTGCTTAACTATGGTGTGAGTAGAGGCTCCTAAGAACACCGATGTATACCATGGGTTTCAACACTCCCAGGTCAGACACATAATGTTTGTTTGATAGTCTTGGATTGTTTACTTTCACAAGTTCTATTCCAAGACTCTACAACCTGTACCCGTTGGTGCACCCTAGAAAAGAAAAACATTCTAATCAATTTTAATTAAACATTGATTTTATTGGTTGTGATTACTCAAAGGAATATGGTCGTGAAACTAGTGATATGAAATGACTTAATAATATGCACACCATGAAAACACTAGACTTGTCTTCAATAGAAAAATGTATGCCACTAAATGAAAGTCAAACCAAAGTCTCTTCTTCATAAATAAAATTCAATCTCTCTACAATATTTCATGCCCAATCAAACCCTAATGAAGTCACTAGCACTCAAATGCAAAATGCAAGTATAAAAAGCAAAAAAAAATTGTATTTTCAATATAAATAAATGAAGATGCAACTAGAATCAATACTTTTCAGAAAAATATGCAGAGAATGCAGTGCAGAAAACCCAACAAAACCAAAAAGTAAGACTCAACTAAGCAAATGAAGAAAAATGGCTAAAAAGCAAATTTCTCAAAAAACAAAGAAAGAGGAGTTTCCAGTCACTAAAAAAGCAAGCTGAGACAATCAGGATACAGGCCCAGGAAGACTCAGTAACACCCAGAACTCACCCAGCATCAACCAAACGCGATAAACAAGGTTCAACCGGATCTATACGCAATTGTTCAATGAACAATGGCGTATGTACGCAGGCTGGTTAACTAACAGTTGCATGTCCATGCGGGTAAACCACAACAAAGTCGCGTACAGAGCATGATAGGTGAACATAAAATGAGTAACAATGCCAAGAAAACTCAGGAATTTTCTATATAAATCTTGACAACCTATTAGCGACACAGAAACCCGAAAGAAAAACGAACCAAAGCAAGCAAAAGTTGCCCAAAAGACCCCAAACGGAGGCTTCTCCCCAGCGGAGTCACTAATTCTGTTACGGAGAAAAACTTCCTATTGCTCGGGGTAGACCACAACAGACAAATAGACTCAAGAAATCAACTCACTCTCCAACATATTCTATATAAATGTAAATGCGGATATACAAAATAAAGGACCTACCTCAATCCGGATGTCTGATGAAGAATTTCGTTGAGCTTTCGAATCACAACACTTGAACCTGCAATATAGCCTCAACAATGAATGTAAACAAGTGCATATGATATATGGAAGAGGTCATCACATACAATAGCATAATCCATGATATATATAAGCAAATGTACCCAATGATAATAAATGATCATTCACAATATAAATGGACGAGAAAATGAGTATTTCTATTAATATGAACAAGAAGTACAATATACAACCTCCTGTCAGCAACTCATCTGAACCAAGAACTAGGTCCCTCCACTTGTGCCTCCACCACTTCAATCCCCATACAATGCCAAAAAAATCCTTCACAAGATATGAAAGAGTTTGGGAGGTGAACATAAATGGTTCACAACAACTAGGATCAATGGATGTAGACTCAAGCAAGGAAAAATTTTGAGAGAGTTTCAATGCTCTTCTCTTTCTCCTCCCTTCCATGCACCACAATAGCTCAATATATAACCCTCCAAAGGAAAGTGAAAGGTTGAATCGATTCGTTTCAAGATGCATGGAGGGCCAAAGGTCACAATGGCCGCTTTTTGGAGTGAAAATAGAATTTTTACTTTTATTTACCAAAAGTCAATGTACGCTGGTTGTAGTGATGCAACCAACGTATACACTAGGTGTACTAAAGTAGCTCGCGTATAGGAGGAAAAACAAGGGAAAATGGGGTCAAGGAGAACCAAAAATATGGTTTTTGAGTCTATAGATGGGTAAGGGAGGCCAGGGAGTATTAATTTTCACAAGGTGGCAAAATACGGTGTAACACCTTGGGAAGATGTCAGCATGGATTTTTTCTTGGGACTTCCCAAGACACAAAGGAAGCATGATTTCATGATGGCTGTAGTAGATTGGTTTTCAAAAATGGCACATTTCATAGCACACAAGAAGACAAGTGATGCAACTGAGGTGGTTGTTTTATTCTTCAAAGAAATTGTGAGACTTCATGGGTTGCTGAGGAGTATTACTTTAGATCGAGACACAAGATTTCTTGGTCACTTTAGGAGGAAACTTTGGAAGAAAATGGGATCCAAATTTTTGTATATTTCATCCTATCACTCACAAACAGGTGGGAAAATTGAAGTGGTGAACAAAAGTATTGGATATTCCTCAACGCGCGTAGTCAATTATTTCAGCACCAAACCTAACCAAGATTTTAACCTACAGGTTGATGTAATAGTCTATGATTAATATCAAATCAAAGATTGGTTCTCTTATATTCCAGAATTTAATAAAATAACATTTGAACTTATGTTAATATTCCACAAATGTATAAGTTTCGCTATGTACTCTGAAGGTAGAGCATGGCTCTATAGATGTTAGTTTTGTTACAAGGTTATGGTCTGTGTCAAGGTGTGTATGGAGTATTATTTTTCCTTACTATTCCACACTTTTTACATATATCCTTAAACTCATTTCTGCAAATATCTCCACCATTATTTATCTTCAACTCCTTTATTTTCATCTATCCCAGTTTTCTACAAGAGATTTAAACTCTTTAAATTTACTGAAAACCTCATACTTCTTATGGAGGAAATAGATCCATGTGTTCCTAAAGAAATTATCAATGAATGGAACATAATACATAGATTTACCTAGTGGTGAAACATGAACAAGTCCAAACACATCATTGTGTATTATGATTCATTTTTCTCTTGTAGAACCATATGGAAATATCACCCAATTTTGTTTATTATATATGCAATGTCACATAAATAAAAATCTAATGAACAATCATATATACCTTTACCATCTAATTCTATAAGACCCTTCTCTCCAATATGTTCCATTAGTTCATTCCATATCATTATCTTGTCTTCTGCATTTCTAACTTTAGGACATTAGAACTGTTACACCCATCAATGAATGTGCTTCCTATAAAATTGTACAGAGTTACAATTCTAAATCCCCGCATCAACATCATTTTTCATTTAACCATCTTGCATGTGTCCTTTTCAAATTCAATTTCGACACCTAGATCACCCATCTTACCTATAGATATCAGGTTTTCGGCTAAATATGGAATGTGAAAAATCTTGAGAAGAGTTGAAATCCTTCCATCTTTGATAAATAGATTGATATTTCCACTTCCTATTATTGTGGTTGTCTAGTCATCTCTTAGGAAAACATCACCTCCATTTTACTTTCCATATTCACAAAACCAGTCCCTATGAGGATTCATATGAAATGAAGAACCTAAGTTGATCAACCATACATCATGATCTACATGTGTAGCTATAAATACCAAGTACACATCACCTCCTTCATATGTAGAGGGTTTCATTTCCGTTGAATGAGAATCATCAGATCCCTTACCTTTATCAACACTGTTAGATCTACAATTTTTCTCATAATACCCAGCTTTACCACATTTCCAACATTTCTTTTCAATTTTTTTCTTAATATTTAGATCTATCTCTAGATTTATATTTACTCCCCATAAGACCTATTTTTTTTCTATTGGGAATGACCTCTCACACATTAAACGTCCTTTCTCACATCCTTCATGGATTTTCTCCTCATTTCCTCTAATAACAAGGATGTAACAACAACCTCAAACTTTAACTTGGATTGAGTGGCACTACCAAAAGGTAATGTTAAGAGCCAAAAGGTAATGTTAAGAGCCAAAATTTCTCACCTTCCATGTCATCAATTCGTCATCTTTATACACCATCATTCCATATCATTAGCACCATTTTTCCATATCATTCCATCCATGACCTTGGGGAAGTAATAAAAAACCAAAAAATGAAATTCAAATCATGAATTGACCACCCTAGAAGGAGGTCTAACTTTTTCCTCAAAATCAATAGCTTGTCTCGCATATTTTCCCTCGATAAGCACGATCTGGTGATCCCAAAACTTGATTTTTTGTCAATTTTTTTTTGTTTATTTCCTTCCTAATGAATAAAGGGATAAAAGTGGACACATACCTTGATGTGGTCCAAAGTCAGTTATGGATCTAGGTCCCAAAACCTAACTTCTCCTCTAAGAAATCAAAGGAAATGGAGAATGTTCACAATTATTCGAAATCAATATCTTGGCCACTCTTGTGCCTATAAAAAATCCCTGATGGTCATCATTCCATAGACACAACTTCCATTTCTCACTCATACTGTCATGCTGCTAAATTTCTCCCAAAACTAGAAGAAATCCATATCTTACTTTCTACTTCACATAAAGGAGATCACCATTGTGATGCTTGGCTGGAAGTTGTGAGGTTGCAAAGGAGATAAACAAACCTTCCCTTGGACAGCTACAAAGAACCTTCTTCCTCTTCACTAAACCAAGGTGCTCATTTATGTACCACTTATTTGTGATAATATAAAAAACCATTCTTTTGATTCATTATGCATTATCTTGGCACTTTTTATGTGTGATATGCTTGAAGAATGATGAGATCTTGTTATTTTAGTTTAGTTTTTGTTCTTCCCTCATTATAAATCTATACCAAAGTTACACAACCCTTTGGTATGTTCCTTTTACACGTGTGGGTGATTATTCACACCGCATAGGTAATACACCTATCTTCCTCCTCCATCTTAATACAGAGTCCAATTGACTTACCAGAGTATTAAATACATTTAGATGTTCTAACATGGTGTCACCATCCCCCATCCTAGAATGAAACAACTTCTTTTGAAGAAATAACTTGTTTACTAGGGACTTTGACTGATACAAATTCCCCAGCTTATCGCACAACTTCTTTGCATTGTATTCTCCATAAACATTCAACAACACTAAATCTGAGAGGCAAAGTCAAATCATGCTTCTCACTTTTTCTCCTTCTTTTCCCATTTCTCTTTTGGGCTACTAATGTTCTTCGTAACTAGATCCACAACAATCTACTGATCTATGTCTGCAATAAGATCTTCCATTTTCATCTTCCACAACTCGAAGAGTTGATCATTCAACTTCTTGATTTTTATCTTGAATTGCTCTCCATTTTCTTGAACAATATTCATTGTGCAAAGCTCCCACTCCAACACAGGTTTATCATTGACCCAAGATACCCTTTCTCTTCACATGATGAGCTAAACCCTAGCAACAAAGGTGTCCCCCTGAAGCTAATAACACAACTATAATACCATATGAAGAATTGTGATAAACTTATGTGAATGAAAACAATACTAAATAGAATCTAAACACACAACAATTAGCAATGACTCGTACACACATTACACAAAGATTTACCCTAGAAACCCAAAATCGGGAAAACAACACTCATTAGAGTTTATCACTCTCTATAGATGTTTCAACGATAATATAACAATTACTTGGAAAATGCAAAAGATTCAAAAGGAGGATGGTACTTAGGACTTGATCGCAAGATAACATGTTCTAGACTCTCTTCTATAACATTCCAAGAACAAGATCCTTTGAGGAATTAGAGATAGAGCTATATCTATCTGACCATGTGTAGTTTTCGCGTCCGTCGTTATCTTGGAAACCACTTCTTCTATCGTGCTCTTTCAAATTAATTTGTGCACCATTGTTTTTTGTCCTTCCCAAATGAGCTTCATAAATTCATACTTGCCTTCGATATAATTTAATTCGGAACCTCTACGAAACCATAGCAATAAGTGGACCATAATTCTATCACGCGGTCCACCATGCAGTTCACCATGCTCATGGTTGCATACACTCCTTCCCTCATGCTTATGGTTTCATAGAATCGTTCCCTCGTGGTCATGGCTATAGACAATCATTTCCTCATGGTTTAAGACAAATTTTCCCTCATGCTCGTGGTTTGTTGAGGCTCGGCTCTAGTTGAACTATCCATCCAAACACAAGAACTAAAGATCGATAAAAGAAATTATATGATAGCCACTTATGCGCTAACATGAAGGTTCTTTGATTTCTTGTACAAATATATGAGAGACTATGATCAAATACAATCCCATATAGAGGGATCTTAAGTTGCTGAAGATTTGCTGATGGCGGTGCTTAGAGGGTGGCGCGAAGGAGGAGATATGAGGATAATGGCGCAGGTGTGGGGAGGGGCGTTCACCAGGTGACTTCGAGGTCATCATTCCTCTGAATAGCTCGTGCTTTCACTATATAGGTGTTGTATTCCTCTTTAGTTTTTGGATCTTTTGGGGTTTCTTGTTATAGAATGATGTTTCTTTGGGGTCTACCTATATGTTGTGGACAGTGACAGGAGCTACCTGTTGGGGATTAATATCCACTAAACGATAGATCGGGTGCCTGTTACGACCTGGGGTTTCGGTTTTTCTAGGTATTTTGCTCCCGGTCGTTCATGTCGTGAAGTTCTGGTTCCGGCCATTCTATCTAGGGTTTTCTGTGGTTTTATTCTTGTCTGGTGGCGTCTGCTATCTCTGGGCCCGGTTCTTTTGTTAATCAGGGAAGTTCTAAACTCGGTCGGCATGTGTAGTGGTGTGGTGGCCGACTTATCCATCCGGGATTCATATAGAATATTGGCTTCTGCTGCTCGGCGTGCGGTGAAATTGTTTTGATATCTGGGTTTTTTCGGCTGTCCCGAAAACTGCTATTTTTGGCTGCTTGAATACTTGTGGTTTAGCGGGTTCGGCCAGTATTGTGGCTCAAGGCTTACCGGTCCATGTGCTGTAGGTCTTTGTCAGGGTGTGTCTAGGGCATCATTATCCTCGTGGAACCGTTCGGGGTTTACATACGGTGTGCTTCCAACCTAGGATTATCTCCGTTTGAAGGATGTTGGAGGTTTCTGGAAGCTGGAAGCTTCTATTGTGCTTGTGTGAACGGCTTCCACCTGGCAATGGGGGAACATGTGGCGGAGCCTCAAGGTTTGGCGGAGAACTCCATGACTGCCTCGGAATACAAAATGGAAGAGGCAGGGTTATTTAAACCTAACTCATATTTTCGAGAAATGTTACATGGAAAACGTCAACTTGCCTCGGCTAGTAGGCATAGAGCTCCATGTGCCAGACATGGAGCAAAAAAAGGCCATCTGCCTTTAACAGGAGCTCCTGGGATGACATCGAGCTCAGACCCGTCTGTCAATAGCGTGTGGCCCTGTCTGTCTCATGTGTAGGTGGAGAAAACCCGGCACATCTCTCGTGCTACTCATCGTTTGAGTGAGAAGTTTTGGTGTCGTCCTGGGGAGGTCTGGCTAACAATGGGACGGGACCTGGGCTTAGAAGAGCTCGTCGAGTTCAATGTGACGGTTTTGGTGGGGAAATTCTCATATTTTTCCATGGACCGAAAGGACATTGTGGGTTGGGTCACTGAAAAATGGAAGCCCATTGTGGGTTACACTCCTCAGGTATTTGCTTTGGCCCGCGGCTGGTATGGTTTCAAGTTTGAGCAGGAAGCTCACTGTTCCACTATTTTAGCCCAACTGTGGCTGCATGGTGCTGGCAGTCTCATGTTACAGAAGTGGTATACCGATTTTGACCCGGATTCGACCACTGTTCGCCTGCGTCATTTGTGGGTCCTCATACCTGGCCTGCCGCTTGCTCTGTGGAACCGGGGGGCATTTGAAGCTATTGGAAATAGCTTGGGCCAGTTTATTCATGTGGAGGAGGAGCACCTTACAAGTTTTGACCGGCGTATGGGGCGACTCTTGGTTGAAGTTGATATCTCTTTGGGACTTATTGATGTTCTCCACATCAACTGGCACAGCCGTCGGCTGGACTTGATTATAGACTATTGGGGCATCCCGTTCCACTGCTCCAATTGAAAACAAGTGGGACATCTTTGGCGGCAGTGCAACCAGCGGTTTTCTTCTGGTCGTCCAGTGGGGGCGGATCCTTTTTGGTCTTCGGATGATGGCAGTGACAAAGAAGTGGATACGAACGGTGGGCTCGATGGTTATTCCAACAGGATTTCGACTTCGGTTGTGGGTTTATTGGGTAAGTTGGAATCCAATGACCCATCCTTTTATCATTCTTTGAACGAGTTGGACATAAAATTCATAAATGCATTGGAGCTCAACAATGGTAATAATGGTAATTATTTGAGTCGTTTATATCCAAAGCTGTCAACTACCTCTGAGTCTGAAAAGGATCCTATTGTCTCGTCTGATAATGCGTCTCCCACCACTGAAGTTCCAATTCCTGTTTGTACTTCCTCATCGGAGACCTCATCCGTCATCCCCATATCGCCTGTGGCGTCGGCTTTTACACACAGTCCTACAATAATTCTTTCCTCAGATTGTGAGGAGACTTTGCCTGATATTGCGTCTAACAAGGTTGGGCCTTTGTTACCGGAATCCCCGACCGTCACCCATCCCTCACATACTTTGCCTACCTGTGAACCGGAGGCTCGGGATCGTGTATTACACATCCCCTCCTACTCTGAGATGGTTAAAAAAATGCCACTCCCTGTTTATTTAAATAACCGGGTTGTCGCTGACTGTGGTCCATGTAATACAACCGTGGCTGACCCCCCGGACTCTGCGTCTTTGGCTCCAGATATAGAGGTGAAGAATAACAATCCAACTGATGCTAATGTGACTACGTTGGGCGACCAATGTATTGTGAAGGGGGCTCGGCTGGGCGGGTTGGCTGCTGATTTCTCTCCATTAAAAACGAGAAGTGCGAGGAAAAATTCAAAGGTCATCACTCATGGGGGTACTGACAAAAACGTACCGAATACTCCCATCTCTCCGGACACCAGGGCTCTTAGAGGAATCAAAGCCCTAGCCAGGGGTCGATAATGATTTTTATTTCCCTAAACATCAGGGGTGTGGGGGGTATGCCCAAACAACTGGCCCTCAAAAGAGTCCTACAAATTGTCAATCCCGATTTGGTTTTTTCACAAGAAACTATGGTAAGTGGGGAGAAAGCTCATATTTTCTTCAATAAAATTAAGCCTAGTTGGTGTATGTCCACTATGGATGCGGTTGGTCTTTCTGGTGGCCTCCTGGCTGCATGGAATCCGGGGGTCTTTAAGCTGGATCCTTTTATTACTTCGTTGGGCATACTTCTAACTAGCAAACTTAGGGGTTGTGAAAAAGTTATAAATATTGTGAACTGCTATGGGCCATACTGTAACAGGGAAGTATTCTGGAATTTGGCTTGCGCAGGACATTTATTGGCTTTGAAAAATTTGATACTTGCAGGTGATTTGAATTTTTCTTGGGGAGCTGAAGAAATCTGGGGTAGTGCGGCTAGACGAGACCCTCTGGGGCCTTACTTCAGAAACCTTTTTTCCACATACTCTCTGGTTGATGTGGAACTGAGGCCATTGACTCCTACGTGGTCAAATGGTCGTCGGGATGAGTACTTGATCTCAAAACGTATTGACCGTTATCTGATCTCCGAAACACTTTTGAGCTCTTTTCACTCATACAGAACTTGGAGCCTGCAGACACATATCAGTGATCATCTCCCCATTATTCTGCACTTTGAAACTGATGCTTATCACCGTGTATATCCATTCAAATTCAATTCTATATGGTTAAAAGACCTGGATTATGATGAGGGTGTCCGATCTCTATGGGAAAATACTGATGTCTCGAGGGAGCGGTCGGCTATGGACAAGCTTGTTGTCAAATTAGGGTCTTTAAAAGACTATACTATAAAGTGGGAACGATCCAAAAAGGCTGAGCAGACCGCTGAACTCAAAGTGCTTGATTTAGAAATTGGTGCTCATAGGGATCTATCCCTGAGAGTGGGGATCCCTCCATCTGGTCGTGCTCGTCTTGCTATGATAGAGGAAAGAAAACTCAAAATACTTCTCATTCAGGAAGAGTCCTAGAGTTTAAAGAGCCGGGCTATCTGGCTTAAAGCTGGTGATCTAAACACGAAGTTCTTCCATCGTTATGCTGATGGCCGCAGAATACAAAATAACATATGGGATCTTAATGATCATGATGGGAGACGGATTTGTGGTGATGAAGTCTTGAAGGGTGAGGCTTCTCGTCATTTTTTAGAGTATTATACTGATCCTAAAACTTCGTCCCTGAATGAACAATTTAAGCTTATTAAGGAATATCCTCGGATGTTCACTGATGTGGAGGGGGACAAAATTTATGAGACTGTTACTTTCTCAGATGTTCAGAACATACTTCGGGACTTTGCTAAGGACAAATCTCCTAGTCCGGATGGGTGGATGGTGGAACTGTTCATACATTTTTTTGAAATTATGGGGAATGACCTTAGGGATGCTGTGGATGAATCTCGGTCTTTGGGACTGGTCTCGGGGACGTTAAATACCACTTATCTGGCACTAATTCCTAAATCAACACATCCTGAGAGTTTCAATGATTTCCGTTCGATTGCTTTGTGCAATTTAGTATACAAGATCATTTCTAAGATAATTTCACAACGCATCAAACCGATCTTGTCCTCGTACATTTCTATGGAACAATACGGTTTTCTAGATGGGAGGCAGATTCATGACGCAGTTGGGGTGGCACAGGAGGTTTTCCACAGTATTAATCAAAAGAAGTTGGAGGCACTCATTCTACAACTGGACTTGGTCAAAGCCTATGACCGAGTGAATTGGACTTTTCTCAAATTGATTCTTATTCAAATTGGACTACCTTGGAAGGTTATGAAGTGGATTATGGCCTGTGTTTCGTCTGTCAACTATGCAGTAATTATCAATGGTCAGTCGACTGATTTCTTCAAGGCGTCTAGGGGACTCCGCCAGGGATGCCCTATTTCTCCCCTTTTGTTTCTGCTGATCATTGAAGGCCTAAGCCTATCTATCCACAAAGCTAAAAGCGAGGGCTCTATTGTGGGTATAAAAGTCTCGGCTGGTGTATCAGTTACCCATACGCTCTTTGTGGACGATGTGATGCTATTTGGGATGGGAATTCTGGCTGAATGGTTACAGTATAAGAGAATTCTTGACTTCTTCTGCTTGGTAACTGGTATGCTCATTAATATGGTGAAATCATTTTTCCTGAAACACTCACTGGAGGTGACTGTGGAACATAGTGTCAGGTGTATTTTTCCTTTGGAATTTAAGGAGTTATCGGAGGGCTCAAAGTATCTCGGCTATTTCCTCAAAACTGCAAAATACAGTACCAATGATTGGTTATGGCTTGTTAAACGTTTTGATACGCGCATTAGTCACTGGAGCTTGAGATATCTGTCACTGGGTGGTCAAATTACTTTGGCTAAGAATGTCCTTCAGAACCTGGGAGTATACTGGTTCTCCCTTTGTAAAATTCCGATTTCTATTCTTCGCATAATCCGGGGGAAATTCTTCCGTTTTATATGGACTGGCGGGGGTGAGAAGAACAGGTTTCATTTAATTAATTGGAAAAGTATGGCACAACCATACTGTCTGGGGGGCTGGAACATAAATAACTTGGAGTTGTTTGTGATGGCTCTCCATGCTAAGAGCCTGTGGTGTGTTTTATTTAATAAATCTATGTGGGGAAGTATCATCCGGGCCAAATACCTCAAACACGCTATGGTTACGTCCTGGTTTCGGATTGGCGGGAATTCTGTTAATGGTACTTCAAATATTTGGCGCGGGCTTATAGGCTCGTTTACTGTTATAGCAAAATGGCTCTCCTGGATACCTAGCAATGGCCGGGATATCAGACTTGGAACAGACCCTGTATTGGGGGTATCCCCTGTGTATCCTTTCTCTCCCGAACTTCTTGCACATCTCAGAGCTAGGGGGCTTTATAACCTTGCACATGTTGTTACTTTCAATAACGGGGGATGGATCATTGCTCGTCAACTTGGCATGCGAGGGGGTATGGCAAGGGAATGGTCGGAATACACTATGCACCTATGTCAAGCAAACATCCACCTCTGCGACTCCCCGAACAGGTTGGTTTGGTCTTGGGATGTTGCTCGTGGCTTGGTCACTTCAAAACTTGCTTATGATTCTTTATTTGCAGACTGTCAACTAAAGAAGGTTTGGTGGCACTCTGTGATCTGGAAGCTTTCCCTCCCTTCGAGGATTAGATGTTTTGTATGGTTGGCAATGGAAAACAATATTCTTACATGGGATAATCTATGTCGTCGTGGATTTTGTGGTCCTGGATGGTGCCCTTTGTGCTGCTCACAACTGGAAACGGTTAATCACCTCTTCTCTTCGTGCCTGATCATAAATGAGCTCTGGAAGCTTATTGCCAATTCCCTCGGTATTTCTGCTGATTGGCACTCGTCCACATTGAAGGACAGCTTTGGCTAGTGGTTCCACGACTCACGCTCTCGTCGATGGTTAGAACTCCCATGTTATATGCTATGGGAACTATGGAAGGCCCACAACCGCTATGTATTTGATGGTACTGCTATAAATTTGAATTGGTTATGCAGTCGTATTATTGCCTTATTTATGGAGTTTAATTCCATTTCAGTACTTGCAGGAGACAGAACTGGTTCAATGGTTAAACAAACTGGATATCGCAATGCTCCTCCGGTACTGATGTATCATTGTGGGTTTTTTTATGGGGCTGCGGCTAGGGGGAGCGGTGTTAGTGGGGTGGGGGTGGTACTTCATCTAAACAACTCCGTGTCCTATCGGATACATTTAAATTTGGGTTGTGGAACGAACACACGCAGCGAATTGTGTGCACTCTGGCTTCTTTTATACTTTGCTCGGCGCAAACAGGTTTCTTCACTTGTTGTTATGGGTGATTCTTCTTCCATAATAACATGGGCTTTGGGTACTTCCCCACTCAATGTGTTGCTCCTCACAAAATGGTTGGCTGCTGTCAGGAAATACATCAGTGATTTTCAGCATATTCACTTTGCCCATGTGTACCGCGACATAAATGTGGAGGCAGACATCCTTTCCAAGCGGGCTTTGGATGCACCGACTGGTATTATCTTGTGGTAAGAATGGCATGGGGACCTTATTTTCTCCCAGGGTTCGGTTGATTTGCTTTGGATCTGAACCTTTGGTCTGGACTTATGGCTCGTTTTGATATATTTTTCTCATGTTTTCATTTGCGGCTATATTTGTGCAGGTTCTTAGTCACTGTCTCCAACTACTTGTTGGATTTTTGATCTGGATGGATTATGCGGCTCTATGGTTTTTTTGATATATTAGACCCTTGTGTCCAGGCCTTTGGCTGTTTTGGACTTATTATTGACTTATTTACTTGTATTTATGTATTGGCAAACACTATGCCACATGGGGACTGTATTATTTTTGGCCATGATGTTGGTGGGGTTCTGATGTTTGGTTGTGGCATCTTTCTGGTTCTTGTGTGGGATTTGGTATGGATACTGGATGCTGGATGCTGTGTTGTTGTATTGGGGCTCTTTCTGTGCCCGTCTGAGTTTTGGGTTCACATGCCTTTATGGTTTGATGACTTGATGTATTGATCCTATTTACTATTTCGCGGTATTAATAGTAAGATATATTTTATGTGTGAAAAAAAACAATCCCATATAGAATTTTTTTTTCTCATCCACTTATATCTATCTACTCCTCTTAGTGGTTATTTTGATATGGAACATGAAATTACTATAATAGGAATTGGTCCCTTTTGCCTCCTTTTTTCTAGGGTTTAATTCCCTTCCATGGAATTATTTCTACTCCTCTTGTTGCTTTAATATGAATCTTGAAATCATTACAATAGGTATTTATCCCCTTTCCCTCCTTTTGGCTAGGGATTAATTCATGTCCATGGCCATTAGACTTATACTTTTGGATTCTTTGGTTCTTCAAGAAGTCCCTAGTGCATTCCCATATATTAATAACTCCACTTAAGTGAATCACGACATGATGACCTGGGTATAAGGGGATTAATTGAATCATTGCCTTATCAAGGGCATAAACCTATGTAAAGAAAAAAATACTAAACATAATCTAAACACACAAAAAGTTAAAAATGGCTCACACTCATTACACAAAGATTTACCTTGCAAACCCAAAACCATGAAAACCAACATTCATTAGAGTTTCTCCACTCTCTATCTCACTGTATTATCTTTTGTGTTTACAATACAATATTATAGCATCCAAAACCATAATCCATTAACTCGAATTAGGTTACAACCCCAATTCCTTGACCGGAATAAGATTACAATGGGACACAAAACCATGCGTCAAAAATAGATCAAAATAGACCCAAAAAAACTTTCTGGAGTGTTGTCTCCCCTATGTGTAGGGTATAATTAGTCCCCCTGGACTCCCTTACTATAGGAACCTACAAAGACTACAACACATTTAAAATGTTCTCCCACTTGTTGTATCCTTTGAAACAAGGGGACAAAGGGGAAGCAACCATTAAATCAGCTATTAAGGGAAACAATGGAAATTGATTATCTACACCAAGAGAACTTTTGAGTTCTAACACACTTTTTCAATGAATCTACAACATTCTTCAAGGTATCAAACTTCTCCAACAATACTTTGTTTTTCTCAATCATGTATCTAAAAAAATGGTACTAAAAATCAATATGTTGTCTTGGAATGATAAGAAGAGTTCTTTGCCAGAAAAAATGCACTTGATCTATCACAACCTATTCTCATTGCTTTATGAAAAAAACCAATACCTAAACACAATCTTTGCAACCGTTTGGATTCCTAACTTCCATGAGTGGAATAAGTGGATGTCATGTATTATGCTTCTGTAGTTGACAACAAAACTACAACTGGTCTCTTATTCATCCAACAGATTTATCCACCAAATAAGTTAAAAACATAACCACTTGTAGATATTCTATGGTCAAGATATCCAATCCAGTTTTCTTTAACAAAACCTTGTATATCTATATCTCTATGAGTTTCATACCTTCCTTGGTAGTATATTGCATAATATGAAGTGCCACGCAAATATTTGAAGGCCCTATTTATTGTTGTTCAATGTTTCTTCCCTATTTTTGACATATATCTACTCAAAACTCCCATTGCATGGGAAATGTATGGTCTAGTGCAAACCATAGCATATATCAAGCTTCCACATCATTGACATAGGAAATATGTGACATGCTTTTCTACCTTTTCTTGAGTCTTTGGACATTGATCTATAGATAGCGTCGCACATACATGAATAGGGACCTTTATCCATTTACATTCCTACACATTAAACCTATGTAATACTATCTCAACATATTTGCTCCAACTTAACCAAAGTATTATATTAGCTTGATTTATTTTAAATTTTATGCCCAAAATAAAATTTGCAACGCCAATATCTTTCGTAACAAACTTAGAAGACAATTGGTCTTTGACATCCTTGATGATTTCCTTGTTGTTTCCAACCAATAACATATCATCAACATATAATACCACATAAATAAAGTCATCACCAATGTACTTGGAACATACATAGTGATCGTATTTGCTTCTTGAGAAACAAAGTCCCAATATATAAGTATCAAACTTTTAATACCACATTCTTGGTGATTTTTTCAATCCATACATGGAGTTATTCAACTTGTAAACTAACACCTTCTTCTCCTTTACTACAAAACCCTCTGATCATTTCATGTAGATTTATTATTCCAAATCACCATCTAGAAATGTTTTTTTCACAACCATCAACTAGACTATTTCAAGATCAAAAGAAGTAGCAATAAACAAAATAAATCTAATAGAAATTAATTTAACATTGGGAGAAAAAATCTCACTAAAATCACTTCCCTCCAATTGGAATACCACTTAGCTACTTGGAGAGATTTGTACTTCTCCACCTAATTACCTTCTGCATTTTCTTAAACTAGATCCCAAGTCTTATTTTTATCAAAAGAATATATTTCTTCGACCATGGCCTTCTTCCAAATTTTATTGTCCTCTGAATCCACTACCTCCCTAACATATCTAGGATCATCATTAGTAATAAATAAAGAAAATATAGAGAGAAAATTAGGTGGGATATACCTTTCATGTTCCCTTCTATCACAAACATATCACCTCAAGGATGTAACGTGAGGTTCCTCCTCTCCTAGTTTATGTTCTTCTATTGAGTCAAATTCCTCACCCTCCATCTCAAACTCTATTGTTTTTTGTTCTTCTTCCTTGGGTTGTACTTCCTATTTGGGAGGAACTCAAAACTCTCTAAATGCAACATCCAATACAACAAAACCCTATTATTTGCGTCCCTTTTTGCTTCCTTTTTTGCGTCTAGATCCCCTTTTAATGTATTTTTCTTCATTTTCTTAGCCAAGTCGACACAATTCCATGAGTCGACGCTATTTTAGGAATTTTTGCATCCTTTTGCTAAAGTCGGTGCTAAACCCGACACAAATTGCGTAGGTTTTATCGTCGGGTTTAGCGTCGAGTTTATTGTTGGGTTTAGCGCCTAGTTTTGTGACGAATTTATCCCTAAGTTTAGCACCAAGTTTTTTGTAGGGTTTTGCATATAGATTTGCACCTACGTTTTGTGTCTACTCTTGGCATGCCCCCTTTTGGGTCCATATTTGACTCCACTTTTGTGCCCAAATTTATCTCATTTTTTGCATCTTATTTCACATCCATGTTTTCTTCCTTTGTTGCATCTATGGTTGCGTCCACTTTTGCATCCACTTTTGGTGCACCCCAATTTGCACCCATTTTTTCACCTACTTTGGCACCTGTTTTTGCTTCCACTTTTGCACCCACTTTTTCTTCCACTTTTGCATCCATGTTTGCATTATTTTTTTCATCCAAGTTTGCATTATTTTTTTCATCCAAGTTTGCATTATTTTTTTCATCCAAGTTTGCATCAACTATTGCATCCACTTTTACACCAAGTTTTGTTTCAGGTGTTGCATCTACTTTTGCATCTACTTTTGTTGCATCCACTTTTGCATCCAATTTTACGTCCACTTTTGCACCCATGGTTTCGTCCACTTCTACTTCCCTTTTTGCATCATGTTTTACATCCATGGTTGCATTTTTTTTGCATCCACTTTTGTTCCACCCCATTCTGCATCCACTTTTGTTCCACCCCATTCTGCACCCAATTTTGCACCTACTTTTGCACCCACTTTTGCACCCACTTTTACTTCCACTTTTGCATCCATGTTTGCATCCTCTTTTGCATCTAGGTTTTCATCCAATTTTACATCTAGTTTTGTGCCTATATGTTGAAGAGGACGATGAGGACAATGTTGATGATATTCACAATGACTATGATCGTGATGATAATGTTGTTGATGACGATGACAATGATTACAACGATGATCATCATCATCATGATATTAACAATGACAATGTTGACGTTGACAATGATGATGATGGCAATGAAATGAATGATGATGATGACAATTACAATGACAATGATGATGATAATTATGATGATGAAAATGAGGATGATGATGTTGACAATGACAATGATAATTATGATCATCTTCCAAAATAGATTTGTTATTTCTCATGCATAGATCGTATGTGTTCTCCACGACCCTTTTCCACTAATCACATATTTTGGGTTGGTGATATTTCTTATGCCAAAGGTAATTAGAAACAATTGATGACAATGTTGATAATCATGATGTTGAAGATGATCATGACAATGATGAGGACATGAAAGATGATTATGATGATAATTACAATGATGACGATGACAACGATGATGGTTATTATAACATTGACAATGATTATGATGATGACAATGACAATAACTATGATGATGACGATGCCAATGACCTTGGCAAATCTTCTCAATTCTTAAAATGGCATCATTTTCATAATCATAATCATTAACTTTTCCATTGTCATTTAGGTCATCATCATTGTCATCTAGGTCATCATCATCAACAATAACATGAATGATGACAACGACAATGATGATGCCATTAATGATGATGATGATGGAAATGAAAATGATGATGGCAATGATGACGATGATGATGAAAATGATGTGATTATATAAATATGATGACAACAATGACTATTCCGATGATGATGATGATGATAATCATTGTAATTATCATCATCATCATCATCATGACCTTGATGATATTGATCATCATCATCATCATAATCATTGGTCATCATCGTTGTCGTCGGTAATGATTATGACAATGACAATGGCATGGATGAGGATGATGACGATGATGTTGATGATGATAACAATGATGACGATGACAACGATGATGATGATGAAAAATTCAATGAGGATGATGATGATGTGATTAAATGGAGATGATGATGACAATGATGAGGATTCTTATGATTATGATTATGACAATGATGATTACAATAATGGCAATGATAATAGTGATGACAATGATGCCAATGAAGGTAATGATGATGTTAATGATGATGATGATGTTGACAAAGATGAAGTGAGTGATAATGATGTGATTATATGGTGATGGAAATGACAATGATGACGATGATGTGGATGATGACATTGATGACGACGACGATGATGATAGTGACGATGACAATGACAATGGCAAGAATGGTGACATTGATGATGATGATAATGACAATGAAGATGACGATGACGATGACAATGATGATGATGATGATGATGATGATGATGATGATGATGATGATGATGATGGTGATGATGGTGATGATGATGATGTTGATAATGATGATGATGACACTGATGACAATGGAAATGATGATGGTGATGACAATGATGATGACACTAGCAATGAGGGCATGATGTGGGGGAAAAATCCAATGTCTCGGGCTAGGTTATATAATTATGGGGCTCAGAGACCATGTTTGAGTCTCTAGGATACCAAACATGGCATGTGCAAAGAATATTTGGGATGTAAAGAAGATGCGGTGTCCATTTAGAGGTTTTTCACAATAAGGTTGGTTCTTATGCCCCAATCAATGTGCTAGAGTAAAAGCTAGATCATTATGTTGTAATTTGTGTCCTTAGGGATCATGGGCCATGTACAAGGCCCTATGCTATCATATGATGCCATTAATGATGAAGATGATGATAATGTCCATGATGATGAAAATAAAAATGATGATGATGATGATGATGGTAATGACGATGATGATGATGTGATTATATGAAGATGATGACGATCCATGTTTTAGAGTGAAAGCTAGATCCTTATGTCGTAAGTTTTTTTATTTAGGACTCATGGACCATCCATAAGGCTACATGATATCATGCATGCCTTATATAGGGAAAATATTACCTAGAAGTGTGATATGGTTACCATTTAAAGCATGCATAACTTATAACCATGATTGAGCACATTGTAATATTGGAGGTTGTAGAGAAATTAGATATTTTAACTCTTCCAACTACATTATTGGTAATAAAATTAGATTCAATTGGTAAGGATGGAAAATTTGATCATATCTGATTAGAATTAAAGGGGTCATGAGAATCATATTAATGGAATATGTAGATATTTATAATCGACTACAATAAATGTAAGTATAGTATGTTGCAAAAGGCCATTGACAAACTAAAAAAGAATTGAAGATGGAGATGGAGATGACAATGACGATGACGATGACAATGACAATAACAATGATGATGATAGTGATGATGAAATTATTGATGATGTGATTATATGATGTCAACAAGGATTGTAAAACCAGGTGAATTATATTGGGATGGAACTAAAGTGGATGTGAATTGTGTCCACTTTAGCATCCCAAATCATTTACATTTAACTTATCCTTGTGCTAGTTTGTATAGATGAAAAACTAGGCACATTATATCTAGATGGCACTAGAGTGGATGCAAATTGTGTCCACTTTAGCATCCCAAATCATTTTCATTTAACTTCTCCTTATGCTAGGTTGTCTAGGTGCAAAAATAGGCACATTATATCAAGATGGAGCTAAAGTGGACACAAATTGTGTCCACTTTAGCATCCCAAATCAATTACATTTAAATTCTCCTTATGCTAGGTTGACAATGGAAATAACAACGATGATGGCGACAAAAACGATGAGGAAAATGAAGATCATCATTATCATCATTATCGAAATCATCATTGTCGTTTGAATCATCATCTTCATTGTCATAATCACCATTTTTTTCATCACCATATAATCAAATCACCATCAATGCCATCATCATTCCCATCATCATTATCATCATTATCATCATTATCATCATTATTGTCATGATGTTGATGATGATGACAATATTGATGATGTGATGATGATGTTTATGATGATGTGATGATGATGAAAATTATGAAAATGATGATGAGGATGATGACAATTATGATTATGTTGATGATGATGTGATGACAATGATGACTACGACAATGCAGATGATGACGATGATGACAATGGAAATGATGATGATGATGACTATGATGATGATAATGGAAATTGTATCAGATTAGAAATAAAGGGAGAAGCGAATCATAGCATCGACATGTAGTGATTTACAATTGACTATAGAAAATGCAAGTATGGTGGCTTGTAAAAGGCAATTGACAAACTAGAAAATAATTGAAGATGGAGATGATGATGACAATGAAGATGGAGATGGAAATGATAGTGAAGATGGAGATGATGATGATGACAATGATGATGATGACAATGATGATAATGATGGCGATGATGAAAATGATGATGACGATGATGATGACACTACTTGTGTGTGGTGTGTGTAAATGTGTGTGTGGTGTATTGGGCTGTTATTTAGGTACATAAATCATACACTTAGAACCCAACACTTTCTTATAAGTTTGATCGGCCATGGATGTACTATTGATGGTGACCATGACAATGATGATGATAATGATGAATGTAGTAATTGTGATTATGATGATGTTAGTGACAATAGTGCTCATCATGATTGTAATTACAATGATTATGATGATCATATTCGTCATCATTATTGTCATCATTGTCATTTTCATCATCATCATTGTCATTATAATCTAGTTCACCATCATCGTCATTGTCATCATTACCAATGTTGTCATTGTCATCATGAACATTTCCATTCATGTCATTGTCATTTTTTTCATCATTCTCATTTCCATTTTCATCATCACTATCATCGCCATCATTTTCACCATCATCATCATCATCATTTTTGACATCATCATCATAATCAATGTCATCTAGTTCATCATCGTTGTCATTGTCATTATCATCTAGGGCATGTTTTGGGGTTAGAATATAGGATCATATTCCATAATAGTTGCCTCCATTAACCATGGGTCATGCGTAGGATGTATAACCACACATTAAGACATTCATAGGGAATATTTAATACGTTAGTGAGATAAGGATATTTTGAACTGTTGGTATACCATGGATGGTTCTAGTGGCTTAAGCGATATTTTTAGGCTAAATGCTATGGACATTGGCCATAATATTTTCCTATATGGCTCATCTAGCCATACACAAGGCCCCATTGCACCATATAAGCCCTACATAGGGAATGATTATTCTAGGAACAACCATCAATGGTCAATATTTCAAGTTTCAGTAGTTGAATATTTTTTGGAAGATCTCAAATTTGTGATGAAGTAATGTTTAATCTTAGTAACTACATAAGGAAGACTATGACTAAATAAAGTGATGATATAATTTAGTAACCTAATTCCTTTGAACTCTGTCTTGTTCCAACCATCTATTTTGCAAATATTTACAAGAATATTGAACACATTCAACCCACATCTCATAGTGAGATGTATAATACCCCTCACTTCAAATTTAATCCCATGAACATCCTTGCATATTTAAGGAGCGTGGTTCAAGACATTGTCAATCATCATCATCATTGTCATTATCATCGTCATCGTCATTGTCATTGCCAATCATCAACATCATTGTCATTGTCAACACCATCATCATCATTATCATCACCCTTCAATTCATTTTCATTGTCATCCTTTTCTTCATTTTCATCATCATCATCATCGTCGTCTTCGTCGTCGTCATCATAATAATCATCTTTACTGTCATCATGATTATTACCATATTCATTTATTTCATTGTCATCATCATTATCATCGTCATCATCATGATGTTGATTATGATGACAATGATGATAATGTTGATGATAATATGAATATATTATGAATATAATATGTGGTGAATGCAAAGTATTTGTGGGTATATGAATTGTCCTTGCTAGATGGGAAATAATAAGAGCAAGTTCTACCCATAATCAAAAAAATTTCATTTAATGCACTTGAGGAGTTGGAGAAGGATGCATTGTTGTGGAAGAAGACTAACCAAGATACTCAAAGAGGGAAAAATGGACTATGGGAAATTGGACTCAAACGGAAATCACCAAGGAGATCATAATGGTATGAGAGAAATAAATTCCCATAATAGTTTCATCATATCTCTTAGAAAAATTTTAGGGACCAAAATACTCCCTGTTGAGCTCGATGTCTTTCTTAGGCTGACCAGGGTTCTGTGTAGTGACTCAAAGACCCAACAAACCCCTTTTCACTTGTCGTTTCGGCAACAACCTACAAATAGGATGAGGTCTCACCCGAGGCGAATTTATGGGGGATTACCGAAGTAGGTTTCTGTAACCTTGGTGATGCACGAATATGGAATCGGCCTCTAGCGAAGTTACTCTAACTTCGCATATACTCTGAATATAATAGCACCAACATATGACTGTACACGTTGTAATTACCAATAGTACAAAGTCCGTTGAATTAATGTTATTATTATATATGTAACTACGCATTCATTACATTCATTAACACTTTGCATAAACATACACATGCGTCGGCTACTTAACATAACATTCTCTTCGACAATCATATGAAAGCAAATACATGAACATCTCATAATACAAGCATAAAACACATCATGCATTCACACAATTACACAATAATTTACGTGGTTCACCCCCAGATGGGAGCTACATACACAAGAACTGTACTTTCTATTAGAAGGAAGGGTTTAACAGTTCTAGTCTGCACACACAGCTGTAGACTCTTCTCTACAATAGATCTCTGCGCACTCATCTGCAGAGTCTTTTTCCTCTCTTGAATCTCTCTAAAAGAGCATAACCAAAAACCAAAAACCATTCCTTCCCTATACAAAATTTCCCTTTATATAGATTGTTCCTGAAGATCACATCTTTACAATAAATATGGGCCAACCCCCATAGTACCCTTAAACCCAAAATGTCACGGTTCTCCTACTAACCAGGCTTTTCCTTAACTTCTCGGCTACTTCATTGTACTCGGTCGTCCTTTTGCGCCACTTCTTTGGCTCTGATGATTCTTCTCACGGTCGCAATTCTGATTGTACCCTAGTGCATCCTTTACGCCATTCCTCTTCATTACCTTTGTTCCTATAGCTGTCAGTCCTCCGCTTCAGATATAATTGCTCCAACTACCTTGACCGTCCTTAGTACTTCACCTTTACTAGGAGACAGGTCCTTTCCTGCAAAACTCGCATCGCTCCATACCCTGCTCCTGGGATTTGCGGAGTTGCTTCTCCCAAAACTGGCCAATGTTAGGCCTCACCTAACTTGTCCGTTAGCCATCAAAACTATTCTACTTGGTCCTCTCCCAATAGTTCCCTAACACATACATGTGGCTCGTCCTCGATCCACTTCCACTGGGCTAATTCGACTGTGCATCCTCTGGGATGTTCAACTTCACAGTGAATACCTGAAGAGTTGCAACTGTGTCCTTAGTCTCTTGTTCAAACTACTTAATCGTTTCCAACATCTCCTCTGAGACGACTTCTTGAGTTTGCTCCTTCACTATATTTTCCATAGTACGTAGTTCCTATAGATTCTCCTCAATCTCCTCGGAAAGAGTGAGCACTTCTTCCTACATGGGATGTAACTTCGACAAAGTGTCAGCCTCCTTCATCGTTAATGCTCTCAATTCCTTCTGGAGTTATATTGTTCCTGCGAACTTTTGTATCCTTTTCCTTGGCAGCAAATCCTTCATATCCATGTTCACAGAATCAAGCTCTTTATGTTGTTGCTATAATTCTTCCTTTATTTGTTGTAACTCAGGGTCTTCCTGCAGCGTAGCCCATACTTTGGCGATTTCTTCAAGTAGGTCTTCACATCTCGCCACTTCTGCGGATATATTTTCTGTTGAAACCTTCAACTCTTCAGTCCTTCCTTCTTTCACATCCTACAAAGTGCTAGGTTGCCGTCGAGATTCTAAGTCAGCAATCTTCTCTTTATACGCGATCTCCATGTCCACCATTTCTGCCTTAAGATTGTCCACAATGGCACCAATCTTAAGTATAGTTGCTTCTACTTCTGGTTCTTCTTCGCACTCAGGTATCTTCGCACATACTGTTGCAACTATTTATTTCAACTTTTGCTGCTTCTCTTGAACATTGACGAGCTCTCTGGTTTTATGTGCACATTCGTCCTTCAGTGATTTATAGCTCTCCTCCAGCTGCAGATGCTGGTAATAAGAGACAATGTCTCTATCTCTAATTTCTTCCACAACCTGCAGATGTAGATTGTGTAATCCCTTGATAGGTAGCATACCAACATTAATATCTTGGTGTGCGAGCCGCTTCTCACCTTTAGTAAGTTCGTCGCTCGAGAATATGACATTGATTGGTTCAATTCGGACAAAGAGGGGTCTCATTGTCAAGGCATGCGTTCTTCTCTTTCTTTGGCTTGACTCACCTAACTTTCCTTCAAAGTTCGATTATCCTACCAAGTCCTATTGAACATGTTCCATCCTCGCTACCATGATATTTAGTTATGTGAGGTTCTCTATCAAGCTCGCTTGGACTTCTTCATGCTTGCTTTCTCTTCAGGGTGAGCATCTCTTCTAAGTGCTCGCTGACTCGTGCTTCGATGCAGTCATAATCTTCCTTGTGTAACTGCGCATCGAGCGGGGCTCTATTTTCCTTATGCTTCTTCCTTTTCCCTTTTTTTGGCACGGTGGTGTCGGGGTCCTTCTACTTTTCTCCTACTGGTACCCCAGCAGTGTCTTGTTGTTTCTCTTCTTGGTTTGTGTCTTTAGCTTGCATACTGGTCGTTTCATCTTCTTGGTTCTGCGCATTTCCAGCTTCGCTTTCCTCTGATGTAGTGTTGAACATTTATGGTGCATCAACCTTCCATTCTAGAGGCCAATCTTCCATGATTAGCTCAATTTTCTATGCATATAACTCATATAGCCATTCAAACCATTCAAGGTCCTCTAGTTGTTCTTTTGGATGAACATAGATGAAGTGTAGTTCGGCTTTGAATTTCATCTTGTGAATGTATGCAGTTGTTACTTCCTTGGCAATACACCGAGTGCACTGAATCACTTTGCATAACTGCTCGTAATATGAAAACAACTGCTCGTTATTAAGCTGTTGTCTCTCTGGCCTCGTGTTTTCCCACATGTTCTCAATCCTGGGTCCTCTCTAATCTCCAATAAATACCAGGACATTTTGTTGATACATATGCTCTTTCTAGCCTACGAATGTTATCAGCACTAGCAAACAACTATAGTGTGTTGATGTATTTGTAACTTCGGAATGTATTTCACATATGTATATTGTACTGTTATAGAGATGGTATTATTCCTCTATACGAAAGTGTCGCCATTTATATTATAGGTGTCCTAACTTATACTTGATGGGTTATTAGACCACCTTGATGGGGTCGGCCCTGTATAAGTCATGTGGGTTAAAGGGTTATTAGACCACCCTATTGGGGGTCGGCCTTGTCAGCATTATGTTATGTGGTTAAGTTGAGGCCGACCTAGTAAAGGTTATTAGGCAAGTCAAGTCAAGTATAAATAGAGTGCGGGAGGCACTCTATTTCATCATTCACTTTCTCACTCATACACTCATTGGAGAGTGGTGCACTAGTGGAGGAGAAGAAGCTGCTACTAGGAGACTATCTCTTATGCTTGGGTTTTGTATCATTGCTCTATCTATCTCTGAGGAAGTTATGGGGTTTTTCACCTTTATGGTTTTCCCCATGGAAACTTTGTGTGTCTATTGTCTCATGCGATTGCTTGTTGTGATTGATATGCTTGATATGCTTTACATGTTATTCTCTCAGTAAAGATCCTAGATCATATTGAATTGATGCTTAAAAACTAACATGGTATCAGAGCTAACCTGAGAAGAAGACACTGTGCAATTGCAGAAGCTAGGGCTTCTTGTTTTTTGGGTTTCTCTCCACATATTTTGAAAGGCAGTAGCGTAGATTGACTCTCCACAGCAAGGCACATCTTTCTGTAGAAACAGAATTCAATTCTGAGCATTTTCATATTTTGACCTAAAAATTAGGGTTTCCACAAAAAGTGGAATGTCTGGAATCTGAGACCATGGCTCGACGCTCCTTGGAAAAATCGAATTTTAGAGCTTTGGATCGAACTTTTTGGTTGGGTGAAGCTCCGGGAAAATCAAACCCTAGTTTGTGGTCATGTCTAGTGAAGCCGAAAATTAGGGCTTCTGTAAAAGTTGGAATTTCTTAAATACGAGACCATGGCTGGAAGCTCCTTGGAAAAATCGAAGTTTAGAGCTTTGGATTGAACTTTTTGGATGGGTGAAGCTTTGGGAAAAGAAAATCCTAATTCGGGTCCTCCCTAGTGAATCTGGAAGATTGAAAAGCAAATTTGAGGGGTGAAATTTTGCAATTTTCAAATTCTGAGTATACCAGCTTGATCGGCTCATCAAGGCGCATCGTTCTATCCTTTCAGAAGTTTGAAATTCAAAGTTTGAATTTTTAGGGTTTCTTTGACAAACCCTAATCCAGCTCCACATCCAGATTTATGCAAATCAAGTGGTAAGACCTAAATCTTTTCTATTTCCATTTGAAGTACTCTTTAAGATGTCTCACCACACCAAGTTTGATGATAAGCTTGAAGAGGATGATAACTTCCGAGCATGTAAGTATAGGATTGGGTTAATCCTAGAAGAGAATGAGTTGGACACTTACACAAGTGAAGAGGTTCTAGTTCCAGAGGAAGATGAGACTAAGGCTTCACAAACGAAGAACTTGGTCAAAGCCAAGACAATCATTGTTGATTCTATTAAGGACCATCTCATACCCCATGTGTCTTCCCTAAGGACACCTAAGGAGATGTTTGATTCCTTGACCGAGCTATTTGAAGGGAAGAACATAAATCGGAAGATGACATTGAGGAATCAACTAAAGAACATCCAGATCCAGAATGCGGAGACCATGCAGT
This sequence comes from Larix kaempferi, assembly GCA_027924585.1. Classification (NCBI taxonomy): domain Eukaryota; kingdom Viridiplantae; phylum Streptophyta; class Pinopsida; order Pinales; family Pinaceae; genus Larix; species Larix kaempferi. The sequence continues at coordinate 18,493,670 of BSBM01000769.1, forward strand.
TTTACTCTTCAAGGGTCTCCCAGATAAAAGAACAACTTAAAGCTGTGGGAAAAGATATAGAGAATGGAGAAGTGGTAATGACCACTCTTAATGGCCTTCCTAGGTCATGGGATTCCTTACTCCAAGGAATTTGTGCTCACAGGAAGAAGCTCGGATTGTAGCTCGAGAAGAAAAGATGGGGAATGAAGATCAAGCTCTCACAGCACATACCAAGAAGAGGACATTTTTCCTCAGATTGTCCTAAGAACAAAAGGAACAACAACAACTACTACTACAAGCAATCTAACAGGTATGACTTACATGTATGTTTTGAAATCTGTTCATGATTAAATTTATAATATGATTGTCTTCATGTTATTGAGTTTAGTAACAATCTTGTTTAAATTTATACTTGTCTTATCACCCTAGTAAAAGTATGAATGCATGATAGAAGACATTCATTGATTAGGGTTATGACAGTAATGATTGTATTATGATTGTACTAATGCACTGTTGTGTTGTATGAGGAGAATGTTATCCGCTAACATGAAGGTACAAATCAAGTCCTAGATCAAGACCATAGTGACATGAAGACAAAGACTCATCCATAGTCATGGATCACATAGATGTATGTATAATTTAGTTCTACAATGGTTAACTTATGAGTTATGCAGGTCATTGAAGAGAACAAGAAAAACATTGCTAGACATAACTAGCAAATATGATGACCAGGTATGTTTTTCCTATATCAAGTTAGAATCCTACCCTATGTAAGGATCTTATACTTTTGTATGATTGATAATTATTACTCATGAAGTTACAAGTTTGAGTAATCTAGGGTTTATGCATATTATGTCCCTTACCTTGATTGATGATATGACTAACCAGAAGAGTTCTGTGGTCAAAAATGAATATGCATGAGTAAGAGAAGTCTTCCCTGAAACTTTGAATGCTAATGCTTATTATCTGTGTTTGAGATGATCATGACTATACATGTTTAAGATTATTGTGTTTTGACAGTATTAAGATTATACTAACGAATGTATGATTATGTATGAGATCTCGAGGATGACACAATGATGATACTAGTAAGTATGCATAGTGATCGAGGATGAATATAAGTTCAAGGACAGGTAATCCAGGAAACAAAAATCAAGAGGGAGCACACTCCAGTAGTTCCTACAAGGAAGCAAAGATTGAGAGGGAGTCCACCCAACAAACAAACAAAGATAAGTATTTGAATTGGCATTTCTTATTGTTTAAATAATATTGATCAATGATGTATATGCTTATGTTCCTAGACTTAGGTTGTGTATTATGCATATTAGAATAATTGCATTAATGAATAGTATACTACTAATATGAATATGATGGGTAAGTGGCCTATGGCACTGTACAACATTCCATTGCTACTTATCTAGAATGAAACCTCTTTGCTGACATGTTGGGAGTTGTGCACACTCTTAACAATGTTCTGGTAGAGATTGGAAGGCATCTAGAAAGTTACGGGATATGGATAAATGTTGTATTGAAGCATTGGCTAAAATAATTGCATGACTGTATGACATATTTTTTTATGTGTAAGAATTTGTTCTGAAAAATATGAGATGTCTCTAATCATGTAATTTAACTTGTCTTGTAGGAAAGATCATATACCATCACCTATAAAAGAAGGACTACAACATTTGTTCCAGCAACAAAGTTATCTATTTGAAGAATCTGAAGTTCCCAGGATCCAGGATGAAGTAATGGAAGGATGCCATGATCCATCGATCATGAAGAATAATGTTTGGGATGTGGTCCCAAGACCTGAAGGGAAGTTTGTTGTGACTTCCAAGTGGATCTATAAGATAAAGCATGCTTCAGTTGGTAGCATAGAGAAATACAAAGCTAAGTTTGTAGCTCGTGGTTTCACCCAGAAAGAAGGGATTGATTATGAAGAGACTTTTGCTCATGTAGCCAGATACACTTCCATTAGATCAGTACTTGCTCTGGCTGCAGTGATGAAATGGAAGGTACACCAGATGGATGTCAAGACAACTTTCTTGAATGGTGTAGTTGAAGAGGAAGTGTATGTGGAGCAGCCACTCACGTTCAAGACACATGACCGAGAGTCACATGTGTGCAAACTGAAGAAAGCCCTGTATGGTTTGAAACAGGCACCCAGGACCTGGTATGGCAGGATAGATGGCTTCCTATCCAGTTTGGGATTTACCAAGAGTAAAGCAGATTCCAACCTTTACTGCAAGGTTGGGGAAGAAAATCCAGTGATACTACTGTTGTATGTGGATGACCTGTTTGTAACATGTGAGGATAGATTGATTGCCGACACGAAGAGGAAGCTTGCTTTCGAGTTCGACATGAAGGAATTGGGTATGATGCACTACTTTCTTGGTATGGAAGTGTGGCAGAGTGCAGATGGAATCTTCCTTGGACAAGGGAAATATGTTGTAGAGATCCTGAAGAGGTTCGGGATGATGGACTGCAAGGCCATGGCCACACCTATGGCATCGAACCTGAAGCTTCTGTGTGATGCTTCATCTGAGCCGATTGATGCTACGATGTATCGTCAGATGATTGGGTCCTTGATGTACATGACGAATACAAGACCAGATATTTGCTTTGCGGTGAACACCTTGAGCCAGTACTTGACAGATCCGAGACATGTTCACCTAATAGCTGCAAAGCATATTCTGAGGTACCTGAAGGGTACAGTTGACTATGGGCTCAAGTTTGAGGTGAATCAAAAGTTTAACTTGCAGGGTTATGTTGATTCGGATTGGGCAGGCAGTGCCATTGATCGGAAGAGCACTTTGGGGTGCTGCTTCAGTATGGGATCTAGTATGATCTCTTGGTTTAGCAGGAAGCAGTCCTGTGTGGCACTGAGTACAGCTGAAGCAGAGTATGTCGCAGCTTGTTCAGCTAGTTGTGAGGCAGTATGGCTTAGGAAGCTAATGTTTGATTTGTTTGATCTCCAGCTAAGTGCTACTTGTATATATTGCGACAACCAGAGTTGTGTGAAGTTGTCATAGAACCCAATGTTCCATGACAAGTTGAAGCACATTGAGATCAAGTATCACTATATCAGGGATATGGTGCAGAGAGGAGCAGTGAAGCTCATGTATGTTGTGACGGACGATCAGATATCCGATGTGTTGATTAAGCCGCTAGCCAGACTGAAGTTTGAATACTTCAGAGGGAGACTTGGTGTACTTCAGATCGAGATACCTTCCAAGGGGAAGTGATGAGTCCGGAGACACAGATGCACATGGGCCATTCTTACATGGTGGTAGGAAAGTCCTCCCATGGTAAGATGTAAGGGCTAGGGCCATTCCGACATGGTGGTAGGTTTGTCCTCCCATGGTCTTTAATGTAAGTGTTGTGCCATTCCGACATGGTAGTAGGTTGGTCCTCCCATGTTCGTTGATGTAAGTGATGTGCCATTCCGACATGGTGGTAGGTTGGTCCTCCCATGGTCGGTTATGTAAGTGTTGTGAGCCTTTCCCAGATGGTCAGAGGAAAGTCCTTCCATGATGGTGAGTGTAAGTGTTGTGTGTGTGCATCTGGGTTGTGTTCCGTGAACTATGAGATGATCTGAAGACGATGATGTGACAGTATGGTACACAATTTTTGCAGAGGCATATGATCAATCCTGAAATGATCTTGCAGGTTTTGCAGAGGTAGTGTAATCAGTCCAGGGAGATCTTGCAGGTTTTGTAGAGGCAGTGTAATCAGTCCTGAGGTGTACCTACTTGATGGCTTGCTCGCAGAGATGTTGAAGACCTACATGGAGGCTAGGCCTACATCCATCATGAAAAAGGGCTAGCTCTGTAGATGATGAAGACCTGCAGGTGGTGGGCCTACATCCAGTATGAAAAAGGACTAGCTCTGTAGAACTTCCTATGACGAGTAGATGAGAGATTGATTGAGATAACAACAACAGTGACGATGACGATGATCCAGAGAAGAATACTTATGCTAACAGATCTATGTCGAGAAATACCTTCCTAGTTAAGAGGGAGTGTTGATGTATTTGTAACTTCGGAATGTATTTCACATATGTATATTGTACTCCTGTAGAGATGGTATTATTCCTCTCTACGGAAGTGTTGTCATTTATATTATAAGTGTCGTAACTTATACTTGATGGGTTATTAGACCACCTTGATGAGGTCGGCCCTATATAAGTCATGTGGGTTAAAGGGTTATTAGACCACCCTATTGGGGGTCGGCCTTGTCAGCATTATGTTACGTGGTTAAGTTGAGGCCAACCTAGTAAAGGTTATTAGGAAAGTCAAGTCAAGTATAAATAGAGTGCGGGAGGCACTCTATTTGATCATTCACTTTCTCACTCATACACTCATTGGAGAGTGGCGCACTAGTGGAGGAGGAGAAGCTGCTGCTAGGAGACTATCTCTTATGCTTGGGTTTTGTATCATTTCTCTATCTATCTCTGAGGAAGTTATGGGGTTTTTCACCTTTATGGTTTTCCCCATGGAAACTCTGTGTGTCTATTGTCTCATGTGATTGCTTGTTGTGATTGATATGCTGTACATGTTATTCTCTCAGTAAAGATCCTAGATCATATTGAATTGATGCTTAAAAACTAACATAGTGGAAATGATTCCCACTCTCTTATGTCTCTCGAACATCGTCCAAAAACTCATTCAATAGATAACTTAACCAGTTATACAGAATTCCATATTTAGCCTTCGCAGCTAAACAGACTGTAGCGGTCGGCACCTCGGTCAATATGCATTTTCTCTGAACTTTCCCTGCCAGCAGCTAGACTATGAAATGCATAGCTTTATCCTGGATTCTAGCTGTGATATATCCGCGGATTCCCTTGAGAAAACCAAATTCTTCTTTCATCCTCTTGAAAATATCCTTGTCCTTTGTTTTTCCCACGAACTCAACTACGGGATCAACACCTCTCTTGCTTAAGTGCGTAATTCGGTAGATGAGATCGATGTTAATGTCAATATTGCGGTCCAACCACAAGTATCCTTGATGCATACACGATAGAAGTGTGCGCACAACCGCGGTGATCTTGGGGCTTCTATCAAAGTGTGGAATGCACAACAAATTTAGCAATCCGGATGGTGCTTACAGCGTAAGCCAATCCTGTGCATGAATTGTTGATTGCTTTGTGAATTCACTAATTTGCGTCACATGTATTGATCTGGTTGAAATTGAGGATACTTCCCTTGCTTTAACAAGTCATGGTCCGTGAACTTTCAATCTGGAATCCAGTCAAGCAAGTTCTCTTCTAAGCTCACATGGTTTGACATGGGTGGAAACAGGATGTCATACTGTGCATTCCTCAAAAGTGTCACAGGTGGCGCATCGGCTCTTCTCGGAGGGATATATTTTGGAGTAAGGAAAATCAGCCTCTCATGAGGTGGTTCTAGTGGGACTAGCTTCATAATCTCCGCAGCCCTCGGCTTCTCTTGTTCAGTGGCCTTCTGCTTATCCTTTTGCTTCATCTCTAGTATGTGGCGCGGTGAACTTCTAAATGAGGCGCCTTTCTCTAGGACATCTTTCTTCAAGGGTTTTTTCATGACTCCCTCTAAAACTGATTGCCAGAAGTCTCTTAAGAGTTCGTCTAAGGTCGGCTGCTCAGAAATCCACTTTCAGATCGCTCTTTTTCGAACTAGTAAAAACTTGGAAATTACAGGCAATAAAATTTAAAATATAAGGTAAAGTCGGTAAGTATGCGATCCTTACTTATTTATAGGTGCAACAGCACTAAGACGCGCTCAAAAATGGCTAGCTGAGCATTAAATGCCATGTCCATTGGCCAAATATTGCCTAGATCTTGGTCCTTTTCCTTCATTGAGTGTGTCTTCAATGGACGAATATGTCTTAAATGTGAAAACATCTGGTTCCCAAAAAATATTGTATAATGGCTACTTTTCGACCAAAAAGCTGTAATGACTAGTTTTCCCTTAACTTCGTTGACGGTTAGATGGATCTGTGAATTTGACTATGCATTTCCTCTCTTCCAGTCTGAAATTCGCAGCAGGCTCCCTTCTTGTGCTTTGCATGTCATCTTGTTGTATGTACTTTACAGGACATCTTTCTATTCTATGAAACTTTGCATTTTACCAAAACTTTGTGCAGACTCTATCCTTGAAATTTAGTGTCCACTTTCAACTGCACTTGACACTTAAAATTTTCTTTATGTTTCTTAACTGATATCTGGAAGAGTAGAACTATCCCTGTAAGGATTTAGTCTACTCCCATTAACAATTCCTGGTAGGTTTTCTCCCAGTAATGTGGCTAACTGAACTGCTCCACCATTAGTAGCATGTTTGACAATGTATGGTCCTAACCAATACAATTTAAATTTTCCACGGAATTTCATAAATTTAATATCATAGAGGAGGACAAGGTCTCCTACCTGGAAGAATTTGTACTTGATGTGCCTATCATGCTATGCTTTTTCTCTATCTTTTTGCACTTGTTGGTGAAATCCTGTAATGAAGTGATCTTCCTCCAACCCAACTAAGTGTAATAGTATTTCATGTATTGTCTCTTCATCAACCATATCTGTGAATGCTGCAATTCTCAAACTTGGTACTATGTATTCCATGGGCATGAAAGCTTCCTATAAATATGCTAATATGAAAGGTGTGCAACCCGTCAACTTCTTACAAGTTGTCCTATATGCCCATAACACCGCTGGTATTCTTAGATCCCAATCATTCCTATTTGTATTGCATACATTGGATAACGCATTTTCCAATACTTTGTTAAAGGATTCTACAGTGCCATTAGCTTGTGGATGATATGGCGTGCTCTTCTGATGGTAGATCTGAAATTCTTTTGTCAAGGATTCATAGTCATGTTTAGGAAATGAGTTCCCTGATCACTCATTAGTATCTTTGTACATCCAAACCTTGCCAATATGTTCTCAAAAATGAACTACGCGGTAGTGACTGCGCTACAGCCCTTCATTGGTTTTTCCTCTGCCCATCTGGTTAGATAATCTGTAGTTGTGATTATATATCTCGAACCAATTCGCTTCCCTAGTGGGTTAATAGGTCCCACAAAGTCAATAGCCCATTTATCAAATGATTGTAAGGTCAGTTGTGACATTAATGGCATCTCATCTCTACAAGATGGCTTTCCTTTTCTTTGGCATACATCGCAACTTCGGCAATGTTCTTTTGAATCCTTGTGTATTATAGGCCACCATAGTCCCGATCTTAAAATATTCTGCGCATTATATCTTCCTACGTAATGCCCTCCGGATACTCCTAAGTGTGATTCAACACGTATCATGGGTTTCTCATTTTCTAGTACGCATCTACGCAATACTTCATCTGGTCCCAATTTGTATAATTGTCCTGCAATTAGAGTAAAATCAGTTGCTTTTACCACTAACTCTTTCTTCTGCTACATAGTAAACTCTGTAGGTGCTAGACCTGTAGTTAGGAATTCTACAATATCCTTATAGTAGTCATATGCTATGTGAATATCAAACAGCTGTGCATATGGTAGACTATCCTCCAAATTACTAGGTTCTTCTCCTGACTAAATTCTGGAGAGTTGGTCAAGTCCTGAATTCAATATTCCTGGCTTGAAAATGTTTTCAAAATCATACTCCTGGAAGAGTAAGATCCATCTACATATTCTTCCCCCTAACACTGGTTTATTGACCAAGTACTGCAAAGTTGAATGGTCAATAAACATACAGAAATGAAAACCTAGCAGATAGCGTCTAAACTTATGCAATGTGTACACCATAGCTAAGCCTTCCCTTTATGTCGTAGTATAATTATTTTCTGCTGAAGATAGATTTATGCTTGAAAATGTGATGGGATGATCGATGCCTCCCTCACCTGGTTGAGCTAGTACAATGCCAAGTTCTATAGATGAAGCATCTACATGTACATGAAATTGTTTATTCTAGTCAGGAAAGACTAGAATAGGTGTTGTAACCATTCTCTCTTTAAATGTGTTCAGTCCCTTTTGAAAATCTTCAGTCCAACTGTACTTCACTTCTTTCTTTGGAAAATTTTCCATAGGCACAGTGATCTACGCGTATCCTTTGATGAAATTCCTATAGTATCCTGTCTGACCCAATGTAGTACGTAGTTGTTTCACTGAATTAGGTGCTGGAAGATTCACTATGAATGCTATCTTCGCTGGATCGACCATTAATACTTGCTTACACACAATGTGGCCCAATAGAACACCGTAAGGGACACAGAAGATGCTCTTCTTTGGGTTCAAGGAAATCTGATGTTGTCTACACTTTTCTAACATCATTCTTAAGTTTGCATAATGGTTCTTCAGCAAGCCAAATATTGTCCAGACATCAAAATAAAATTCTAAGAATTTGTGGATAAACTCCTTAAATGCAACAACAACCACTCTCGAAAAGATAGAAGGTGCATTTTTCAATCCAAAGGGCATAACTGTATACTGAAATGATCCCCATTCAGTAGCAAAGGTTGTCTTATGTCTGTCTTCTAGAGTAATTCTGATATGGTGATATCCAGAAAAATCCATCAGTGAAGGAGTATGCTTCATTTCCTCCAACATTATCTAGCACTTCATCTGTAAATGGGGTAGGAAATGGATCATGCAGAGATTCATCGTTTAACTTCCTGAGATCCACACAAATTTTGATCACGCCTTTAGCTTTCTTGTCTCGAACAACCATGGGACTTATCCATTCTGATTCTTCTACTGGTTCAATAATTCTTGCGTCAAGCATCTTATCAATTTATCCCTTCACTCGTTATTTATATATGGGATTCATTCTATAGGGCCTTTGCTTAATAGGCTTCGCATCAGGCTTGAGAGGTATTTTCATAACTCCCAAGTCACCTAAAATTCCTTTCATTTCAAAAAACTTGGTGGTAGGAAATAAATCTTGATATTCGTGCAGTAGGTATGCAATTTGTTCTATTGTTTCTTCATCCCAATAATCCCCAATAGAATCAAACTTTGGTTCTTCATCGGTACCAATATTGACTTTTCTGGTCTTTACAGGATTAATTAGATCTGTAATTTATAAAGCAGGTCCTTCTACATCATGCTTTCCTTCATACTCACGTATATTTACATCGCGTGGATCTTCATGTTCATCTTCATCTTCATCCAATGCGAACTTATAACATTCTAGTGCATGTTCCAACTGTATTGCCCAATCTGGTTGCTTATACATAGGTAATGGGGTCATCATTAAATTCCTTCTTTTTAATGATCTGTAAAGTCTCATGATACTTGGACAATCATCTTCAAAACTGAGAGTTGTTTGGAAGTTCTTTGTCATGTTGTGCCATTCTGGCGTTCCTCTGCGTAGTTATGTTTCTGTGTACCAGTTCTTTGGTATTTGATCCAATGTGTGCACAAACATATGAACCCATTATGTGTGTGGTATGTGCATCCATGCTTTCAAGCAACGTTCTATATGATCTCTAGGATCAGTTTGTCCATTGTATTTTTCTTGTACAATCTCAGTTTGCTCTACAAATCTGATCTCCATCATGTGCTTACATTATTCCCATGAGTTCAGGTTTTGCTTATGCGTAGCCCACCATCTGGCAGGTGTATCCCGCAGTGTTGTATCCAAAGCTGCTAACTTATATTCATCTGACACGGATACAAGATATTCTTGAATAAATGCATGGATATTACCCAAACCATCATAAGTAGGAGTTGGACTTACCTCTGTTCCAATCAAGCATAGTGACTTTGTTAGCTCCACACATCATCTTGATGATACTTCATGCATTTGGCTCTGCCAGTTCTCTATTCCCGTGTCTGATTCTAATATGAAAGAACTCTCACATCTCCAGCTCAATGTTCCATCATCAGTAGGGCTAATGTAATCTGCTTGATTCACTGTCATCTTGTAGATATTATCAAGGTCTTGAGCTCTGCATTCTTCTCGTACTGGTTCAACATATCTAGGTCCTTGTAAGGGATCTAAGGGTGCGATGACCCTGGTATATGATCCTTCAAATATCATTTGTTTCTTCTTCAAATTGATGATCGCGAGGTTATCAAATGCCCAATCAATCCCCAATAGTGTAGGATATGGATTGATTTCATCTATCATCTCAATAACCTCGAAGTCTGCTTTACTTCGCACTCCATCAATGTCAACAAGGAAATTTGATAATCTCCCAAAAGGTAGAACCTTTTGTTGATTATCTAGTCTCAACTGTATAGGTGACCATGATAACTTTGTATTTCCCATCTGTTCCCATATTTTCTTTGTCAGGACATTCACCTCTGAACCTAAGTCAAGAATGATCTGGTCCATTTCGAAATCTCCAATTTGCACGCTTAATCTCATTTCTCTTCCGGTCCTTCTATGGTTCTTGATATGATGAACTGCTCTATGTGCATCATTTACTATATTATGATGTTTGTAATGGCCTAATAGGTTCTGTAATTCTACTAAGGAATTTTCATGTCTTAACAGCTTCATGCAGATCTGTAGGAACTACGTAATAGGATTTGTCGGTTCTGATGAAGTGTGTGATCCATCACACAAAGTTGGCATATCGATCATAGGTGATGGTTCACTTCGCAACTGGATTCTTGTAGTCGAAGGCTCTAAGTTTTGTAAGGATTTTCTTGCTTTCATGAAGACTTCTTTTTCTTTATTAAGGTTGAATGCAGGCATTTTTCCAACTGCTTTTCTTATCCAATCTCCTTCAGTAGGATTTTGTTTGGCTGTATGGTATTCAGAAGTCGAAGCTTTGCTTCTCCGGTCATTCCCTATCATGGCTCCACTTTGCGTCACAACATGGATGTTGTGATCTTTGTTTCGTTTTTCAACTACAATCATTTGTATGTTCTGATTCTGCCCTTCTGGTCTTCTTTCTCTCATTTTTCCTTGCAAAATGGGACATGCTTCAATGACATGGTCAAATGACTTACAGTACTTACAAGTAGTACAAGGATTTTGACAGTCTCTGTCTAAGTGTCCTGGTTGAGCACAATTATAACATACAATCTGACCTCTTCCTCGTCCTTGGCCAGTGTTTTTTCCTCTTCCTATGAATCCACCACGTCCTTTGTATGTGGCTTGATCGTACTGTGCATTTTCATTATTTTTATGTGTTTCTCCATGGACTCTGTAGAGATCATGTTTTCTTTCTATCATGAGGTCATATTCTCTACAGTTGTTATCATCATGGCCAACTGACTTACAAAATGTGCAGTATAGGTTCTTTGGTGTTTGTACATACTTTTGAAGTAGGTAACAGTCCTCTAGGCGATGTCCTCTACATCGGAAAATCTCACACCATGGTCCTTGTTGTTGATTCAATGGATTCAGTGCTCCACTAGCGATGTAATCTCTCAATACAGGGCAATGTTCCTTGGAATGTCCTTCTCCTTTACATTTAGTACACCAAACCTCTTCTCTTGTTTCTTTCCCTTTTTTCATATCTTGTAGTTGTAACATCAAGTTTGCTAGATGGGTCTGTATCTATATCATTCCTGTGCTAGTTTCTCCTATGGGTGAAGCCTCTAGTTGCATCGCAATTTCTAATGCCTCTATTTGCAAAGAAACCTTGTGTTGCATCAGTGGTAATCTAATATGGGGCAACAATGCAGCTATAAACCATTCTTGATGTTGTTGCGATGCTATATCAAAACTAACTTGAACTAACAATGCTTTGAATTTTTTATCAAATTCCCATAGAGTCTCGTTAGTTTTTTGTTCAATTTATTTTAGCTCTGTGATTCACTGAGATTCTGATTTAGGTTTCTTAAATTCTCTAAATGGCGCAGTTATGATCTCTGCTAATGTCCTATTCTGTCCCACGAAATATTTCATGAACCATGTTAAAGCTCTATCTCTGAATGTAGTAACTAACTGGGCTTGTTTTATGTCATCATCTTGTACTTGCTTAACATTCCATGCCGCTTCATAGAGAAACCAATGTTGCTCTCGGTCTTCTAGACCAATTCCTTTAAAAATAGGTAGCTTAATTTCGTCTATCATTCTTCTTATAGGAGGTGTAGTGTTCTGGAACGATGGAGGTATACCACTAATTGGATGATTCTGAGTATTTTCTCCTGTAGTATTACTGCAACTAGTGTTCTGTGAACTAGTAATATTTATTTTGTCAATTGGAGGTTTCTGCAGAGTAATAGACAAATAGCCAATCTATTTAGGTTATGTTTCACTATCAAACTCAATCTGATATGAGTTTCTATCACTTCCTAACTTAGTTTCTAGGAATGTGAGAGGTTCGGCTTCACGGGACCTCTTTCTAGTGCTAAGTTCATATGTTTTGCCACTTCGCAAAATACCAATATCTTCATCTATGTTACTGAACATTACAGACTCAAACCCTAGGAATTGATTGCATTCTTAAGACACCTTTTTCTGCTAACAGCATTTTAATGTATAAACTGAGATTTTTCAGGTACTTACCTCTAAATCCTTTGAAGAAATCTCCTTCTGTTGCATTGTAAGACTTCAAAGTATCCACAACAAATTTTGTAACGTATATTTCTAGTACGCTATCCAACCAAAAGTCTACTGCTCTTGAAATTGGGTTATCAATATCTTTAAGCCTCTGAATCAACTTTGGATTCCAAACTGTAGGTTCTCCACCATGGAAACAGTTTTTTCGTTATGCTAGTCTTGATATCCACTCATGTAGCTTGTTAGCAAAACAAGTGAAGAAAATTCCATGCAAGTCAGTAAATATATGTTTCTGCAACCATTCCTCTATAGTCAAACATGGATGTTTGTTTTCTTTCTTCGCAAGCTCCCTTTCTGTGTGACTCACCCAGTTCTGTATCTTTGTTCTCTCGGTATTCCAATTATCAGAACACATCACCAGTTCAAGCACGACAACAGAACCATTTTTTGAGCTCGATGTCTTTCTTAGGATAACCCGGGTTCTGTGTAGTGACTCAAAGACCCAACAAACCCCTTTTCACCGGCGCTTTCAGAAACACCCTATGAACAGGCTAAGGTCTCACTCAAGGCAAAGTTATGGAGGATTACAGAAGCGGGTTTCTGTAACCTTGGTGATGCGTGGATACGGAACCGGCCTCTAGCGAAGTTACTCTGACTTTCCATATACTCTGAATATAACAGCGTCAATATATGACTGCACACGTTGTAATTACCAACAATACAGACTCCTCTGAATTAATGTTATTCTTATCTATGTAACTACACATTCATCATGTTGATTAACACTTCACATAAACATACCCATGAGTTTGGATACTTAACATAACATTCTCTTCGACAATCATATGAAAGAAAATACATGAACATCTCATAATACAAGCATAAAACACATCATGCATTCACACAATTACACAACGATTTACGTGGTTCACCCCCCAGATGGGAGCTACGTCCATAGGAACTATTCTTTATATTTGAAGGAAGGTTTTAACAGTTACAGTCTGCGCACACATCTGCAGATTCTTCTCTACAATAGATCTCTGCACACTCAGCTGCAGAGTCTTTTTTCTCTCTTGAATCTCTCTAAAACAACATAACCAAAAACCCATAACCAATCCTTCCCTAAACAAAATCTCCCTTTATATAGATTGTGCCCGAAGGTCACATATTAACAATAACTATGGGCCAACCCCCATAGTACCCTTAAACCCAAAATGTCGTGGTTCTCCTGCTAACCACGCTTTGCCTTAACTTCTCGGCTACTTCTCTGCACTTGATTGTCCTTTTGCGTCGCTTCTCTGTCTCTGACGCTTCTTTTGACAGTCGCAGTTCTGACCATGCGGCTCTGACTGCACCCTGGTGCACCCTTTACACCATTCCACATCTTTACCTCTGTTCCTATAGCTGTCAGTCTTCCGCTTCATTCAACTTTTCTCTAACTACCTTGACCGTCCTTAGTACTTCTCCTTTACTGAGGAGACTGTTCCTTTCCTGCCAACCTTGCATCACTCCATACCCTGCTCCCTGGATTCGCAGAGTTGCTTCTCCCAAAACTGGCCAATGTTAGGCCTTGCCTAACTTGTACTTTAGCCATCAAAACTGTTGTACTTGGGCCTCGCCCAACACTCCCATTGGGGAGGCATGCTATTAAATCGATCACTGACAAAACCAAAATGGCTTGATAGACTACAAACTCTTTCATCCATGGTCTAATGATAGGGAACCAAATCCATGAATTTTAAAATAACTCTTTCAATCTCAACAACGAAGTAGAGGGGTGGAAGGGAGGTCAAAGATTGCATCTCAACCATGAGTCCAATATTGAATCACTCCCATGGATCATTAGGGATTTAGGATTTGGAACTAGCGACGACTAAGAGGCATAATGAGTGCATGGAGGAGGTATATGTACATACCACACATGTTATCATATTATTCCATTGACTAATATTTTGTATGCCTTGACTTCAATGGTATGGAAGTCAACTTGGAATGCAATTGACTTAGAAATTTGACTCAACATGTTACCATAAAACAACCAACCGAGAAGCTTGAATGTAAGGATGAGTGGCATATTAGCCACTTGGAAGCAATTTGTTAATTGATATAAGACCCCTCAACTTTACAAAAAGATTAGGTCCATGTAGATTCCATTTGGGCATAGGTAATTATAGTCTCCTAAATTTTTGTAATTGATTCTTGGGCCTTTTGGACTTTTAGGAAGGAAGGAGATAAATAAACTGAAGAACAAACATTGGGAGTTTAGCTAGTTATCTCATTGGTTGGTTGGTTATGTTGGAGAATATAGGATCAAATATTGGGGAAGAGGCAATGCCCATGATTCAAGTCAAGTACATGAAATTGTAGAGAGGCGGAGTTTTGAGGAGACCAAAACCAACAACATATTAGTTGTGGAGTGTATCGATGTAAAGGAAATGAGGTGTAGACCATATAGTTGTTTAGTTTGACACATGAGTATATTCTCTAGTTGAGTTCTTTGTAATATCTAAGTTACCCTAAAAATAATAAAGAGATAAGAAATCCATTTCGGGTTGAAGCTTTCTAAATCAAGTTTCTATAGGAAAAATCTTCATGTCTAATTGAGGATTTTTTTCATTGCATTGTTTATTCTAAATAAATCATTATAGTTATCAACACAATTTAAATCAACACAAAAGAAAAACTAATTAAGGAACATAGGATACGTGTTGGTGAATTGATTCGACCGAAGGTTGGATCATATCATGGCAAAAAATGATCAATTAATGCATGAGACCAATGAAAAGAACCAAAAAAACCTCCTAATGGTTCGAGGCAAAACAAAACACTCAAAGGAATGGAATTTAGCTCTTATGATTTCACTATGAAAATTTGTAGGATTCCTCATGGTCACCCCAGGACATAGTTTGTATGGTTAATGTGTGGTGCAAAAACTACATAGTAGGTTTGTGCAAGGGTAACATAAATTGAAAATTATATACATTATCAAGTCATTTAGAGAACATTCTTAACATGCGATGTAAAAAGAATCAAGTTCAAGATGATAAAAAGTTTTCTAAGCTCTAACTTATGATTGTAATATATTTGATACAATACAAATTATTCTAGAAGTCATTACTAAAGTGGCATATCTATGTGGTGAGATTTCATTGAACATTAATAATTAGTGTATTGTATTACTAGGTATAAGCTTTTGTCTACCATTATTTTTTGGAATCTTGACCCAGTTTTCAAAGGGAGAAGGAGATGATGCACTCTGTTTTTCAAAGGAAGAGAAGATGTTGCATTCCCCACCTCCTTAAACATTGCAATCCAAGACTCTGAACAAATTTGCAACTTTTAAGAAGAATTGAATGGGTAAGTGAAAAATACCTAGAGAGAAGCATGAAGAATATGAGGACCAATTGCATGGGATAAACCAGGATGGCATTAACAATTTGCTCAGCCTCCCACATAATGCCTTCTGTTTGAGTTGCAATGGATTGTGTGGGTGGTGTCTCTGTGTCAATTTATTCTAATAAAATATCCATGGGATTATGGTATTTCTTCACCCTCATAATTTTCCGTTTCAATTTGGCAATTCTCATCCTTGAGCCTCTTTTTTTCTCATATTAATTTATGATAACCCATGTTGCAAAATTGAGAGTGCTTAGAAATTGCAAGCTTACCTGTCTTATGTTGTTTGTTAATAGGAGCACTAGACAGATCCAATTCTTGAATATGCCATCCATGCCTACATATGCTACTGGCATTTTGAGTGATGACGGTCCCATATCTATTAAATTTCCTAAATCCTTTATTTCAGAGGATGAGATAATGATATGAGCTGATGATTCTCCAAATTCACAGGAGTTGGCTCAACCTCATATTCACTCTTCGAATCAATATCAGTATCGAATCAGTATTGGGAAGAGTGTGGCAATTCGATGGAAATGTTTTTCATGATGGAAATGAAAACACATATTTGTTGGATATGGGAGGGAGAAGATTTGTATTGCTACCCATGAAAGAGAATAAGAGAGACAACACAAAAGAGTAATGTTGAGCATAAGAAATATATTCTCAAGAGAGGAAAAGAAGGTGAAGTACATTTTTTCACTTATGCCCAAGATATGTCCACTCCAAATTGAAAAGAAGAGGTGATGAGTGGGTGATTAGAAGTTTTATGCTATTATTTAGGCATTGAAGAAGTGGAGGAATTATCTATTTCCCAAGGAATTTGTTTCTACATTGATCATCAGGTACCAAAGTCCATAAATAGCCAAGCAAATCTACAAAATTCCTTTACTTTTTTTTAGGAAGACAAAGAACTATATATGCAATGGGAGCAATAGATGCATGAACAAATTAACTCAAAAGAATTAAGAAAATCACATAAATGACCTTATATACATTTTTAATACAGTGTGATGCAAATAACATACCGACATTGTTAATATAGTCTGATTCATAAAACATACCCTTAGACAATTAGATGTTGAATAATAAATGTTGAGACAAATCCGTTTATATGATGGTGGGCACATTGTTAGTGGGCTGCATAATAACCATGAATTGTTAGAGATGCTTGCAAGGACAAACCCTAACCAACAATGCAATGAAGCAATTACTTACTTACAACTAAATGCACCTTGGTAATCTTCTAATGCCAATGGGCATCAAGCATGTAAGACATGGAGCCATTGCACCAAAATTTTGACCTCAACATTGTTGTGGGGCCATTGCATCAAAACCCTGGCCAATTGGTGTAAACATATGATCTCCAATATTGACCATGAGACTATGTTATTGTCAGTACATCATGGATCGCTATTTCCTTCAACATACCTTCGATATGTATCCAAAATAGGGGGTCAACTTACTTTTTGATTGATTTGAACTACAATGCATATTCCACTAGAACAATTTGCCACAACAAATCTTACAAGTTTATGCACACTCTTGGTTATGCAGTGTCACTAAAGATCAAGATTTCCTCTTACTAGCTTAGTGCATAACATACTAAAATAAGATGAGACTGGAATTAAAGAAGCTAAATAAAATAACACACATTCACACAATGAACACAAGATGTACCTTGGGAAACCCTATATGAGAAAACCCAACTAGAAGGTGAGGGCTATGCCTTGCTCTTTTCTTCTCAGATATGCAACACGAATACAAATAAAGGTGCTCTCACCATAGAGTTGCAATGACACTATAGTATGTTTGGATTCTATAGGTTCTTCTACTTCTTTTGTTTTGATCCAATATCCCACTCCCTTGCTCTTTCTCAACCATGGAAAAATGATCAATACACTAAGAATGGATCCCTTGTCTTTGACCCCAAACAATGTTGTCTGTGGCCCCAAACAGGCCTTATGATTTTATGTATCCCAAATCACCAAACCAGGACCTGCCCCTAATGGGCCCTACAAGCCAATAGCTCCAATTTTTCCACCCATAAAATACTAAAATAAATGACAAATTATATAATGATCCAATTCATATGAGTGATACTTCCAAGAATGTCCATAATTGATAGACAATATGGCCACCAACCCACTTTCTATTTCAAATCATCAAATTTTCAAATATGCAAGAAATATCATCAATTATACAATAGAGATATTTGAGATTGACTCTCAATAGATAATGTACTAAACGTTAGGGTATTGAATTTCTCTAAGGTATTGAATATTTCTCTATTGAAAAACTATTACTCATAAGATAAATGCATGCAAATTTAAAAAGGATATTGTAAAGCGACAACCACAACATCCACGAGGACTCTTGCAATGCATTGGATTATGAATTAAAAGTTCATGTTTATAAATACCCATGAAGCTAACAAGGACAAGATTGATATTCTTCATGTACAGAACATATATGGAATTGTGATATTCTTCGTGTATTGAACATGTGTGGAATTGATTGTGAAAGGATGATTCATGATTCTATGTAAATGTTCCTTCTTGAATGCTATGGTATGTTTAGCTAGAAGTAGTATATCAATAAGTAGAATAACCTGTAACAGCATAGAATAGTGTCATTCTATAACATTCTACCGTGAATGTTCCTTCTTGAATGTTATAATATGTTTAGCTATACTATAGTATATGGAGAGCTCCGCGTCCAATTTCTTCATCAAGAAATTGGACACAGAGATCTCCATATAAAGAGAATCTCAAGAAAACCCGACCCGATCATTCTCAGAATGCGATCAAAGAATGGGCCATGTGTGTACTCAAACAGAAAATCTAACCCATATTTTTTATAGTGAAGTGTAAGTATTGTTGTTCTAGTTTGAATAGAATAAAATCCAGAACTTGTGGTAAAATTATAAAACGCAGATCTGTCGCGTGATCTCCCCCATATGGACTTAAATGAATATATTAATTGCTTGAAATTCCCCTGTCCCTATTTTACGACCCGTCCTTGAATAATGACTTTTGAAATTCCCCTGTCCCTATTTTACAACCCGTCCTTGAATAATGACTTTATGGTAATCTATGATAGCCTCCATTATAGTGATTTTTCTTCCTCATATAGATTTAAAGAGAAAAATCTATAAACCTTGTAGACTGAGGAGGTTTTGGTATTATATTTAGTAACTTACAGCCTTAAAAGGAGTTGCATTTTAAGCCATGAATAGGACATGGCCTCAAATATCAGCCACAACAGTCCTAATTCTGACGCTTGCTTGCATGTCTCTGATTAATCAAACAAAACTGCAACATTGGAAGAAGCTTTTTTACTTACTTCCAAGCCCTTCAAGCATAGTTTTGATGGTCAAGCACAATTTTGATGGTGTATTTTTACTCTCTGCGACTTTCTCCTGTAGCGGCACATTTCTTCCATCGCTCAGAATCTTTTAATATGTCTACAGGGTTTTCACAATGACTAGACTTCTGAATCGATGTGTTCAAATTACTCAACAAATCTTGTTGACTGGGACCTGACGAAGTCTACCATGCAATCATACGAGTCTTATTTTGATAAAAAAAAGTGGTTGCCTCGATGGTTTACTACTGTGTCAACTCTTCCCTTAACACACCGCATTAAGCATTTCAATTCTTACTGTGGATCAGAAAGATTTAGATAGAGGACAAATCGTTTGGTTTTTACTTCCATACACAACAAAATGGCACTCTCTGCTTTCAGATTTGTGAAGCTCTAACAGGAATTCTTCATCCTTTTCATGATACAGGAAAGTATCTTCATACTGATCTGAACCCAGATGGTGGTGTCATACATTAAAAGGTCAATGTATATCATCAATGGTAATATACACAATTGTCTCACTGTCAGTCCATTCCGATTTTCTGATTAACGAACTGCCAATGAATTCTTTGCTTTCTATATCCATGACATAAACAGTGTAGATTTAATAACCTATGGTGTCCTCTACTTATGCAATCATCTTGTGATTCGGGCTCATCTTGAATGCTCCAATACTATAATATTCCCAATACTATAACATTTATGTTTGTCGACCTCCACATTTTCATCAAGTAAAACATACTCCCCAGTCTCTTTGGGTCCTATCTTCATTACTTCAAATCCAAAATCTACAATATGTGCTCGGAGGACAAAAGAACGTAAAAGAGCAGCACACTCAGTTGTTCCAGTCCACTTTTTACACCCATATATTTCAAAATTTAATGAATCCACACCCATTACATCCAAGCAATATCCAACCCTTTTTGCAGTGATGGAATACCTGGGACAAAACCTAAACTTCCAAATAACATTTCTTTTGCATCATACGTTTTTTTTAAGAGGTGGGAGCTCAACATCTGAATATTTCATCATCTACATTCCCATCCCAAGTTTTCGGAGTTTGTATTCTGAAAATGATCAATATGACCTGAAATTGCAGTGCATATAAGGCCCCATTTATCCTCCAAATGCTTCCCCAGTAGAGTCATCAAACCTTCTTTAATCCTGTAAACATTACTCTTAATTTGGCAATTAACTAAATCAGATACTTGATCGTGAATATTCCCCTTCCAATATCTCATACAGTCCCTTTTGTCCTGAAGTACTCTTATTAGATGGAGCAATATATTTTGAATATCTAGCATAATATCAATCCTTCCTATCTTCACTTGCACATTTTTGGAACATACCAATGTTTGGGATTTTGGATTTCATTCCAAGGAGGACTATTACTATTTCCTACACACAATTTTTCATTTACTAACACTGCTTTTGTGTAAGTGAAGGACCAATCAACCTTTGAAAGATCAATCGAAGTTTTGGAATCCATTGAGTCAATACACCTTCCTACTACCTTGAGGTCTTCTGACCAAAATATTTTGGCATCCTGCAATACAATAATGGAATCTTTCTAGCTTCGAAATAAACTTGAGCTAAAAAAAACACCTCAATTTTATAAAGTAGATCCCCCTTTTCCATAACTTCTGTCACCCCAAGATATACACATCATACTTGCAACAGCATTGTAGGGATTGAGTGTAACAACAAATAGGACCAGCCCAATGAAATCTGGCTAGTCCTCTATCTGAAATTGCTATGGAGTAATTTCAGGGGTTAACAGTCTCTAAGAAACTATAAATTATATTGTTATATTACTATGGCATCACTTGCTTATTCTACTATGAATTGTACACTATGTGCCTGAAATATTCCATGACCTTTTTAAGACATCCTATTGACTTTGAACAATTATCTGCGGTGTTTGTGAGGAATTTTTGTTATTACATCTGAAATAGTATGTTTTATTTGCAAATTTGGGGAATTTCACTTACGGGTAAGACTTACGACAAACTTAGAGGTAAATTAAAATATTAGATCATTTCTTTCCATTTATGTAGACAGTTGTTAGTTATTTTATCCTTAAAAGCAAATAAATATGTTCCAATCAATTTGATACTCTTCTTTTGTCCTCTGGATGCTCTTCTTAAAAGAGGTTTTATGGATCTTCAAGAATAGACACAGGCTGGAAGATTTTTATCTTGGTGTCTGTGTAACACACCATTTTATTGTAATCCAATGCCATTACTTTAATTTAAAAGGGTCATCATCCAAAGATTTTTGTGGAAACTATTTTCCTGTCTCATAAGATCAATTTCATGGTGATGTTCTATTTACTTATTTCAATATTTAAGAAGGGGATGCCTGCTGGCAAATGACAGCATAATATTAGTACTTGCTGACAGAACGCTTTCCAAAGACTTTAGATATATTCTTACATGATCAGGAAGGAATGACAAAGTAATAAAGTTGTTTCTATTAAGAGTGCATAGCTTGTTACTTCACAGGATACCCTATAACTGATCCATGTGGGTATTTTTGGAAATCAAGCTTAGATTAGATCTAACCCAGGTCAGGTTAGAAAAGTTCGCTGTTGAAATTGAGAGCTTACTTTGAACTTGTGAGTCACTTCACTTGCCAGTTATGAACTATTTTACTTAGTCTACCACGTGTGTAGGATCCACAAATCCATGGATCTGATCCAGATCTGGATCCACTATGGAAGTGGATCCCCTAGACAAGGAAATGGATCCTGTGGAAAATGAAATAGATCCGAAAACTTCTTGTGCTTTTTTAACCTAAATCGAAATCCATTTTTTAAATGAAAACAAATTTCAAAACCCTAAATTGCTTTCATGTTGAAGGTCTGCTCTCAAGATTTGATCCATCATTATGGTCAAGGATTGATTTTAAGATCTTATCTAACCTTATGTGCTATGTTGTTTCTCATATTACCCACACTCTTATTTAGTCCCTCCATATCCTTCAAGAAATCACTTTATTCACTGTTGATCTGGATGTGGATGACAAAAATGTTGTTATGACCTGCTTCATGTTCATGAAATGATCTTTAAAATTATCAATTATAAATCATTTTATAACTTAGTGAATTATCATTTAGGGTACATTGATGGCTAATAGTAATATGAATGAGAACTCTATTTTTTATTTATAACTTATACGCTTGTAATTCATGAATGGTTTTGAATCACTAAGTCACAACAGAGACATGCAAGCCTCCTTTCCCAGCACAGATGAGAAGAGCCAACATGCCTACTCTGGTATCCATTGCCAGAGTCTAACTCTTATCTAAATTTGCTTATTCTAGCATGATGCTTGATGGCTAAATCTTATCTATAAGCCAACATTTCACCCATATGAAGCATAGTAATATCTCCATTAAAAGTTGTCTATACCTACCTTTTCCATCGGGAGGAGCCACGAGATACCTGTTAAATAAATGGTGTTGAGTATACTTTTTCCTCCAAAAATTACCCTTTTCTAAAGGAGGGAGCAAAGTGTATCATGTATTCAACTGCTATTCATTTTCATAATCTTTGGACTACCTTACATCTCGAGAGTACATGCTTAACTGTTCTAGGTCTCTGGCAAGTTATACATTAGCCATCAATGAATCTATATAGATGGAACCTATCCTGAGTGGAAGATTTATTGTTGATGTCTAGCCAACCAAGCACCATAGGTTTAAAAGACGATTGACATTTCAAGATATTTTTGCACCTTCATGTTGACCTGACCTCCCTATCTTGAACAACCCATCTTCTGTTGAGCCTGCATATGGAACTTCAGTGCATATTTATTGCCTTATGCAACCTGTACCTTAATGAAAACATTCATGGGTCATGTTACCACCCATGTTGTATGGGTGTCCACTCATGAAATGGGAAGATCCATGGATTCCTTTTGGCTACTATAAAACGTTCAAATGAAGTTCTGGCATTTCAACAACAGAAAAAAAGTTCTTACAGCCATATCCAACATCCTCGATACTATTAAAAAGAAGTACAAGACAGTCCAACAGCAGGAGTGAATTAGTGAAATGACTCTGGGAAAATCTATCTCAGATTTGGGACAATGATTCTAGGAAGCCTCATGGTACAGGTATCATTATGATGGTAGATGGACAAATCTAGGCATTTAACAATAGTTCTGAGCCTCAAAAAAGCCAACATTCTTGTAACATGAACTTCTACAGTAAGGGAGCTAATTAACAAGTCTGGGCCTATTTTGGATTGTCTATATAGGTATATTGAGATGCATTTATGATGCAGGAGCATCTCGCTCAACTTGAAACCTGTCATAGTTTTGAATTTTGTTTATTGAGCCAAAAAGCGATGTAATAGACACCTATGTCGGCCTAAGCTCGGTGACACGTTAACCTATTAGACTTTAAAACAATGCGTTGTAATGTTTTGAATTTTCGGGCTAGTAAGGACATTTATGCTTATTAATGGCTGTAGCTGATTTTGAAATCGAAAAACCCGTGGGCTGTTTGAGGGCTCTGCGTGATATAACAAAAAGAATTTCATTTCAGCTGCAGGGAAGGAAGAGAATAGACACAGCCGTGGATAGCCTGTGAGTTAGAAGACTGTTTTGAACCGTTGTAACTCGATTTGTAACTCTATTTGTGGATGGCTCTCTATCTCTGAGGCCATATATGTAACAGGAATGATGAATCTAATATAACAGAGAAGGAGAGTCGGCCCTCTGAGTTTTGTTTTCATGTGTTTATGAAGCCGAGTACCTGGGCAATTCCTTACACGAATTTAAACCTCTGCAGGTGAAATTTATGCTAAATGTTGAGTGCATGTGTTAAATGCAGGTTCTTGTTGACGCCTGTGCCTTGAGATTTGCTGCAGGGTTGTTCCATACTGACAGGGGAATCCCTGCGTGAAGAGCAGACCCAGGCGAGAAGCACCCTTCGGGCCCATTGATCGCTGAAGGGGTCAACATCATCCTTTTGGAGAATGCAGGCAGTAAAGCTGTGTTTGGGACTTTAGGAAGCAGTTTTGAGCGTTTTCACTTGCCAACACTCAGGGGTTGGCATCAGTTTGGTATCAGAGCCATTGGAAAGGTTCTGTGGAAGATTTGGAGGAGGATTTTCCAGGAGAAAAACGTGGGAGTGAGGATGCCACCGAGAAGAGAAAGACCAGAACCCGAAGTTCCAATTTGGGGACGAGGAAGAAGAAGAGGAGAACCAGTTACGGAGGAGCAAATGAGAAGGCTGGAAGCAAGGATGGCAGCCATGGAAAGGAGAAACCCTGGTATGTTTGATATCAGTGACAATGAGGAAGAAGCGTAGGAGGAAGTTGCAGAAGTTCCAAATGAAGAAACCAGAGCATTGAGGATGTTAATGGCAGACAGCCATAAACCAAGACTAGAAGTCCCGATGTATGAAGGAAGCCTAAATGCAGAAGAATTAATAGATTGGATTGGTGCAGTGGAGAAATATTTTGACTTTGAAGAGGTAGAAGACAGGAAAAAGGTGAAATATGCAGCTACAAGGTTGAAGGGATATGCATCCATATGGTGGGATGACCTGCAAGCACAGAGAGAAAGACAAGGGAAGAACAAAATCAAGAAGTGGGACAAGATGTTGGGTAAGATCAAAAACCAATTTCTGCCCAAGGACTACCAACTAACTCTCATAAGACAGCTGCAAAATTTAAGACAGAGAGGCATGTTAGTTAAAGAATACACAGAAGAATTCTATAAGTTATGTATTAGATCAGGACAAAATCAAACTAATATTGAAAGAGTGGCAAAGTATGTTAATGGGTTGAGGTATGAAATCCAAGATGAGATAAGTTTGCTGAACCTTAGGGGTGTGGAAGAAGCTTACCAAGCAGCCACTAAAGTGGAGGAGAAGTTAGTAAGAAAACAAAATCAGAAAACTAGAGGAAGAGGAAGTGCAGTGAGAGGTGGATGGTCCTCGAATAGGGGTGGAAGAACTCAAGAATATAGGAATGATGGAGGGTTTCAGAACAGAAATGTGAAGTCTCAAGGATATCAAGATGAGGCTGGAAGCTCAAGTAATCAGAACACTCAGAGAGGTGGATTTAGGGGAGGAAGGTTTAGCACAGCATGAAGAGGGGGAAATAGAGTTATGAAGTGCTACACATGTGGAGATCCTACACACAAGTCATACAATTGCCCAAAGAACGAGCGAGTTCAAAGAAGTGCACACATTGCAGAAGGTAGAATGGAATCTCATAAGGGAGGACAAAAAGATAATGCAGTAGAGGATGGAGAGAGTCTCATGTTAAAGAGAAAATTGGTTAATGCAGAAAAAGAATTGCAGGAGCCACCACAAAGAAAGAGCTTATTCAGAACTAGATGTAAAACTCAAGGAAAATGCTGCAAAGTTATCATAGATAGCAGAAGCATTGATAACCTAGTCTCTACTGAGATGGTGGAAAAACTAGGGTTGAAGAGAAGGAAGCATCCGACAGCTTATAAAGTTTCTTGGTTGCAGAAGGGACACCAAATCTTAGTGACTAAACAATGTAGGGTTGAATTTCAGATTGGGGATTATAAGGATGAAGTGTTATGCGACATTATGCCCATGGATGTTTGCCATATACTCCTAGGGAGGCCTTGGCAATATGATAGGAAAGCCATTCATGATGGAAGAAGGAACACCTATTCTGTAGAGAGGGATGGAGAAAGACAGAATTTGTTACCATTGCAGCCAGAGAAGGTTCAAGAAGCAGCAGAACCTAAAGTGTTGATGATGAGTGGAAAGGAGCTACTGCAAGAAGTTCAGAAGGAGGAAGAAATGCACTTTGCCATTGTTGGCAAACCCAAGGTAATCTCAAATACCCCAGCAATAGATGAACTGCCTCTAGAGATTAAAGATATGCTTGATGAATTTGAAGAAATTGTTGTAGATGAATTGCCTAGTAAGCTACCACCAGTTAGAAGTATCAGTCATCACATTGATTTGATACCAGGAGCAAGCCTACCTAACAAAGCAGCATATAGGTTGACACCACAAGAAAATGAAGAAGTTAAAAATCAGGTTCAAGAATTGTTAGAGAAGGGTTTGGTGAAGGAGAGATTAAGCCCATGTGCAGTACCTACTGTACTCAGCAGGAGGAAGGATGGAGGATGGAGAATGTGCACCGACTCCAGGGCTATCAACAAAATAACAATCAGGTACAGATTTCCTTTGCCTAGAATGGATGATTTAATGGACTGTTTAAGTGGAGCAAAGTATTTTACTAAGTTAGATTTGAAGAGTGGGTATCATCAGATTAGGATTAGAGAGGGAGATGAGTGGAAAACAGCTTTTAAAACCAATTATGGGTTGTATGAGTGGTTAGTTATGACTTTTGGGCTTACTAACGCACCTAGCACTTTTATGAGGTTGATGAATGAAGTCCTAAAAGATTTTACAGGGAAGTTTGTAATAGTGTACCTAGATGACATATTAATTTTCAGTCAAAGTAAAGAGGAACATTTGAAGCATCTTAGATTGGTATTGGAGACTTTACATAGAGAGAAGTTGTTGATAAATTTAAAGAAGTGTAGTTTTATGCAGACAGAATTGGTGTATTTGGGATTTGTGATCTCAGGAAATGGACTAAGAATGGACCCGGAGAAAGTACAGGCTATATTGGATTGGCCTACTCCAAGTAGTGTATTTGAGGTAAGGAGTTTCCATGGTTTAGCAAATTTTTACAGAAAATTTGTAAGGAATTTCAGTCAGATAAGTGCACCTATTATAGATACCATCAAAAGAAATAGGAAGCCATTTAAGTGGATGGAGGAAGCAGACAGAAACTTTAAAGTGCTGAAAAGTAAGGTTACTGAACAACCAGTGTTAGCTTTGCCTAATTTTGATAAGGTTTTTCAAGTTTAAACCGATGCTAGTGGAACTGCCATAGGAGCTGTCCTAACCCAGGAGAAGAGACCCATAGCATATTTCAACGAGAACTTGAATGAAGCTAAACAGAAATATTCTTCTTATGATAAAGAATTGTACGTTGTTGTTCAATCAATGAAAAAATGGAGACATTACCTTATGCCAAGGGAATTTGTTTTATATTCTGATAATCATGCACTGCAGTTCATTAACAGTCAACCTAAGTTGAACCAAAGACATGCAAAATGGGTGGAGTTCATGTAGAATTTTACATTTGTAATCAAGCACACTAGTGGAAAGTCAAACAGAGTTGCGGACGCTCTAAGTAGAGTTAATTTGCTGTTAGAAGAGGTTAAAGTGAGCATTGTGGGATTTGAAGACATGAAGGAAGCCTATAAAGAAGATGAGGACTTTAAGGATATTTATGCAGCTTGTGTAAGCCCTATTACTTGTAATAGAAGTCAATGGCTGGAGTATACCTTGCAAGAGGGTCTGCTGTTCAAAAACAGTAACTTATGTATCCCAAATTGTTCGGTAAGAGAGAATATAATCAAGGAGAAGCATAGCAACAACCTAGCTGGTCACTTCGGAGGGGATAAAACATTAGCCCAAGTGAATGCATTCTATTATTGGCCAGGTATGAGGAAGGACATCAAGAAGTTTGTGGAAAGATGTAGAGTATGCCAGCATGCAAAGGGAGGAAAACAAAATACATGATTGTATCAGCCTTTGCCCATTCCTGACAGGCCATGGGATGCAGTTAGCATGGATTTTATTTTAGGACTGCCAAGAACTTAGAGAGGGAACAATTCAATTTATGTTGTGGTTGATAGATTCTCAAAGATGGCGCATTTCATTGCTTGTAAGAAAACTACTGATGCTACCAATGTTGCAAACTTGTTCTTTTCTGAAGTTGTTAGATTGCATGGCTTACCATTAAGTATCGTATCAGATAGGGATGTAAAGTTTGTGGGCCATTTCTGGAGGACATTATGGAAGAAATTGGGGACAAAGCTGGATTTTAGTTCAGCCTACCACCCACAGACAGATGGGCAGACAGAGGTAGTTAATAGAAGTCTTGGAAACATCTTAAGAAGTTTAGTGTATGAACATCCTAAGCAATGGGACTTGGAACTTGCCCAAGCTGAGTTTGCCTATAACGAATCACCTAATAGAAGTACAGGAAGGAGTCCATTTCAAGTCGTCTATGGGATGCACCCAAGAGGTATATATGAGCTCAAGAATCTGGAGAAACAAGAGTTTAGAAGTTCAGATGGGGAGGATTTTGCATCTGCAATGCACAACTTACAGGAGAATGTTAAAAGGAAGCTAGAGGAAAGTGTAAGTAGGTATAAGCAGAAAGCTTATGAGAGGAGAAGGGAAGTAGATTTCCAAGTGGGAGATATGGTGATGGCTTACTTGAAGAAAGAAAGATTCCCAAGAGGAACTTACAACAAACTGAAACTCAGGAAGATTGGACCTTGCAAAATCTTAAGGAAATTCTCTGCTAATGCATATGAGATTGATCTACCATCTGGGTATGGTATATCACCTATTTTCAATGTTGCAGATTTGTCTCTTTTTAAAGAAGCAGGAGAACAGGATGAGGAACGAGGACTTCCAGCTAGTGATGGACAGGCTGTGGATTGGCAAGAACAATAGCCTCAGCTGGAGCAGCCACAAGTTGAAGCTGTGCTGGACAAGAAAGTTTCAAAAAAGACCAGAAGCAGGACCTATTATCAGTATTTAGTGAAGTGGAAAGGGCAACCTGTTGAGGATGCTGTATGGATGACAGAATCACAGGTTTACCAGCATGGGACAGACCCTGAAGAACATGTGAAGAACTTCATTTTCTCTCCCCGGGAGGATGATGCAGGAGCATCTCGCTCAGCTTGAAACCTGTCATAGTTTTGAATTATGTTTATTGAGCCGAAAAGCGATGTAATAGACACCTATGCCGGCCTAAGCTCGGTGACACGTTAACCTATTATACTTTAAAATAATGCGTTGTAATGTTTTGAATTTTCGGGCTAGTAAGGCCATTTATGCTTATTAATGGCGATAGCTGATTTTGAAATTGAAAAACCTGCGGGCTGTTTGAGGGCTCTGCGTGATATAACAAAAAGAATTTCATTTCATCTGCAGGGAAGAGAATAGACACAGCCATGGATAGCCTGTGAGCTAGAAGACTTTTTTGAACCACTGTAACTCGATTTGTGGATGGCTCTCTATCTCTGAGGCCATATATGTAACAGGAATGATGAATCTAATATAACAGAGAAGGAAAGTCGGCCCTCTGAGTTTTGTTTTCATGTGTTTATGAATCCAAGTACCTGGGAAATTCCTTACACGAATTTAAACCTCTGCAGGTGAAATTTATGCTAAATGTTGAGTGCATGTGTTAAATGCAGGTTCTTGTTGACGCCTGTGCCTTGAGATTTGTTGCAAGGTTGTTCCAGACTGACAAGGGAATCTCTGCGTGAAGAGCAGACCCAGGCGAGAAGCACCCTTTGGGCCCATTGATCGTTGAAGGGGTCAACAGCGGCCTTTTGGAGAACGCAGGCAGTAAAGCTGTGTTTGGGACTTTAGGAAGCAGTTTTGAGCGTTCTCACCTGCCAACACTCAGGGGTTGGCATCAATTTAATACAAGTGAAAGGATTGAATTATCAACATTTTTTAGGAGCATGACCAGATTGGGGGTTTGATGGTGCTTTACATATGAAAGGTTGATGTCATTCAAAGGAGCTTTCCTGCACCAATGAATACGAATACTCAACAAAATAGTGGCATCGTTTTCAGGCTCAATTTTGTACTCTTGGAGGGGTTTCCACTTTTGTAAAAGGATTCTTCTAGAGCCTCCAAAACAATATCATCCTGGGTATAAAAGAGGCATGAAAACCCTCTTTTCTGTTAGCTCAAAACATTACTAAGAAGCAAATGGTTTGTGTATCAGTTGAGGTCACACGGTTGGATTCTTATTATCTCTTGCAACATCATGTAGAAGCAATGCCCGGTGTGTATGAGGGCCTAGATTTGTGCATTTTTTATGTTTTATTTTGAAGTAATTGGAGGTTCTATGGTCCATGAAATCTGAGAGGATAGTTATAATCAATGTCTTATCTCTGCTTATACACAGTTGTTTCACACATAATCCACTAAAACCTACAACAAGGTGCTTTGAATGCTTCTTACGATGAATCTAAAGGCAAAAAACAACATCAGTGAAACCCATGGTGGAGATGAAGGGTTTCAGATTAATGTTGTAATCATAGCGCCACCACAAAACAGGGCATCGAAAAGGAGTTACTTATGAACAAAGATGAGGTGTCACTTTGATGGATAACGAAAAGTTCAAAAAGGTGCACCCAACCTTTAAACATATTCCCATCTACAGTCTTGGAGTTGTTGCATGGCACTGTTGTTTATGAAGATGCTCGGGTGTAATATTTCAAAGTGAGTATGTCATGGAGCTGAGTCAGCGATTGTGCCCCTCTTTTCTTTTTTTTCCCGCCAAAAAAAGCATACTATTGATATTCAATGCTGAATCAAATAGTACATGGTAAGATCAAAAGAAAGATCAAAATAACACTGTCGCACAGTGATAACCATACATGCCACTGTTCAGAGAATTACCCCCATACAGAATATCAAAATATTACAACATCCCAAAAACCTAAAAAAGAGGAGCTTATGGATGCTAATCCAAAAAATACATATGGCCAGATTCAATCAACTGATTATCAAAGTACTCATCCCAATGCAAGTAGCCAACATCACTGTCCAATGCTGCTTTCGATAGCAAATCAGCCTGGGTGTTATGTTCTCGGAAAATATGGTCCAATGTGATAGAGATAAACGTACCAAGTTCAGTTTTAATTCAGTTGCACCAGTAATCCAGATTTAGAACATTCATAGCAAATTCTCCCCTTGCCCATTTTATAGCGACTCTTGAGTCACCATATATCTTCACCTTCCCGAGACCAAAGAGATTGGCCACTCGAGAAACACACCACAATGCCAAGAGTTCGGCCTTCATGTTGGTGCCTCTTCCACAATTCATCCTGAGAGTGAAATAATGTTCCAAACTGATGTAAATAACCCCGCCAGCGCCACAAACACCCAAATTAGCAGCACCATCAAAGAAAAGAACAGGATCATCGATCCTAAAATGAAAGCTCCCAATATTACGCAAGACAGGAGCTTTGTGAGTGGTCTGAAATTTCAAATACTGACCCAATGCAGAGTTATAAGCACAGTCCAGACTTGGAGGAGTCTCTTCAAATGTTGCCTTATTCCTCGTCCACCAAACAGTCCAGCACACAAAAATGGGTAATGTAGAGTGTGATTTGAAGTCCTTGATCCATGATTTCAGAGAAAAATCCACATTTCCCCCACCCCAACTCCCGGTAATACCAAAGATAGAATAAAATTTCTCCCAGAGACTACAAGTAAAAGAACAGTCCACAAATAAATGCACTGCAGATTCAGAAGAGAATTTACACGGGATACACTGACTGGGACCATTCCATCCCATCAAAGTGAGGTTATTCCATGTTTTCAGCCTATCAAGCAGTAGAAACCAAATAAAACACTTAAGTTTTTGAGGAATGGACCATTTCCATATTACCTGATTCCACCACTGACAGGGAAAAATACACCTACGTTTGATGATACATTTATACGCAGAGCTCACGGTCACCTGTCCTGTGATCATATTTTCGGCCCATACGAGCTCATCCTTGTCATGACTAATACGAACCCCCGCAGAATTTAGTGCCCGAAGGTATGAGTCCCACTCATCAGCAACTCCACGAGGCAAATGCAAGTCTGCAGAATCCTACCAATATCCATGTTGACTGTCTTTGACAATAGTGTTCAACGTGACCAACCTGGCAGATTTCAGCTTCAATAATAAATCAGAAGATAATATATAATCATCAGACAGTCCCATGATGGGATCGGTACCTATAGCAACTTCCCGTCCATTCCCAATCTTCCAGCACAACTCCATCGCCAGCCAACAGTAAACTTTCATAAAGCCATTCCAGATTGGGGAGACACCCCGGACCAGTTTCTGAGGTTTCCTTAACCAGTGTGAAATCTCACATTTAATGTATTTTCCATGAATGACCCTTGTCCAAAGCGAGTTGCCAGTAATAGCCCTCCCGAGACTTTTCAGCCGCAGAGCCTCACTAAAGACAGTAAAATCCAATATTCCCCAACTGCCAGAAGAAATTGGAAGTGATATCTTCTCCCAGCCAACCATAGATAAGCATGCTTTCTTCAAACCTCCAGTCCAAAGAAAGTTAAACAATAATCTTCTTAAGGATTTAATGACCGACCATGGCACAGGAAATAAGGAGAACCAGTAAACAGGGGTTCCAACAAGGACCGACTTTGCCAGTGTGAGCTTACCTCCAATGGACAAGAGCCGATACGTCCAATGAGAAATCCTAGCTTCGAATTTCTTAATCAACCATTGCCAATCCTGAATAAGATAGCCATTTGGCTTGAGCCTAAAGCCAAGGTAAGTAAATCCCTCAATAACTTTTAGGCACTGATATGGCAAAAAAGCCTGAATGTCCAATATCCGATTCACCTCAACCAAGTTTTCAAACAAGCACGACTTACGCAGGCTAACCCACATACCAAAAGCCTTACAAAATAATTCAATAATACCCTTTTAAACCCTCTAGTCCTCCACCGAATCGCTGCCCATAATCAGGACATCATCCACAAAAAGAACATGTGTAAGATATAGATCCTTAGTAATTTTCAGTCCCTTTAACCGTCCTTCTGAATGTGCCTGAGTGATCAACCTGCTCAACCCATCAATGACCAAGAGGAAAAGAAGCGGGGACATAGAACAACCTTGTCTGATGCCTCTGGAACAACTGAAAAAGGAAGTAGGTGCCCCATTCACAAGGAAAACAATGCTCATAGTACTCACACATGCCATGATCCAGTTTATTGCAAGTGCTGGCACACCAATCTGAATCAAAACAATCCTGAGGAAATCCCAGCTAACTAGGTCATATGCCTTCTCTAAATCCATCTTTAACAAGATAGTTTTTTTCTTCCTGCATTTAATTGTATGAAGAACTTCTTGTGTAATACCAACAGCATAATGGATTTGATGATCCTCTAAAAACCCAAACTGTTCGGGAGAAATAAATTTGGAGAAAACAAGCTTAAGTCTACTAGCAATAATCTTAGAGACAATCTTATACACCAGATTACAGAGCGCAATGGGCCTAAAGTCCCCAAATGTCTTTGGGTCACCAACTTTTGGAATAAGTGTGATGAAGGTAGAGTTTTGTGCGCCTGAAACATGTCCCCTCTGTCTAGTATACTCCACCATCCTTAAAATATCCTCACCCATGATCTCAAAAAAATGTAGGAACAGCTCAATAGTCCAGCCATCTGGCCTAGGACTCTTCTCTTTTGCAAAATATTTAAGGGTCCCCTCCACTTCATCTAAAGATACCTCTTTGCACAGCTCCCCAGCCTTCTCATCATAAAAAAATCTAGGATAGAGACGAGCCACCTGTAGTTACGATAGCAAGTCACAACCCTTATCATCAAAGTATATTTTACTAAAATAATTCATGGCCAACTCCTGTAAGTCCCTCTCGCCAGAGAATACCATCCCCTCCTCATTAGACATGCGCCAGATGGTGTTGTTATTCCTCCGTGCAGATGCAAATTTGTGAAAAAAATGAGTATTTGTATCTCCATAGTTTACCCAAAGTGCCCGACTCTTCAGTCGCCACTCTTGCTCCTCTTTCAAGTATAATCCTTCCTTTTATGCCTCAAGTTTCTTAAGTAGATCCAAACCCTGACCATCTAATGGACACTGTAAATTATGAGCATATAGCACCTGAAGCTGCGTCTCCACCTCCAATAATGATTGTTTATTCAATAGTTTTCTCTGATGGATCCATTTAGAGACATTCCTTTTCAACACTTTAAGCTTCCAGCAAAATTGGTCCACCGGATTGAGCTCTTGAGAATTGTTGCAGTTCAACCATACGTCCTTTATAAAAGTTTCAAATTCCTGATGAGCCAGCTACGAACAATCAAATTTAAAGGGGTAATTACGCTGCACAATACTCTCCTCCAGTTGCAAGTAAACCAGCCAATGGTCTTAGATCTTCGACTCTCCCACCCATGATCGATACCGAGCACAGACATCCAACAATGAAGCTTTTACCAGAAACTTATCTAATCTCTTATAGATGCCTTCGGCACCACCCCTACCATTATACCAAGTGGGCACAGGGACCCCTGTGCAAACATCAATCAAGTCATTAGCAATAAGCAACTCTGAGAAGAAAGAAGCCAAAACATCCATTTGAGCTTTATGACCCCAAATTTACTGAGCAAGTCTAGTAAAATTTAAGTCACCCGCCACTATAATATTATCCAGGTCAAGGATACGAGATGATTGTAAACCAAGTCAGAATGCCTCCCTGTTCTTATAGGGGGCATAGCAATTCAAAATAGATAACTGATAATCAGAGAATCTGCAAACATCTTTTATCAAGATACCCCAAGAGGTTTGAAACATGGAAAAAACATAATATCTTGGATCCCATGCCACCAAAAGACCCCCCGACATTCCAGTCGAACTGATGGCTGAAACCTCCCATCCACCAAGAATGCTGACAATCTTAGAAATCGCTTGAACATCTTCACACATAGTCTCCTACAATAATAGAACACCAGGGCGGGTAGTAGCAATAAGGTTGGTAAGGGCCCTAACCCGTGACACCCTTCCCAAAACTCGAATGTTAAGAGAACAAATGGACATTAGGGAACCCAAGAGGGGGAGGATGCTGCTCTAAGGCTCCCACAACTCACAAAAGTATCCAAACCCTCCACCCCTAAATCAATCCTTGTAGTAATAGAGATGGGATCCTCACCCTCAGAAGAATCCACTACCTTACGACCATTTTTCTGGGCTTTCCGAAGAGTTACATTACAGAATCTAGCAGAGTTTACAGAATGGACCAAAGGATTAGAGGTCGTATTTTTAGAGAAAATCGGTAGAGGTGTGACAGTACCACCATAATCCGAAATTTTAACACTGGCATCCCCCACAGACAAAGACTCCCCAGATGTGCCGATACCACACTCCAAATCATTCGGAAGAATATCAATCCCCCCAGAGAGTATACCCCCCAAAGTATCATCGCACTATCCCATGGGAGACAAACCATGACAGGAAGAACCCTCCAAAACCGACAAAGATCCCTCCCCAAAAATATCCCTACAGGCATTCGGTTTATCAGAAGCATTCTCACACCGAGAAACTAGCAAATTCTTCTCAGGAAAATCAATAGCCTGACCAATAACCCCAGCAGTAATACGGTCAAATCCAAAGAGTGAGGAGTTATCCAGTCTCACAAATCGCCCCACAGAGTTTGCGATGCCCATCAAAATATTCTCCGACCATAGTTCAATCGGTAGTCCAGGAATGAGGAGCCATAGATGGCAAAAGAACTTCTTTTCCTTTAAAGGGTCGAAAGTCAAGTGCCATCGCTTCAAACAGAATGAACCTTCCTTGCAACACCAGAATCTTTTAAGAATGACCCCAACATGATCAGACTTTGAAAAAATGAACACCAGCCACCCATTCAGGAGTTGTATGACCTGCGGCATATCCCCCACCAACGGCAGCCAATGCTTCCTTACCCACTCCACCAAATCCTTCTGATCTCCAGCAGTGAATTCTAATCTACCCACCACAGCACGAGTCGACAACATCTCAATGTGGTATAAGTTTGTCTCATGCGGGATATGGAAGCTATCCAGACCCTCCCTAACCTTGACAGCTTTAGCCGTGTGCTGCTTACGTGCCTTTTCCCCCGTGAACCATTCAGACCAAGTAGCATGGGATTTAGTACAGTGAACCCTAAGAGGAACCTCATCATAGGCAGAAAGGTGATGTCCCCCCCCGTTCAGCAGAAGAGAAAGGTAAACGTTCACCCAAAACAGCGAAAGGGGATCCAGGGCCCGATATCCCGGTAAGGTCACCCATCAAAACCCAATACACCGGCAGCTGTCAAATGATGTCCGGACCACGGCGACGTGTCACCCAATAGAGAGATGAAACCAGAAATAATAAACAATCCCAATCTTCAAAACAGTCACCTTCAGTACCCGCTGGAACCTACCCCAAATCTAAAAAGACAAAACAAACACCAAATATAGCAGGACTGAAAAAACACAATCAAAAGAGTCGAATATTATGTAGCACATGTAAGCTTGTACTTCCCACTTATTTTTATACTTGGCTCGTACTAGGTTGGTTCATGGTGAACCAACTTGACTCCAAGTCGGTCCTACAAAATATTATCAACTTCGATCGATGTTTACAATCCCACCCTGCAGAAACCAGAGGAAAAGCTCCCCCAAAACCCTAACCAAAGCCATTCCAAGTACCTACCTCTACGTCCTTTGGCCATTTTGCAGAAATGACATATATTTGGCTCGGATCAGCCCCTTTTGGCCATTTTATCCCATGTTAGAATACATTTCTCACAACCCATCCAAATAAAACATTTGAGTTTTATACTTGTGCCCCTCTTTTCACTTGGAATGTGGTCGTCAAGAAAGGTTAAGTGAATTTTTAAAGTGAACCTAATCTTTTTGAGAATTGGCTAAAATATTTTAATGAAAAGTATTAAGTGAGTCTAACTAAAAGTAGAATGTGGACAAAACATTTTAAAATATTTATT
Source organism: Larix kaempferi (assembly GCA_027924585.1). Classification (NCBI taxonomy): domain Eukaryota; kingdom Viridiplantae; phylum Streptophyta; class Pinopsida; order Pinales; family Pinaceae; genus Larix; species Larix kaempferi. Next base: position 18,530,448 of record BSBM01000769.1, read on the forward strand.
TATTCCTCATGAAAACAAAAATGGACTCTTTTGTCTTGAAGGAAGTGTTAAATAATACTTTATGATGAAGAAATTCCTTGAAGAACCTTTGGAAGTTGTATTGTGGATGACTCAAGTGAATCCCTTAAGGGGCATCTATTCTAGATGCTCTCGATTTGGTTTGTAGTCAAAGTATGTTGAGCGTTTCTTTCGATTTGGTTTGTGGTCAAAGTATGTTGAGCGTTTGGATTAAGAGCCCTTTAAAGGTCAAGTTTTGGTTGAATAAAGACAACATTAAATTGAGGAAGTTATTTGAAGAGGCTTTTGAAGACCACGTGGCATTATCAACCACTTTGTTCTTGGTTTATTGGATTCATTCCTCTTTGTTAGGGGTTCTATGTATCTTGTTATTGTATAAGTGGTTTTGATCACCATTTTTTATTGTATTTATATAAGAGTTAGTTGTTGAATAGGAATTTTGTATTATTTTACCCCACCCTAGAGGGGTGGGAGAAATTGAATGTTCAACTTTGATGGGTCATGTAACACAAACTCCTTGCTAATTAACCAAAGCGCATTTGCATATAGCCAAATATTACTTCCATAATTTAGCTTTCATACTTTTAAGGCTTTGGACATATGGACATAGCGAGTCCAATGGGTATTGCACCAAATCCCATCAACAAAACCGCGGGCTAGTGTTTGTGGTCTCAGAATCTTTAGTTGGGTCTCTACATGAAGGCATGGTGTTGGATTGAAGGAATTGGAAACAAAAACTGAGGGCAATTGAATCGATCTAGGGCTATAGAGCATGAAAACCCTAGTGATCATGCCCAAGAAGGAGTTGAGTGGGAGAGCGAATCTCCATAGAAATATCAAGTCCACTCATTACAACTCAAATATAAGGCATTATGTGGGAGGTTGAGCAAATTGTTTATTCCATGTTTCCTTGAAAGTGTTTACACAATATTTGGGGGTGCTTCATGAGATTTGGGGTACATGGTGTATGTTCCACCCCTGGATGTTTTGAGATGGATTTTAGCATGAGAGATGGTCCATGATGGATATGCACAATTGAGATAGCCTTCCCAATGGGTTCTTGACATCGAGATGGTGCAGGCTTGGTGTTATTCCCTTAGGCATTGGAGATCTCTTTCTTGAATGCTACATGATCTTCACGATGGCCACATGGAGGAACCACTTGCTTGGAGAGCACCCTAATTTAGATGAGGATAATTTTGCATCATAAAACAGGGATTCTAGACCTATATGGCATGTGGCAGCTTGGATTCTTGTTCATATGATTGGAAATGGCTCGAGGACACCTAGGGATTTGACAATGTTCTTATAGGGGGTAGTTGATCCAATGGAGTACATTGCTTAAAAGGATCAATGGATTTTATAGAGAATTGTGATGGATGCATTTGGACTTACCTGTGTAGTTACATCATCTTGGAGCACTTATTGAGTGCAATGTCACCTTGGAGCATGATGCATGTACTTTAGAGTGGATGTCTCACGTGTGTTGGCTTGTTAGGCTCATGTAGGTTTCTTGTAATGACTTGTTCCCACATGATATTGTTGGGCTCCCTTACCTCATATAAATAGAGGAAGGTGACAGTATTTCCATCCATATCATCATTTGTGCTCAACTTCTTGGAGGAAATAGTTGGGTTTTCCTCATGAATCCTAGGTGGAGTTATGAAGTCTAGAGGGGGCGTATTCATTTGGAGTTTTCTCTTGTGACTAAGGTTTTCTCTTTTCGAGGATATGTTGGTGATGATCACTTTTCTTTCTCTCTCTTGGCTCTTTGCTTGGTCTTCATCTAGAGTTTTCTCTTATGGAGGAGATGTTGGTGATGATTGCTCTACTTCTTCTCTCTCGTCTCTTTGTTTGTACTCTTTCTCTCTCTGAGTTTCTAGGGTTTCATGGCTTTTCTTGGATTTCTAGGGTTAGGGTTTAACATTTGTAGATTAGATTAGGTTTTTTTGATAACCCCTAGGGTGGATTGGTGACATACCATAGTTTATCACAAATATTAGTACAATAATAGTAGTAATAGTTAATCATAGTCCACCTCATCGTTGATCACTATTTGATTTTTTTCATGACTCATGAGCAAAACAATACAAGGCATAAATTCTAGACCACCGTACACCATTGACCACTGCCAATCCAATTTAGTTGATAGGAGAGATATTGAAAACAATGAACAATGAAGCATAACAATCCAAGGGCTAATGAACTTTGTCTTAAAAAACAAGAAACTTGAAGGATTTTTTTCCTTGCTTTCAAATTTGGCTGAAATTGAACCTCAAGGTTGAGATGCAGCGAACCCTGTCACTTAGGTTGTGACTGAGAGTAGTTTTTAGTTAAGAAGAGACTTTTATTAATATTGGGGAGTAGTTTATGGAGTCATTAGATCCCTTGTTCTAAACAATCCAACTAGGCATATCTTGTATATAACTAGATAACATAGCTTTAATAAAGGGTTCCCTTGACGATTGTACAACAATTCCTTTGTGTCCTTTACTTTTGTTGTTGACATCTATTGAAAAAAATTTTAAGCTTTATTTTATCTCATCATAAGAAAGTTGAGAAATTTCATGATTTGTAATTAAATTATGTAATGCCCCTCCGTCACTTATTGCATTAGTACTAGGGGTCATATCGGGGTTATAGTATAGGCATGTGACCTACTGATGATGGCCACGCTAGTAAACCTTATTCCTGCACAATAGTATTAGACTATGTACAATTATAATAATAATATTATAAGGTCATAGGATTCATAAGAAAAAAGTATATATAACTTGAAAAGATTAAACTGTTTAACAAGTAAGGTAATGGATAAAAAACCAGGTATGTTATGCAATCTCAGGTAAGTATCACTAACCTAGCCTCTGAGTGGTTTTTTGGTTTCAATTCTGATCACTAATCATTCTTTCTACCAATAATTATTCATAATTTTTTTATAATGAATATCATTAATAATTGTCTTGAGAATTATTGATGATAGTAATAATCGTATGATTATTAAACAATTTTTATGAATACTTATTAATAATAGTATTAATAAAATATTTTGACTAATAAGTATGTTAAAGGGTTATTCTCATTATAATTATAATTATGTTTATACTTTTTTTTTCAAAAAAAAAAAAGTCATACTTTATATTAAAAAGTATCAAAGTTTACAGCCATAAAGAAAGCCAGACACTGAGCACATATCCTATAAAGAACAAGCAGAAAATGACCGAGAAAGGGACCACCAGCATCCATGCCCAGATACAAAAAGGGTCCACGGCAACCATGCCAAGAAACAGAGAAGAACCCGAGAATAGCTATGCCAATGAAGAACCAGCAATAACCCGACAAGACAGTGAAACAAGAGCCTAACAATCTACTTATTAAGCTTGTTTGTATTGTACTAATAATTATTAGTAGTTCATTAATACATGTTTATTTTTTAATTGTACTAATAATTATTTATATGTTGAATAATTATATTTGCAACTTAATGCATCTTTTCCTTTCATATATGGAGTTGGTTTAAACAAGGTTTTCCTTTATAGTTACTCAAATAAATATAATTGCTAATATAAATGCTTAATTTCTAACAAGGTTTTCCTTTATTATATAATATTTTTTGAATAACCCTATTATGAATATTAATCATTATGTATATTAATCTTTATTGGAGGATTTTTAGTAATAATCATTAACTAAAGTTTTCATGATTATCTTTTTTAATCTTAAGATTATTACTTTGAAATCATTTAGAGTTTTTTTTGATTAATTTCTTAATTTTTGGAGAATGTTAGAAGATGAAGATGAAGGGCAAGTCAAAAGGGGAAAGGATTGGGCATCTCTACTATCTATTTATACACATGACCAACAACTTATCTACCCATAATCTGTCCTGATGATGAATCCAGCTTGGGAGTCGAAACGTCAACAACAAAAATGCCGACCATGGATGATCCAGAAACCCATTCTAGAACTGCAAACCATGGAAACCTAAAATCTTTAATCATAAACCTATATGGAAAGGAAACTTGTGATGACATCCAGCTTTTGGAAAGACTGAGAATTAGAATTCAGAGAAAAGTTGTTGATCTGGCTTTCTTAAAAAGATGCAGAGAAAACGGTGTGATCCCAGGTTCGCTGTGGTGAATCACCACCTCAGAAACAAGAGAAATGACGGACTATTCACCAGACTCAGCCTTACCCTATTCCGCGGAGAAATCAGACGGGTAAGAGTTGGGTTGGCTAATTGCTCTCAAAAAGCGTTAAAACTCCACCTGCGACTACCAAGTTTGATTAGATGGGATATCTGGAAGACAGTAGATGCCTGCGCTGCTATCGTAGCCGAGAAGGAAGGGCGTGAGGCTGTCAGCAAACAAATCAGAAAATTTGATAGCCTGGCAAACCAACACAGTGAAGAGGTCGACCGTAACCAGAACTGGTTTAACAAACTGGTGGTCAAACTGTCCAACGCGGAGCTCGAAAGAGGCGCAATGAATCTCCTGACGAAAGGCTTGGGGTTTTCCCTATCCCCCAAACACGTTCCTCTCGAAAGCATCATCTGCAGCTTGGAAGATAGCATCCAAACGCTATCGGAGGAAGAAAAAAAAGCAAAGCTCCCAAAAGATAACCTGATCAGGGATGAGCGTGCAACCCTCAGAAACCTAAGGAATACTGAGGAGATCGTAGTCCTCAAGGCAGATAAGGGAGGGGCCACAGTGGTCATGGACTGAGAATACTACAACAAAAAGATGATAGAACAACTAGAAACCATTGGGAGCTATAAGAAGCTACCTGGAAACCACCTCGCCAAATATGTAGCCAATCTATTAAGCCCACTGGTGGAGAAAACAAACTCGTTTATCAAAGACTCCAGGGATTTCATTAAGATCATCAAGGAGGAAAATTTAGATGCACATGCCTTGCTTACAAGCTTTGATGTTGTGGGACTATTTCCCAAAATCCCCCTCGATGAAGCAGTGCAGGTATTATTTGAAGTCGCGGACCAAGAAACTGCAAAGATCGCAGAAGTTTGCCTCCGATCCACCTTCTTCAGCTTTAGAGGTGATTTCTATGAGCAGACCAGTGGATTGGAAATGGGGTCCCCTTTGTCCCCAATTATGACTAATCTCTTTATGGAACATTTCGAAAAGAAGGCCCTTCACTCGTTCTCCTTACAGAACGCAAGATGGAAAAGGTATGTGGATTATACCAATGTGAGATGGCCACATGGAGTTAACGAATTGAACAAATTTCATGAGCACCTTAACCAACTTTCGGAAGACATAAAGTTCACCATGGAAATTGAAGAGAATGGTAGCATTCCTTTTCTCGATGTGCTAATAAAGAAAAAGAACGATGGAACCCTCAGCCATGATGTCTAAAGAAAGAAAACCCACTTGGAAAACTACCTTCACGCTCACTCCCACCACCAACCATCTTAGACAATTGGGGTAATCAACACCTTGGCCATGAGAGCTTTCCACATATCTGAGAAGGAACATATAGAGAAAGAGAAAGACCACTTGACCTCTGTCTTCAAAAGCCTGGGATACAAGAATAAGGACATCTATAAGGCAATGAAAAAAGCAGAAAATTGGACGCAACACACAAAAGAGAGAAAGCCTATCAAGGCCTTCCTCTCCTACATCCAAGGAGTAATGGACAAAATTGCAAGGGTATTGGAGAAAAAAGAAGTATGGACATCCTTCAGGCCAATGGAAATCATTAGATAGGCACCAATATAAAGGTGTGTACAAGGTAGATTGATCTTGTGGAATGAGCTATATAGGAGAGATGGGTCACTCTTTTCAAATAAGGTTGAAGGAGAATGGGACTAACATAAAGAGAGAGAGGACGAATACCTTCGCACTCGTGGAGCATTCTCTCAAAACAAAACACCATGTTTGCCTTGAGAACATGGAACTGCTCATGGTTGAAGACCACTACTACAAACGAAGGGTGAGAGAGGCCTTGGAAATCATAAAGCACCCAAACAACCTGAATAGAGACGGGGGACTTGAAATAAGCGAGAGATGGCTACCTCTAATCAATAAACGAGAGAGGGCTACCTCTAATTAATAAGTAAGGTAATGGATAAAAAACCAGGGATGTTATGCAATCTTAGGTAAGTATCACTAACCTAGCAGTTTATTGGTTTCAATTCTTATCACTAATAATTATTACTACCAATAATGATTCATAATGTTTTTATAATGAATATCATTAATAATTGTCTTGAGAATTATTGATGATAGTAATAGTATGATTATTAAGCAATTTTTATGAATACTTATTAATAATTTTTTAATAAAATCTTTTGACTAATAATTATGTTAAAGGGTTATTCTCATTATAATTATAATTATGTTTATAATTATTAAGCTTGTTTGTATTGCACTAATAATTATTAGTAGTTCATTAATAAATGTTCATTTTTGAATTGTACTAATAATTATTTATATGTTGAATAATTATATTTGCAACTTAATGCATATTTTCCTTTCAGATATGGAGTTGGTTTAAACAAGGTTTTCCTTTATAGTTACTCAAGTAAATATAATTGCTAATATAAATGCTTAATTTCTAACAAGGATTTCCTTTATTTTATAGTACTTTTTGAATAACACTATTAAGAATATTAATCATTATCGGAGGATTTTTAGTAATAATCATTAACTAAGGTTTTCATGATTATATTTATTAATCTTAAGATTATTACTTTGAAATCATTTAGGGTTTTTTTGATTAATTTCTTAATTTTTGGAGAATTGTTGGAAGATGAAGATGAAGGGAAAGTCGGAAGGGGAAAGGAGTGGGCATCTCTACTATCTATTTATACACCTGACCAACAACTTATCTACCCATAATCTGTCCTGATGATGAATCCATCTTGGGATTCGAAACGTCGGCAACAAAAATGTCGACCGTGGATGATTCGGAAACCCATCCTAGAACTACAAACCACGGAAACCTAAAATCTTAAATCATGTTTTGGGTTAATTAAGGGGATTAAAAAGAAAAATAATAAAAAATATATATTATGATCTATTTATTTATTTATGGGATTATTGCATAAGAATATTTGCATGAGGACATGTGTCCCTCCTATGGAAGCTTGCAAGAAGCTTAAAAGGGATGAGGAAGAAGGTAAAGGGGCTTCTTCCATCTTTGTTCCCCTACTTGTGGTGTCTGGAGGTTTGGAGGAGATGGGGGAAAGGAGTTGTGAGTGTTCTTCTTATGTGGATGTTGTTGGCTGGCTTGGTATTACCGAGTGAGGGCTCGGGGCTCTCAGTCTACGACTAATGGGTTGGTTGGGAGGATAGCGGTTCACCCCACATAGTTTATGGAGGATCTGCTACTGATTCTTGATGGTTTCAAAGGTGTGACTGTAAGTTAAATTCTATGTACATGTATGTGCTCTATTTTCCCTTTCCTTTGTCTATTGTTGAGTGTGCCTGCAATTATTTATGAGAATAAATTGAATCTCTCATAATTTAACACATTTTTCTTAATTATTTACATTTCCTTTATGTTGGGTGCTACAATTCAATGTCTCCATTATGTTGTGTTTGTCCTCCCACTCCTTGTAAACTAGGAGAAGAGTAAAAGGGTATCCAACTGGATGACAAAAATGAACTTTTAAACAATTGGAATTTGATTTTTCCCCCTCTGTTCCAACCCTACAAAATATGTTTCCCGCATTTTCCATCGAAGTTGTCAGTACAAGGCCTTCCCTACCCAAATCTTGAGAAAAGTTGTCCAGGATAATCCTTCATGGTCGAGGTTCTACACCTAGCTTTACCAGTTTCAAATGAGATTCAGTTCATTTTAGACCTTCCTAGCCACAAAACTTGCGCCTAACTGGACTAAATTTTTAATAGCCACTTTAATTGCATCATGGATTGGGGTTTGAACAAAATAAAAAGATTAAAGATCCTAAATTCCAAAATCAAGAATCTTTAAAAGACCAATGCCTAGGTGAACTCTCAGGATCTCTGAATCTCTATGGAGTGCCATAGAGTTAAACTCTTCTTTTGTGTATTTTGCAACCCAAGACACAAAGGGTAGAGTCTTCATCACACTATAATACCATTAAGATGACTCTTAGCCTGGATAATATGTAAGCAGTGGACAAGATTGAACTGCATAGATAAACTGGGCAAGTAGTGGGAAGAGATTTAATTCAAACTACAACAACCATGAGGAAATTACATAATACATTGGAAAAAGTGGAAAAACAATTAAAGAGGGAAAAGTTGATTAACATAACCAAGGAAATAAAAATACAAGATCTGGAGCAAAAAATTGTTGCATGGAGTAATAATCCAAAGGATGCTCAACCTATTCAATCTCTATTTCAAGATAGCCAAATTGGCCATAATGTAGTTGCTCAACAATATGACATAAAATAATGTAGCTGCCAAATTATAAAACATTGTAAAATCTTGACGAATCTTGGCAAAATTAGAATTTTACCTCTTGGGGCTTAGGTGAACATCATTTTGAAGAAAAATATGCAAGCTAAGGGTTTTTCTTTTGTGAGTCATATTGGTTTGATTCTTGAAGCCAATATTGTTGAATATAAATGCTAGAATTTGCTTGTATGAAATGTGTTATGAAGGAAGAGTTTTTATTGTGGGTTGTCTCCCTATGATTATCTTTATGCTTATGGCTAGAAATGATAACGATATATCATTCTTGTTGATTTGAGCTAGTTGCAAACTTGTATTCTTCATTTTATAGGCATACCCGCATGCATGTTTGTAGGGTCTCCTTTGTTAGGGTAACTCAAGTGATTTTCTGTAGTGGTGGACAACAAAGTAACAGATAGTTGTTCCTTGTTTATTCCAGTTGCAATTGTCTCATAATCTCATAAAAAAAAAATATGTCCAAGTTTATTCCCATATTGTCCCCACATTTCTCCATCCATCGATGTGAGGGGAGTTTCAAGGTTTATCTTACAGAGAATTGCATTGTAGGTGGGGTTTCTCAGGCTACCAGGGTGGGGGATTTATGTTGTTTAACTATTTGAGTGGGATCTTTGTTTGGATTTGGCCTATTACATTGTTTGTTAGGATGGTTCCATATACACTTGGACAATGAAATGAAGAGCAACATCATTGGTTGGTCGAAAATTCTATTGGGACTTGACCTTCGCTCTATGGAATGGTTTTGACTCTTTATCCACTTTGAGCTTGGTTGTTACTAGGTCGAAAGGAAATATTTGGAATTGAGTGGTGACCCAGGTTGGATGAATTTTCATTCGAGATACCACTTTTTTGTTGGCCCTATTTACATTTGTATTTTTCGTCATTTTGATGGCATCATATCTAAGCATAGACAGCTTGGAAAATATGCACACTATGAAGTTCTTGATATGTGCAAGGTTATCGGGTCTATGGTTAGTTGGATGCTCTTCATGAGGCAACTATACACTTGAACATAGAATAACCGATCAAATTGAGGCTCAAATGGAAAGGAACAAGGATTTGGAAGAGAGATTGGAATCCCAAATAGAAGAGTGGATAAATTGGATACAAACATTGACATGCACTACAAAATAATACTAGATTTTGTTTGTAGCTCACAGTCTATTGTGGATCAGGCTTGAGCTTCCATAGGTTTATTCAAGGAAGCACTCATGGACGAAATTATAGTTCAACATGCACTAGGGGAGCATGATGAAGAAGAAACAAACTAAGCAACACCTGGAAAGCGACAGATTGGTGAAGACGAAATGAAGGAATCCCATAATGGGCATGAATTCAATTAATTAGACCAAGTTTTTCATATGTTTTTTTGTGCCATATTCTTGTATGGACAATTCATTAGAATATATAGTTGTTAAGAATATAGATTACAAGCAGATAGTAGTAAGAATGGCCAGTTTGTAGGTATAGGTTTGTTGATAGAATTGGAAGTTCCAAACAATTTTTTGAATCCCTTAAGACATATTATATCTATTTATTGACCAAGTTGACCATAGTTTTTATATATCAATGAAAATGTTATATATTCTTATTAAAAAACAATTTGTAAACACTATGAACGTAGGCGACATATATTAATTTTTATGTTAGTAGTTTATGAGATCGGATTTCATTAGGATTGGAATTTCAAATTAATTGTACTCATTCAAATTGACCAATTGAAATACATAATTAGTCATATTTAAAAATTTCCTTATATTTTATGATGGAACAGATTATGTTTAAACTTTAAACTCCAATGTAATGTAATTTCTAGAAATTATAAATACAATATAATGTTAAAATACTTCCTAACGAACATTTTAACTCTCAAAATTTAAACCTAGATCCTACCATAATCAAGTCCATGCCAAACTCAATTTTGTGAAACACCAATATAAAATATTGTAATTATCATAAAAGTAAGGGGAAGATCAATATTGTTATTGGCATTTCATACTTCTTAAACTAATTAATTTGTTTATATTTGAATAAAATTGTCACTTTAGTTCTATTTTTTGCACTATCTTTTGTAGTTATATTAGTGCACACACATATTATCTGCAATTGTATTATACTTTATTTTAATTTGGTATGAGTTAATATTATAAATATAATAGAAATATGCATTGTGGTATGAAATTAATACTGACATCTAATATTGATTTTTTTTATTTTTTTATTTTTATCATAACAATTGATTACCCCATATATGATGATCCAAATTATGTTGAGCCTGATTCAAATATAGGAGAAGATGATGATGATGATGGTTACAATGGCGATGAAGTTGATTAAGATGTCGAGTTTGATGATCATGATGAGGATCATGACCATGATCTCGATGGTGATGCTAGTGTTGCTAGTTAGATGCTAATATTATGCATGAGCATGTTGCATTTTGGATTATATTTACATGTATTGTTGTTGATATATAACTATGATATCTTTATCATTTTGACTTTTATATTTATATATGGAGATCATACAACTTATTTCTTGTTAGGTTGGTATTTAAATCTTATATATTTGACTTCTTTTTACTTTACTATAATGATATCCATGAAAGGTTTTGATATGTTGATCATACATTTGAATTTTAGTTGATTTGATTAAGGATGATGATGGTATTATCAGTATTGACTTGTTACTTTATATATATTAGAAATTGTCAATGTTCTTTTGATGGATAATTACTATGTATGATGATATGTACTACTTTTGGATGGATGTTGTGAATTTCCCTTAAACATCCTCACAAATGTTATGCTATAAATTTGAATTCTTAATGATATTTGATAACTTTGATATATTTCAATATTTAACTAAAATTAATAAAATGGATGCAAAATCAATAAAAAATGTTATATTACACTATTAATAATTGAAATTAATATTCTTAATTAAGAATGGACACAAACAAAATGTAAAATGGATGCAAGATTAGACGAAACACTAGATGCAAAATAGGACGCAAAAGTGGACATCACACCAAATGCAAAACTAGATGTAAAAAGGGACTCAACTATTAGACACAAATATGGGTAGAAAACAGGGCACCAAACTAGACGCAATACTAGTCCCAAACCCAAACATAACATAGGTCATAATAATAGATGCAAAAGTGGATTCCTAACTGGATGTAAAATTGGGCACACAATTAGGCACAAAACTGGATGCAACACTAGGCATAAAACCAGACGGAACTTTGGGCGTAAATTAGGCACAACACTGGGAGAAAAATTGGATGCAAAACTAGGCGAAACCCTGCATGCAAAAAGAGAAATAAAACATGATGCAAAATTGGATGGAATATAGGACACATATGTAAAATTGGATGCTAACCTAGATGCAAAAAAAGACGTAAAACATGATGCAACACCGAGCGCAAACCTGGACACAAAAAAATACATAAAAGGAGACAAAAAATTGGATGCAAATATGGACTCTACATTAGATGCAAAATTGGACATAATTGGATGCAAAATAGGCCACAAAATTGGGAGCAAAAATCGATGTAAAGGTAGATGCAAAATAAAATGCATCATTGGATGAAAAACTGGGTGCAAACAAGGACATAACAAAGGACACAAAAAGGGATGCAATACTAGATGCAAAATTGGGTGCAAAGAAAGGACTTAAAAAAGACGCAAAAAAGGATGAAAAAAAATTGGGTGCAAAATTGGTTGCAAAAATGGATGTAAAAAGGATGCAAAATTTGGTGCTTTATGAAATTGTACAACAACACCAACTTTAGCGAAGAATTGTTCACCACAATTGAAAAAAATTACACTAAAAGCTGGCACTAAATTCGGTGCAAATTCGAGTTTTTGTTGTAGTGATCCCAACTATAAATTTTCTTCTTAGGTACTATATCCAAAGTTTATAACCTTTTATATCATCTTTATAACCAATAAAGATACATTTTTCAACATTATTATCCAATTTACTCCTATTTTCCTTTGGAACATGCACATAAGCATTGGAACCAAAAACTTCGAGATGTTTAAGAGAGGTATCTTTACTAGTCCATGGATCATGTGGAGTTTTTTCAACTAGTGTTGATGTAGGTGATCGATTTACCAAGTAACATGTAGTATCCACTACCTCTGACCAAAATCCCTTTGATAATCATATACCACTAAGAACACTCCTTTCCTTCTCCATCAGTTTCTTGTCCATCCTTTCTACATATCCATTATGTTAATATTTGTAAGGAGTACTATTTTTCCTTACTATTCCACACTTCTTATAGATATCCTTGAAATCATTTCCGCAAATATCTCCACCATTATCTATCCTCAACTCTATTTTATTCTCTCTTGGTTTTCTACAAGAGATAAACTCTTTAAATTGATTGAAAACCCCATATTTCTTATGAAGGAAATAGATCCATGTGTTCCTCAAGAAATAATCAATGAATGAAACATAATACACAGATTTACCTACTAATGAAACATGAACAAGTCCAAACACATCATTGTGTATTTGATTCATTTTCTCTTGTAGAAATAGATGGAAATATCACCCAATTTTGTTTATTATATATGCAATGTTCACATAAATAAAATTCTAATGAACAATAAGATATACATTCAAATATACCTTTACCATCTAATTCTAGAAGACCCTAATTCTCTCCAATATGTTCCATTCGTTGATTCCATAACATAGCATTGTCTTGTCTACAGGGACAATAGGGGTCTCTTATTTTACATTTATATCCTTAGGAACATTAGAAAAGTTACTCCCATCAATGAATGTGATTCCTATAAAATTGTACAAAGTTACAATTCTAACTCCCCACATCAGCATCATTGCTCCTTGAACCATCTTGCATATGTCATTTTCAAATACAATTTGGACACTTGGATCACCCATCTTACTTATAGATATTAGTTTTATGGCTAAATATGGAATGTGAAAAATCCGAAGAAGAGATCTAATCCTTCCATCTTTGATAAAGAGCTTGAACCTTCCACTTCCTATTAGTTTGGGTGTCTAGTCCTCTCTTAGGAAAACATCACCTCCATTGTACTTTTAATTTTCACAAAACCAATCATTGTGAGGATTCATATGAAATGAAGAACCTAAGTTGATCAACCATACATCATGATCTGCATGTGTAGCTATAAATACCAAGTAAAAATCACCTCCTTCATATGTAGAGGGTTTCATTTCTGTGGAAGGAGCATCATCATAACACTTACCTTTATCAATGCTCTTAGATGTACAATTTTTCTTATAATGCCCTGCTTTACCACATTTCCAACATTTCTTTTCGAATTGTTTTGAATATTTAGATCTATCTCTAGATTTAGATTTACCCCTAGAATAACTATTTTTATCTATTGGGAATGACCTCCCAAATTAAACATCCTTGCTTACACCCTCCATGTATTTTCTCGTCATTTCCTCTAATAATAAAGATGTAACAACAACCTCAAACTTTAACATGGATTTAGTGGCACTATCAATTGCTACAACTAGATTATCCCAAGGGTATGACAAAGAGTATAGCAAGGTAATGTTAACAGCCAAATTTTCTCACCTTCCATGTCATCAGTTTCATCATACTTATACATCATCATTCCATATCATTAGCACCATTTTTCCAGATCATTCCATCCATATGACCTTGGGGAAGTAATAAAAAACCAAAATATGAAGTTCAAACCATGAATTGACCACCCTAGAAGGAGGTCACGACTTTTCCCTTTAAATCAACAACTTGGGTTGCATCTTTTCCCTCGGTAAGCACGATCTGGTACCAAAACTTGATTTTCATCAACATTTTTTTTATTTCCTACCTTCTTCATGAATAAAGGGCTAAAAGTGGACACTTACCTTGATGTCGTCCAAAGTTAGTTATGGATCTAGGGCCCAAAAACCTAATTTCTCCTCTAAGCAATCAAAGCAAATGGAGAGTGTTCACATTTCTTCTAAGCCGATCTCTTGACCACTCTTGTGCCTATAAAAAATCCCTCAAGGTCATCATTTCATACACACAACTTCCATTTCTCACTCATATGGTCATGCTGCCAAAATTCTCTCAAAACTAGGAAAAATCCATATCATACTTTCTACTTCACATCAAGGAGATCACCATTGTGATGGTTGGATGGAAGTTGTGAGGTTGAAAAGGAGACAAATAGACCTTCCCTTGGATGGCTACAGAGGCCCCTCTTCCTCTTCACTATACCAAAGTACTCATTTATGTACCACTTATTTGTGATAATATAGAAAACCATTATGTGATTCATTATGCATTATCTTGGCACTCTTTATGCGTGATATGATATAAGAATGATGAGATCTTGTTAGTTTAGTTTAGTTTATTTTGTTGTTTTTTTTCTCTCATTTTGAATCTATACCAAAGTTGTACAACCCTTTGGTATGTGCCTTTTGCACATGTGGGAGATTATTCACACCACACAGGTAATACACCTATCTTCATCCTCCATCTTAATAAAGAAGCCAATTGACTTACTAGAGTATTAGAGACATTTAGATGATCTACCATGGTGTCACCATCCTCCATCCTAAGATGAAACAACTTCTTTTAAAGAAATAACTTGTTTAATAGGGACTTTGACTGATATAAATTCCCCAGCTTATCCCACAACTTCTTTTCATTTTTTTCTCTAGAAACATTTAACAACACTAAATCTGAGAGTCAAAGTCAATTGAGCTTCTCACTTTTTCTCCATATTTTCCCAATCTTCTGTTGGAATACTAGTCGTCTTTGTAGTTAGATCCACAACAATCCATTGATCTATGTTCACAAGAAGATATTCCATTTTCATCTTCCATAAATCGAAGGGTTGGTCATTAAGCTTCTTAATTTATATTCTTGATCTGCTCACCATTTGCTTGCATAAGATTCATTGTGCAAAGCTCTCACTCCAACACAGGTTTATTATTGACCAAATATACCCTTTCTCTTCACATGATGAGATAAACCCTAGAAACAAAGGTGCCCCCCTATAGCTAATAACCCCACTTTGATACTATATTAAGAATTTCGATAAACTTTTGTGAATGAAAACAATACTAAATATAATCTAAAACACAACAATTAGCAATGGCTCACACACACATTAAACAAATATTTACCCCAGAAACCCAAAATTGGGAAAAAATTACTCCTTAGAGTTTCTCCACTCTCTATCTTATTATACTATCTTTTCTATTTACAATATAATATTATAGAATCCAAAACCCTATTCCATTAACCCGAATTAGATTACAACCCCAATTACTTGATCAGAATTAGTTTACATTGGGCCAAAAACACCCCAAAAAAATTTCTTGGGGACACTTCCATCGAAAAATCAATGGAGAGATCATCCCCCCCACACACCCCATGAACCCTCAATGGGGACCTCATTTCCCCCGCACCCCACCCCCTGAACCCCCCTTTCTTTAGGAACCAATAAAGACTACAACACATGTTCAACACAAACGTTTTTTAGGTATATTTAACCACCATTGGAATTATATCAACATGTAAGATGCAATGATGACCATTTGGACAATTGTTAGAAAGTTTAGAGACCCAGAATTATATTTCTTTAACCCTTAATGGAGAATTTTTAATTCTATTCCATTAATTTGGTTTCCAAGATCTAAGCCAAATTGCACCTTTAGGTCCCAAATTTTGTTTTCCCCATTCCATAAAAACTATGTATATACATTTTGGATTAATTGTGACATGAGGTAGAACTTCACTAGAGTGCTAAAAATTTACTAAATTTTGAGAAATATCCTGACAATATCAGTTGTGTAGTAGACTTTTGCTTTATCATGATATTGGATATTTCATGATAGATTTTATTTTAGATTGTTACAATATTTTCTCAAATGAATTGGAGGATTCCAAGAAAGAGTTGATTGTTCAGTCAAATCATTTCATGGAAAAATATATTTCTTATGGAGAAGGGGTTGTTGGAGAGCCCCAACAAAATGAAAAATTAAACTTATATGTCATATTTTTAAGGAATAAAGGAAGGCACGGTCAATTATAGAGAGCTTGGAGGTTGATTGATGACAGAAGTAACAAGTGCACAAATTCTTAGAGAAAATGGGAATACCTCATGGGGGATTATGACGCCAAATGGGAGAAAAAACTAGATGTTGAAGTCCTATAGAAAATTGGAATCCTTCATGGGGGAGTATGACACCAAAGTTAGTGAGGAGAAGGAAATATTATGTAGGTTACCCGTGTTAAGGATAAATGGATATATGGCTAGACATGGTACTTTAGAGAAAGTATGTCTTGGAATAGACTGTGTTCGAATGATTTGGGAAGACTTTCATTGATCAATGTTGGTAGAGTGAAGGTTCTAGAAGGGATGAGAGCACATATATGGAAAACATTGGTTATATATATATGAGGTTTGAACTTTAAGAAGTTGGAATGGGATATGATGACTATAATGAACATGCCAATGAGAGTGACAAGTTATAATATGTCATGTATCTATGTGAGAGTTGAGCTACAAATATACTTTGGATTTAATGTGGTGTTTTCATTGCCTAACAATCCAAGATAGTAATCTTTAATGTGGAATTTTCATTTCCTAACAATCCAAGATAGTAATCTTTAATGTGGTATTTTCTTGAGGAAGGATAGGATGACCCTTCCTCAAATGTATACTTTGGGTTAAGCGTCATCTAGAGGAAGGATTGGTGGACCCTTCCTAAAATGTGGAAATCGAGACAAACATCATGTAAATGAAGGATAGACTGACCCTTCCTCAAATTTGGATGAGTTAAGAATCATCTAGAGGAAGGATCAATCAATCCTTCCTCAAATTTGGACCTCGGTTCAAGCATCATATAGAGGAAGGATTGGTTGACATATACTCAAATATAGTAGCCAGGAAACATTTATTCTAGAGTAATGATCATCCAAACTTACTCAAATAACGTAGTCATGAAACCATTCAACTAGAGGAAGGACCAGCTAACCCTTCCTCAAATACGTACTACTACAAAAAAGACCTTTAGAAGCAATCATTTTCCCAATCCAAAAGTGGAATTGGCGGAGGTTTTAGCATTAGCGACAATTTTGCAACCCCCCCTAAAGGCACCACTGCTAAAATTAAATCCTTTTAGCAATGGTTTTTGAAGAAATATAAGTCGCCCCCAAAAGTGACTTTTAGGGGTGGTTTTGAAACGCCACCAAAAAATGACTTTTGGCGGCGGTTTGGAACCACTCGTAAAAGTAAATTTTTTGCGATGGTTCTAAACCGCTCCTAAAAGTGACATTTTGGGGGCAGTTATATCTCTTCCAAACCTGTTTCTAAAAGAAATGACTTTTAGCAGTGGTGCCTTTAGGGAGGGTTTGTAACCCCCTCGAAAAGTGAATTTTAGGGGTAGTTTAGAACCCCTACACAACAACCTATAGGGCTGGTTTATATCTCTTCAAAAAACGTTGCTAAAAGGACTGACTTGTTGGAATTGATTTAATACTAAGAGGGGGGAGAATCAGTATTAGCACTGTTATGAGAAATTTTTACCTTATTTAACATATTAGTCCTTAACTTAATCTTGATATTTAATTATGAATCCAACATAAATAAAACATTAATCCACATGTGCACCAAGACAAAAAACACAAAACAAACAAAATTTTGACGTGGAAAACCAAATGGGATAAAACCACGGAATCCTCTTTTGTAATTAAAATATTACATTCAAGGATGCATTGAGTTCCTGTGTTTACCAACACCAATTAGAAGGAGGAACCGACCCCTTGGTTTTATAGGAACTGACCTAAAGGAAGCACCAACTCCCTGTGTTCTCCAGCACCAACTAGGAGGCTACGACCTCCTGCTCCTTGCCCCGTCTGGCTGCCCAGATCAACAAAATAAGATGTTTCCTTACTGAACTTCCAACATGTGGACACTTCTGATATTAAGATATTAGTTCTATTATGCGCTACCTTTGTATGTAGACAAATCACTATCAACGTGCTACATACATTACTTGACTTCTCATTCCACTCAATTATTCACTTTTGCTGATGACTTACTCCATGTATGGTGTGCTACTGATCTTGTAGTCTGCGTCACATTTCACTGTGTCATTCTTCTAATGCACAATTGCACTCACCAACTAAGACTATGCTTCAATTGATAACTTTTTGTTCTAAAATTATGCACCCGTATCAAATGGAACTGCGCACTTATTGAGATGTGTCCGTTATGTTTAAGTGCGACAATCTTTTAGGTAATCTGAAACATATTTTGCATCAAGTGATTCATCCTTTTGGTTCAACACACATGTCTTAGATCATCCTCATCATAACACGCATACTAGATACCGTTGCTACTCTATCATTTGCACATATGATGGACGTCTTTACTTCACACACTTTAATTCAACCTTTATTCATCATCCAAACTTCTGGGCATCTTCTAATATACTTTGGTTCTGTCTCTTTCCTTCTATATTACAACATTTGTGACTATATAAGTGCTATCGACAATACTGTCAATCAGTCCTCACGCACTTTCGCATACTTCTATAATTCTTCCTTTCATTATTTACGCAATAGTGATAGATCTATGACATCATTTTGCACACCATCAATATATCATTCTGCTACATGTGCGCACTCGGATCCTCGCTAGATCATGCTATTTTTTCCTTGAGCCCTTGATGCCCTGAATATCAAACTGAATCTTCCTCTTGAAGCCTTATATCATTTCCATCAAGCTTACCTCAAATCTCCAACTTGCTTCCCTATTTATACATGTCCTGCATGGATTGTATGTCCACAAGTTGGTTGTGGTATTCCCTTTTCCTTGCTTCATGGATTTTGCGTTTTCCACGTGTCATCTTCTACACTGCTGATATGTCATCCCTTGTGAGTCTAGCGCATTCATGGTCCATGACTTAGTGGGAATTACACCTCAGCGGTGTAGTCTTGAGCTGTCGATGTACCATTTCTTTGTGGTATGTGCACATTCTTGGTCCTTGGATTAGTGGGACTTTTACCTCATCTTGCGCTCTTGATGTGTCATCTTTTTGTGGAACTTGCACATACTTGGTCCTTAACTTAATGGGAATTCAACCCTTGTGTTACTTTCACTTATGGGTCTTGTGCACTTGCTGTACCATTTGCTGTGGAATTTGCACATATACTGACTTCAACCACTACACTCTTCTTGGAACTTGTGCGCACTTCAATAACTGAAAGTATCTTCTGATTGGTGAGTCTTGTGCGCTTTCAGTACTGTGCAACCATAATTTGTTTCATACTTCTTCTACACTTCCAATCTTTGACGATACAATGCTTAGGTTTACTTGCACATTCTAGAATCTTCTCTTGACATGCTTGCGCACTTGTACCTTTGCTTAACCAACTCCTTGGATACTTGTGCAAGTGTACCTTTTTCCAACCATTTCTTTGGCTGCTACCTTGAGAGTATATGAATTGGTGGACTTGATATCTCCGCAGGTACCACATGTAGTAGGATTTATTACTTATGTACTTCTTTGAACTGGATATGCATGATGTACCTTCCTTATGTACTTATTCACACTGTACATGCATGATGTATCCTTGGACACACATCTTTAGACTGGATGCAACTTCTATATATACTTCTTTAGACTGGAATCCATATCCTTCACCAACTTACGCATATAATTCTTCAAAGTGGCTTCCATATACTTCTTCAAACTTTTGTAGGAACACTGAATCCACTTTGACATCAGTTGACATCAATGACTCAAAATGAATCAATTGGCATCCTCTTTGACATTAGTTGACATCAATGACAACCAAAGTTCAACAATGTCCAACTTTGGAATTGATGTCAACACCTTATGAAGCTATGTATGATATTCTTGATTTGTATGCTTCATATGTACTTGTCATAGTGCTCCCCTTGATTTCTTTGAGCTTTTGAATTCTACACATTTTGTTGTCGATACTTCTTCTGCTTTCTGTTACTTCTGCGCATGTGATTTTTTTTTTCTCTACTGTGTTTTTATGTCATTTCTTCAATAATATGCATTCATACTCTTTCACGTCTACTGCATATTTATGTTATCTACTTCATGCTATTTCATGTTTGATGCATCTTTATGATATCTGCTTCACGCTCTTTCATGTGTTCTTACTTCGGTTGCATATCTTCTTGGCTTCCTGCTTCTTCTACAATCAGCTTTATGCATCTTCTCCATGTTGGTTGCATTCAACTTCATGTCATGTCTACAATCAGCTTCATGCTTTACTACGTGTTATTTTTTCTTTATTCTCTTTCACAACTTCTCATGCATCTTTTCTCCTCGGTTTCTTTGGTTCTTCTTAGCTTCATGCATCTTCTACTCCTTTGACATCAATGGAAAATAGGTGCCATTACTTGCACAATGTAGGTTCTTCTTTCATTTTGTTTTGTGTCATTCTTTGCTTCAACTATTTCAGGGATGAATCCCCCTATCTTCATTCTCCACTGTTCCTTTGTTGATATCCTGTAATTCTACATATTTCCTTCATAATTATCTTTTATTTTATTTTTTTTATTTTTTATTATTTTTTATTTTTTGTGTATAGGTGCTATCTTCCTTTTGTACCTCAATCTCTTGTTCCTGTCACACCTACTTCATCATCCTTTGTGCAATGGATCATGCCTGCATCATTTCATGCCAACTCCGTATTGCCAATCCTTTCCTACTTTTGCACTATCTTTTCATTTGCTTCCTTTTTGCGCCTAACTGCTTCATCTGTCGCATTTACTGCACTGTAACAAGGCCTTGCCACATTTAATGTCATTGCATTCCTTGCCAAGGAAACCAAATATTTGGCACGTTTATATGCTCATATTTAAAGGAGATATTATACTGTGTTCATGTGGGAACAATTATGTGTCGCAATCGTACTTGAGCTTCTGGGGAAACATCATTCCGTCACATGAAACAATGGATTGGATTTCTACGTTTTGTACACCTTCCAAAACCTATTAAATCTAGAATTCAATTTTGGCGACTCCACCACCTTCTTTGATTTGCATGATATTGAATGCATATCTCATCAAATTAATTCCATGCGTGCTAATAACTTCTATTCAATTCTATAAGAGTTCCATGAACAATACCTTGTTCATCACCATTAGCATTCCTGCATTTATGTGTCACATTACCTTCTGGTTATTCTCCTTTCTTCCAATGGCATTCTTCTACCAAAGAATGAATAGCTGTGAAAATCCTCACAGTAGATCTAAGAGCTAATGTATACCTCACAAAGATAGAAGAGTCGTCAATGCAGTGTAAATGAGCAACAGAATAATAATACAGTAGAACTCGGATAGAAGCAAAATAACTTCACACACACTAATTCATTAATCACAAATGGACAAATAAATAATACAATGCATAAGGATTCGAATGCCAAGGTGGCAATTCAAATTAGCCTTCATGGAGAGATCAAAATATCACTGGAGTGTCATCAAAGCACAACTAGAAGTCTTCATCATCATCAGTGGAGTCATCAATGCACAAGTAACTGTCAATCATCAGTCAAACTGAGTCTAACTAAGTGTGGTAGGTGTAACTAGAACATGGAGGCACTAACTGAATGAAGGAGGCTCAATGGAGGGTGCATGAGGAGCTAACTAGAGTCAGAATGGGTAGTCTAGTCTCACTGGAGGTCTATCGGAGTGATACAGTTAGTTGAGAGTCAGTCTAGCCTTAAATCAAGGAAAGAACTGAAGTAAAACTGAAAGGTAGGTGAGAGAGGGCGCATGAGATGCATGTAACTGTACGCAGGGTGCACTAAGCACTAGGAGGGCTAAAACTGATCAGTGAGAAGCTCCCGGGGCTAGCTAACTGAGGGCTAGGTGTTGGGTCTGATGACTGGGATGCATGCAATTGCATGCATGCATGCAAAATCATGACTACATGCAAAATGCATGCATGACTGAAAATGAAAAAATGGATAATGATGGTAGGACTAGGATGGACTATAGGAATATCCTAACACCCCCCCTTAATCCATCCCGGGACCTGGTACTTAGACCAAAGGTCACCCAATACAATGAATAATAATAACAGTCAATAAACCTAGGAAATGGGGAAAACTTCATGGGAAAAATACCCCCCCCCCTCAAAATAGACTAGAAGGCACACAAAATAATTAATGCTCCAAACTCAAGCAGGTGTGATGCTTGGTCATATGTTTGGAGATATATTCTTCTTGGGAAGAAGTGGTTCATGCTCAAAAAGCATGTTCTTGTACTTGCTCTTTAGATCGAATGTGATGAGAACAAATCAAAAAGTATAAGGATGATCCTTGAACCTGTGATTCGAATCAGCTGAGGTAGGATCAAAAACATGAATGTGTAGATAGTCTTTTGTTTTCTCCTTCAAACCATCATGGGTGATATTATGCTCAAAAGAGCCATCAAATGTCAGTGATTGCTTGGAATCCAAATCAAATCTAAGACTTGAATCATGGTTTCTTAAGATCTCCTTTGAACCATCTGAGGTGATATCTAAACTAGTAAATGCATGAGAAATTATCCCAAGCGAATGGCAATGGCCATCATCTTCAATAACCTTCTGAAGAGCATGAAATAATGATCTTACAGTAGTAAATAAGAGGTGATTGATCAAGGAGAGTGAATGCATTACCTCCAATGGCTGATTTGACCTCCGAAGCATTCAATAGATCATGATGCAAACTAACAGACTCTGGTGCATGAGAGGATTTAGGAACCTCTGCAATTTCTAGCATGTGAGTTGGCACATAATTCGAAATAGAAGAAATTTGGAGCATGAGTATAGAATACGCAATTTCTTCTTCTTTGTGGACAACTTCAATATGAGATATGTTTGATATTGATTCATGATCAATGAGATTATCAAGGAGGGCGAATGCATCACTGGGCTTTCTCTCGAAAGGGTTTGGACCAATCCTTTCATTCTGTTTGCCAAATCTTTCATCCAGATGGGCCCATAGCTCTTTTGGAGATTCAGCAGAATCAATGAAGTGGGTAAACATACAACAAGACATAGAAAGAAACATTTCTCCAGAGACACTATCACCTTTATTTAACCAGTCATTCTCTTCTTCAGAGGACTCGAACTCTCTTTCAAAACAAGAATCAAAGAGATCATGGCTCTTCAAATATGCTATCATTTTTTGTTTCCATTCATCATAATTGAATGGATAAAGAGGAGGGATTTCTTTTGAATTCATGGAAGCTGTAGAAGACCTGCAAAAACAATAGAAAAGTCTGCAACTGCTACTGCTGCAAAAGTGCAGAAACTGCTGCAACTGCTACACTCGAAATCTTGATAATAACCCGCAAAAAACTCTCAGGAATGGAGATAGACAATACTCTCAACATGCTCTAATACCATGTGAAAATCCTCACAACAAATCTAAGAGCTGATGTATACCTCACAAGAAAGATTATGATTAAGCAAGAAGATAGAAGAAGAGTGGTCAATGCAGTGTAAATGAGCAACGGAATAATAATATAGTAGAACTTGGATAGAAGCAAAATAACTTCACACACACTAATTCATTAATCACAAATGGACAAATAAATAATACAATGCATGAGGATTTGAATGCCAAGGTGGAAATTCGAATTAGCCTTCATGTAGAGATCAAAATATCACTGGAGTGTCATCAAAGCATAACTATAAGTCTTCATCATCATCATTGGAGTCATCAATGCACAAGTAACTGTCAATCATCAATCAAACTGAGTCTAACTGAGTGTGGTAGGTGTAACTCGCACATGGAGGCACTAACTAAATGAAGGAGGCTCAGTGGAGGTGGCATGATGAGCTAACTGGAGTGAGAATGGGCAGTCTAGTCTCACTGGAGGTCTATCAGAGTGATAAAGTCAGTTGAGAGTCAGTATAGCCTTAAATCAAGGAAAGAACTGAGTACAACTGAATGGTAGATGAGAGAGGGTGCATGAGATGCATGTAACTATACGCAGGGTGCACTAAGCACTAGGAGGGATAAAACTGATCAGTGAGAAGCTCCCGGGGCTAGCTAACTGAGGGCTGGGTGCTGGGACTGATGACTGGGATGCATGCAATTGCATGCGTGCAAAATGATGACTGCATGCATGACTGAAAATGCAAAAATCGATAATGCTGGTAGGACTAGGATGAAGTATAGGAATATCCTAATACCCCCCCTTAATCCATCTTGGGCCCTGGTAACTGAGACCAAATGTCACCCAATACAATGAATAATAATAACAGTCAATAAACCGAGGAAATGGGGGAAACCTCATGGGAAAAATACCCCCCCTCAAAATAGACTGTAAGGCACACACAAAAATAAATGCTCCAAACTCAAGCAGGTGTGATGCTTGGTCATATGTCTGGAGGTATCTTCTTCTTGGGAAGAAGTGGTTCATGCTCAAAAAGCATGTGCTTGTACTTGCTCTTTAGATCGAATGTGATGAGAACAAATCCAAAAGTATGAGGATGATCCTTGAACCTGTGATTCGAATCAGTTGAGGTAGGATACAAAAAATGAATGTGTAGATAGTATTTTGTTTTCTCCTTCGAACCATCATGGGTGAAATTATGCTCAAAAGAACCATCAAATGTCAGTGATTGCTTGGAATCCAAATCAGATCCAAGACTTGAATCATGGTTTCTTAAGATCTCCTTTGAACCATTTGAGGTGAGATCTAAACCAGTAAATGCATGAGAAATTATCCCAAGTGAATGGAAATGGCCATCATCTTCAATAACCTTCTGAGAGCATGAAATAATGATCTTACCGTAGTAAATAAGAGGTGATTGATCAAGGAGAGAGAATTCCGTTACCTCCAATGGTTGATTTGACCTCTGAAACATTCAGTAGATCATGATGCAAACCAACAGACTCTGGTGCAAGAGAGGATTTAGGAACCTCTGCAATTTCTAGAGTGTGAGCTGGCACAGAATTCGAAATAGAAGAAATTTGGAGCATGAGTGTAGAATCTGCAAGTTCTTCTTCTTTGTGGACAACTTCAATATGAGATATGTTTGATACTGATTCATGATCAATGAGATCATCAAGGAGGGCGAATGCATCATTGGGCTTGCTCTCGAAAGGGTTTGGACCAATCCCTTCATTCTGTTTTCCAAATCTTTCATCCAGATGGGCCCATAGCTCTTTTGGAGATTCAACAGAATCAATAAAGTGGGTAAATATACAACCAGACATAGCAAGAAAAATTTCTCCAGAGACACTGTTACCTTTATTTAACCAGTCATTCTCTTCTTCAGAGGATTTGAACGCTCTTTCAAAACAACAATCAAAGAGATCATGGCTCTTCAAATATGCTATCATTTTTGGTTTCCATTCGTCATAGTTGAATGGAGAAAGAGGAGGGATTTCTTTTGAATTCATGGAAGCTGTAGAAGACTTGCAAAAACAATAGAAAAGTCTGCAACTACTACTGCTGCAACTGCTGCACTTGAAATCTTGATAATAACCTTGAAAAAACTCTCAGGATGGAGATAGACAATACTCTCAACATGCTCTGACACCATGTGAAAATACTCACAATAGATCTAAGAGATGATGTATACATCACAAGAAAGATTATGATTAAGCAAGAAGATAGAAGAAGAGTGGTCAATGCAGTGTAAATGAGCAACAGAATAATAATACATTAGAACTAGGATAGAAGCAAAATAACTTCACACACACTAATTCATTAATCACAAATGGAAAAATAAATAATACAATTCATGAGGATTCAAATGCCAAGGTGGCAATTCGAATTAGCCTTCATGGAGAGATCAAAAGATCATTGGAATGTCATCAAAGTACAACTAGAAGTCTTCATCATCATCAATGGAGTCATCAACGCACAAGTAACTGTCAATCATCAGTCAAACTGAGTCTAACTGAGTGTGGTAGGTGTAACTGGCACATGGAGGCACTAACTGAATGAAGGAGGCTCAGTGGAGGGTGCATGAGGAGCTAACTGGAGTCAGAATGGGTAGTCTAGTCTCACTGGAGGTCTATCGGAGTGATACAGTCAGTTGAGAGTCAGTCTAGCCTTAAATCAAAGAAAGAACTGAAGTACAATTGAATGGTAGGTGAGAGAGGGCACATGAGATGCATGTAACTGCATGAAGGGTGCACTAAGCACCAGGAGGGCTAAAAATCATCAGTGAGAAGCTCCTGGGGCTAGCTGACTGAGGGCTAGGTGCCGGGACTAATGACTGGGATGCATGCATGAAAAATCATGACTGCATGCATGACTTAAAATGCAAAAATGGATAATGCTAGTAGGACTAGGATTGAGTATAGGAATGTCCTAACAATAGTTCCCTTGAGAATCTGTGACTTGCAGTTCATACCCAGTAGTCTGAATTCACATGCTTGAGGATTGAGCTAGGCATCTGGAAATGGGGAGTGGAGGAAACAAAGTTCCATCATCAATATTCTCAGTCACAGGTGTATCTCGGGAATTCTGAACAACTGACTTATCTTACTCATCAGGTTGACAATATGGACTGCCAACAACAACTAATTTTGAATGAACTATCCCTACTTCGGCCTCAGCATACTAAACTACCATCGTCTGCAATTATGCAACTTCTTCCTGTGCGTCCTTCTTTTGAGTGTACTGTGCTGGTCTCGGTTGACTTGGAGCTTCGTCTTACACATCAGCCAGACTCAGAAATTGACCTCAAACTGTGGCTCTAGATTACTTCAGTACTTCTCAATTTTGTCTCCTTCACTCATTCTTCTTGTGTACACCTTTTGGCCTTTGCATGGAGTCTTGAATCATGCAATTTTGTAACCACACTGATTTTGAATATAATGGAATTTTCATTTTGCGCGGACTCATGTCTTTCCTTCAGCAATGTTTGTACCATTTCTTCATGCGATAATTTTCCTTTTGTCTGCAATACTTAATTCAAACAATTACTCTGTTATTTATTGGATCACATGCAAGATAACTTAGCAACAACTTAATGTGTGCATGTATTCGAACTTTCTTTTCTCCAATATTTCCAACTTAACACATAACCTTGTGTAACTATGATGAATACTACAACATACACCTTCTAACCACACACTTAACTAACATATCCCTTGAATTCCTAAGATACATCATGTTTGAACTCAAGGGTCTCACTTAATCTTCTTGATATTAGCAAGAGGGGAAGCAATTGCTTGCTGCATTAGATGCACCTGGATTGTTTGCTTCTTCTATGCAGTTCCGAGGAGATTTCCTTACCCAAGATTTATTGTGCACACTTCTTTCTTGATTCTGCACTTGAGATTTTTCATAATAGTTCGTTGGAATGTGATTTCCTTTGCACAATAAGTCTTCATCTAGACAGTTTATTACTCTTCGATAGTACATAGCCTTATGTCCAAAACCATCACATGCATAGCATCTCATAGTTTCACAATATTTCGCAACATGACCAAACCGATTTCATCTTGCGCACTTCATCCTATTGATCCTCCTTTCATTAATATATTGAAAAGAGTTGTAGTTGTTGAAGGAACTACCATACCTGAAAGAATTAACATGATTGGTGCAGTGTTCTCTATTGCAGACTTTCTTTGATTCCTTTTCATAACCAATATATGATTTGTCTTCAGGTCTTCTTTGATCATTCAAGATTTTGTTCAGAATTAATGCGTTTTCTTTGAACTTGTTCTTCACTTCATCTTCAGATTCAACCTTGTCACTTTTTGATATATCATGCCCAAATAGGATTGTTGCTTGCAATATGCACTTTTTTCTTTCCTTTTATCTCAATCTATTTTTCTTCTAGTCGAGATATATCCTTATCCTTCTCCTCGAGTTGACTTGTCAGCATCCTAATTTTCTACGCCAATTCTTCTAGAGAATTATTCAATACAATTTTATCTTCTTCAAGCACTTTGGTTCTGTATTGATCGCAAGTCAATTGATTATCATGGATGGACACCTTTGTATCAAAATCCTCTTGACATAGCTTATCATGTTCTTCATACTTTGATAGGTGTTGCTGCAAGAATTTGTTCTTATTTCTTGACTTATTTAATTCATCTAGATCACTAATTAATTCAACTTCCCAGTCAATATCAGCAACATCTTCATCTTCTTCTTCAAATTGATTATCCATCTTAACTTATTCAAATGGATTTGGTGGTGTAACTAGATTTGGAGGAGTTTTGAACGATCCACTAAAGAAATATTTGTCCAATGATCCTGGTTTGATTTGCGCAGTTGGAGTACTCTTCGAATTCTTCTTCTTCTTTTCATCATTGCTTTCTTCTTCTAGAAGGGCCATGAAAAGTAACTCTTTTGGTTCTTCGTCGTAGTCACTTTCTTTAGGTATATTGTTGTCTTCTTAAGTATACAGACTTTTCTTCTGTTTTTCAATTCTCCTTTTATTTTTAGGTCTGTACTCAGTGCAGGTAGTTCTTTGAGATATAATTTGTTCCTTGTTGTCATTGTCTTCTTTTTCTCTGTAAGGACACTTAGAGGCATAATGACCTACTCCTCCACATTTGAAAATTTGAAGGGAAGCTTGTTCTTGAACTTACCTCGTCCTCTTTTCCAGCTTTCTAACAAAGTTTGATTCCTCATCATCCAACTCATTGCAACAATCCTCGTCATGATCATGCTTGTCCTTCCCAATTTCTGTAAATGCATCTTCCTTTATGATGGAAGACTCTTTCTAAGTTCTCATCTCATATGCAGTCAAAATCCCCTAAAACTCGCCCTTTTTCAAATATTCAAGATTAGTTTTGTCTTCCAATACAGACACATTTGCATCAAACCTTGAGGGCAGAGTTCTTTATATCTTCTGTACCACAGATTACTCTTCCAAAGTGACCCCAATACTTTTGATAGCATTAACTATCTCATCAACTCTTAAGAAGTAAGAGGTAATGTTCTCTTCATATTTCATTCTCAGATATCAAATAACCCAGAGTAGTTATGCAACTTTGCTTTCTTTACCTTTTCGTCACCTTCATAGACACCTATGATTTTGTCCCAGAATTGCTTGGTTGAGGCACAGGGCATGACCTTGATGAGTTCATTATATTTTAAACCACATAGTAGTGCATTTCTAGCTCTTGCATTGCATTCATATATTATTCTCTTAGATGGATTAACAGGGGTGATTGTTGGAACATTGTAACCGTCAACAACGGACTGCCAAATATCTGCTCCCAGTGATTGCAGATATACTTCCATCCTAACCTTCTAGAAGGTGTATTTGGTTCCATAAAACCTTGGTGCTCATTTGGTGGAAAGGTCTTTCTACTTGTCCATATTTGCGCAAGAATCTATCTTCCATATTTTAATATGTTACTAAAGGCACTCACTCTGATACTAATTGTTGGAATCGATTTAATACTAAGAGGGAGAGTGAATCAGTATTAGCACAGTTATGAGTAATTTTTACCTTCTTTAACAGATTAGTCCTTAACTTAATCTTAATCTTTAATTATGCATCCCACATAAATAAAACATTCATCCACATACGCACCAAGACAAAGAACACAGAACACACATGATTTTGACGTCGCCAACCCAAACGGGAGAAAACCACAGAATGCTCTTTTGTAATGAAAAGATTACATTCAAGGAAGAACTGACTTCCTTTGTTTACCAGCACCAAATGGAAGGAGGCATCGAACTAAAGGAAGAACCAACTAGAAGGAGGCCACGACCTCCTGCTCCTTTCCCCATCCTTCCACCCATATGAACAAAATAAGATTTTTCCTTACTGAACTTCCAACAGGCGCACACTTTTGATATTCAGATATTAGTTATGATGTGCACTACCTTCATATGCAGAAAATTCATTGTCACTGTGCTACATACATCACTTGACTTCTCATTCCACTCAATTCTTCACTTTTGTTGATGACTTACTCCATGTACTGGGTGTTACTAATCCTGCAGTCTACATCATGGTTCACTTTGTCGTTCGGCTATTACGCAACTGCACTCACCAACTGATATTGTGCTTCAATTGATAGCTTGTTGTTCTAAAATTATGCACCAGTATCAAATGCAACTGCACACTTACTGAGATGTGTCCGTTTTGTTTAAGTGCCATGGTATTTTAGACAATCTGCAACATATTGTGCATCAAGTGATTCATCCTTTCAGTTCAACGCACTTGTCTCAGATCATTTCCATCATAACGTGCATACTAGATACCATTGTTTCTCTGTCGTTTGAGCATCTAATGGAATTCTTTACTTCGCACACTTTAATTCAACCTTTATTTATCAGCCAAACTTCTACGCATATTATGATATACTTCAGTTCTGTCACTACACTTCTGTCTTACAACATCTGTGACTGTCTGTGTGTTGTCTACAATACTGTCAATTAGTCCTCACGCACTTTCGCATACTTCTATAATTCTTCCTTTCAGTATTTGTGCAATCGTCACAGATCTACAACATCATTCTACACACCATCAGTATATCATTTTGCTACATGTGCACACTCGAATCCTCACTATCATGTTGTTATATCCTCGAGCCCTTGATGCCCCGAGTATCAAAATGAATCTTCCTCTTGAAGCCTTATATCCTTTCCATCAATCTTACCTCAAATATCCAACTTGCTTCCCTATTTATACCTGTCCTGCATGGATTGTATGTCCACAAGTTGGTTGTGGCATTCCTTCTTCCTTGCTTCACGGATTGTGCTTTTTCCACATGTCATATTCTTCGTTGTTGATGTATCATCCTTTGTGAGTCTTGTACATCCATGGTCCACAACTTAGTGGGACTTACACCTCAACAATGTAGTCTTGTGCTCTCAATGTACCATTGATTTGTGGTATGTGTGCATTCTTGGTCCTTAACTTAGTGGGACTTTCACCTCATCTTGCGCTCTTAATGTTTCATCTTTTTGTAGAACTTGCGCATACCTGTTCCTTGACTTAGTGGGACTTCATCCCTTACGGTACTTTCACTTGTGGGTCTTGCACACTTGTTGTACCATTTGTTGTGGAATTTGCACATATACTGAATTCAACCGCTACACCCTTCTTGGAACTTGTGCACACTTCAATAACTGAAAGTATCTTTTGATTGGTGAGGCTTGCGTGCTTTCAAGACTATGCAACCATAATTTGTTTCATATTGCTTGTTCATTTCCAATCTTTGACCATACAATGCTTAGGTTTTCTTGCGCATTCCAGGATATTCTCTTGACATGCTTGCACACTTGTACCTTTGGTTAACCAAATCCTTGGATGCTTGTGCATGTGTACCTTTGTCCAACCAATTATTTGGCTACTACCTTGAGAGAGTATGACTTGGTGGACTTGATATTTGCGCAAGTACCACATGTAGTAGGATACATTAACTATGTACTTATTTGAACTGGATCTACATGATGTACCTTCGTTATGTATTTCTTCACATTGGACATGCATGATGTATCCTTGGACACACATCTTCAGACTGGATGCAACTTCTAGATATATTTCTTTATGCTGGCATCCATATCATTTACCAACTTCCACATATACTTCTTCAAAGTGGCTTCCATAGACTTCTTCAAATTGATGTAGGAATATTGTATCCACTTTGACATCAGTTGACATCAATGAATCAAACTGAATTAATTGACATTCTATTTGACATTAGTTGACATCAATGACAACCAAATTTCAACATGCATTTTAGTAGTGGTGCTTTTGGGGATGACTTGGAACCGCCCTCAAAAAGTGACTTTTGGGGGTGGTTTAGAACCCCCCTCGTAGTAACCTATGAGGGTGGTTTAGAACTCTTCTTGTAGCATCTTTTGCAGCCAATTAGAAATCCCCCTTGTAGAGGCTTATGGGGGAGATTTAGAACCCCCCTCGTAGAAACTTATGAGGGTGATGTAGAACCCCCTTGTAGCAACCTATGACGGTGTTTTAGAATCCCTTTCGTAGAAACTTAGAGGCCTGTTTAGAAATCCCCCTTGTAGGAATATACAAGGGTAGTTTTAAACCCCCCTCTTAGCAACATATTACACCAATTTAGAACCCCCCTCGTAGGACCTTACAACAGAGGTTTAGGACCCCCCTCGTAGGAACTTACAATGGAGGTCTACAACTCCCCTCATAACAACATACAAAGAGAGTTTGAAACCACCCTTGTGTATAAATCATCATAAAAAAATTAGAAATATATTGCAATATACTTAGTAGGGCACAAAGGAATCGAACCACCAATCTCATGTTTGTAAAGAAGGCAGTCTTCCATTGAGCTATCGCCCTTTAAGATTTGGGTGAGGATATTCCACCCATAATGATCTCTAAAAACCCTAGTGAACAACCTATATAGAGAGGGGGTAGTCATCTTGACAAAACTAGGGAAGAAGGTAGTCATTTTGACAACTTAAGCTATAAATCAACTATTTTATTTAAAGTGGTAGTCATTGAGCCATCTTCTATCGTCAACTTTGAGATGGTGTTTATGTTTATGAATTTCCACTGCTCACATTATACTTTTAAATTAAGTTATTTTTTCTTACCTAACATGCCTCCAATTAGTTACCAACTGATTGAAATACATGCCCAACTGCCAAAGCTATGTTATCCCAACTCAATTATACAAAGAAAAAAAAATGAATGAATTATTGATGTTTAACAATTTTATAATATTTGTACTAAAATTTTATAGCATGAAGTACTCTGGGTGATCATTTCAACTAGAGACATGAAGTTCTCATTGAAATTTTGGAATATTTTATTCCATGTATTGGGCACATAACTAAATTTTATCACAAACTATCACCCTTAGATGCATAGACAAAATAAAAGATAAAATGAATTCATTGAGGACAATTTAAACATGTATGTGTTGGTGTAACAAATAAAATATTAAAATAATATTAATAATATAAATAATAAAATAAAACATAATGTTAATTATATTAACTAAGAGACATAACCCTTGGTGAGTAGTCACCATATAAGCCCTATATATGAGGCTACATCCTCATTGTAAAATCATCATTATTTATCTTATCAATTATATATTCGATTATTTGACCATTTATGGATCCATTGTATTATTTACATTGGTTATTTGTATAAGAAACGATTTTATCATTTCAGTTGGACAAGTTAACCAAGTGGGAAGAGAACCTGCATTTAATGGAGTTCACATATAACAATAGACATCATGCATCAATATTGGTGATGATTCTATTTTAAGTAAAATGCAAGAAAAGGTGAAACACAAGTGAATTGGGATAATCTAGTGGATAATGTTATAGTTGGGCTTAAATTGCTCAAGAAAATGGAAACATAGGTTGCAAGAATTTGGGAGAATATGAGAGTAGCCCAAGATACATAAAAAGGTCCTACAAACAAAAAAAAATTCAAAAAGACTTTAGCATTGGGGACCATGTAATTTGAAAGGTGATTCCAAGGAAAAGATCTTTGAAGCTAGGAAGTTGTGCCACACTAGCACCTAGAAATGCAACGGTAAGAATTACTAACCTTGAAAACAAAATATATTATGGGAAAACATTGCTATGAACTAAAAATAGACTATGTTCTTAAATAGCATTAGTATTAGTTCATTGCTTTATAATTATTATATATCCGTGTTAAGAACATTCATTTCCTCTTATAGGTCACATGTTCGAATATGGAGGGGGGGTAGGGTATGTATACCTTCATAGACTAAGTATTCAAGTCATTGCATGGAGGGGATCCCTTGTCCCACAAATGGATCTCATAAGTCAACTTAAAATCTAGAGTTTTAAGTTGCCTAAATGTATTCAAGGTCATTCAAGCATATTGATTTTTTCATGGGTTAATGGAGGAGACACACAATCCTTGTCCTTGATAGAGGATTTCTAAGTTTTGTATAATTGTACTTATACTTGTGTATGATAGTATCAACACATATCGTAATCAATGCAACCTAAGTTATAAGGGGTTGATGTTGAATTCTATGCAAGAATCCACTAGGCCTAAAGAATGTGTTTTTGCCTCAATTTCGATAATAAAAATACCCTTCACTCAAGCCAAAATCATTGACTAGGTATGTTAAGATATTTGCCTCATTTTAATGTTTGGTTTAAACAATTTCATCAAAATTGGAGGGTGTTGATTTAAGTAACAATGGGGTGGATGGACTTTGATCCATATGTAACACCAAGCACTAGTACTAGTGTCCCTATAGGATCAAGGAAGAGGTTGGAGGAGACATAGGGTGTCATTAATGATGAGGATCCCAATATAGGGGATGATTTTGATGATATGTATTTATTTGTTGTAGCATAATGGTTTTTGGACTCTGGTGACTATTTATAGCCCCATTATTAATGTATTTTATTTCAACCATTTATAGCCTCAATATTAATGTATTTTATTTCAAATATGTATTGCACTTAGTCCCATTTTGTTATATTGACCTTTACATGCTATCATACATAAGCAAACATTCCATATTTGGTGTCTAATGGTTTGTATATATATATATATTTTCATGCTAGAGGATGGATGCCAAGATCCCTATAATGGAGAAGGAATTAGAATGGTTACATGAGGAGGAGAAAGGGAAAGGGGGGAGGAACGACAACCCACAATCGTTGTGGGGGAGGAGGAGACTAAGAGTTAGGAGGTTGATGTGCCTACCTCAACACCACCATCCACACAAAGTGAGACACCCACAAATGGCCATCTACATCCAACCATGAGCCTTCTTCTATCAAAGGAAGAGCTATCATATTTACCCATAAAAGGGGTAGAGGGAATCCATAGCTAACTACTAGATTAATTCTTGTAGATGACTCAATATGGTAAGATATATTTATTATATATTTGATGTAAATTTTCATATATTAGTCTGGAATGAACATCTATCAACATTTAGTATCTATTGTTTGATGTGTCATTTGGCATTCTATAAATACCAGCATATATCCATCTTAACTATGGCTCTATCAAGTGCCGAGAGGGATCGAATCCCTTGAGATGCAAACCTTTATTGAAGGACTCCAAGATGTGTTTGCACCTTAAGGGATTTTATCCCTCTAGAGCTAGAGTTAAGATGGATCTATGTTGGTTATATTAAATACCCTATAACATAAAAGTATTTACACATAAAGTAATGCACCATAGGAAGATGTCATACAAATTTTAATATAACTGAAATCACTGCATCCTAACAATAATAAACTAGCAAGCCATATTAATAATTAATATGGCTTATATACGCTGATCGACGTATATCAACCATGGCTACACATTTAAATGTGGTTGATATACGCCGATCAACGTATATAAACCATATTAATTATTAATATGGCTTGCTAGTTGACGATCGGCCTGCTGGTTAGGTTTGCTGAATTATTATTATTATTATTATTATTAAAAACAATATTATGGCCATACAATTAATAATATTAATTAAATAATAATAAATATAATAATTAAATATAACGACTATGGTTGACCTCCGTTGACCATGCCATACAAATTTTAATATCCATGCATCTAGAAAATACTATTGAAAAAAGTGTGAAAAAAATGCATCACAACAATATGAAACTATTTTGCTTATGAAAGAAAACTGCATCAAAACAAATGTTACTGACAACATTATGAAATCCTATGTGCCATTTTGATTATGGTTCCAATGCCATTTTATTGCAACTCAAAATCCATGGTAATTATGTACAAAGATGCAAGTGTTTGTAAATGTACAATCCAAGTCACTTTAGACATAATAATATATTAAATTTTGCACCACTATACTATTACCTAAAAAAAATTATTTTCATATAATATAAATATCCATATTACAATTTTAAAAATTGTATAATTTAAAAGTGTCCTTATTAGTCCCTGTGAAGGCACGGCTTTACTTTCCGATGGAGAGTCAAAGCTCTTTGACTCTGTATTAGTCGTTAATTTGTTTTGGCTATGCAAGTTAATGTTTTAGAAAATAGCATATTAAACTTATTTTTCTGAAAATTGAAAATATATTTTCTATTTTCTGAAAAACAAAAATTGGATTTTCCGATTGGTTAAGGACAACTAGGATTTGACATAATTCCCTGTCGTAAGTTTCAAATTTTTAGTAATTTAAAAATAAATTAAGTATAAAAACTTGCATAATATTACACCTGCACTGTTTGGCAGGGCACAGTACAGTCGAGCTGTAATTTGCATGGGCGATGTAGTTTTACAGGTGTCTGAATACATTTAAAATTTTCAATACAGGGATGGTTGTCATTTAATGTTGAAGGTTGATGGAGGCAGAAGAAGGCTGCAATATGCGTTGTGTTCATTTAATTATGCAGATTGTAGGTTGTTGAGGGAGTTATTGTGGCAGCAGGGACTAGAGGTTATATTGCAATAAGGAGAAGAATCATGTTTGTTTTCCAGCGTTGGCTTGATATCTCTGTTCGTTGTGCTCATTGTGGATCAAAGTGTGCCGGTTGGGGGATCTGTTGGGGGATCTGTTCAAGGTGAGCAACTTACTCTTTTGGTTTTTGATGCTTGAATCTCTCGAAATTTCTATTGATTTGTAGTCATTTCTTTAGTTGTCATCTATTGGGTATGGTTGGAAAATATTTATGAAATAGTAAACTTGTGTGTAGTGGTTATCATGTATGTTATAAACTTTTGCATCATAGATTGTTATATTTATATCATTAATAGAATGAAATTTGTGAATTTGTGCTTTTCAAATAGATTTAGCCTAGAAATTGTGTCCAGACATAGCTGCTAAAACATTAGAGCTATGTAAAGTTTATAATATTTTTTATTTATTTTCCAATTTCTGTTGATTTTCCCTTTAGTTGTCATGTGCTTTGTGTAGTTTGCAAATCTTTCTAAAACAGTGAATCTCAGAAAATGGTGAACGTTTCTATAATGGGAAAAGTGTTGGCAGACGGTTTGATGAGTTAGCTGCGCAACATCGCAGATGCTGCGATGTCGTGCAAGAGGGAAAACAACGCGCAAGTCAATAGTATTTTATGCATTTTTTGGTCATTTGCACTGCATTATGTGGGTTTTGGATCATTTGGACCGCTTTATTGGGTTTTGGGTCATCCTTTTGTAGAGTTTGTTAAGAAGTAGTTAGGAGGTTGCCTAAGTGGACCACAAATGTAAAGGCGCAAGCCTATAAATAGACATAGCATTGTAAGTATTGAGATATCCATAGATTGATCAAGGGAAAAGATAGTTGAGCACGGATGATTTTGTTTGTCTATTAACCTGGGTATGCGACAGAAAAACTATATTGTTGTATTTGAGTTGTGTGGCGAAGGTTAACATGATATGATGGAGTTTGGAGCATAATCACTGTGTTCCTTTTTGTTTCCTGTTATGAATGTGATGTGCGATATGAATATGTGAATGATGCAATGTTTCCTTGTTCCAAATAATGTTTTACTGCTAGATCTCTTGCGCAGTAAGGGTTTTTATTTATAATGAGATCTATTGAATAATGATGCGGTCTTGTTTAAATGCATGAGTTGAAACGTTAGATATGTTTGTGAATGTTGCGATATGTTGATAAGTTGATGCACAAGGGTCCTCCTTCATTCAGCGGAAACATGGTTCCATCAGCGCTCCCTTGAACATATCGGGTGAGACTTCATCTGCTCTGCAGGTGTTGCTGGACGGGGTAAAACCGGTCTAGGCCGGTGCTCAGGGAGATCGCGGTGGGTTGGATGTCGACAGAGTGAGGAACCCCTATCGACTGGGTTTGTGTCAACAAAAAGCTCTATAATTTTTTCAGTCATAGATTATTATATTTATATCATTAACCGAGTGAAATGATTCTTTTTTATTAAAAAAAAGAGCATGGCTATGAATTCTTGTGGATTGGTGGAAATTGGGTCAGGGCATAGCTGTAGCCGTTTATGGTTTGTGTTTTGATAGCTCCCTTAAGCTTAATTGATAGCTCTCCACTGAAACATTGGAGTCATGTGAAGTTTATATCTGTGTCATTTTCTTGCTGTGTCACCAAATTGATGCGAATTGGTGGTCGGATATCGGTTGGAAGAGGCTCTGTGAGCACAGTAAGTTAAACACTAACGCAGCTCCGAACATCTTTATTTATTTTCCAGTTTCTGTTGTATTTTTTTTGGTAGCCATGTACTTTGTGTCGTCCGCAAATATGGCTCGGAAGGTTGATTCATAAGCCTCCGATGGACAGTGGTGCTCCTATTCACAAGTCTATGCAATTGTGCTCGGCTTTGCTGTGACAACATGTTTATTTATTTTGCAATTTTTGTTGATTTTTCCATTAGATGTCATGTGCTTCATGTCGTTCGCAAATATTTTTTAAATAGAAAACCTTAGAGAATGGTGAATGTTTCTATAATGGAAAAACTCTATGATTTGTTCTGTCATAGATTATTATATTTATATCATTAGCAAACTGAAATGATTTTTGTATTAAAACAAATGAGCAGTGAATTCTTGGGGATGTGTCGGAGCATAGCTGCCGAGGTTTATGGGTTGTGTTCCGATAGCTTCCAAAAGCTTAATTGATAGCTCTCCGCAGAAACATTGGAGTCATGTCACCGAATTGCTGAAATTGGTGCTCCGTTGTCACTGGGAAGGTTGATTGATGGGCCTCTGATGCCTATTCATAGGCCCTATGCAATTATGCTCCCTGGGAGTATCTTTCGCTCATTGGATAGTCAATGTAAAGAAAAGAAGCATCAGTAGTCAATTAACTTTAGTCATGTGAATTGGTGCTCTGATATCTCTCAGAAGCTTGATTGATAGGCCTCCGAAGGACAACGATGGGCCTATTCATAAGCTCTTTGCAATTGTGTTACGTGAGAGCATCCTCCTTTCATTGGATAGTCAACGTAAATAATTGTTGTTATGAATTAACGCATTAACATGTTTTCCAAGAACTATGGTCTAGAAATTGTCGGGGCGTGACTGTGAACACTTGTGAGTTGGTGTTCCGATAGCTCCCGGAAGCTTGATTGATAGCTCTCTGCTAAAATATTAGCGCCATGTGAAGTTTGTCAAGTTTATAAGGTTTTTCAAATTAACTCTTTTATCATTTGTTGCTCTGCCATCAAATTGCGCCTAGTTGAGCCCGTGACTTGAATCTCTTCCACTTGCGATTTTGCTCAATGATTTTGATCTAGTTCGAGTCATTTGACCTCGGCATTGGGTGTGATCTATGCTCTATGCGGATCTAGAATATAAGGGACAAAAGCTGGGTCGTTTTCCATATGATTTGTCACTAAGTATTTTGTTGAACTAAAGGGAGAGAGACATCGATATTTTGACATGCTATGCAGAGGTCAAGCAGCAGGTCGCGTATATCTGTAAGGAAATTAAGAAAGAGATAATTAAAATTAGGTAGTTTTTTTGTGTTGTTTTGTTAGGAGTTGAAGTGCTTGGGACCAAACTTAGGCTTATGGTTTGATGAGACATTATGTAGACTGTAATGTATCGCTGAATATTTATGAAGCATATAGATCTAGCTGGTTCGGCGAGGGGAATGGGCTTATTGAAGGTCAGAGTCGTCAAATTTCCTAAGCATAGAAAATTCTAAGAAATGGATTTACGGTCAAATGAATATGAAGAATGAAAATGAATTCTAGCCAAATTTGGGCATTGTTTCCCCTGTTCTCATTATGGAATGTGAATACTGAATAGCAGTCAGATTTTGGACAAACTGAAGGGTTTTGGTTCATTATTTAACTTTTTAAAGTATAGCAGGTTGTTGGAATGTGACAACCAATTGACGGTTGAGGTGGTTCACGGTGGTTTCACCAACGGTATAATCAGTTACACATAACTGAAGGTTTGCTTAAATATGTGGCCCATTGAGGCAGATATTGAGCTGGGGCTTTAAGCTCTCTCCGGAATAGTTTGTAAACTATTGTTGATGATGAATAAAGATTGCCTGCCCTTGTCCCGTGGATGTTGCCCACATTCAGTGGGTGAACCACTTAAATTTCTGTGTCTCTTGTGTGATTGCTGTTCTGTATAAATATGTTATATCTCTGTTATAAATCTTCTATGTTTTCTGTGATCTATGTGGGCTAAATGCCCAATAAGTAGTATCAGAGGTTAGGTGAAGAGCAAAACGTTGCAGAGAACAAGAGGAGCTGTCGAAGTAGAGTAGCCACCGTTGGGAGCCCGAGTTCCAGAGAAAGAGCGGTGACCAGAGCAGTGGAAAGGTTGTCATTGCCTTAAGCTTGTAGAGAAACCGTGGTCCAGTGGAAGGATCGTGCTGGAAACCCGTGTGCAGAAGACCAGCTGGATGAAGTGTCGGCCAGAGCTGCTCATGGTAAGAATCTGCGTGAATGCAGAGAGAGAGAGCCGACTGTGTTGCTAGCCCGTGCAGAGGTAGAGGACCGGCCGTGAAGGTCGAGCCCTGTGGTGGAGGTCGTAGTCAGCAGGAGTGAGCGGTTCGTGGAACAGGAGCCCGCGCAGGAGTGCTAGCCGGTGCTGTGGGGAGCCCAAGCATGCGGAA
Organism: Larix kaempferi; assembly: GCA_027924585.1. Lineage (NCBI taxonomy): Eukaryota > Viridiplantae > Streptophyta > Pinopsida > Pinales > Pinaceae > Larix > Larix kaempferi. Next base: position 18,571,371 of record BSBM01000769.1, read on the forward strand.
GAGGAGCCTCGAGAGGGCCGATTGGTGGAGAAGCCAGCCCGTGAATGTGCGTGAAGGAGCCAACGGCTGTGTGATGGTAGAAATGGCCGCCAGAAGCTGCCAGGAGAAGCAAACTCGTCATCATGTGGAGGAGCTAGTAGAGAAAGTGTGCAGACCCGAGAGGGAGCCGCTCCTGCTGAGGTTTGTAGTCCACCGTGGAAGACGAGACTGGGTCGCTAGTTGCAGAGAAGTAAGTTCCCAATACAGCGTCGGAGTGGAGGAATCCGTGAAGTAGAAAATCTGTGAACTTGTGTGCAGAAAAGTCAATCTTTCCTAAGCATCACTGTCTTCTGAGGTGGAGCAGCCATCATGGAGAAAGAGCACGGATCTGAGGTGGAGCAGTCATCATGGAGAAAGAGCACGGACAAGCATGGTTTACCTATGCTTTGTTTTTTTTAAAAGCATTGATTTAATAAAGGCTTGTGTAATTAAAATATTGAAATATCCATGGTTAAAGAATTAAAAGAATCAGAGGTTAAAGAATAACTCTGATATATGATTCTTGGGTGTTTTTGGTTTAAGGGTGGTCAAGGGTTTCAAGGGTTTCAAGAGAGTGAAAGTGTTGGTAACATACATTTGTAAGGGCAGGGTATATATATATATATAAAAAAAGAACAATGGTAGAAAGATTATTAGTTTTTTTGGAGTTGAATTTAGTTTTTTACATGTAATTCGGTATATGTAATTCGGTATATGACTGCAAGACCTGAAATGGCATGCATACCCTAGGTTGTTAGTTACTTATGAAAACATAGATTTAGGTAAGCTAAAATGGGTAGGGAATGAGTTGGTTGTTGTGAGTTTATGTTTTTTGTTCATGATATTACATATAATGAAGCCTAATTTAAAGGCTTGGTTAACTCCATTGTAAAGAGACCTGAAGGTGAGCGGTAACGGTAAGGCTCATTTGGTTGTCTTGGTCGGATTTGATCTTTTCACATGCGGATTAGCCCGTGATTAACGCTAGCAATGTCCGAAGGGCACAGCGTCAAAATGAAATTAAAATATCGAATAACCTTGAACAAGTTGTTTGCAATGGAATGTGAATACTAAATAGCATACAGATTTTAGACAAACTAAAGGGTTTTGGTTGATTATGTTTTTGGATGTCAAGGTCCCTTAGTGAGTTGAAATATTTGTTGTGCATTTTAGTTGTTTCAATATACTCATGTTTGTAATGCAATGGACGAAAGCAGAACTCGAAAAAAATTCAAAGGGATTTTAGGTGAAGTATTTTCATTTGTTATATGACTTTAAGCTGAATTATAAGGCTTATTAGGTGAATTATTTTCATTTGTTATATAACTTTAAGCTGAATTATAAGGCTTATTGAGAAAGCTTAGTAGAAGAAATCCATAGATACATTAAAATGAGTGTTTTTATGGGAACCAAAGAGAATGATGACACATTGTGTAAGATATTTGCTGATGTTCTTGTCGATTCCACAAGAAACAAAACCATTAACAAAGTCATAACCATCTCATTATTCATTCCAATTTACGAATTCAAAAACTATTTATATTTTGAGGTCTGGAGAGATGAACTGGTAATCCTTTTAAATATTACGAGAGAGACATTCGCTCTTGATGTGTTTGCAACGCTTGTGTGGCTGCTTTAGTATTATGGTTTGAGATGAATCTATTTTCATCCACCAAACGGCATAGGCCATGTTTTGTGGAACTTGTTGATAGATTGCCCTTCAGGCTGGCACAAGATGTCAAAATCGGAAGATTGTTAGCAATCAAGTCGAGATGGAAAAAATTGTTTTAGGCTCCATGTCGATTACTCTCACTGCTCAGGGAAGCTGGTAGTAGTAAAGAGGCTGAAGCAACTAGACAGAATATTGTTGGAGACAATGCAGAATTCCTAACACTGCATATGGATCTCTTGCTGGAGGCTTTGAAGGATTGAAAAAACTTGGAAGCTTTGTATAAGAGTAAATGAATAAATGATGCACATATCTTTTGTTTGCTGGGAAAAAAAGTATCTCTGGCTGGGCTCCACAAGGGGCTCCACAAGGATTTCGTAGGCAATAAAGAAGCTCAAAGTAGTAATCACCTCGAAGCTGGTAGTAGTAAAGAGGCTGAAGCAACTAGACAGAATATTGTTGGGGACAATGCAGAATTCCTAACACTGCATATGGATCTCTTGCTGGAGGCTTTGAAGGATTGAAAGAACTAAAAGCTACATGAAAACCGTCATCCAAAACTTGGAAGCTTTGTATAGGAGTAAATGAATAAATGATGCACACATCTTTTGTTTGCTGGGCAAAAAAGTATCTCTTGCTGGTCGCCACAAGGATTTCGTACGAAATAAAGAAGCTCAAAGTAGTAATCACCTCCTTTCTGCAACAGTAGAGGATAATATTGCATAATTTAGAATAATGATGATAGTAAAATATTCCTCTGCATTATAATTTTAAGCCTAGTAATTATTGTCTGGTTATATTCCGCAAATCCTACGGAGCACCGAAGTTCAGGATTCTAAGCGAACAAATGGCTGAAAATCCTATGAGAGAGCTCACAGAAAGATTCAATATACAACTTTTCGTCGTTGATGAGGTAGGCTGACAGACGAATTTGGTTGTTAGATCCGCGTCAATTTTGGATATTTGAATCTCCTATACCGACCTGTGGCTGATTTCGAATCTTTTTCAGGAAGTTCCATAACACTCGAATTTGCGATTGAAGCACTTCTCGACAAGCATTATGATCCGCAAACATATCGCTGTGAGCAAAATATTTTGGATTATTTAGCAAATACTTATTCTAATCTAGTGCTATGCAGTATTTCCTTTGTGATATGGAAGTTTAATTAACACATCGATCACTCTTTCTAATTTACAGGTAAAATACGAAGATTAACGGAGATTGAAAGGATCTTGACCGCTTTGAACTTGATCAATATAGATAATCCTGGGCCTGATCGTGCAGTTTCAACCGGATCTTTGTATTCATGGGGGAGCGCGTGGAGTTCAAGAACGGCTAGAGATTGCAGGCATTTCTTTAAAATTTTCAACTTTCCTCGTGTTCGATTTCCCTGGATTTTAAAATAAGATTAAACGATTTCGATAAAGTCCTAATAATTCCCGTATCTCGTGTACGGATCTGCAATCTGAACAGAATAAGTTGAAAATTTTAAAGAAATGCCTGCAAATTTGCAATCTCTAGCCGTTCTTGAACTCCACGCGCTCCCCCCCATGAATACAAAGATCCTGTTGAAACTGCATGATCGGGCGCAGGATTATCTATATTGATCAAGTTCAAAGCCGTAACTACCAGATCCTCGCCATCTCCTAAAGAATCGGCCGATTACTCATCGCGTGTGAAGAATTCCAACCAAGAATTCCACTCTAATAACATTGATAGCGTCGACTACTACGCAGCTTCTATGCTTAGTTTATCGTCATTTAATCCGATTAAGGAACAATCCTCATCTCAGGGCCAAGCTGATCCCCAAATTGAAGCAAAAGAACCGCCAGAGCCAGCAACTTCAAATGAATTACTGCTATCTCAACCACAGATTTCCGAGTTCAATCCTCTGTACTATCTACAACAGCTCTGCTTCGCAGATTGCTGAACGAAGATATATATTCTATTTTCGTACTTGATAAATTATTTATCCACGAACATGATTTGAAATTTCTTTAGCCTATTTATCTATGAATAAAGAATTTAAAGAATGAGCATAAAGAGCACTGTCTACATCGGAATTTATTTAATCCTCCACAGAACTGAACAATTAAAGCAAATTGAAAGGCATATCTAAAGCTTTGCATAATAAACCATAAAATCAATGAAATTCAAAGAAATGCTTTCAATTTTTCTGATATAATAATGCATTTTATCAAAAAAAATTGTAAAGAGTGTTCTTGAACAAATGTAAAAGAATGTAATTTATAGTTCTTCATAACAATTTGAACGAATGTAAAATAATGCCTCAAGTTTTGCACAATATATCGTAATTCTTGTATTCTTGTAATTAATACTCGGAATTCAAAGTAATCCCTTAAATATCTTCCTAAGTCACAGTTTTGGTACTTGTTTCTTTCATTATGAAGAATAAATAGATGAATTTTATCAAAGAAATACCTGAAGATTTATATGAGGCATGATTATTGTTTGGAGTCAAAAGAGGTGAGATATTTACCTGCTGATTGACGGATAAATTCTGTTAAATTCACAAGGTTCCTGTTTGATTTCGTTCGATATTCCCGGAAGCTTTACCACTGGCAGCGTCCTGGGCATGAAAAAGGTATTAATTTGTAAAATCCTGTATAGCGAGACTAGTCAACTTAGTAGAATAGCAAAAATGAGATAAAGGAAATGAATGGCAGCTTAACTACTCTGTCGGAGTCTGACTGCACGACTACAAGCACGACTACAAGTAGAAAAACAACATTTGTCGCGTTGTATTTCCACCACTATTTATCCCATAATTTCCTTACACTTATTGTGGCTTTCGAGTAATCAATGGTTGCAAACAAAACATGGTTCAAAGACCGTTGAAGCACTCACATGGGGAGAGATTACAAGTTTAAAGTGCAAAGAGAAACTCTCATGTAAACACTTCCAATGGATTAAACACTCGTGTGAAGAAATATTACAAATTGACACATATAGGAATTACAATAATACCGAAGCTATTACAATATATTAATGTGATAGTGCGTTATTACAACTCTATTTTCATCATTAGGGAATTCTTTTCTGTAAAAGTTGGCAAAGGTGAAGATTATCTTATCACCTTAGTTACAAAGTGGCAAATAACTCGTGAGAGCTCTAGCAATCAAATACGAGGCATAATATCTTCAAGCCATTATTTACTTTCATCACTATGTGATAGCACACTCGTGGATAGAATGGGAATTTGAATCCATGGTTCTATCTCCATGGGAAGTTCTGTTAATTTGCAGGGAGGGAAGGGTCTAGATGCTCCATTAGTGAGTTTTCAGAGTGCTCGTATTGAAAAAGGTCTAATAGCTCTGGTGTTCTTGGGCTTTGTAATGCCAAAATTTTGTGCTTGGAAGAGGAAGGTAGTGTTGTCGAAGGGGAGATGGGGTAGTAGATTGAGTCCTCTTCTCAACAAATATAATCAGGGGTTGAAAGGGTCACCTCTAAATCCATTTGATTGCAATACCCTATGGTGTGATTTTCTTAATCCTCCATCTCATATTTGCATTATCTAGGGGTTTTGTTTGAATTTTTGGTTGGTTGGTCATACATGGCAAGGATGAATCCTTCTAAGTGCAGAGTATTAGGATTTTATTATTGAGCATTGTTGCATAATCAATGGCTTATGTCTGACTTCTCGATCGACAATACGTTAAGAGGTTTAACACTGCCTCTCTCTTTGTATTTACGCGTGGATCGCTAACACCTTGTGTTCAATGGAGATCAAAACAAAATCGCGATATTATAAGATCTAGTATGTTAAGATCAAAACAAAATCGTGGTATTATAAGATCTGGTATATTGTAACATATGTTGTCAATGTTACTGTTGTTAAAGTAATTTTAACCATATGTTAAAAGTATGTGTTCATAATTTTATTAATGTACAACAAATGACCACACAATTAGGACCATATGCTAAAAATATGCATTCATAATTTTATTAATGTACAACAAATGACCACAGAATTAGGTCAAAGGGACTAAGAGACTAAGATAGTACATCCAATGCATTACATTCCATTCTGTGCAGATAGAGGTGAAGGGTGACTGTGCATAGCTGTATTCAGACAGAAAATGGTCATCATCCAGATTTGGATCATCTTCCAAATCCTCTAACTCCTCTTCATTCTTAGTGTCCATCCATTATTTACTCTTTGTCTAGGCGGTTGCTCGTGGTGCTATCTGGAGTCCAAGCAGGAGGCTTGAATGGGGAAGGCTTAGGTGGGAGGAATGAAGAACGATAGTAATCCTATGACCGACACAGAACTGGGCTTAGCCTATGACTTCTTATTTATGAATTGTTGGAATAATTTGTCCTGAACTCGAAAGGTTTCCTTGATAGTCAATTCATGCGATTATGCTCCTCTCAATTCTTTTCGCAAGCTAGAACGAGTGGAGTGTAGTGTTCAAATTTGAACCCTTCCTGGCCCTTCCAAAGAGTTCTAGCCCTTCCTAAAAGTGTAAAGTTAAAATTTCCCTTCAGAAAAATTTAAAATCTGAATTTTACCGTTCCAATTAAGGACATAATTTATATCAACATTTCAAAAGACTTCGGCAACATTTGAAATCACCCATCCATTTAAATTTAAATTTCTATGTTGAAATTCCTATGCTATAAAATTTGACTCGTCATTCAAAATATTGGAAATATCATAAATTATAATCACTCACTCACTCATGTCACACTCTCATTGCTTAGCTATGTAAGATGACGAATGATGATTGACGACTGCGAGGCACTAGCCACTAGGATTTGACTGTGTCTCCCAAGTCACTTCGGGTTGAGATCTAAGGTGTGATAATGTGTCAGCTACTACAGTCGTAACAACAGAGAACCTGTCATGTCCCAAATTTGGAATTGGGTCACAATGGCCTAATCACATTAGCCATATTCATTAGAGTTTGTAAAATTGATGTTAAGGGCCAAATAATTGCCAAGGAGGAAAATTACTAGTTTCCTAGGTTTGGGGTGGAAGCTTTGGGATTTGGAATAAGGGGGATAATAAATGATGTTTAGACATTAGAAGGGTTCAAGTATTTAATAAATAGAGTGAATAAATAAATTCAAGAGAAATCCTAGGTGACAAATGGTTTTGGAGACATATGGAGGATGTGGGACCCACACTAGCTTGATTTTTCATAATACATGGTATCTCTCTTTTGCAAATTCGAATTAATGGGAATGTGAACACTCTTGGGTGAGTTGGTAAGTCATAACACATGTCATTGAGCATCTTAGATCCAATTGGGAAGTATTGGTAACCTCCATGGAAGATAAAGAGTCAAAGTGGAAGTTTGTGGACACTTGGGCTAGATTCCCTAGCCCCTATGACACCAATGATGGAGCATTTATGACAACTATGACAAATTGCAGACCTGACCTCTGACATCTGACCACTATGACATGTCAGCCCCAAAAATAGGCTCAAGGAAGGCGAATTTGGGAGTTGGAGAAGCCAAAGAGACTCAAAATCGAATTTGGGAGAAGATGGAAGGTTGGAACTAGGAGACAAGTGGCAAATGTGGAATATTTCCTAAATGGAAATCTTAGAATCTATTGAGAGGATTTCGACCCTTAGAAGGCTAATGTTGGTTATAAAATGTAGAAATGAAGTATGAGAATGGCTTTTGATCATTTGTAGAATTTGCAACTGCATTTGTGAAGAGGGAGAGCTAGTGGATGACTAGTTTCTTGCCTTAGCCAATTTCGAGGGTGAAAGATTCCCATCCAAATTGGTAATTGGAAAGGCCATTCAGACCTTTCATTTGGAGCTTTAATGGAGTCTTTATTTGTAGGTGTAAGCTACAGGGCAGCTCATGGTTTCTTCTATTACAACTCACTCCTTCAACCATTTCCAGTTTTGATGGCATATTCTTGATCCTTGAGGGAGGGCGTTTTTGGTGAGCTATTGTACTCTTTGGGGAAGCTTTTAATGCCCCATTTATTTTGTAATATGAATTAAATACTCTGTTCTTCATCTCCAAAAAGTTTCAGGTCGAAATTTCAAGTAGAAATGTATAAATCTCATTTTTAATGGAAGAACAATGCCATTTCCCCACTACCTTGTTGTGAGCCAATGTATTGATGATGATTTCGAATGAATGGATGATTCTCTGATATATTTGTGATCAATATATTTCCATGGATGTCTTCTAAAAGTTTCATGTACTGTACTTGAGCATTTGAAGAATTTTTACTCAGTTTAGTTGTATTGGGAGGTGAAATAGTGCCATTCCCCCAAGGGTCGAATTGGGGATTTTTGCAGTTGAATGGGAGAGGGTGAGAACAGTTGTAATAATCCATTAATGGTGCATATGAGACTTTAATAAAATACTTAACACATTACATACCTCTGTTCATAAATTTGAGTGGGTTTGGAGGCATTTGGGAAGCCATTTTCAGTACTTACCCCAGGGGGATTTGAACCCCAAATTACAAGTAAAATTGCATAATTCGTCCAAAATCTTAAGAGAGTTTGCAGAGGTCTTTTGGTTGACATATGTCATCCATAAACATCATATTCAAGTTCTAATATCATTCATACACCTTCCTTGAATATTTGAAGGCATTTGGAGTCAATTTGAGACCTAGAGACCAATACTAGTCAAAGGAAAATCACTAGTAAAGTTACCTACATTGATCAGAATTGAAAGAGGATTTGCAGAAGTATTTTAAAGGTCCAAAGGCATCCTTGAAACACATATTTATGTTCTAATATCATTCATATACCTTCTCAGAAGATTTGGGATCATTTGGGGCAAATTTGGGACCTAGAGATCAAAACTAGTCAAAGGTCGAACTAGGGAAAAAAAGTGGAAAATTGCAATTTTAATAAAATTCCTAACAAAGGACATTACAGTGGTATCAAAGCATGGTCCTTGCACCTGTGTATTAGGTACATACATTCAAGAATAATTGGAAGCCATGTCTTACTATTATGATGAATCCTATGAGTACAATTCTTATGAGGAATATGCAGATGCTTATGAGCGATATGAAGTAGAATGTGAATGGTATGAGGAAGAGGTGCCATCATGCAACACTTCTTACAATTTCAAGAGAAATGAAGATTATTCTTATGACTTTAAATCTAATGAATATGAGTGTGTCACACCAACCAAGGATAATTCTATGAGAGAGTTCCAAAGATGGAGAGAAAAATATAAAACCTTGCCCCAACAATATCAAAAATATCAAGAATATCTTGCCTTTAGCAAAAATACACAAAATGCCATGTCTTTTGAGTACTATGCTGAACATGTTTTTGAAAATAGGCCCAAAAATGAAGATGTGGAGTTAGTGAAGAAAGGTTTATGCCCTTCTTGTAAAAACCCTTGGAGTGAGTATCGTATATGTATGCATGAAATGATGTCCTCCTTGAGGAGAGATTTTGAGATTTATTCAAAAAGAGATTCTAAATATATTGATCCTAAGGAAAACAAGGGGAAAAATGCATCATCTTGCTTTAAGGAGCAAAAGGAAGAGACATCACAAGAACATGAAGAAGATTCTATTTAAAATATGGAAGATCATTTCGAGACACCTTCTAGCTTAGACATGAACCAAAGAGCATCTACTGATGGATGCTTAAACTATGAAGGAGTACCTACTGATGGGTGCTCACACCTCTATGTTTGTGACATAGAGATCACTTTTGAAAGTGTTTCTACAAGTACAAGTTTCATTAAGCATGATAATGAAGACCTTGTAGCAGTTGAAGAAGAACCAAGATCAACTTCCCCATCACCACTTGAGCTTCATGAAGTTGGTCCAACCAAAATTGAAGAAGATGAGGAGGTTCATTTGCAAGAGCCTCATTTTCTTGAAGGGTCCTTAAAGATGAATGAAAATAAGATCCAAGAGTCCCTCAGCATTCTCCATGACACTCAAGCATTGGTGTCAAATTCTTGTTGGAGAGCTACTTCATTGGAGGAAACATCCTTCCTTGAAGACATGGAGAAGATTCAAAGAGCAATGTGCCACATCAAAGGTAATTTCATGTATTTGCTTTTTGATAGAAACCATTTGTTTGAGCTTAATGAATTGTTACATGATGCATACTTGAAGAATAATGAGGATATTCATAAGCTCACAATTCAAAATGAGCAACTTCTTGAAAAGTTGCAAGATACTTGTTTTTCCTCCTATGTTTCAGATTGTCAAATGGTAGATTGTTTGGAGGATTCTCATGACATGGTGGATCATGAGAAATGTGGGAATTTGAATGTGCTTAATGTGTTTGAAGATGAACTTGACGAGATCCAAACACTTGATGTGGTGGAAGAGGAACTTAAATTGTCTCTTGATGAAGCTTATGCAATTTTTAAAGAAGAGCATGATTCCTCTACATGGGAACCAATCTATGACAAAGGTTTCCCACTTTTGAAGGAGCTGCATGATACTACCCACATGGATCCTTCTCATGATGAAACTTCTGCACTTTTTGATCATTTGGGTGAGTTAGTTCATTCTCCTACATCCTACAATTCCATGTTTTGCAGTAATCTCAATGAAGTATGGGTGAAAGGGTTCTTTTTGATGGTGCCACATGAGGAGTATGGAACTCCTAGATTTACCTTTTATGATGACATGGTTGGAGCACATTCTTATTCACATTTTCAGCAACATTATTTGTCACTTTATGATGATGCAAATCTACATGGATGCACCTATGATATGCATTTGAGTCACTTGAAGGCTCATGGTTTTTCTTGCTCAACATTTGATTCATTTAATGTTGGAGGAACTTCATCCAACACTTGGGAGAATAGATTTATGATTGGAGAACATTTTTGTTGGCAACCACATACTTTGTTATATTTTTATGATTCTCACATTCATGGATGTATGGGTGAGACTTCTTTGAGTCATTTGAAGTCTCCTTGTTTTTTCTGCTCATTATTTGGTTCAGATTTTAGTGGAGATTCTTCATTCACTTCTTGGATGAAAGAATACATGGCTGAATATTTTGATGCATATCACATTCTTTTGGAGCAGCATTATAGGACATGGGATCCTCACCTATGTCATTGGAGCAGATTTGATTGGTCACTTGAATCTTGTATGCACTTGGAAAATGGTGGTCTACTTGCTTGGAGGTATAAGCACTTTCATGACTCTTTGATGAAGCATATCCTTGATGTACATTTTCATTATGTTGTTATGTACTTTGATGATATATATTTGGTACTCATGATGTTTGGAAGAATGCATACAAGAAAATGGGATCCAGGAATCCTCTTATCTAATGGTGTAGGTTGGAGAGCACTCTTAATTGTTGGGGTGTAATACAAGCAATGGGACCCTGGAATAATTTTTGTCTCATTGGTTTCATTTTTGGGGGGAAGCAAGCAGTATGGGAGATGGATTCCCCACTTAATAAAGTGATTTTAATCAGAGTAGTGCAGCAGCAAGCATGGTGGTTCCTCTCTAAAATATTCATGGAAACTCAAAGACTCAAGGTTTGGCAATTCAATGGCAACTTCAAAGAATTATACAAAAAGTAGGTTCTTCAACACCCATGTTTGAAATTGCTTGAGGACAAGCAATATTGGGAAGGGAGGATTTGTCGTGTCCCAAATTTGGAATTGGTTCACAATGGCCTAATCACATTAGCCATATTCATTAGAATTTGCAAAATTGATGTTAAGGGTCAAATAATTGCCAATGAGGAAAATTACTAGTTTCCTAGGTTTGGGGTGAAAGCTTTGGGATTTGGAATAAGGGGGATAATAAATGATATTTAGACATTATAAGGGTTCAACTATTTAATAAATAGAGTGAATAAATAAATTCAAGAGAAATCCTAGGTGACAAATAGTTTTGGAGACATATGGAGGATTTGGGACCCACACTAGCTTGATTTTTCATAATACATGGTATCTCTCTTTTGCAAATTCGAATTAATGGGAATGTGAACACTCTTGGGTGAGTTGGTAAGTCATAACACATGTCATTGAGAATATTAGGTCGAATTGGGAAGGATTGGTAACATCCATGGAAGATAAAGAGTCAAAGTGAAAGTTTGTGGACACTTGGGCTAGATTCCCTAGCCCCTATGACACCAATGATGGAGCATCTATGACAACTATGACAAATTGCAGACCTGACCTCTGACATATGACCACTATGACATGTCAGCCCCAAAAATAGGCTCAAGGAAGGCGAATTTGGGAGTTGGAAAAGCCAAAGAGACTCAAAATCGAATTTGGGAGAAGATGGAAGGTTGGAACTAGGAGACAAGTGGCAAATGTGGAATATTTCCTAAATGGAAATCTATTGAATCTATTGAGAGGATTTCGACCCTTAGAAGGCTAATGTTTGTTATAAAATGTAGAAATGAATTATTAGAATGGCTTTTGATGATTTGTAGAATTTGCAATTGCATTTGTGAAGAGGGAGAGCTAGTGGATGACTAGTTTCTTACCTTAGCCAATTTCGAGGGTGAAAGATTCCCATCCAAGTTGGTAATTGAAAAGGCCATTCAGACCTTTCATTTGGAGCTTTAATGGATTCTTTATTTTCAAGTGTAAGCTACAGGTCAGCTCATGGTTTCTTCTATTGCAGCTCACTCCTTCAACCATTTCCAGTTTTGATGGCATATTCTTGATCCTTGAGGGAGGGCCTTTTTGGTGAGCTATTGTACTCTTTGGGGAAGATTTTAATGCCCCATTTATTTTGTAATATGAATTAAATTCTCTTTTATTCATCTCCAAAAAGTTTCAGGTCTAAATTCCAAGTAGAAATGTATAAATCTCATTTTTAATGGAAGAACAATGCTATTTCCCCACTACCTTGTTGTGAGCCAATGTATTGATGATGATTTCGAATGAATGGATGATTCTCTGATATATTTGTGATCAATATATTGCCATGGATGTCTTCTAAAATTTTCATGTACTTTACTTGAGCATTTGAAGCATTTTTACTCAGTTTAGTTGTATTGGGAGGTGAAATAGTGCCATTCCCCCAAGGGTCGAATTGGGGATTTTTGCAGTTGAATGGGAGAGGGTGAGAACAGTTGTAATAATCCATTAATGGTTCACATTAGACTTTAATAAAATACTTAACACATTACATACCTTTGCTCATAAATTTGAGTGGGTTTGGAGGCATTTGGGAAGCCATTTTCAGTACTTACCCCAGGGGGATTTGAACCCCAAATTACTAGTAAAATTGCATAATTCGTCCAGAATATTAAGAGAGTTTGAAGAGGTCTTTTGGTGGACATATGTCATCCATAAAAATCATATTCAAGTTTTAATATCATTCATACACCTTCCTTGAAGATTTGAAGGCATTTGGAGTCAATTTGAGACCTAGAGACCAATACTAGTCAAAGGAAAATCACTAGTAAAGTTACCTACATTGATAAGAATTGAAAGAGGATTTGCAGAAGTATTTTAAAGGTCCAAAGGCATCCCTGAAACACATATTTATGTTCTAATATCATTCATATACCTTCTCAGAAGATTTGGGATCATTTGGGGCAAATTTGGGACCTAGAGATCAAAACTAGTCAAAGGTCGAACTAGGGAAAAAAAGTGGAAAATTGCAATTTTAATAAAATTCCTAACAAGGGACATTACAGAGCCACTACTAGTCGACTACTAGGCCCAAAATGAGCCCAAAAATTTGTTCCTACTACCTATGTGAACCTGCTTACCAATGTCCACTCATTTTTCATCAAAATGAAATTCAAATGGTTGTTTTGATGAGTCTTCCTCTACAAGACTTAATTTCTTGCATGAATTTCATGGACTCGCGGAAACTATAAACAACACTCAATGGCATGCAACTACAAATAATGTCATGCATCTAGGACCACAAACCGCGCAGAGGAAAATTTATGCAATTATATAGAGAGGTCACATTGGGCACATGATATGGAGAAACAATGAGTTAGAAAAAACATTTGGACCAAAGCACCACAATGGTTATTAATAAAATTTTAAAAAAACAAGTTTTTGCCCAAGAATAGTATTCAATTTGATGGGTGGCACGATCATGATGTAATCTTCCTCTAACCTTCCAAACATATGTGGTTTCTCACCACATTTGTCTTCAGCGCTCACCACCAAAATACATATAAAAAGTACCTGTATTTACATCCTCTTCTCTTTAAATCCTCATCTCATAGTCATAACCAATGACTATTATTCATGCACATCCTCACCTTATAATATCAATTGGGTCATGGCGCAGAGACAACCATAAAATATCAAATGTGTCAAGATGCAAAGAGTAAGAGACAACTATAAGTAAGTCTTATATTAAATTTACCATATAAATCTTTAATTGACACTATCAACTGAGATTTGATGCATTGGATGGTTATTATCTTCTTATCACTCCTTACCAATGTAATTATAAGGCACTCTTTGAAGGTGAAGTCCATAATTTTAAGTCTTATTCCTCATTCTCATGCATTTTGGTAAGACAATAAGGAGGGTAGTGGCCCACATCATCATTGAATTAAACGGTTCAACATGGAGGTATATACAATAATTCTTTTCATTAAATAACTTAAATTTCATGTTAGTGACTGCAAATTCACCAAATCATGGATTGGTACCAAAAAATCAAATTTTAGAGCTTTGAGCTCTTAATTACTCACATCTAGAATTTTCTCAAATCGAGCCATTAACAAACTTCTTTTGGTGTCTTGGTTCAATTTAAAAGGCAGATTGTTGAGACTCAAACATGCAGCGAGTTACAAGGCTCCAGTTGACTTAGGCTTGATTCCATTTTCCCTCCGCCCCATACGTGTATGTTGTCGCGACAAGTGTTGAACAACAAAACTTGATGCCCTGGCCCTTGTGATGCTCACGTTGCCAACTTGCTTGGTATGGAGGATTTTTTTAATGTTTTCTATGGAGGATTTTTTCAATGTTTTCTAAGCTATGTATTATTTTTTCTTAGGCACCCAATGCCCATCATTCTTAGATCTCTCAGGCTTGAATGGCTTCCCTCTCTCTGGTTTGAATTAATTTTAAATGGTTGGTTTTATATGTATTTTTTGGTTGTAGGTTTATTATAGGCTCTTGTTGCTTGGTGGATTCCTTTTGTACATAGTTAACTGTAAGTAATTTTCTCATGGTTCCTATTTTATTTTAAGACTATATCTAGTTACAATGCCCCGCACTATGCATAAGATCATGCAGATTCCCCAATATGGTTATTGTATAGTCTAAGTATTTTTTATGTAGAATGAAGTGTGCTCCAACTCAAAAAATTACAACATAATAGTTTTTTATTTTAATGAACTGTAAAATTAATGTTACATATATGTCAAATTAATGTGTTCAAAGTAGGTTTTAATTGAAAAGATACAATTTTTTGTACACTATAAGTGGATCAATAAAAATATACTTCACATTTTGATAACCAATAAACACCAACCCAATCAAGGATAGTCAATGATATTACCTAAAACCTATTGGACACATGATTTAAGGTTTTTGTCTTGTTTGGGTTTGACGATGGAGTTTCCCGAGTTTCCTTGAACCACAAACCTTCTTGTCTCACAAGATACTCCTTCAACAATTTTTATTGTTGAACACAATATCATTGGCATGGAAACCTTGTCCCATCACAGCCTATTTTCAAAAATACTTCATCTATGACCATCCCTTCTTCAATAGCTTCCTCTTTGCCACATTTATCAACACCTCTAATTATATACACTACACTTCAACAAAGATATCTGAGGGTGGGTATAACATTACTTCCCTCGCCATAATATTTTTTGGGGGGTTTGGTGGAGCTCACATGGGCCTGAGGCAATGATCCTTCTTGCATGTCATAAGAGTGCAAGGGATCGTTTAAATGGAATTATATGTGGTAAAGTAGAAATTTCCATTTCCATATATTCATAGAATATGCATTTCATTGCCTTACTTTAATCTATAGCATTTATTCTACCCATCACACCCACTATGATATCCCTTATGGTCCATTTAGTGTCCTTAATTAGGTTTTGATCAATTGATTTTTCACGTTTTATGTCTTTTGCATGGTTAATATCCAAATTATACCTTTGTATTGTCTTTGATTTGAATTTCAAACCTAGCTCCACTACCTCACGATCACTCACTCATATGACATTGTTATATAGTCAAAATAGGTAATAAATAAATTGTGTTGGTCAAATCTCTTTATCCCCCATGTATGACACAAAACTTGAGATTAGGATATAAATGATCCAAGCAAAGCCACGAGTTTCTAATGCACACCCTTGCACATGCCAAAAAGCATCCATCTTTTGCATTAGCCTCCTCCAATAAGTCCAACCCTTGTGGGTCACCTTTACTTAATAGTGTAGTGTGAAATACCCTCATTGAGTCCAAGGGGAAACATCTCTACACACCACAAGTGCATTTGAGGGAAACATTGCAAAACCTCAATCACATTTGGTGCATAAAACATGAGTCATGCCAAGTTCCAAAGTCTACACAAACATGTACATACACTCAATGGGTTGTGCCTATAACTATGTTAAGATTATATGCTACCATAGACTAAATTGCAAATTCATTAGAATTCAATACATTATTCACAATAGCAGCATAATAAGGATCTTTGAAAGATGCACAAACACAAAGCACAAAACAATTTATCCTAGGAAACCCTCAAGGGGAACAAAACCTAGCAAAAACTTCCTCAATATAGATGATCAAGTACAATGCCCCAAAAATATGTCTCACGAATAAGAGAGACAAAAATACCAAACTATGGACTCAAGCCACTCCTCCTTCTCTTTCGCATATATCTCTCTCTCCTCTAATGCGAATTGCACAAGTGAGTAAATGTACAAATGAGAAGAACTCACTCTCTACTTATACTTTACTTTTCACTTAAATTTTATTCCAACTAGGTCGGCCCCAATAACCTAACTGGGCTAACCTCTCTAAAAAGACTCAATATAATATTTATATTATATTCCTTTGGGTACTAACGACCCGACTTACAATGGAGGTTTAACCTCATGAGTGACTTTTACATGACCAAATATAATAACGACATCTCCGAACGGAGGTAAAACATCCCCAACACAATTACAATAATAAAGTACAAGTAGAATATTCTTTGAAGTTACATTAATTTAACAAACTACGAATGTTAACCATTTCCAAGTTCAATATGGAATCCCAACAATATGGTTTCCAACACATGCATGGAAACAACAATATGTCGCATACTCAAAGGCCAAACAATCACCTCATTGACAGTTACAAAATGGAATTTCCTTCAACAACTAAATTAACATTCTTGTAATTAAAAATTTCTCTTATGTATGCAATGTATTATATGAAGCAAAGAATGGATCATAGTTAGTCGCTCTCTTTCACACTCTATCATAGAGAAATGTAGAATTTGTTTTTAAATAGAGATATAAACAATGTTGCATTTAGTTTCTTTATGTTCATTTATTTCACTGTTTGCATTAATTTTGTTCATGCCTTTGTGCTTATAACTTGATTAGTCTAATATGTTTAAATATCCTTAAATTTGTACGCTATAAGTGGATCAATAAAAATATACTTCACATTTTGATAACTAATAAACACACACCCAATCAAGGATAGTCATTGATATTACCTAAAACCTACTGAACACATGATTTAGGGTTGTTGTCTTGTTTGGGTTTGACCATGGAGTTTCCCAAGTTGGATTGACCAATAAACCTTCTTGTCTCACAAGATACTCCTTCAACCATTTTGATTGTTGAACACACTATCCTTGGAGTGGAAACATTGTCCCATCACAACCTATTTTCATAAATACCTCATCTATGACCGTCCCTTCTTCAATAGCTTCCTCTCTCCCACATTTATCAACACCTCTAGTTATATATACTACACTTCAACAAAGATATCTAATCGTGGGTATGCCATTAATTCCCTGACCATAAGCGTTTTTGTGGGGTTTGGTGGAGATCACATGGGCTTGAGGCAATGATCCTTCTTGCATGTCATGAGAGTGCAAGGGATTGTTTAAATGGTCACCTTATCATTTGAAACTAGGATTTTGTCAATTGTGCAAACATAGATTGATTAAGAAGCTAACTAACATAGTTCATGACAAGACCACGCAAAAGCTCATCCCAAAGGAGATACATGAGGTAATGAAATCAATAAATAAATTGTTGACATTCAATATTTTGAGTACTAATATTTCATATGCTAATTTGAAAAACACATGTTACCAGCATATTTTGTGAGTAGTATCCCACCCAAATTTGTGATTAAAATATAGACCAAGGGCCATTGGGACCACATAGATAGATTTGCACAACAATTTGTGGTCTGTCCAAGGTATTTTTTCAATTTTTCTTTTAAGAATAAAAGAATCGTCACAAAGTGGTATCTTGCAGCCACTACATGTGTCAGGACACCTTGGTTGTTTTTGCTAAATGGTGCAAATATTTCTCCATAGAAGAAGCCTCAAAACTATATTGTTTGATATGGGTGGTATTCCTATGGCTCCCTATACGATCATGGGATTTGAACTAATCTCAATCCCAATCAATACTTCATCTACTAGGACTTGGCTTGGTGCCTTAATCCACACACTCCAAAATGGGTTTGTCTAAGGGTCAATATGTATAAAGATATGAGAGAATTATTATACATTTATGGAAGAGATCAATTCAACCAACAACTATTGTGTTATATCAATCTCCCCAACACCTAATTCATATTCCAAATCCACCACCATAAAATAAAATATTTTCCCATGCTTACAAAAAACTAAAACACCCACACCCCAACTATTGGACCAACAATTTGGACCCTTCATGCCAAATTGAAAAAAACAATGGATGGACTAAAGTTGTTTGAAAATAAAAGGCTCCCCAAACCAAACCAGTCTCTTAGGCTCAAAAAATCTTCGCAACTAACTCCAAGTCTATCCCAAAATATGCTTGCTAGTTTTGTCACAACAAGAGACCCTCCTAGTAGCTCCCAAATCATTGCTTTGTGGGGGGTTGGGGTGATCAAACTTGGTCTCCACCCCCACAATTGGAAGTTTCCCAAACAACAAATAATGATGCTCCCTGAAAAGAATCTAAAGGGATTCAAAGTTTGAATGGTTGTTTCTTTCCTCAATTATAGATTTTGAACTCTCCAAACCCATCTGCCACCCTGTTAGGAAGGGAAGGTGAGGAAATGATGGATTTTATTAGTGAATCTTCTGAATGAAAATCTATAATGGAATCTATGAAGGTGTTAATGCATAAATCTCACACACATGCAACATTTTTTCAATTCACATAGTAAGGCGTCATCAACATATAGCATGCAACCCACCGAAGACATTCTCATAAGATCCAAGAAGCAATATGAGTCCAGAAATGCCAAAGAACAATCAAAAGAAAAAACCGCTCAACCTTACCTCTGTTTAGGTGTGCAACTACACATACTAACTAGTTATGTGCCTACAACTGCACATATACCAGGGTCTATCAAGGTTTATCAAGTGTCCTCAATTTGCATGACCTAGCGTTTGAGTTTCTGGGCTTGAATTAGGGTCTTACCCTAATATTTCTACATGAAGAATATGGATGATTGTTTCTGGACTTATTGATGACAATATGGCAGTATGATGATAGTATGACAATGACAATGTGACAGTGTGATAGTGACAGTGTGTGACAATGACAGTGATAATAAGGGACAAGGACAGTGATAGGAAGTGACAGGTACGATGACATGCAATGATTTTGACAGGTTCAATATTCTCTCATATATATTTATATTCAGGGGGACGTCGGAGCCTTAGCTTCCAATTGGAGATGGAACATATAGGGAGTTGTAGTTCCCTTCAGGTTGGAGCCTAAAATTCAGGGGGTAGGACTATCCTTCAATCTTAGCCTATAAACATTGAAACTTTGAAGATAAGTTTCCATGGTTTTTGTCCTCGATGGGTTTCCAATTAAAATCCTTGTGTTATGTGCATTGCTTACTTTCTATTTATGGTATTTTTATACATAAATGATAAGTAATGATGAATTTTGATAACATAATTTAAAGTGAACAATAAATTGGTTAAAAGTGCCCATTATTGATTCATGACCCCCCCCCTCTCAATATTGGTAATGACTCTTCCAACATATATATATATTAGTTTCCTCTATAACCCCAAAAACATGATGCAACTGCCACAATAAAAACTGACATATATAAACCATCTCTAAAACAAGGCTTTTGGAGATGGTTTGTAATAACACTATCAGCTCCAAAGGTTCAATTCTCATTACTTTTAAGGGGGTTTTCAAAACACCACCTTGAAAATAGCTATGGGTAGTGTTTCTAAGCCCCCCCTAAAAGTCATGAGAATTTGACTTATGGTGGCAGTTTTTAACAAATCACCCCAAAAGTTAAATTTTCATGACTTGTAGGGGGGGTTGTCAAAACACTTCCTTAAAAAATATATTTAAATTGTGGTTGTTTTAAACCCCCTTAAAAAAAGGTTATTGTAGTGCCCCACTTTTTTGATAGACTATAGACTTTGATTATAGACCATAGATCTAATGATGATTATTCTTTGAGGGCATTCTATTGTGAATGACCCGGTTATGTGTGGCTTAGACTTAGACTATGTGATGTTGTATTCTAAGGAAGTTACACGTGTGAGACCGGTATGTGTCGCTATCTATGTGCTACTAATGATTATTCTATATGATTTTGTTATGATGATAATCATGTTATGATTTCACTAATGATTATGGTATGATGTTGATATAGACAAACATCTCACATGACCATGATATGAATTGATGATGATTAAATGTTATATGTCTTTGTTATGATTATGACATGGTTATGATGTTATATGATGTTATCATGATTTGATATGATTAAATGAATGTGCAATGTGACAATGTTGATTTATGCTTATATATATATATATATATATATATATATATATATATATATATATATATATTATCAGGTACTATGATGCGTTATCAAGTGTGACATGTAGAACAGGTACATGGGATGCAAATATGTGTCAATATGCCATGGACTTGGAATGAGTCGCAAATCAGTGACAAGTATTGGAAACCTGGTATATATGTGATTATGTGGAAATCTTGGAAAAATATTGAATGCACGTTATGTGCATGGACTCAGAATGAGTCGGATATATTTACAAGTGATGTCAAGCTATGAGATGCATGTTATGTGCACAGACTCAAAATGAGTCAGATACAATGACATGTGTTAGAAAAACAAGATCGCATAGCAATAACAATAAACAGAAATGCAAATATAATCACACAAACACATTACAAGAGAGACACCAATATATCGTGGTTCACCCAAGATGAGCTACGTCCACACTGAAATTGCTAGTCATTATTATTATACCATCCAGCAAATGAAGGGATACAACCTGCAGCACATTCGTTGCACTTCCTCTTCACTGTCTCACAGTCTCTCTTCACGATCTCAGAGATCTTTACAATGCATAATACCTAATACATCTCATACCCTAGCTATATTACAATGTCTTTCTTTTATAGGGGAAATACAATGGAAAAATACCACGAGATACCCAAAACCATGGGCCCTAAATCTGTTGGCGAAACAACCCTCTACACTCCCCCGGACCCCCTAGGGAACATGCCAGGATCATAACCAAACCTGGGGTACAAACACGACTGAATCATCATCTATGAGACTGGAAGATCAGGCTCCACAACCAACAATCTCCCACTTGGAGATTGATCACAACAACTCCACCACTGTTGTAGTTGTTGGACCTTGGACTTGGCAAATTTCTCATTTTCACCTTCATGCTAGAATGCCAACTGAAACCAAGCAAGAACTCAGTTTCTCTCTGGTCACTACCTTTGTGAACATGTCTGCAGGATTCTGGCTAGTATGTATCTTTTCCAGCTTCAACAATTCATCTTCCAGAACAAAGCATATGAAATGGTACTTGAGCTGTATATGTTTAGTACTGGAATGGAATGCTGAGTTCTTTGCAAGATGAATGGCACTCTAGCTGTTACAATACAACCTGCTATCCTTCTGCTTCTTACCCAATTCCTCCATAAACCTCTGCAACCAAATCATCTCTTTAATAGCCTCTGTACCAACAACATAGTCTGCTTTCGTTGTTGTAAGTGCAACAACCTTTTGTGGTTTCAAAATCCAACTTACTATTGTTCCACCTACACTAAACACATACCCTGTGGTGCTCCTCCTGCTATCCTTATCACCTTCCATATCTACATCAACATATCCCTGTAGAACAGTGTCTGAACCTCCAAAACATAATGCCTGAGTGGTAGTACCTCTCAAATACCTGAGAATACACTGTACTGCCTTCCAATGTTCTTTACCTGGATTATTCATATATCCACTCACAACTCCCACTGCATGTGCAATATCTTGTCTTGTGCACACCATGGCATACATCAAGCTGCCAACTGCTGATGAATAGGGAATCTTGGACATGTAATATGTCTCTTCCTGTGTCTTGGGACACATTTCCTTACTTATATTGAAATGAATGGCCAAAGGTGTACCAATTGGTTTTGCATTCTGCATTTCTAAATCTCTCCAACACCTTTTGTATGTACTCACCCTGAGACAATGTCAATTTGCGATTTTTTCCGTCTCTTGTTATTCTCATAGCAAGGATTTTCTTTGCCGCACCCAAGTCCTTCATCGCAAATGAATTAGCTAGCTTCCTTTTGAGTACATATGTCCTGCATGTGAGACCCTGCAACAAGCATGTCATCCACATACAATAACAAGACAATATATCTTTTATTGTCTAGCCTCTTGAAATAAACACAGTGGTCAAAATGAATCTACTATAACCTTGTTCGGTCATAAACCTGTCAAATTTTAAATACCACTGACTTGGAGCTTACTTCAAGCCATGCAATCTCTTCTTCAACCTGCATACCAAATCCTCCTTCCCTTTGACCTCATACCCTTATGGTTGCTGCATATATATCTCTTCCTCCAAATCCCCATGGAGAAAGGTTGTTTTTACATCTAACTGTTCAAGATGCAAATCATCTACCACCACTAGACTTAAGATAGTCCTAATAGAAGTCATCTTAACAACAGGAGAACATATTTCATCAAAATCTATACCTTTCTTCTGTGCAAACACCTTTACAACAAGTCTGGCCTTGTACCGCTTCTTACCTCCTTCTTGTTCCTTCAACCTGTAAATCCATTTGTTTTGCAATGCTCTTTTTCCAACAGGCAACTGAACCAAATCTCAAGTCTGGTTTCCTACCAATGAGTCTATCTCCTCATTCATGCCTTGCTCCCACTTCTTTCTATTTTCCACCTACATTATTTATTCATAACATTTTGGCTCACCAACATCAGTCATCAATAAATAATACATTGAAGAAGAGTATCATTCAGGGAGTCTACTTAACCTGGTAGATCTTCTTACACTTGCAGGAGTTTCAGGTACTTGTTACTGTTCTTGATTTTTTGGCACCTTTGGAACTTCATTTTCTTCAATTTCATCAAGTACTATGTACTCTTTGTTTTCATTTTTCTGTTTCTTTCCCTGCAACTGATCTTTATACATGACATTTTCATTGAATATCACATCTCTACTCCTAATGATTTTGTGATTTTCATAATCCCATAAGCGATAACCAAAATCATCAACCCCATATCCAATAAAGGTACATTTCTTGGATTTAGCTTCAAGCTTTAATGTTCTATTTTCTTTATCAATATGGAAAAATGCTTCACAACCGAACGTTCTCAGAAATGAGTAGTTTACCTTTTTATCTATCCATGCCTCCTCTAGAATACCACCATCCAAAGCACTTGAAGGCCCTCTGTTTATTAAATAAACATTAGTATTTACAGCATCTGCCCAAAACTATAAGGGAAACCCTGTATGCAATCTCATACACCTTGCACTCTCCATGATCGTTCTATTCATCCTTTCTGACACACCATTTTCTTGTGGTGTTCCTGGGACTGTCTTCTCTCTATGAATCCCATGGTATGAACAGTAACTATCAAACTCTTTGCCGCAATACTCACCTCCATTATCGTATCTGAGACACTTCAACCTTTTTCCTGTCTCATTCTCAACTAAAGCTTTCCACTTCTTAAAAGTAGCAAACACATCAGATTTGTGGCTAATGCAATAAACCCAAGTTTTCATAGTTGCATCATCAATAAATGTAACATAATAATGAGAGCCACCAAGAGATTGTACCTGAGCTGGTCCCCGTACATTTGTATGCACAAGCTCTAACTTTTCATTCTTCTTCTGTTTTCCATAAACACGGTTCTCACAGAATTCCAAACTTACCTGCTTCAAATCTGGTAGCAACTTCCTTGAGTGGAGAATCTGCATCCCCTTCTCACTCATGTGGCCAAGCCTATGATGCCACAATGTTGTATCTATTCCTGTGGAAGCTAAAGAGATAGAATGGTCAGTATTATGAGGACATAAATATAATGTACCTACCCTATCTCATTTTTCTATCACCATTGATCCTTTAGTGATCTTCCACCACGTTTCTCCAAATGTAGATAGACAGTCGCCATCTCCCAACTGCCCTGTTGAGATCAGATTTCTTTTCATAGCAGGAATATGCCGAACATCTTTTAGCATCCAATTAGTTCCATTCTTAAATTTTATCCATACCTTACCCATTCCAACAATTTTACATGGCTCATCATCACCCAATAAAACATGTCCAAAATCGCCTGAAACATAATCATGAAAATATTTCCTATGGGGTGTAACATGACATGAAGCCCCTGAATTTACTACCCAATAATCACTTGTATTATCTAATACAAGAATCAAAGCATCTTGTAACACATCACCTGCTACATTTGCTTCCTGGTAGTTTCATGCTGTCCATCTCCTTTCTTCTTTAGAGATCTGCAGTCTTTCTTCGGATGTCCTTTCTTTCCATAGTTCCAGCATTCCATCTTTCCCAGTCTGGACTTGGATCTGTCCGTTTTAGACTTGCCACGACTACCTTGGCTCTTTCCTTTCTCCTTTTTCTTCCCCTGCTCTCCATGGTCAACGCATACCTGATGTCTCACCTGTGCTTTTTCTTCACATTTCCTCACTAAGAATAACACTAACAACATCATCAAATATCAAGGTGTTTGAACCAGAGACAGAATTACTTACAGCCATGACCAAGCCATTCCATCTTTCTGGAAATGAACACAAGATTAGAAGAGCTCTAACCTCATCATCAAAGTTCACACTTACAGAACTTAGTTGATTTATAACCGCATTAAATTCATTTAAATGATCATCAACAGATCCACCTTCATACATCTTCATATTAAATAAACACTTCATTAGAAATACCTTATTGGAGGCCAAGGGTTTTTCATACAGCTTACCCAATGCACTCATCAAACCCTTCGTTGTCTTTTATTTTGAGATATTGAAAGCCACCGACGAAGCCAGGATCAGCCATATTGTTCCCAGAGCCTTTCTGTCAAGAACCTCCCATTCTTCATCCTTCATAGTCGTCGGCTACTTTTCACTTCCTCCCAACGGTAGGAGTAGATCCTTTTGGTATAGATAGTCCTCCATTTGCATCTTCCATAACTGGTAGTTTTGGCCATTGAATTTCTCGACCTTAAACTTTCTTTCTTCTTCCATTGCTCCCACTCGAACCAGAAACCCTAGTTTATTGCGGGTTTATTTGCCAAATAGACCTTCGGCTCTGATACCAATTGTTAGAAAAACAGGATCGCAGAGCAATAACAATAAATAGAAATGCAAATATAATCACACAAACATATTACAAGAGAGACATCAATATATCGTGGTTCACTCAAAATGGGCTACGTCCACACTGAAATTTTCAGTCTTTATTATTATACCATCCAGCAAATGAAGGGATACAACCTACAACACATCCGCTGCACTTCCTCTTCACTATCTCACAGTCTCTCTTCATGATCTTAGAGATCTTTACAATGCATAATACCTAATACATCTCATACCCTAGCTGTATTACCATGTCTTTCTTCTATAGGGGAAATACAATGGGAAAATACCATGGGCCTGAAATCTGTTGTCTGCACTACCTTGGACCCCCTGGGGAGCGTGCCAGGATCATAACCAAACATGGCTGAATCATCATCTATGAGACTGGAAGATCAGGCTCCACAACCAACAACAGGTGATGTCAAGCTATGATTCATGTTTTATTTGAAATCTTATTTTATTTGATGTGCATTATGTTTACGTGCAACTATTGGATGCAATTGGAAATGGATCCACATCAGGGGACGAGGCTTAACCCGATACAACTTAAGTCTATCCAATGTCCACACGATGAGTTTGTCTAGAGCGAGAGAAGCTATGACTCATCAGATGCGTGTTTCTGTGAGGGTTGGCCATAGTACGATCACTCACGAGGTATATTGCTGGGGGGGCACGCAATAAGGACTCGACCTTATTCCCCAGGAACCACTAGTCCCTCAACAGGGTAGGAAGGTTGAGTTAATGACGTCTCAATCATCATACCATATCCCCACCTCAAGGAATATATAAAAGGAATGCGAGAAGCATGGTGCCTTGATATCCCTAATTTCAATGATAATGCGACTGTTAATTAACTAATAATTCATAATTGGACAAGGGAAACACGAATTGATAAAATATTAACTAAAATGAATTGATCAAACAAGTAAATAATAATAATAATAAAATTAATATTAATAGCAATAATAATAACAACAAGATAAACATTAGAAATAATAATAATAATAATAATAAAATTAATATTAATAGCAATATTAGTAACAACAAGATAAACATTAGAAATAATAATAATAATAACAATAACAACAAGATAAACATTAGAAATAATAATAATAATAATAATAATGACAACAAGATAAACATTATTAATGACAATAATAAAATAAAATAAAAAGGCGGCAGGAAAATAAAGCACGTGGATTTCTATAAAAGAGATGAAGGAGCTTGAGATATCTCTTCCTGACAAAAGAATTTTGGAGGGAGCCTGGCATGTGGCTCCTGTTTAGGTGATTGTTGGAGGGTGTGGTAGTGGTTCACTATGATATAAATGGGGTTGGGATTCCCCTCAGCAGAGATTCTGGTATCATATTTCATTAGCTAGCTAAGTATCGTCAGCCCCGTCGCAGCTCGGGGATCCCAGGGGAAGAAGAGTACCCTTTGGGTATGGTAGGGTGGAAACCGGTGGATCATTTGTGATTGGAAACCTTGAAGACTACTCTTACGGTGGATTCGGTGTAAACGCCAGTCTTCGACTTCGTCCTCAACCCTCAGCAACTAGCGACTTGAAGGGTATTTTATAATAATTGTTTGTATGCATTATATTAGAATTGAATTAATTTTAATGCTAAAAGTTTGGATCTATTGGATTTGTGTAGATCTGTTATATGTTATATGTTGTATGTGTTTAAAGGAAGAAAATAAATGTTGTTATTTTCATTATTTATATCTATGATATGATTGATATATATATTAGATTAGATAGCCCCAGGGTGGGGCATTATATATGGTATTAGAGCAAGGTTACTAACCTAGGACCTACGGGCCTTTACCAAATTTAACATATCTAGTCTAGATCTGATAGATCTAAGGTAAGTCGAATAGATCTATATTAGATCTAGGTTTATAGAACTAGTAGAGCTATAGTAGATCTGGTATATCTAAATTAAATTAAAGCTACAATAAATCTAGCAGATCTTAATTAAATTGATATTAGTTCCATCCATTATAGAAAGGATAGATGCATCATAAATTTAGATAGTTTAATCACCACTCCACCACTAAGCTCTTAGATTGTGGGATTGAGTTTCCTAGTTCAGTATGTTTCCATATTATGTTTTTATTATTTCCATCATTCATAAATGTCTTATGCTGGAAAAATAAGGATCTGGAACTAGCGTGGGCTAGATCAGGTTCCGTATGAGGCTTTCCAGAACTATTTGGGATTTCTAGGTCATCCACAACATATTGTATTGGAATATATGTATTCATTTAAAGGTAGCTTTTGTTAAAGTATTTTGGCTCATGAGATAGAGATGGGAGGTGTTATTTTTAGAAGAAATTTTTCATTTTCCGGAAATGGTATAAAATATTCATTACTTTGAAACTTTGCTTTAGAAAAATGGATAACTAGTATACCATAATATACGGAAAACGGTGGAATGATTTATCCTAAATCTATTCCCAGTGCAATCGATCAAGTAAATATAGGATCATCTTTTGGCAGCATATAAAGCTTGAAATTCCACTCAAAATATCATCTAGGTTCACTATTAAAGTGCTATCTCCTTATCTCTGCAGTTAATCTCAAAAGATGTGAAACATTGAATAATAGAAGCATGGGGTTAATGCCATGATTGTGGCGATGCCATTTGTATTTGGGTGTTTTGGTTCAACTTCATTGAATGGTTTTTGGGGTGCGTTGATTATGGATACGCCTTTGAATTTAGGTGATTTTGAATATGTTGATGGTTACAACACCACCAAATGCACCTCTCGGATCTATTTAAAAACGAACCTCTCATATTTATTTCAAAGAAAAAGAGGAACCCGGTGACCGTCATATAGATCTATATAAGAGATTTGTATATCTATACGTATGAAGCAGGTTGAATGACTTAGATCTAGTGCAAATATCCTTCTTGTTTCCAGATGAGTGTTGCAGCTATAATTGTCAGCCAAGCATATATTCCCTGGTTAATCCTATTAGATGTATAATATTGGATCTACATAGCTTAGATGTAGCTTAGATGCTATGAAAAGGGTCTTGGTTGAATCTAGCACTACTACATATAGGGTTTTTTGTGACAATACTTATGTAATTTGTCTCAATTCACGACAAAAATAAAGTTGTGTATTGTCTTAAATATTTTCTTTAAGCGAGTGTCTTAAACTAATGTTTCTATAGAGACAATATAGAATGCAAATATTATTGTCTTAAACTAATGTCTATATAGAGATAATATAGAATGCAAATATTTTTGTCATGTTTGTCTCTATAGAGACTATATAAAACAATGTATAAAAAAATATTTAATAATTTCAGAAAAAAACAACTAAATCTTATTTTCTTAAAAATGAACAATAATATCTTATATTCTATTTATTTATGAGAGGGTATGGTGGAATCGAACCACCAACCTTCTACATTGTAATGCACATTCTCTACCATTGAGCTAGCACCCTTTAAAGAATTAGGAGAGAGAGGTAAGTTTTTGTTCAACACCTAATAATTTTTAGTGTTATCAAGTATACATACAAATAAATTAATGCAGGGGAAACAAATACATACATAGATGTAGCAAGTTTGCATGCAAAAGTGAGTATACAACATCTAGAGGAAAGAATACCTTAAATCTTCCTGACAGAGATGTAGCTTCCATGAAGTTCGAAAGGGTAATAAATAATGTGCAACAACTTTCATCCTCTCTACAAGGTAATTGATCCACTAGATTCCCAACAATAACTTTGATGGGGAGCTATCATTCCCATTGGTTTTCTCCGTTGATCCAGAAAATCTAACAGCGTGTTCTAGTAGGAATGGCTATCAAAACATTTTGAACTTGAATATTTGCAAATGAAATAGAAGATGCACCTCATCATGGCATCAATAAGCACCACAAAAGTATACATTATGACCAACAAAGGACCTTCCTTGATGTTTCCAAAAGTGTGGTCATTACAATCCCTCATGTGTGCATCATTGTCTTGTTGCAAAAGGTATGTACTAAGGACGGATCATCACTTGTGTACAAAATCAGAGAACATGATGAGTGACCGTTATGTACAAACAAGTGTTAAGTCAAATAAAGGGTGAAAATTACTACAAGATATGGACGTGAATGTTAAAATATTTCATTCCCTATTTCAAGGCAAAGCTACGCCTATTATAAGATCGTGTACACTAGATCCAGATTGAGGTTGTTTAGTCAGGACAAATCATTTAAGAAGTGGATGATCGAATGTCGTTGCATACAATTCAATCAATATACATATATTCATAATAGATTGCAAAGCATGCCACCTATCAAATCATATCAACAAAGTATGAGATCAGTTTAAAAAAGAATGCAAATAAAAAATATGTATATAGTACCAACACCACCGTAGATTTGCCATCAAATATTAGTCACTTAGCAGAAATTGACAGAGAGCCATGATGTTTATGGAGACAGTTACAATATCAGAGTCTCTAAATTGGTGAAACAGTGCATCCAAAGAGATCCATGAACACGCACAAGCAAACCAAGAGCACACGCTACATCTGGAAAAAGATAACATGAATTTTTGGCATCCAACAAGTCTTTTATCGGAATAGGAAAATATCATTTTTAAAAATAGAAAATTGATGTCATTGCAAAAAATTACAAGGCTCTCTTCATATTTGTATTATATGTTGTTCTAGCGTGCATCTACACGCTGGTAGTCCTTGTAGGTAGTGCAATTTAGAAACTCCATTTAGTATTTTGTAAACTCCAAATTTATCTGGGAGGTTTTGAATTTCAGTGGTTGAAAAAAGCATTTTGGGACAGGGAATGATGCTTAGTTAATTTTTGCAGCCATATAGAGTTCTCGGTTCTCCATCACTCATTAAATATACTATGCAACGTGTGTCATTTCTTATATGTGTCTTTGCACCCGTTGACTACCAGAGGCTAAACCGATGTTTGCTTGTAGATTGTAGAAGACTGCATGCACATAAAAATGGTTGAAGCTCTTAAATATACTAACCAGTACACAATATACTGGCTCTCTTAAAAATACTAACAACAAGTAGTACATCCACTTCCAAAACTTTAACTCTTCACTTTTCCTTTCCCTCGGAATTCCACATAAACTGTATCTTTATTATGTAGCAAGAAATTTGTGTATCTTTCTGGTCCTATACAATAGTCTAAATTTCAATGTTGTCTTGTCCAATAATACCCTGCTTTCTATTGAACTTAACTAACACACATCATTCAAGCTATGGTGAAATTCAACAAAATCATCATTCATAGAACAGGGGGACCATTCAAATATTTTAAATAACATGCAAGGGATCATACTGCCAAGACAACCCGGTCTCAAGACCAAAATAACTCAAGAGATGCTCAATTTCCTCTAGAGATGACTTATTTTTAATGACTAATGAAAAGATCTAAGCTGGAAGAGGGAAAGAGGTCTTGTGACTCTTAGAAGTAAAATGTAAAAAATAAGATGCTAATATTTGATGAGCAAACTAGAGGGATAAGATCCTCGCACTTTTTCATAGGATTTCAGATTTCCGATGGTTGAGAGCTCGCATAGTGATGATGACCTTAGTTATACATAGCGAGATCTAGTTTATGTTTTTGAAGATCCAGTAACTGTCATTATTAAACCTATTGATACAGAAGAAGCACCAATAACTAATAAGTAGCACTCACTAGATGGATATATCTTTTATGATGGAAGGGAAAAGACACCTAAAGCATAAGAAGCCTAGGGACCTACAGCATTACGGTCAGCAAAGGAAGTAACAAAAGCATAGGTATTTATTAGAACCAGCAGTGGGAAACAAAGGAGAAGATAGATCAACATGAGTAGTCACATATTTACGAGTATCCCTAACAGTCAATTCTCCATATCACTAGTATAGTATCATTGCCCGTCTATTCCCTTCCTATCATAGCTTCCCTTTGTACAGTTACAGATACGGATCTAGAAGCAAAGGTAGTAGCAGAGACAGTAAAATCATTTGAGATAGTTTACCCACCACCTGCACTCTAAGTACCAACAACAGTAGTATACCTAGTAGTAGATGAACTAGATCCAGCAGTAGGACCAGTAGCCCTTAGAAGGTAGCAGGAGCAAACGCTAAGGTGGGAGAAGTAAAGACAACATAGACCCAGGGAGACACCATCAGTAGCAGGGGAATCAATAGATACAGTTTAAGCACATGTTTAAGTTGTTGATCATGTTGATTCTTTCGGTCCAGTCGAATAACCCCTTGACCTAGAACCACCAACCTGAGACAAGGCAGTGGAAAATCCTATAAGCACTATCAATTGTTTATGAAAATCGATTATGTCATCAAATTAAAATCAATTGATGAGATCCTATTTCTTTTAATTCTCACATTCAATTACCGTTGAATTACCATTTAACCCGTACTAGGAAGTCATTGAGTTTATAAACATTTAATACCCATTGAAATTCACTTTTGTATTTATCACCTAATACCTCTCTTTTTACGTATAGACAGCTTGATAAAATACTTAGCATGGGCTAGATACCTCATAGTACCAAACGACAGGTGTTTACTCGTTAAGAATGCACATGAGACCAGGGGACACCCACTTCTTACTCTTACTATGACACCAAATTAGCAGGGTTTAAAATATATTAATCTTCATATGATATAGGCATTTACACAGCAGAAGGAACCAACTTACTATGAAGGGGAAAACATCATCTCTCTATCTACGATATACCCTTGCTATTAGGGTACCTTAAGTTACACTTCATGTACACCAAACACTTATACCTACTTTTAACACTACTTACACTACTTAGAACCACTTCATTAAACACCGAACAACCTAGGATTAGAAACGACTTCATCAACCAGCAGAATGCATCATACAATAATACAATGAGTTGATTGGTACTTTAAAACCAATAGGGAATTCTACTCAGTCAACTTGGCATTATTAAGAAGGCATCTTAGACAAATTTAGTTCTTAGCATGGGTAATAGCATGAAGAAAGGAAGAATCAACGAACTCATGATGTGGTTGCACGCTCTTCAAAAGGGACTCATTATGTTTTTTGTAGCAACTCTCAATAGGATACTCTAGGACCATTATTAAGATGCATTAGAAAGATATTATGCATTTTTTATTTAATTAATATTCTCCTCTATTCATTATGTCTTTAGGAATTCAGTTAGGATATATAGGATGGAAAGATAATCAGTATATTTATATGTTAGTATTCATATCTTGGCATATTCTTAAACTCTTTGAATTTGCCTCTTACTTGAATATAATTAGGGAATTCTCCTACCTACGTTAGGGGTTCGATATTTATTTGTAACAGATGCTTAAACTGGTTATACCCATGTATTCGTATTTGGATATGGATATCGATAGGCCAAGTAGAGACCATATCATAATGAGGCCATAGTAATCCTCACATTAATCAAGTGATCCACAAACTGCAGAAGGACAATTTTTTCATTACACTACCAGGAATGCATATTGCTAAAGGCATGATCTGTACATACACCCCATTCCGAAATCCATCCCACTAACCAGCATATTATACATCTCACATGCTCAGAATATGAATCACTATAGTCTTCCTTATAATACTTATGATTACACCACCAATTCTAAGCTCTGTAAGGATGTATGTGACTGAGAACTAGTCTTCTTAACTATATTTGCATTTATTTGCAGTAGGATATCCATATCTATGTATAGATATGTTCTTACGGTTGGTTTTATTAAATCCATATGTTTTTGTACCTCTAGTTGTGCCCTTATCTCCATCCGTGGCATATCTCTCTATCCATGATTCACCTAGCCTTGTTTGTAAGGTGTTGTCATACACCTGCCTTGCATTACTGCATCCGACACTTTGCTCGACTTGGGTTTTACGCCTCATAACTCCCCTTCAAACCCCTAAAAGTAGGACACCGGAGCACCCAGAGGAGGGAAAATTTAAGTGAGCTCGATCTTGAGAGGGGAGCTGAAGCCGCTACACTGGAGCTCAAGCTGTGAGAGATATAAAATAATGGAAGTCCCCACAAAATTTGGATTTGAATGCATGGGACAGAGATTTGAGATTGTTGGGATGAGATGAAGTGGATATTAACATTGGATTATAAAGGAAAGATAGTTAAGGGGACCAGGAAGGGAAATGTGCATTTGTTTCGATTGATTTCCTCTCTCTAGTCACAGACTCTAGATCATGTGATAGCCTCTTGAATATAGCAAGTAGTCCTATAGCCATGTCTCATAGATTATGTAACTCCTACTAGAACCTCACATTCTTCTCATGACTCAGTCTAGCCACAAGAGGATATATAGCTGCAACTGTAGATGTATTGGGGCCCTCACCTGACTGAGCCTATCTAAAGAGAGCCTCATATAACTCCTTATGTATATCCATCTGTATTTACAAACTATCTCTCCATATGCATCAAGCACAAGGAGTATCTGGATCTATATCTCTTTACTCAGAATCAGCTCTGCAACTGTAGATGTATTGGGGCCCTCACCTGACTGAGCCTATCTAAAGAGAGCCTCATATAACTCCTTATGTATATCCATCTGTATTTACAAACTATCTCTCAATATGCATCAAGCACAAGGAGTATCTGGATCTATATCTCTTTACTCAGAATCGGCTCCAAGGAGTAATTTATATGCATCACCTTTATCCAACCTACCCTCCCAGATCAAAAAGCTAAAACTATATCAATAAAAATAAAAATATTAAATATTCTAGCATCCTCGACCTCGTTTATCTTTAATCCAATAGAAATATATTCCCCGATAGGTCCCTCTACACCCTCCTCTTATGCACCTGTGGACTCTCGTGTCACTCCCTCACCTCCGACCTCAATAGGTGATTCACTAATGATCCTTTCGACACCATATAAATGGGAATTCAGAGAAGTGCGAGTATATAGCTCAAAGCGGGAGGTACTGCCATTGTTCCAAGAACACCCCCAAGTGAGGCGCCAACTGGGCTCACTAGATATTTGAGCGCGGTACACCTACAACCTAACCGGAAAAAGAAAACTGATGACTATAACCTTTCTAGACCCTGATTCGAGGTTTCTTTATCCTTTGTTCCCTTACCATTTTGAAGTGTCTAGTCTTCCCTTTTATTACTTTACCTTGCTTTATTTATTACCTTACAAATAGATTATACTTTTTTTTGCTAAAGTAAGGGAGCGATTTTAAATCCCTAAAAAGAGTTAGGAGGCTGCCAAGGAAAGCAAGTCATCACTGGTGTTTTCTTGTGAGCGTTTGGGCTAGCTAATCTTGCTTAGTGAGCAACTAGTAAATTCAATAATAAAAGGTTACCTTAAAACTTGATACACTATAACATCCTCTACCAATGTGCCCATAGTAAAAGTGGGGAAATTCATGAGTAGAAAGGTGGCGTATAAAGGTGGTAATTCTAAGAGTTAAATATGCTTGTCAAGATGGGGAAATTCAAGAGCAGAAAGCTGGCGTATCCGAATGGTAAATTCGCTAATGAAAAGCTTGTAAAAATGGATTGTTAAAGCATAGTCGACCATAAGGGAGAGGGGAAACTCACTAGTGAAAGGGTGGCGTATAGTGATGGTAATAGTAAGAGCTCAAATGCTCTAAAAGTGGATCCATAAGCACACTCCGACCAAAGGGAGAGATAAATTAACGTCTATAAAGGTGGCTTATGGAGTGGGAAATACAACCTCTATGCATCTGACCTTTAACTAACTTGAGATGGATAATTAATCATTTTTCTCTCTATTGCACCATCGCACATCGTAGGAAAAAAATGCATTTATCTCTCTATTGCACCATCGAAGTTTTCCCTACATTTAAATTGAGTTTACACTACCATTTCATCTGTATTATTAAAAATATGTGTTGGTCGAGCATTAAGCAATCCTTCTTCGGGCAAGGGATTCTTATGAAAACTCAAGACATAATCAAATAACATGTCGATGATATTTGACTCTCAAAAGGATATTATTTATGAATACATGTTGCAAGTTAACCCGGTCATCCATAAACATCATCCTCTGTAAATTATATTTTTGGAGCAAAGCATCCTCAAAGCGAAAGGACTTGTAATGAACATAAAGTTAATTATGTAGGCTAGGTAGGCCAGGAAAGATAGAATAGGTTACTCCAAATTAAATTTGAATAATATTTAGGAAAGAGGAGAGGGAATCACTCTTACTGACTTGGCTAATGGAGATTCCTGGTGGGATATGAGGGAAGAACTTGTAATTCGTTCAGTATTTCACTTATTCGAAGGATTGATGGCTAGCATGAAAGGCGTTGTATATGGATAAGGATCAAGCATAGGTGCAAAACCTAAAAGCAATTGAAATCGTCTCGCCAACCATACATCCTTAAAAGGCATATTTCATTAATAATAAAATCCATTTCAGTGCCCCAGTGAGGAGATGAGAGTCATCTTGCCTTGGACCTTCAAAGAGGATATTTTTGATTAGGCGAAACCTATGAATGCTGAGGTTTTTTAAAATATTTATTACCCTATATTGATAAGGATGTGACCCAATGTTACAAAAACTGAACCGGTGGTCGAACCGACCGACCTTGAGAACCGGAACTGGACCAAAACCGAAAAAAAACTGGATCACAAAACCAGTCCACCAAAAATACATAAAATATTCAAATTTTGAAAAATTAAATATATATATTCATGTGCATCCATGTGAATTCATACCATTATACACAAAATATGAAAAGTTTCTCATTTATATAACAAATAAGAGTACATAGAACCAAAATAGCAGTTAGCACTGAGTGCAATACATGTCTGAATCAAAATACATCATCAAAAAGGATCTAAATGGCCTATAAAAAATACTAGAGTCAAAGAACAAAGAATCTAATCATTATAATCATATGAATCCTCAGGATCAAAGGCCTTTGACTCAGACTCTGAGCCATCATCTACATCTCGATCCTCAATATGGGGAGTCTGGGCTTAGGCCACTTGACTTGGCTCCCCTAATACAGAAGGAACTTGTCCAACATCACCTTCCGCGTCATGTTGTTGTGAAAGTGGGTCGAAATCCATCCATGAAAGGTCTTCATTGTCAGTGTCAAATGTTGGTGGTTGATTCTCCACAACCCAATCTATTGAGGCATCACCATCATCTAGCAATATGGAAGACGATTCAGGGGTCCTGTTCTGCAATTGGTTGTGCCTCAACCTAAGGTTGTACTGAACAAATACCATATCATTTAACCATTTTTTCTCTAAATGGTTATGATTCTTTGTCTGTATATGCTCAAAAACACTCCAATTGTGTTCACAACAAAAATCACTACATGTTTGGCTCAATATTTGAACTGCAAAATTCTGCAAATCATGGCATTGGATACCAAATTGTTCCCACCAATATGCTGCATGTACATTGTAAAGACAGAAAAATTAGCAAATGAATTTAAAATTTTACTCATATTCTAAACTTCAAAGACTTTCTAAATTCTATTATTACCTGGAATATCTTTAGATCTAGACCGTATAGCCATAGCCATGCAAATATACCAAGACTCTCATTGAAATGCAAGAGCTTTCTGTGAATCTCGTCTTATTTACCGGGATCAAATACCATGCGCTCAATGCATTTGTACAATCATTGCTTCACCTCCCCATCTGCTTCAAAATATTTTGTGTAATGGTACCTTTAAAAGATTCAAGACGAAGCAGATGATCAATTTAAGAAGATGATAAACTTTTTCAATTAAAATTTAATAAAATAACTTAAAAACTTTGAAATTAGTTACCTTGGATTCAAGTAATAGCTTGCAGCATGTAAAGGCCGATGGAGTTATTTGTTCCAGCATTCATCAATTATTTTCCACAAAGGAAGATACTTTTGTCTTTTGTCGTCATATGCATACTTTATTTCCTCCTTAGCCTGATCCATGGTCTCATAAATAAACCCCATCGCTGCTTTATCACTAGCCACCATTCTTAGAACTTTCACAAGACATTGACTAAAAATTATAATCTCCTCTGCGTTTTTCCATAATCCTTTCTCATAGACTTTGTCAACAATGTCTTTTCCTTCAACCTTATTTCTATATTGAGAAGCATTCCACTCATCACAAGATAACATCTTCCTCAAGTTGGCCTTTTGCTAAATCAAGGACTGCAATGTAAGAAAGTTTGTTGCAAATCTTTTGATAGATGACCTGACAAACTCTTTTCCACTAGTGCATTTTCTCATATGGGTCAAAACCCATGTGTGGTTGTAAATGTATCTTGTTATGGATTATGCATGTTCCACACTTTTTCACCAACTCAATTTTCCCAATATCCTCAAGCATGAGATCCAAACAATGGGCTGCACATGGAGTCCACCAAATGATGGGATGTTTGTCCTCTAACATCCTTCCGCCTACAACATAGTTGGAGGCATTATCAGTGATAATATGTACTACATTTTCCACCCCCACCTCCAGAACTACGTCATCCAAAAGACGAAATAGTAAATGTGCATCCTTCACTTGATTATATGCATCCACTGATCTAAGGAACATACTTCCTTTTGGGCAAGTAACAAGGAAGTTCACAATGGTGCGGCCCCTTGTATCATTCCATCCATCATACATGATCGTGCACCCTATTTTAATCCATGAGGTTTTGAACTGTGATAGGTATTCTTGTACTCTTTCCGCTTCATTTTTTAAAAGTGGCCCCCTAATATCCTCATAATTGGGGCCCTTGAATCCTGAACCACATGAAGCTACAACATCCAGCATAGGCTGATAATAAACAGACCTTGTAGCATTGAAAGGTATGTCTGCATCATACCACCATCTAGCAATGCATTCCCAAGCAACCTCGTTTTCCGCCTTCTTCCATTTGGCATCAATGGTGGGATGAGCACCAGGGGTAGTGTGAGCTTGAAAGAAAGACTCAAGGTTTCCACAATGCCTTTTAAATTGGGATGTACTGATACCAACACCACCAACAAAAACATTTTCTTCCCTAGGTATGGTATAAGGATCATGGATAGTATTTGGAAAAATAGAGGATTCTTCAAAACTAGGGTTTCTCTCAGAAAAATCAGAGCTACAACTTCTCCCTGTCTCTTTTTGGACCCTCTCTTTTCTGGATTTTTCGGCTTGGTAGGATTCAATTTGACCAATCATCTCAGCTCTCAGGTCATCAGAGACTTTCGGGCATGGTCTTACATTCCCCCTTGCACCTGTTAAATGTTGTTTCGGCCTATGTATACCTCCCCCACTAACCTCCTTCTGACAAT
Organism: Larix kaempferi; assembly: GCA_027924585.1. NCBI lineage: Eukaryota > Viridiplantae > Streptophyta > Pinopsida > Pinales > Pinaceae > Larix > Larix kaempferi. The sequence goes on from BSBM01000769.1 coordinate 18,610,115, forward strand.
AGTTACACACCATTTTCTCCTCAGCTAATTGACTATGTACCCATGCAGGTTCCTTTCTATATTTGGGAGCCATGGAAAGCAATATAAATCTGCAAATAAAAAGTAAAACCATACTTTTTTAAATTCTATGAAAAAAATGATTTCAAATTTTTAGAGACTAATCACTACATAACTAAAGGAATACATGTCTCATTTTACCTACCTTGAAGAGACACCTTCAAATCTACCCAAGAAATTCATCCTTGAGTGGACTCAAAATATGATCCAATTCTTCTGCAAATGTCTCCAAAACAAATCATCCCATACACTCCACAAAATACTCCTTCAATCCTCGCTTCAAATCATCCTAGCAACTAGCTCAAAGACCCTCAGCAATCAACACTCAAAGAACTGAAGATTCAAGAACCCCAAGCACAAACTCGAAATTCGTATTTTGGAAAGACTCTAATGAATAGTGTGAGTGAAAGAGAGGGGGTGGGGGTATTTTTATAGCTTTGTGGGAGTGTTTAGATTTTTCCATGTTGATCCCCCCAAAACCCACTTCCTTTTAGAAAAAAAAATTAAAAAAATTATTTTTGGTCAGCCGTACGGCTGCTGTACAGACCAGATGGTTTCATCATGAAAACTGGTTCCAAGCAGAACTGACTAGTTCTGACCGATTCGGTTCGGTGACCGAACCACGACCGGTTCCGTATGAAGCTGGTCAAAAACGGTTCAGACCGGAAAGGCACTGGAACCAGTCTAACCGGCAGGTTTTCCCTAAACCGGTGTGGTTTTTGTAACCTTGATGTGACCTAGTTAGGAGTTACTATCGATGATTAGGCAATTATAAGAGATCAATATATTTATTTGATTTACTTGTATATTTATTTGATTTACTTGTAGTATAGGTTTATTTATGATATTTTTCCCCATGAACCGAGGTCCAAAATGGATAATACCACACCAAAACCTAGATTGCACACTGATGGTTTGATCAGTTATGTAGAGAATGCTGCAACCAATCAAGTGTCAAACAAAATGGGACAAATGTCCTTGTACTCGAATTACCTCGTGTTTATGTAAGGTGATATTATTACTTCAAGTGCCACACAATCCTCTAACGTCCTTTAGTGGGTGATTTATTAGTGGATTACACAGAGCTGGCTTATTAAGTGAATTGTGTCAGTACATGGATTTTATGCTAAGACTCACATATCTAAGTTGAACTTTCATTACTTCTTCAATATGTTAAAGACAAAAGCTTTAAATACAGAAGCAATAGGCTATAAATCGGCCTTACTCTACAACTACTAACTATGGCAAAGGCGGGGTGGCGGGCAGTCTCCTGCGAGCTGGAAACAACATTAAGTGCCTACCTAGAAGCTCTTGTAAGTGAACTCTTGCAAGTCAGTGTGTGTGTCTATGTTAGTGCTATTGCCACTACCAAGTAGTCAATACTAATACTAATAGCATCTATTAGTGCATGGACTAACTAAGAGTCTTACGTTGAACCTGGAATCGCATATTTTTGTTTCACTTTTCCATTTGAATGAGACTTACTTCTTTTGTGCAACTATCCAATTCAAATGATAATAAAATAGATTTCTCGTGAACTTAGTGCATGGACTTCAGCTAGTCGTTCTGAGTGTGCATGCAGACTTTCTAAACTTGTTATTTTCTCTTATTTGGACTAAGCATAGTGAAATAAACCTATTTCCATTCGTTAGTGTGTAAGTTCCATAGAGTAAGGTCTATAATAGTCGTTCTATAGTGTCAAAACTATTTTTATTTTTTTCTGTAAGCTACTAGGTCTACTAGGTTCAATTTGTTTAATGTTCCTTCAATTCAATGAGACAGAGAACTCCTGGTCTAGGAGAAGACATATTCTTGGTCACGAGGACCAAGCAATTATTTTAGGTACATACCTGGTCAGTTAACCAGGTGTATCTTGGTCAGTTAACCAAGATGATTATGTATGATGCCCTCCTCTCCTAGGTATTCGAGATGGTTGAGCTTGATGGTCTTCTTAAGGGACTGTCCACCCCTTGATGGAGTCACTAGCACTTGACCTTAGGAGCAATCTAGAGGACCACGGGATCGCATCATCCAGTGTGGACCTTCCTTATACAGTGATGCTAAACTTTCAGGTAGTGTATGGAACACTTGCACATTTTAGAGAGAGATGAATGGTTTGTTGTCGAATCAACTAATGGCACAATCAAAGTCTGATCTAAAAGCAAATCATTGAACTCTTAAATGAAATAGACGAAGTAGTTATAGTCTGTTTTCAAAGAGTGGAAATGGCTATTAGTAGAGAAGTAACCAGTAGCTCGCTAAAAAAGTAAGATTTTACAGTCATGGGAAACATAAACAAAGTAAAATTGGGCTAGATCCCATAAACATTAAAAATCCCTCTTCGCCCTAAAAGATTAGAATTTCTTTAGCTCCATAAGAGTTAAAGGCACATAGAACATAAAAAATGTCATTATTTTTCCATCATATATATGATAGAAATGATGTGCCTTTTAATAACATTGACCTAATTTTGTGGCCATTTGTTGGACATTAATAAAATTATATCTTCTTATATTACATGATTCACAATAGTGTCACTACTCAATGTTCAACTCGCCAACTCTGTTCAAGTATATCATTGCATTTTTATGAATTACAGGCAGGCCCTGCAGCATTTTATGCAAAAATTGTCAAGTGAAAATAAATATTGTTAATGCAATAGTTGAGGAGAGGATAACCATATATATGGTCTACTTGGTTACCACCGCTTCATAGGTTCAAGGGTAGGGTGTCAGCAACAGGCTAGAGAAAATTTATGCATACCTCAAAGTTTTGAATTCATTCACTATAGCTGGAATCTATAACCTATCAACATAACATGACACTTAAAACTTCAAAGGGAAATTTTGATTCTTTCTTAGATGGGTTGGACATATGTCTAACTTTACTCTGCCTAATGTCTCACTATTTTTCTTCTTGTTGACTAGTATTCAACATTCAATAGTGACTGTTGGTGCTCTGCTTTTAACTCGTTTATAATGTTGTGTGCATGTTACATATATGTAAATTCACACATTACCATTTTTCAGTGTTATAGGTCTGATCATATACATAACAAGTGTTTCTAATTTACTAGAATCTAAGGAAAAAGTTCTTCAGATTATAGCTGGGAGGTATTTGAATCTATTACAAGCTTTTGACTAGTGACATATTCTAGACACAATAATAAAAAATGCAACTTCAACAAAAGATTTGGTTGATTTCAGATCATGCAATTAACTCAGATCAAGTCCAATGGACTCCTGAAAGAACCATTTTATTGATAATTAATGGGAATTCAAAAAGAATATCAATATCAATAGGTGTGTGCACTTTCGTGTCTTTGTATATGAATGAGCAAACAAACTAACAATTTTTTAGTGCATGATGAGTGGCTAACACTACTTCCAAGCTAATCAAGAAAATAGTTTCGGGCCATGCCTACATATAGCTCATACTACCCACAATTCCTGCATTTTATCTTCACAAAGGAAAACTTAAAAGAGTTTACAGAAGATATTTATTTCTATCATATTAGACTGGAAGTATCTGCAAAAAGCATCTACAAAAATGATGTGTTTGTTCATCCACATAATGGTTGACACGATTGACAATTCCATCAAGTATCTGCAAAAAAGACACATCCCCACATTAAGAATAAACTCAGATGAAAAGATACCTCCATATTTAGCACATAGTTCCATTGAAATCATCACTAAGCATAATATTTAACTCTTCTCCTAAAAAAACCAACCTATATATTTTAACCTGAATTACGAAAATGATTTCTTATCTCCATGTTTTATTTAAATGAACTATTAAAGTTCTTCTACAGGAATGTAGGGAAGATTCTTACATAAAATAAAATATGAAAGAAATAAATTAAATCAATATCCATTGATGACCAAAATAGGTTGACGGGACTAGTAAATACAACAAATAATAGTGGTAAAATAAGTAGTGCATAGGACATAACCTCCCAAAATAAAAAATAAAAAGGATAATATAATGACAGAATGGAGGTAGATTCATAATAGATAAAAACTCTATAATAGAGTACATCCCTGAAGGTGAAGACAGTTAAAATAGTTTGGATAACCAGCGAAAACCTCAAACTGAAATACAAGAGCTGCCCTTAATGTGTCTGACTCTGAGGAGGAGCCTGTAGATCCATCAATCATTACTATGTCACCAACATGGAGCTTACAAATGAACAGTCTTGTTAGCTTACTTTTGTGGTTATTTTTTGGACATTAATAAAATTATTTCATCTCCAGAGTCCTAACATTTAAGTTCAATGACACCCTAAAAGGGGAAATCTGGTAATACACTCTTGTTGACAAACTCTGGCATAGGTAGAAGAGAAAGTACCTCTCTGTACCCTGATATTAGCATGGAAATCCCTTCCTCTCTATAAATACACTAAAATATCCCTTGGATCTCATAATAAATAATGAAACTAAAAATTAAATGTCACTCATCATCTACCCATAATAATAATAAAATAGTATACAAACCCAATCCACTCAAGGGATGTGGTGACCTGTCTCAACTAACAGAGTTGGTGAGATCACTCTCAATTGAAAAAGGGGGATCCTAAGGCCATGTGACAATTGTTGACATAAGAAATCTATAGGAACAACCAAATCATCAACAACCTACAAGAAATATTCTCCATAAAAGGTAGGATTTGGACTAAAAGGTTGAGAGGAAGAGACCCATGTAACACGAATAAATTTTCGGTGGAGTTTTCCCAAAAATATAATTTATTTGTAATCTTATAATTTATTAACCTATAACTATGATCTTATAATTTATTTGTAATAAACACAAAAATATAGAATAATTAAAGAATTGACACATATTAATTAAAATATATAACCTAATTCAAAGGAAATCTAAGGAAAGTCCCAAGAAGTGGGACATCCTCATTCAAAGGAAATCTCCAAATGACAACACTCCACTAAGAGGGCCTCTCCAACATAGTTTTGTCCACATAGAAATACACAGATTCAAGAAACCTCCCTAGAAATGGGACATCCTCATCCAAATGACAAAGGGAAGTATTCAAAGGTCCTCCAAAACACTTCAAAAGTGGCGCACTTCATGAGACCAAATGTTTCCCTTCAAAGGTCTATATATCAGGGCACAAAATGCATTGGTCATGCTCTCTAAAGTTGACATGTCCTCCATATATGGCACAAAATCAAAATATGTTCCATGATGTCTCAATACCCTCTAAGTGCTATTAATTTTTCAATAATTTCATTCAAACATTATCTTAGGATCCTACTAAGAGAATAACATGTACAGCATAACAATCATAAACACAAGAGACACAGAGTTTCCTCAGGGAAAACCAAGAAGGTGAAAATCCCCGCAACTTCCTCAGATATAGAATAAGCCACAATACAAGATCACAATGATTAAACCCAAGATAGATAACTCCAGCAGTTACTCCTCCTCCACTTGTGCGCACTCCTCTCTCAACTAATGCAATTTGGATGAGTGAGAGAATGAATAGAATGAGACACACTCACTCTCTATTTATACATTGACTTGACCTACCAATAACTTAACAGGGCCAACCTCCCAATGAGGTCTAATAACGCAACCACATAACTCAACTAGGGCCGACCCCACACTAGTGGTCTAATAACCCATCAAATATAAGTTGCGACATTTGCAACACTTGCGACACTTACAAATACAAATGACGACACTTCTAATTGGAGGAATAATACATCTCCATCATACATATAACAAAGTACAAGTGTAATACATAGAAGAATATCTTCCGAAGTTACAAATGCATCAACACTCCCTCTTAACTAGGAAGGTATTCTCTAGAGACAGGTCATCAATACATGTCACCACAAGTCTTCAATTCTGGAGATGGATCATCGTCACTGGATCACGGAGCATCATCGTCACTGCTACTGTACTCGTCATCTCAATCACTGGGGTATCTCTCAATTCTTCTCGTCATAGGAAGGTCTACATAGCCAACCCTTTTTCATGCTAGTTGTAGGCCTAGACTCCTGTACGTCTTCATCATCTCTGGCCATCCTGTGGAATCCTCAGAACTAATTATGTGCATCAACAAAACCTTGAAAGAGCATCCCAGGACTTTTACGAGCCCACTGCTCAACCTATCGGATCTCCCATGATCTTTTACATGCGACTGCACAACCTGTCCATGGCCACGGAGTATCATCCTGATACTCATGATCATACTGATCATATCATCTCATCGTCCACGGAGCACAACCCAGATGCACATCATACAGCACTTACACCTCCGGACATGGGAGAACACATCTACCACCATTCGGGGAAGGCTCCAGCCCTTACTTTTTCACCATGGGAGAAGACATCTACGACCTGGTGAAAAATGGCTTCAGCCATTACATCTACACCATGGGAGAACACATCTACACTATGTGAGAATGGCTCCAACCCTTACATCTACACCATAGGAGAACACATCTACACCATGTGAGAATGGCTCAACAATTACATCACGACCATGGAAAAACACACCTACATCATGTCGAAAAAGCTTCAACAATTACATCACGACCATGGGAGAACACATCTACACCGTGTCGGAAAATATCAACAATTACATCATGACCATGGGAGAACACATCTACAACCATGTCGGAAAATCCCATATGCATCTGCATCTTTCGGACTCATCACACATGATCCAACTGATCATGCAATGCATCCACTTGATGCATATCATCACATATGATCATCCTGATCATCGCCATAGCATCGTCCTGATGCGTATCATCATCGCATGATCATCCTGATCATCGTCACAGCATCGTCCTAATGCATATCATCTGGAGCATCATCCCGATGCTCAGCACACAGTGCTTATATCCACAGCCATGGGAAGGATCCTCTTGCCACCATGCTTGGAATGGCTACTGCAAATGTGTCCCATCACTTCTTCCTCGAAGTATCTTCTATCTGAAGAACACCAAGCCTCTCTCTGAAGTACTCAAACTTCACTTTGTCTAGTGGTTTAGTGAACACATCTGCAATCTGTTCAGTGGTCGCAACATACAGGAGATTCACTGCTCCTCTCTGCACCATATCCTTGATATAGTGATATTTGATCTCAATGTGCTTCGACCTGTCATGGAACACCGGGTTCTTAGACAAGTTCACACAACTCTGGTTGTCACAGAAGATACAGGTAGCATCCAACGGGAGATCAAATAACTCAGACAGTAGCTTCCTCAGCCATACTGCCTCACAACTAGCCGAACAAGTTGTGACATACTTTGCTTCAGCTGTACTCAATGCTATGTGGGATTGCTTCCTGCTAAACCATGAAATCACACCTGATCCCATACTGAAGCAGCACCCCGAAGTGCTCTTCCTATTTGCAACACTGCCTGCCCAATCTGAATCAACATAACCCTCCAGGTTAAACTTTTGATTCGCATCATACTTGAGCCCATAATCAATTGTACCCTTTAGGTACCTCAAAATATGCTTTACAACAATCAGGTGAACATGTCTAGGATCTTTCAGAAACTGGCTCAAGGTGTTCACCGCAAAACAAATATCTGGTCTCCTGTTCGTCAGGTACATCAAGGACCCAATCATCTGACGATACACCGTGACATCAACCGACTCTGATGAAGCATCACTCAATAGCTTCAGGTTCAATGCCATAGGTGTGGCCATGGCCTTGCAGTACATCATCCTGAATCTCTTCAGGATCTCTACTGCATACTTCCCTTGTCCAAGGAAGATTCCATCTGCACTCTGCCACACCTCCATACCTAGAAAGTAATGCATCATTCCCAAGTCCTTCATCTCGAACTCGGCAGCAAGCTTCCTCTTCGTGTCGGCAATCAATCTATCCTCACCTGTCACGAACAGGTCATCCACATATAATAGGAGTAACACTGGATTGCCTTCCTCTACCTTGTAGTAAAGGTTGGAATCCGCTTTACTCTTGGTAAATCCCAAACTGGACAGGAAGTTGTCTATCCTGCTGTGACATGTTCTAGGAGCTTGCTTTAAGCCATACAAGGCTTTCTTCAATCTGCACACATATGACTTCCTATCATGTGTCTCAAAACCAAGTGGCTTCTCCACATACACTTCCTCTTCGACTACACCATTCAAGAAAGTTGTCTTGACATCCATCTGGTGTATCTTCCATTTCATCACTGCATCCAGGGAAAATACTGTTTTGATGGAAGTGTATCTGGCTACAGGAGCAAAATTTTCTTCATAATCTATCCCCTCTTTCTGGGAGAAGCCATGAGCAACAAATATTGCCTTGTATTTCTCTATGCTACCATCTGCAGCATGCTTGATCTTATAGAGTCGCAACAAACTTCCCATCTGGTCTTGGGACTACATCCCAAACATCATTCTTCATGATCGACTGGTATTCCTCGACCATGGCATCCTTCCATTCTTTCTTTTCCGCTGCTTCTTCATAACTGGAAGGTTCTTTGTTCATAATGTCACAGAGCAAGGCAACATAGCTGGTGTGTGATCTTGTCCTTTTCCTTTCTCTGTGTTCCTCTTCTGGAATACCAAATATTTCTGCATCTTAGATGAGCTCTCTAGCCCATGTTGGTTTCCTCTTGTTATAGTCCTTCTCACGGGGTAGATCTATAGGTTCTTTTGGATCTTCTATTTCACGATCCACTTGTGGTATTTCTTCATTCATAGTGGTGTCTTGTGTTCTGGGCATCCTTGGTTCTTCATAGTCTTCAACAGGTGTCTTCCTTGATTTGATGTAAGCTGAGTTTTCATCAAAAGTCACATCCCTATTGATGTCAATATTCTTGAATCCTGGAAAGTAGATTCTCTAATCCTTCGAGCTTTCACTGTACCCCACAAATATACCCTTCTTTCCTGAAGGATCTAACTTTGTCCTCTTTTCTTTTGGAACATGTGTATATACTGGACAGCCAAATATTCTGATATGGCTAACTTCTGGTCTCTTACCAGAGAAAGCTTCTTCTGGTGTCTTGTTATCAAGTATCTTGTGTGGTGTTCTATTTTGTACATATACTGTTGTTCTTGCTGCTTCTTCCCATAAGTGCATGGGTAGATCTTGGTCATGAAGCATTACCCGTGTTGCTTCCATGATTGTTTTATTCTTCCTTTCTACAACCCAATTTTGTTGTGGATTGTAGGGTCTGGAGTGGTCAACTCCCTCTTAATCCCTCAATCACTGCATAATTTCTTGAAGTCTCCTGAAGTAAATTCTCCGCCATTGTCGGATCTAAAGATCTTGATCTTCTTATCAGTTTAATTTTCTATCAAGGTTTTGAATTCCTTGAAATTATCAAACACTTCATCTTTGTTCTTCAAGAAATAGACCCAAGTCTTCCTAGAGAAATCATCAATGAAAGAAACATAATATACATACCCACTCAGAGAACTAGATGACATTGGTACGCATACATCGGAGTGGACAATCTCCAAGATTCCTTTTGCTTTGCTTTCACTACTTGGAAATTCCTTCTTTGTGTTCTTTCCTTTTGCACACCCTTTGCAAACACCTTCATGCTTTGACTGGATTTCAGGAAGAGCTTCTACTGCTTTGCTTGCAATTGGTAGTGCCCTATAGTGCACATGAGCAAGCCTTCTATGCCAAAGTTCACTTTGTTGATTTTTCCTGAGCAGCATCGAGTGCCATTCTCTGGGAGAATGGAGGCACCTGGTCAGTTACCAGGATATTGACCCAGTCTGGGACTGGGAGCTCAGCCTAGGGCTGAGATCCATTCTATGGGAGAATGGAGGCACCTGGTCAGTTACCAGGATATTGACCCAGTCTGGGACTGGGGACTCAGCCTGGGGCTGAGTGCCATTCTCTGGGAGAATGGAGGCACCTGGTCAGTTACCAAGATATTGATCCAGTCTGGGACTGGAAGCTCAGCCTGGGGCTGAGAGCCATTCTCTGGGAGAATGGAGGTACCTGGTCAGTTACCAGGATTTCACTGTAAGCCCCAGACCGGGTCTGGGCAAGTGGTGTACTTCTCCACTTGGACTTGTTGACCACAGATGGGTGAAGTAAAGCAATTAAATATCTTCCTATGATGATGTACTTGGAGTGGACATGAAGACCCTGAAGAACACCTGGATGATTTATTATAGAACCCAAGCACCACTTGACTTGGTCCATGAACCCACCAGCTAGAAGAAGAGAAAAAAAAATATATATGTATTTATTTATTTATTTATGGTCAACTCATTATTGGAGAAGAGACAAATTATAATAATGGATGATGTGGAAAAAATTAAAATATATATGTTATAAATATATATATTGGAAGGTCGGCCTCATTCCTTTTTTTTTAAGAGAAAAGAAAAAAATAAATAATAAAAATATATATATATATAAATAAGGACAGGTCGGCCCCAAATAAAAGTGGAATTTATTCCACTATAAATACAAAAGTAAACTCATCATTACACCACCAATTTCGTATGAGTTTGAGGACAGCTCGTGGATTTTGAAGTTAGCTCAGTAAGGACAGTTCGGTGGTGTTAGTTGACAGCTCTAAAAATAATTCGGTGATATTAGAAGACAGTTCTCTCCACGATTATTGTTGATTTCTCTCCATTGCTACAGCTGGGTTCTCTCCACGTCACAGCTGGGTTCTCTCCACGATTATTGCTGGTTTCTCTCTCCATTGTTACTGCTGGGTTATATATTCTTATTGCTGTGCTAACCCAAGCCCTGTTAAGGCATTTACTCTAAGCATTCTGGTGTATTCTATTGCTGGGTTTACTGCTGGTGTATTCTACTGCTGAGTTTACTGCTGGTTATCACCATATTACTGTTACTACTGGATTCTATTGCTGGTTCTTGGTTCAATACAGCTGAGGGTCTGTCCCTAATATTTTGGCAGCCATTACAACATAATCTACATGTCACTACAGGCCAGAAAAGACTACATCAGACATCAGTGAACAGTAACAGGTGCAGGTTTGGTCAAACAAGGTTGAAACTGCTTCAACTATAGTTTCAACAGGGTTCTTCTTTGTAAATAAAACAATTCTAATTGTTGGAAAGGCTGGTTTAGCCTGCTGTTGTAAAACTCAGACATCTCATATTTAAGGAAGATATTTTTGCTGGGGTTTTTATACCTTAAAAGGTTTTCCCCAGGGTAAACAGTTGTGTTCTTGTGGTTACATGTTGTTCTAATTTTTATCTACAGTTAGCTATCTCTGCATTTTGTGAAATTTACAATCTGATACTGCTATCAGTTTTGAATTTTTAACATGGTATCAGAGCTCTGCTTGTAAAGCACACAGCGTTTGAGCATCTGATTGTGTCTTACATAGATCTTGGGACAGCACAGACAGACTAGAGATGGCTGCTTCTATTTCTTTCAGACCAGAGGACAGGCTTGAGGGCTCAGCAAACTTTAACTCATGGAAGGCAAGAATTATGGCCACCTTGGAAGAAAATGACCTTGATGAATTGGTCATCAATGTTATAGAAGAACCCACGTCAAACACAGGAAGGGCAGCATTCAAAAAGAAGCAAGCCAAGGCTAGGAGGATTATCTATGACTTAGTCAAGGAAAATATAATGCCTGCCATAACACCACTGAAGACAGCAAAGGAGTGTTTTGACACTTTGACAAATTTGTACGAGAAGAAAGCACCCAGTCAAAAGAGAGTCTTGAAAAATAGACTTCGTACATTGAAGATGGAAAAGGATGAAGGAGTGGCCTCCTTCTTCACAAAGATTGCTCAAGTAAGAGATCAACTTTCTGCTATTGGGTTTAAAGTAGATGATGATGACCTTGTACAAACTGTTTTTGATGGTCTTCCAAGTTCTTGGGAAACCTTCTTAGCCTCTGTTAGTGGGCGTGAGACTCAGCCAGATTTTGAGAGACTTTGGCATGACTGTTTAGAAGAAGAAGGCAGAGTACAAAGCAGAACTAAGGGTCCTAAAGAAGGGAACCTTGCACTAGCATCTAAAACCAAGAGACAATTCAAGAATCCTTTCCATCCCAAGAAGAAAGAGAACAAGCCACAATGTAGGCAATTTGATATGTCACAAGTTAAATGTTTTAATTGTTTTAAAATGGGACATTATGCTAGGGACTGTAGGCTGCCAAAGAGAAGGCCCAAAAGAAAATTTGAAGCATCTACAGCTGAAGAAGAAGAACCAAAGAAGAAGAAAAATGCAAGGTCTTCCAAACAAGAAGATTCAAGGAAAGAATACTATTTGATTTCTGCCCTAGCAGGGTCCATCACCAACAGCTCAAATTCTTGGTTGGTGGACAGTGGAGCCTCAAAACATATGACAGGTTCCCGTGAAGCTCTTACAAGCTACAGAAAGAAGAAGTTTGACACTTAAGTAGAACTTGGAGATGACTCCACCTACAAAATAGAGGGAGTGGGTTCAGTCTCATTTCAACTTGATTCAGACATGCACATTGAAGACATACTATATGTTCCAGGTTTGAAGAAAAATCTTCTTTCTGTTGCTGGCTTAGAAGACAAAGGCTATAGAGTTATATTCATGGACAAAAAGGTTTTGCTTTGGTCAAAGAATGAAAGGTTAAGTGCAGCAGAATTGATTGGGGTTCGAGAGGGAGGCCTTTACAAGGCCTCTAGGCACTCTACTCAAGCATTGGTTCACAATACTATCAACCCTTGTGAGCTATGGCATCGCAGGTTTGGGCACCTTCACTATGCAGCTCTCCCTGGTCTTCAAAAGATGGTTACAAGTATGCCTGAGTTTTCTAATGAACATAATGGTATTTGCAAAGGTTGTGCCCTTGGTAAAAATACCAAGAAGTCTTTTTCCAAAAGTCACAGCAGATCAAAAGGTATTTTGGATTTAATTCACTCTGACATTTGTGGACCCATGTCTTCACCCTCCTTAAGTGGTTGCTTATACTATGTACTGTTCATTGATGATTACTCTCGTAAATCTTGGATTTACTTTCTAAGGGCTAAGAGTGAAACTTTTGATAAGTTCAAGGAGTTCAAGGCACTGATTGAAAATCAGACAGGAAGACACATTCGCATCTTGAGGTCAGACAATGGAGGTGAGTTTGAATCAAATGACTTTGATGATTTTTGCCAAAAAGCAAGGATCAAGAGGGAGTTAACTGTACCTTACAACCCCCAACAGAACGGGGTTGCAGAAAGCAAGAACAGAACAGTTTGTGAGGCTGCTAAAGCCATGTTATGTGATCTAGATCTTCCCTTGTCTCTATGGGCTGAGGCTACTAGTACAGCTGTCTATATTCAAAACAGAAGTCCTCATGCCATTTTGGGAGAAAAGACTCCAGAGGAAGTCTTTACAGGAAGGAAACCTGCAGTTGACCACATGAGGATCTTTGGCACTCCAGTCTACATCCATGTGCCAAAGGAAAAGTGATTAAAGCTGGAGCCTTCCGGAAAGAAAGGCACATTTGTTGGGTACAGTGAAAATTCAAAAGCCTACCGTATCTATGTTCCTGGTCAAAGGTACATTGAAATCAGCAGAGATGTGATATTTCATGAGGAAGCTGTTTTCTGCCACTCCAAAGAGCTTCCAAAAGATCCAAAAGGATCTTTTTCTGACATTCCAGACACTCCTCATTCAGAGAATCAGAGGGAGGAAGAAGATGAACCTCATGCTTACTCAGAACCAGAAAGACCAACTGAAGAACTACTTGAAGCTCCTCCATCCAAGAGAAGACCTACTTGGGCAAGAGAAATATTGCAAGAAGCAGAGAAGCATAAAGCTCCATCTGGGACATTCAGAGAAAGCAAGAAGCCCCAAAAATACTCAAGTCTTATGAGTAAGCTCATTGATGCAGAACCTTCTACGTTCAAGAAGCAGAGTCTCATCAGGTATGGATTGATGCCATGACAGAAGAATATAATTCCATTATGAAAAATGATGTGTGGGAAATTGTTCCTCGACCAAAAGGGAAGTCTATGGTAACTTCCAAATGGCTCTATAAAATTAAGCATGTTGTTGATGGCAGCATTGAGAAATATAAAGCAAGATTTGTGGCACGAGGTTTCTCACAAAAGGAAGGCATAGACTATGATGAAACATTTGCCCCTGTTGCCAGGTATACCACCATCAGAACTATTATCTCCCTCGCTGCCATCTTTGGATGGAAACTCCATCAAATGGATGTAAAGACAGCTTTTGTTAATGGAGAAGTTGAAGAAGAGGTCTACATTGAGCAACCTGAAGATTTTGTGACACATGAAATGCAGTCTCATGTGTGCAAGCTAAAGAAAGCTTTGTATGGAATCAAACAGACCCCAAGGGTCTGGTATGCCAAGATTGATGGTTAACTTCACAGTTTGGGATTCTCCAAGAGCACTGCTAATCCCAACCTCTACTTTAAGGTTGTTCAGAACCATGTCTTGATCCTAGTCTTATATGTGGATGATTTGTTCCTCACTGGAGAAGAGCAACTGATAGCTCAGTGCAAGAGGGAGCTTACTTCAGAATTTGAAATGAAGGATCTGGGACTCATGCACTATTTCCTTGGTTTAGAGGTCTGGCAGAAGCCAGATGAGATCTTTCTGTCTCAAGGAAAGTATACAGTTGATATCTTGCAGAGGTTTGGGATGCATGACTACAAACCCATGAGTGTACCTATGACATCAAATCTGAAGAAGTTACATGACTCAGCTACTTCTTCACAGGCAGTGGATCCTACTCAGTATCGACAACTTATTGGATGTTTGTTGTATCTAGTGCGTACGAGACCAGATATCTGTTATACAGTGAATGCATTGAGTCAGTTCATGTCCGAGCCAAAGCACATACAGTGGATAGATGCCAAACATGTGCTCAGATATTTGCGAGGTACTATAACATATGGGCTCAGATATACCTCCAACAATGGGGTAATGCTACTTGGATATGCTGACTCCGATTGGGCTGGCAGTGCAGTGGACCGGAAAAGCACATCAGGGTACTGTTTCAGTTTGGGATCAGCCATGATCTCATGGTCCAGTAGAAAACAGGGTTCCATAGCTCAGAGCACAGCTGAAGCTGAGTATATTGCTGCCAGTGATGCCTGTAGAGAAGCAGTTTGGCTTAGAAAGCTTCTCTCTGACCTGTTTGGTGGAAAGCTTGAACCAACTGTTATCCATTGCGATAATCAGAGTTGCATTAAGCTTTCGGAGAACCCTGTATTTCACGACAGGTCAAAACACATTGAGATTAAGTACCACTTCATCAGAGATATGGTACAGCGAGGTGCCATGAAGCTCCAGTACATTCGTACAGATGAGCAGATTGCTGACATATTGACCAAGCCCCTGTCGTTGACAAAGCTTGTGCACTTTCGAGACAAGCTTGGTATTGCAGAGAATGACCCTCTCACTGAGAGGGAGTGTTGATTTTTCCTGAGCAGCATCGAGTGCCATTCTCTGGGAGAATGGAGGCACCTGGTCAGTTACCAGGATATCGACCCAGTCTAGGACTGGGAGCTCAGCCTGGGGCTGAGAGCCATTCTCTGGGAGAATGGAGGCACCTGGTCAATTACCAGGATATTGACACAGTCTGGGACTGGGGACTCAGCCTGGGGCTGAGTGCCATTCTCTGGGAGAATGGAGGCACCTGGTCAGTTACCAGGATATTGATCCAGTATGGGACTGGAAGCTCAGCCTGGGGCTGAGAGCCATTCTCTGGGAGAATGGAGGTACCTGGTCAGTTACCAGGATTTCACTCTAAGCCCCAGATCGGGTATGGGCAAGTGGTGTACTTCTCCA
The DNA here is from genome assembly GCA_027924585.1 of Larix kaempferi. Taxonomy (NCBI): domain Eukaryota; kingdom Viridiplantae; phylum Streptophyta; class Pinopsida; order Pinales; family Pinaceae; genus Larix; species Larix kaempferi. Next base: position 18,625,901 of record BSBM01000769.1, read on the forward strand.
CTTGGACTTGTTGACCACAGATGGGTGAAGTAAAGCAATTAAATATCTTCCTATGATGATGTACTTGGAGTGGACATGGTCCATGAACCCACCAGCTAGAAGAACACCTGGATGATTTATTATAGAACCCAAGCACCACTTGACTTGGTCCATGAACCCACCAGCTAGAAGACGAGGAAAAAAAATAAATATGTATTTATTTATTTATTTATGGTCAACTCATTATTGGAGGAGAGACAAATTATAATAATGGATATGTGGAAAAAATTAAAATATATATGTTATAAATATATATATTGGAAGGTCGGCCTCATTCCTTTTTTTTAAGAGAAAAGAAAAAAATAAATAATAAAAATATATATATATATATGAATAAGGACAGGTCGGCCCCAAATAAAAGTGGAATTTATTCCACTATAAATACAAAAGTAAACTCATCATTACACCACCAATTTCGTATGAGTTTGAGGACAGCTCGTGGATTTTGAAGTTAGCTCAGTAAGGACAATTCGGTGGTGTTAGTTGACAGCTCTGAAAATAATTCGGTGATATTAGAAGATAGTTCTCTCCACGATTATTGCTGATTTCTCTCCATTGCTACAGCTGGGTTCTCTCCACGTCACAGCTGGGTTCTCTCCACGATTATTGCTGGTTTCTCTCTCCATTGTTACTGCTGGGTTATATATTCTTATTGCTGTGCTAACCCAAGCCCTGTTAAGGCATTTACTCTGAGCATTCTGGTGTATTCTATTGTGGGTTTACTGCTAGTGTATTCTACTGCTGAGTTTACTACTGGTTATCACCATATTACTGTTACTACTGGATTCTATTGCTGGTTCTTGGTTCAATACAGCTGAGGTTCTGTCCCTAATCTTTTGGCAGCCATTACAACATAATCTACATGTCACTACAGCCCAGAAAAGACTACATCAGACATCAGTGAACAGTAACAGGTGCAAGTTTGGTCAAACAAGGTTGAAACTGCTTCAACTACAGTTTCAACAAGGTTCTTCTTTGTAAATAAAACAATTCCAATTGTTGGAAAGGCTGGTTTAGCCTGTTGTTGTAAAACTCAGACATCTCATATTTAAGGAAGATATTTTTGCTGGGGTTTTTATACCTTAAAAGGTTTTCCCCAGGGTAAACAGCTGTGTTCTTGTGCTTACATGTTGTTCTAATTTTTATCTACAGTTAGCTATCTCTGCATTTTTTTAAATTTACAGTCTGATACTGCTATCAGTTTTGAATTTTTAACACACTTGGCTCCATGGATTCATGTACCATGGCATGTTCAGGTTTCCCCTTCAATTTGTACAAGCCTCCCTCTTGTTCTCCAATTACTATTGCATCATCAATGGTCTTACCCTTAGGCCAAATGAGTACTTGGCCATCCACAAATGCAACTCTCATCCCTTTTGCATCTAAAGATGATATAGAGAGGAGGTTCTTCTTGAGACCACGTACATATAGAACATCTTGCATCTTTAAAGACTTCCCAGAGTCTAGCTTGTAGGAGGCTTCACCACTTCCTTTTATAGGGTATTGATAGGCATCCCCAAGTTTCACCTTATGAGGTGAGTCATGTTCAGATAGGTCCATAAGAGATTCTTTGAATCCCGTCATATGTTTAGAAGCCCCACTATCAATAAGCCAATCATTACACCCATGTGTAACATAACCTGTGAGAGCAGAGATGAGAACATACTCTTCACCACTTGAAGAGTCTTCACTTTCTTCTCTAGCCTTCTTCCTAGGAGGTTCATCATCCTCTGCAACATGAGCATGATATCTCTTCTTGTTGTTCTTCTTCTTGAAGTTGTTGTTGCTGTTCTTTTTGTTCTTGGGACAATCTGAAGAAAAGTGTCCTTTTTCATTGCATGAGTAGCATCTCAGATCTTTCTTCTCTTTTGGATGGTAGTGAGAAGATTTCTTGTGATGAGATTGCTCCCTCTTGGGATTACTTCTCTTGGTGTGAGCTATGAGGGCTTGGTCTTCACTTCCCATCTTTTCTTCTCGAGCTACAAGCCTAGCTTCTTTTTTATAACATTCCTCCCATAGTCTACTGAAAGAGATAAACTTCTTTCTTGCACAAATACCTTGGATGAAGGAGTCCCATGACCTAGGTAGGCCATTCAATGTGGTCATGATAATTTCTCCATTCTCCACTACTTCATCAACTGCTTCAAGTTGTTCTTTGATTTGAGATACCTTAGTAAAGTAGGATTGGATGGTCTCTCCATTTTGGAAATTTACCCCTTTTAATTGGTTCCGCAGAGTCATCTTCCGATTTATGTTCTTTCCTTCAAACAACTTGGTCAAGGAGTCAAACATTTCCTTAGGTGTCTTTAGGGAAGACACATGAGGTATGAGATGGTCTTTGATAGAATCAGCAATGATTCTCTTAGCCTTGACCGGGTTCTTCTTGTGTAAGGCCTTAGCCTCTTCTCCCTCTGGAACTGGAACCTCTTCACTTATGTAAGTGTCCAACTCATTCTCTTCTAGGATTAACCCAATCCTATACTTCCATGCTCGGAAGTTGTCAACTCCTTGAAGCTTATCCTCAAGCTTGGTGTGGTGAGACATATTAATGAGAAACTCAAATGGAAATAAAATATTTAGGTCTTACCACTTGATTTGCTAAAAACTGGATCTGGAGCTGGATTAGGGTTTGTCAGAGAAACCCTAAAAATTCAAACTTTGAATTCCAAGCTTCTGAATGGATGGAAAGATGCACCTTGCTGAGCTGATCAAGCTGATATACTTCAATTTTGAAATCTGCAAAATTTGACCCCTCAAAAATTGCTTTGAACCTTCTGGATCTACTCGACAAGGTCCCGAACTAGGGTTTTATAAAGCCCGTTCTTCTGCCCAACCAAAAATTTTGATCTTGTGCTCTAAACTTCGATTTTTCTTAGGATCATCCAGCCGTGGTCACAGATTCCAAAAATTTCAACTTTTACAGAAACCCTAATTTTCCACCTTTCCGATCAAAATCCCGATTTAGGGTTTGATGAAGCCCGGCCTTCTGCCCAACCAAAAAGTTCGACTTGGTCTCTAAACTTCGATTTTCTTGAGGAGTATCCAACCGTGGTCTCGGTTTCCAAAAATTCCAACTTTCTTTAAAACCCTAATTTCCCATAGTAGTGAGAGGCCAAAAACTAAAAGTGCTCAGAATTGAATTCTGTCTCGGCAGAAAGATGTGCCCTTCCAAGGAGAGTCAGCCTATCCTCCTGCCTTTGATGATCTATGGAGAGAAAACCAAAAATTAAGAATCCCTATCTTCCGCAGCTGCACAGTGTCTTCTTCTTAGCACAGTTCTAATACCATGTTAATTTTTCGATAATTTCATTCAAAAATTATCTTAGGATCCTACTAAGAGAATAACATGTACAGCATAAAAATCATAAACACAAGAGACACAGAGTTTCCTCAGGGAAAACCAAGAAGGTGAAAAACCCCGCAACTTCCTCAGAGATAGAATAAGCCACAATACAAGATCACAATGATCAAACCCAATATAGATAACCCCAGCAGCTACTCCTCCTCCACTTGTGCGCACTCCTCTCTCAACTAATGAGAGTTGGATGAGTGAGTGAATAGATAGAATGAAACACACTCACTCTCTATTTATACATTGACTTGACCTGCCAATAAATTAACAAGGCCAACCTCCCAATGAGGTCTAACAACCCAACCACATAACTCAACTAGGGCCGACCCCACACTACTGGTCTAATAACCCATCAAATATAAGTTGCGACACTTGCAACACTTGCGACACTTACAAATACAAATGATGACACTTCTAATTGAAGGAATAATACATCTCCATCATACATATAACAAAGTACAAGTGTAATACATAGAATAATATCTTCCGAAGTTACAAATACATCAACAAGTGCAACAAGATGTTGCGCTTTTTGGCTTGTTTCTACAACTGCTCTACATCTTTTAACCCTCAAGAAGGTCGTTTCAGGGCTGTATATACTATAATGTGACAGGGACCCTTTTGATGTACCAAAAAAAGCCCAGGTCTGAAATATAAGATGATTTAAGGGATTATAATTGTTGTTCTTTAACCACAGGTGCCTCAGATGTGGAGGAATGATGTTGCAACTATTTATTTAGGTATGAAATGTGCCCAAATTACTTATTCATTGTTGTTTTATTGTTTCTCTTTATGCTCAAACCTGTCTAAGACACTAAATTTCCCAGAACTGAATGAAATGTTAAGCTACTGTTGTCTCTCTCCATAAACTTGCTTAGAATGAATCTTTTCTGGCTATTATATATTCATATCCACATATTTATCCCACATACCTAGAAACAAATGCAACTTACTACATCTTTACCACTGAAGTATGCCCATAAATGTTGTTTAAGGATACCTCTATGCACAATACTGGTTAGAATTGGTATTTATTGTTGTTTGATGGTCTGAACTTGACCCAATATTGCCCAGAATTGGAGATCAGGGCTATTTTCATGCCTAAGATTCATGTTGAGTCTGGTCTCACCACTGTTTGATGGTTGAAATAATGCCCAACTCACCTAGAGCTTCCTCATCATGCCCAGAAGTGATGGTACTAGCCCAGATTGGCTCAGATTGTTCATATGGCAAGGTTGACTGTTGTTAGTGTACACGGACAGTACTCAAACCCACTTAGGAGCTATGTTGTTGGGAGCAAGCAATGGGAGTAGAGCAAAAAGTGAAAATTTCAAAAGCTCCTGTTTCAGGAGCATTTCAGAAGCGTTTTTTATAGAGTATATATGTTAATATATTTTGATGGATTTATATCTAAAAACATGGAGAGGTTGGGGTCTGCCATGATTTCTTGGTGTAGCAGGAAGCAAACTTCTATGGCACTTAGTACAGTAGAGGTTGAGTGCATTGATGCTTGTGTTGCATCTCGTGAAGCAGTGTGGCTGCAGAAACTCCTTACAAGATTATTTGGTCAGATGCTAGAGCCAAAATTGATTCATTGTGATAATCAAAGTTGTGTGAAACTTTCGATGAATCCAGTATATCATGACATGTCAAAGCATGTGGAGATCAAGTACCATTACATCAGAGATATGGTGCAGAGGAGAGCAGTTCAACTCCAATATATTCCTACAGATGATCATATTTCCGACGTTCTCACCAAGCCTCTATCCAGGATGAAGTTTGTGTACTTCTAAAACATGCTTGGAGTGGTAGAGAATGTCTCCCTCGCTGAGAGGGATTTTTGATGTTGCATCATCAGTGAGACATTCTCCATGAGACGAGGAGAATGGTGTGACTCTCCTTTGAGATGGAGAGAGAGAGATGACTATTCTCGACAATACACTTCTCAATGGATTGAGTTGTGTACACTTCTCGATGGATTGAGTTGTTTGATCCACTTGAGGTTGTATCCTTTGTGGATTTCATGATATCATATCCCTTGGCGTGATGATGAGAGATCCACTTGAGTTTATAGCCCTTGTGGACGTCATGAGGTTGTAGACCTTGGTGTGATGGAGAAGTATCACACGAGGTTGTAGCCCTTGTGAGTCCACATGAGGTTGTATCCCTTGTGGACATCATAAGGTTGTATCCCGTGATGTGTTGGTGAAAGTCTCACATGAGGTTGTAGCCCTTATGAGCCCACATGAGGTTGTATCCCTTGTGGACTTCATGAGGTATCCCATGACGTGATGATGAAGGCCCATATTGGTTGTAGCCATATGGACGTGATAAGACCTTTCCTATGACGTGGAGGTGTCCAAGACAAGTCATCAATCAAGGAGGAATCCCAATCTAACATTGGATTACTTGATGTGCAAGTTGGCCTTGGTGGAAATTCACCCTTGGACATGTATTTATATGAGAGAATCTTCTCATTGTTACACATCGATTTGGCATTTGTTCTTATTTTTATTTATGGGGTTCACTATTCTTTTTGGCTCGCTATTCTTTCCTACTGCATCTATTCACTTTTTGTACATGACACATGGTATTCCTCTCTCACTTGGATAGGGTTTTAGTAAGTGACTTGAGTGTTTTCATGCTTGACATTGTTCTTGTGGAGACATCTTATCATAGTGAAAGGTTGTTGGGTTTTATCCCCTTGTGAAGAAGGGTTTCCCAGGGTAAATATTGTGTCTACTGTGCATGCCTATCTTCTTGTGAGCCTGGTTAGTTACTGCAGCATTTGTTTATGGTTTATGGTTCAGTTCATGGCTGCTATATGATGTATAATGATGGAATGTTAAACAAATTTAAAGATGTCTTAACTCTTAACTAGCATAAAAACTCAACAATCTTGGGATATGAGTATAAATGAGAGGCGCCCAACATGTAAATAAAAATTTGAAACTCAGAAAGGGACCATTTTTCATAACTTTTTTAGCCATCAGTATTGCAGTAATAGTTGACAACCAACCACATAAGTTTGTTCCTAGCTCTTGAGATCCATTTCAATGCCTTGTATAGATTTTGGTTTGGGAAGAATGTATATAATCTAAAGTGTGACCTGAGGTAGTTGCTTCCTCAATATTCATCTTTGAGCATGATTAAAAGGGTCTATTCTTCAATCAAGGTCATCGTTTATAAGACCGTTGGATTCTCCTGCCATGAAAGGGATAGAAATCAGTCCCATGGAGAGTGTACCCAAATTTGTGGGGCTAACAAATGGAGTGACCTTTTCTTAGGGAATGTTGGAGTGACCTTGTGGGAACAATTAAGTCTTGAAGGGTTTCTTTTGAAAGGTATTTATTTATGGAGGACGCCACCTTTTGTAGAGGATACATTGTATCAGATTACTCAACCTAGAAATAAGCCTTAACATATGAATCTATGGATCTGTTTGCTGCAATTATTTCAGACCTTTTATCCCAACACACTTCATACATTCCTTTGGAGCAAGCCATAGGTAGCCATCATCTTGTACCTCTATCCTCAACTACAGGCTGCATCTGTAATATGGTATGGTTTCATATGGAAAATAGGACACATTCTAATGGAATTCCAAAACAACCCTAGTCTATCTAGCACACTTCTCCTTTTCCTTGACCATAGACTATCCTTAGATCAACCTCAGATTGGTTTGAGTTTCATCATTAATGCTTTAGAGTAAGAGATGTTTATATAGGCATTAATGTGGAGGAACTTGTTGAGGAAGAAATTGAATAGAGAGTGTTCTGGGTAATACATTGTATTTATGCTCAAGATTAATTCCCATGTCAAGGAACAAGTTTAGGAAAAAATTGAAGAGAGAATATGATGGGGTAGTGCCCCACTAAATAATATCCCACATGTTCAACTTCACAATCCATGATGTGCTAGGCATAGGTAGTGAGCTACATGTAATGGGTTGCAGGAGGATCCCATGAGAGAAGCAGATCCTAGATGACAACTCATTGATATTGTATGTTTAAACTTCATCGAGGTATCTTATTGAAGAATACACCTCAACGTTAAATTGCATTGTCAAATTTGCTTGAGCGAGGGCTATACATATGACACAAAACAACAGGGTAGGCATCCCGCACATAGGATATGAGACTCTCTTTTGCATTCATTTTGAATTGAGGCCATATGCATATGAATTTTTTTCTTTACTCTCATTTCATTCCTTCACTATACCCAAGTGTAAGTTTCATTTATATCTCTTCCTATTCAGATCACCTATTTTTATTTCCAAAAATAATTTGGATTTTCAAGTTCTATCATTTTCAATATATTTCATCTATAGTTCCTCTTTATGTGCAGGTAGAATATTAATGTTTTATATCCTCCAAAGAGAGTAAAAAATGATTTGGAAGTAGATAAAGCATGGTATTATGCATATAGTATTCAAACAATTCTACATACAACAAATTAGAAAATAGAGTGTTGAAAAGAAATGAGAAAACAAAGGTTTGAAGGGCCAAAACAAAGAGATGATTCTCGGAACATACATGATTTATGCATGAGACTTGAGATAAACATACATGATTTAAATTACTGGAATGAATTTCTAAAAAAACTATGGCATCTGCGAGAACAGAGAAGAGCAAGGGGAAAAAGAAAAAATATTACTAGTGAATGAGTAATTTAACATCATATTTCCTTTGTTACCTTTGACAACTTCTAGAAATCAAGTACCTTGATATCTTCATTATGGTGAGGACAAACAGAATAGAAAGGTGCTTCATTACCTGCAAATGTGTTTTGTTTGCATCATGTTTCTACTTCATGACATGAGTATAGAGAATTTAGAGATATGATTATTCTAGGGTTTTGCAAATATTTGGGATTAAAGTTTCCTTGGATGCTTGCAGGGAGTCAGTATGGAAGCAAACAAAACCTCAAAGTAAGGTTTTCATCTGGTGATAAGCTAAATATTGGAACAAACAAGATTTATGTCTTGAGTATGACTGTTGGTCTATAGGTTGGCGGCAAAACCTTTTAAGTTATTGCTTATGTTCCCTTCCTTCAATTTTTTGTTGGGGAGATATCAAACAAGTGAGAAAATCATGTGTGTATAGCTTAAGTTGAACAATATGATAGTTAGATTTAGGTTGGTTTCTAATAGGGAAATCCACAGATAGACCGTGTATAATTACTTCTTACTGTTACAGTTCTCTGAAGTTATTCTAAATATTTTCTTTGTTTGTGGTTAAAGAATATTGGACCCATTTTTAGATGGTAAACGCAGGAATCCTAGGTCCAATAACCCTGAGTGGTTTCAAGGATGGACACGAGACTTGTCCTTGCAAAGGTGGTCATATCTGGTTAGTGCCATTTTAACTAGAAGCTTACCGCTTCTATTATTTTCTTATATTTAAGATGGTATTTTTGTGAGCTTAAACACAAGCATATAGTTATTGTAGGAATACATGGATATACACATCATGATTCAAGAAAAAAAAATTGTTCTTTAAATGCCTGGAAACTGAGGAAAATATATTTTAAGGAGAATCTGTTCTTAATTTGAACCTAAAAGGAAGTGTATAACATCTACAATTCTAACTAAAACAACAAGTACAACAAGCACAAACAACTTACTTTGTTTTATTTGTGAGAAAATAACCCCGGCTCACAAAGATAATATATAACATTATTAAGAAAAATAAAACCAGATTATAAGTCTCTGTTTATCATTGATAGGTATATATGTAAGAATAGCATAGAATGTGCAATTCACCTTTTCCAGCCCTGCATATAACAGTTCTTGAATCCCCAACATTTGCAACCAGCAATCGATCCCCTACAAGAACTGCAGTTGATGTAGTGGACCCAACATCTCTGTGCTGACTATTTTTTGTATTGAGAAATTCCTCGTCTGTTTGTTTGTAAGCATTAGCTGCAAAGTCGAAACAAAGACTTAAAGATACATAGAATGGGATAATTGTAGACTTGTGAAAGTTAGAAAAGAAGGATTCCCATAAATTACCTATTGCCAGCTTTGCATCACTAATACATTTTGGGTGGCTTATCAAATTGGAAAAAAGTTCATGTTTCACCTATTCTGTAGCTCGAGCACCACCATGGACTGAATCCAAATGTTCTCCAATCAACTCAATGGAGTAACATCATAAGAGAGAAAACTAATCATCATCAAAAAATATTGATAAAATAAAATTGTTATGTAGATATAAACTTATGTAACCATCAAAGGAACTAAATGAAATCTCAGATTCAACAACAATTTCCACATCTAAAGCTTTGAGGACAAAGATTTTTCTAAGGGGGAGGGGATTTTAGGAACCCATGTCAACCCTTCTCTTTAATTTGTTAGTATATTGTTGTTGGACGCATATGCTTTGTAAATCGTCCAGTGAGTATATTGTATTATCCCATATTATTATATGTTCCATGGTATTGATCCATAGTATTGGATGCATAGACTTAGTATATAAGTATGTGTTGAGGCCAATGAAGGCATCCATGAGTTATTTGTATTGAGCTTTCTCAAAGGAGGTCCCCCCCTCGAAGTGTCCAGCGATCAATAAATCTCTTCCGTGTTCTGCTATTTCTGATATATCGTGCATTTTCATCATTTAATTGTTGGAGGTTCCTCACAATTTCCAAGTTTGTTTCCTACAGGTGAAGCTAATTGGTTACAACCATGAATGCGAAATGTCCATCTTCATGAGTATGAAAAACATCTGCTTAGATATCATGACAATAGGTTTGGAAGGCATCCACGTTTTAGATATTTGTTACTTAACATTATCATGAGACATCTTGCTCAAGATTCCTCTACAGTTTTTGTAAAAAAAAATATAGCAGATCTACCTACAACAATGGAGGAGTTACGAGATCATTTACAAAAAAATCGAAATTCTCGACTAGCAGAAACATTAATGAGATTTGGAATTGTACTAAGAGGAACACGTTCATATTGGAGCAAGTGTCGTGCAGAGTTTTTTGACTTGATTCAATAGATTGGGTGTCCCACAATATTCTTCACACTAAGTGCAGCAGATATGTATTCTCCAGATTTGCATAAATTAATGCCTGGTACCAGTCCTCTAGAACCAAATGAGACAAGGAAATAGAGAGAGCAGAATGTGATTGATAATCCTCATATTGTATCACATTATATGCACTTAAGACACACTATGTTTCAAGATGAAATTTTAAATCGTTTTCATCACGCTACAGATTATTGGTGGGTGTGAATGGAAACATCATGGTTCTCCACATGTCCATGGATTTATATGGTTAAAAGATGCTCCTGACATGGAGAGGTTGAATTGGGATGATCCAACACAACTGAGATTTGCAAAGTAATATTTTGATAGATGTGTACATGCAATGAATCCATGTAATTGACATCAAAGAAATATTCAAGCTAGATTCAATGGAGATGATCATCCAAGGGACACACAACAAATATTTCAGTCCGATCCTATGATTGATTATGAAGAAATTCTAAATTGTATAGAGCGTCACATAACATGCAATGAGAAATCCTATCTCTGAAAGAACAAAGGAAAATTAGTATGTCGATATAAGGCTCCATGGGATTTATGCGAACAGTCAAAACTTTATGTTGATGAGAATAGAGAAAATAAGTATGAACTGAGGAGAACTGATGATAGATTGAATACACACAATCCTGAAACATTGATGACATGGAGGGATAATATAGATTGGCAACCTGTTCTTTTGAAACGGGTGGTCATTAACTACATAGAAAAATATGCCACTAAATCTGAAAAAGGATAAAAAACATTCCATAATATGTTGATGCATGTCTCTTCTATACAAAATCCAAATGAGCCAGCAGCACGTGCATATAGGAGTTTGTTGTATGGAACAATTATTGACATGGACATAGGTGCTCAGGAGACATTTCATTTGCTTCTAGAACTACCTCTTTCATAGTGCAGTCGTCGATTTGTGGTTCTAAATGTTGATAGAAAGGTTTTCAAACAAGTGCAAGTTGATACATGCAATGCCAACAATGATAACTCTCTTATTGATGCATATACCAAGCGACCTGTGGATATGGAGCACCTTTCATTGATAGATACTGCAAAATCATGGTCGTAAGACAAACGTCGACGAGGAGAGAAATGGTTACCAAGGATTAATGCATCTATTGTATGTGTGTTTCCTCGATATAAATATGTTCCTAATAAAAATAAAAAAAGATGACAAATTTGTAGAATTTTGTTGGTCAGAATTGGTATTGTACAATCCATTTCATGATTTTCGCATAGATATAGGGCACACAAGTGATGAGATAGTGCAAAATTGGGAAAAATTTCGATACTTACCATGGCATGTTGATCGCAATTCATTACCTCAAGTTGAACCAGTTGAATCCGATGAAGAGCAAGAAGTTCCAAATCCACCTAGAGATTCTAGGGAGCACGAGTGGGGGATCATTTGTGGATTGCATAAGAATAAATTTATAAATTACAATGAGTTTGAGATGCTTGGACACAGGTATCGCGATGTTATGTATAACTGGAACACTAATTTTGTGGATGGAGATACTTCCAATAGTGCCATTCATTTCATATCTCAGAAGTGAAAGTTGAATTGCATTTTTACTAACCAACCTAGAAACTCTTATTCATTTGAGAGTCTAGGAGTACAACAAAGGAGAGCTTTTGATATTATCCTTGGTCATTATAGAGCAGGGATTGATACACTCTACATGATAATCCAAGGAAGTGCAGGTACATGAAAGTCATATTTGATTGGATGTATTAAAGTTGCTCTTGAAACTGAATCTCTACTAGAGAAAAGTCCATTACTCCTTTTAGCTCCTACCGGGGTAGCAGCTTTCAACATATCAGCAACAACAATTTATTCGACACTTCATATACCAATCAAAGACTTAACTCCTTTACAAGGATCACATTTAATCACCTTCCAGGAAGAGATGAAACATGTAAAATATATCCTAATAGATGAAACGAGTTTTATTGGAAGAAATCTATTGATACAAATCGATTCAAGACTTCGACAAGCTTTTCCAAAAAATGCCAGTATTCTTTTTGGTGGAAAGTCGGTTATATTGGTTGGTGATTTGGGCCAGTTGCCACTTGTCATGGATAAACATGTATATGCATCTTAAGGACTTGCAAAAGAATTATGGAACTCATTCAAAATAGTAGTGACCCTTGATACCGTGTTTCAACAAGATGGACAAAGCAATGAACAAAATTGTGTTCGACGTTTGTCGATGAATGTTAGAGATGCAGTGCCAACGGTGGAAGATTGGAAATTGCTCATGACTCGTACTGATACTTCATTGGATACTTTGACAAAAATATCCTTTGATAAGGCCATACATTTGTTTGCAACAAATGATGATGTACAACAACGTAATAAGCGTTGTATAAGAAATCTAAATTGTTCCATTGCAACTAGTGTTGCTACAAGAGTAAGAAGCAAGTATTATGTGGAAATAGACGAGGAAGACTTGGAACTTGTGTTATTGCAATTGGATCTAGGGTGATGCTTACATAGAACATATGGATAGATGCAGGACTCATCAATGGTGCTCTTCAAGTTATAGAACAAATTGTGTATAACCCTGGAACATTACCCTCGGAACTACTCACATATGTTTTGATAAGATTTGATAAATATGTGGGGGTTCCATGGGATGAATCAACCCCTCAAACTATTCCTATTACTCTGATTGAAAGAGGTGATAAAAAACAACTTCCATTGAAACTCGCATGGTGTTTAACAATCCATAAGTCACAAGGATTAACGTTGGAGAAAGCTACTATTAATATTGGGAAGCAAGAGAGGCAAGGTAGGACATTTACTGCAATATCTCGAGTTAAAGATTTGAATGGTCTTTGATTTCAACCTCCCTTTCAGTATGATCAATATGAAAAGATGACAAAAGTTGCAGGTGTGGCTATTCGAAAAGTTGAAGAATACACATTGAGATTGATTACTTTGTAATCTATTTCTTATTAATTTTACACATCCTCTTACATTCTTACTATTAATATGTTTCATCATTCAAAATTGTTAATCATCTTCCCTCTCATTTAACCTTTGATGTTTCCTTCTACATACTTCATATACATAATCATGATCATATACAAATTTAATGTGCCCGGCCCAGACTGCAACCAGCCTAGATCCATCTAAACTCCGGATCTACTATGCGCCGAGAGGAATCAAATCACTCAAGGTGCAAACCTATCCAATAAGAGATTGACAATAAAAAAGGTTTGCACCTCAAGTGATTTGATTCCTCTCGACGCATGGTAGATCTAGAGTTTAGATGGATCTAGGCTGGTTATGATTTTAATCCACTGCAATGTCAAGTTGATAGATTTCCCTTCTACCATAGATCATTATGGATATGTCGGTGTTAAAAGCCAAACCTCAATGCTATGTTTTGTTCATTCTTAGTGTGTTGTCATTGTTAATCCCAAGGGCAGCACAAAGTCTACCAGCCAAACACTGGTTGGTGGGTTCTGTGCGTTGCTTGCTGTTGAGATCCATCACATATGGCACACCAAGTCCTTCTGCGGCCTTAGATGGTGAATGCGTTGAAAATGCCCATTTGGAATGCAGCGAGGAAACATCGAGTTTACTCTGCACCCTAATGGTTGAAATAACTGACGTAACCAGTCATAACATAATTTCTCTATCATTTTAAGAGGATAGAGGCAATCCGCAACTAAGCAATGTCAGTGTATGAACTAGACTTGTGTAAGAATTATTGGGAAGTTCAAATGAAACAAAAGGGATTCGTTGGAAATTGTATTAACGCAAATTGATGTAAATTATACATTTAACAACGCGAATGGTGATTATTAACTTTAAGGGTTGTTAGAAGTCGATAATTTATTCACAGAAACCATTTATATATAATTCAATCATTAATAAGAGGGGTTGCGATTTTTTTTAAGGTTGCCATTTGTAATTGAACTTCATATATATTCACTCATTTAATAAGTCGATTGAAATTGGTAATTAAAACATGATCACTTTATATATATCCCGTCATATATAAAATGGGTTGGGGATGATAATTGATGGATAACATGTGTTGATAACCTACAACTGCGTATTCCATTTAGGACTTGGGACAATGTCATATATTATATCAATAAATAAGGTTTTCGGTCTGTATTCCATTTAGGACTTGGGACAATGTCATATATTATATCAATAAATAAGGTTTTCGGTCTCCTTTCTATATTATGGAGGGTTAATATACTAGTAAATCCATAAATTAAAACAAGGATGGAAGAAGCAGAGCTTCAAGTCCCTGCCTAAACGAATTGTAGAAGAGGATTTGAAGTTGAGTATGTTATGGTGTCTTTGTTCTTATTTTTCACTGCTCACCGCAAATTGAAAAGGTATCCGAAAAGAAAAAGGGATAGAAGGTAAGGATCATAGCATATTTCAGCATTCCACTGCTTCATTATGAAAAAAACTTCTAAAAATAATATTGTGATAAAAAGGCCAAACTAATACCAATCCCTGCTTATTCTGATAAAGAGGGCCCAAATTGTTTATGTAAATATTTTTGAATCTACCTAATGTAGATTGTTTTTGACAGGATATTAAAAAGGATTTTAAAATTGTTTTAATAGTACCCAAACGAAGGTCCAATGCTTGCCAAGCAACTGCAAACCTTATTGTATTCTTAAAGGAGGTCACTATTCTCCATAGGTAGGAGGTATAATGTTTGCATCAAAAGACACCTTCAACAGCTTGAAAGTGACGTAGTCAGTCAACCATTATTCTCTCTTGTGCATGTCAGATATTACTTAATGAGCGCCTAACCAAATGTCAAAGCACTTAATTAAGCGCATGTTCCAATTGTAAAGGAACAGTGAGAGCGTTAATTAGAAGAACTCTGTCAAAGCACTTAATTAAGCGCATGTTTCAATTGTAAAGGAACAGTGAGAGCGTTAATTAGAAGAACTCCAAGCCCGCAGATGTTGAGAGAATGCCCAAGCATCGAGGATCCAGTAGTTTCAAAGCCAAGTGCTGGAGCCCAATTCTAAGTGTCATGCAAATGCCCAAGTACCATATCACCAAATACATTTCCATGGAATTTTATCATATATATAAGTGCATATACAACAGACTGTCTTTTTTAATATACCTTTTTAATTTTTTTGGTATTAAAACCTTTTTTAAATGTTTAAATCCACAATCACAAAGTACCTTCTATTGTTATGAGCTCTTTCAGGTGGAATAAACGGTTATCTGTTTAATGCTTTCTGTATATGATAGTAGAATTGCTAGAATTGGTAAATCCTACTATATGTTCAATCTTCTATATGTTATTTTAAATTCTCTAAGTTGCCTGTTTTATTATAATCTCTAATAAATGTTTGATTTTCTTGGCAGAATGATAGATTTCAGAACTTTGTTTGACTATGTTAACACTCTGCGTGCTCTTTCATTTGTCATGGGGCTAGACTTCTCTTAAGATCGTTTCTGAAGTGCCTAATTCATTATTTTTAATGTATTAAATATGGTTTTTACAATGATAAATTGGTCCTCATGCCAACAAGTCTTGTACTTAGAAGATTATCAGACAAAGATCGTTTCTGAAGTGCCTAATTCATTATTTTTAATGTATTAAATATGGTTTTTACAATGATAAATTGGTCCTCATGCCAACAAGTCTTGTACTTAGAAGATTATCAGACATGGGTCTAAGTCTTGTGTTCATCTACATTATTTTTGCATAAATGAGCATAACCCTAAATTTGCTTTTGGCATCTAACACTTGTTTGAGTCCCTAGATTTGCTTTTGGCAGCAAATCAAACACTTGTTTGAGTACCTAGTTCAGTACTACTTTTAATGCTTATTCCTATCATGAAACCAGGACGTTGGGTTTTTCCAGGTGAATCATTATTTAAACAAGCTAAGTATTCATTAAAAATAATTAATTTAATAAGACTTCGAGCATAAAAGAATTGCGTTCATAATTAAAAAAATTGTGTACTCATCAGGACAAGATCATTTCTTCAATTTCATTTCAATTGCCATATCTACTTGACAGGACAAGATCATTTCTTCACTTTCATTTCAATTGCCATATCTACATGATAGTATTTGATGGTTATTATCTTGAAAATGAATACACAATACCCACAAACATAAAATAAATTAAAGCTATTCAAACACAGTTTAAAACATAATAAAATACATACATAAATATAGAATTTCTAATATGAAAACGATCAAATAAATAAACGTCACTGTAACCTGATTGCTTAAAAAGCATTTCATTTACGTTAAAGTTATGATGGAATAAAATCTATGCATTATACTCACGAGAATTTTGTTTACATTGTAGTTGTTATGTAGAGGACTGGACACAGAGGTTGCATGCCAAATAGGGGAGAACGGAATCTTAGCCAGTTACATAATCTTAGCCAGTTACATATACCTGTGGTGAACGGTCCTGCTCATTTAATGCTATTAACGAAGGCATGAACATCTTACCTGAAGATTATCACTAGACTTAGCGCTTGAGAAGACTGTGTAGGTGGATGAGGTATCTTTCAATATTATTGTAAATGACTCATGCTACTCCGTGGTATGAGTATGAGCTTAAATCCCCTAATTTAAGCTATCATTTATCTCTACTGGCATCAAATCCGTTGTATTTCAACTGAGATTATTAAAAACAAATCCAAGGAGGAAAAGAGCTTGGCCTGGGATATATCCCCTCTCCCCTCCTTCGTATGTAAACACAATCATGCAAGAAATGTAATAATATTACTTTAAAAAAATTGAGAAAGAAAAAGAAAAAATTAATATAACCTCTCAATTTAAATTAACTCCAAATCTATGCACTTAGAAAAATTAGGTACACTTCGTAATCTACCTAAATGAATAAAATACACCAAATCCAATCTATATCTTTTTAAAATTATTTTCACATCAATAATATAAAAAACATATCATTATTATTTGACTCTGTAATTTTACATGACATTGTTGATGATTATGTTTTTAATCAATCCACATTAATTAATTTTGTATGACATTGTTGATGATTATGTTTTTAATCAATCCACATTAATTAACTGTGAGCGGAATGATACCAAAAACATATATTTAACTTTGTAAGTACCCACACATTTCCATTTTAATTATTTTGTAAATCCATGATAAGTTTAAAATTAAAATGAATTTACACTGATCTCTCTCTCATTCATTTCCTTATTATTCACCTCATCATTTGAACAAAAAATAGTTAAAACTATCTATGTTATTGCTAACTTGAAGTGAGTCGTTCACATTATATCAATAATATAAAGAATCTGAATCATCCAAAATATTTTCGTCTACTCTTGCTTGAACCTGAACCTAAGTTGACTTGTTGGATTATTTCAGTCAATGATGGCTATAGCTTAGGTCTACATTTTTTAGAATGGAAATGATAAGTTTCTCATTTCTTCTCTCATTCAGAATTAGATAATGTGTTTGACGAATGTTCTTTCATTTTCGAACTGAAATTCCAATGGAAACATACAAGAGCTTGATCCATTCGCTAAATTAATCGATCGAAAGCAACATCCACGACACAAAGAATTGAAGGTTGAAGGCCTCTATAGATTATATCCAATCCAACGATTTATGGAAAAATAAATCACAGCAACAACATCAATGGCAATCGAAATAAAAACAAGGAGATTTATGTTATGTCATTTCTGCGTTTATTTGTCTTAACTCATCTCTGCATTTCGATGAACGTTCCCTACTGTAGATTGCAATAAGCTCAATTCACAGCTCGATTATGTCATGAACTCAGGCTCATAGTTTCAGCAGGCAAGGGCCACCTACTGAGATTGTGAGAACTTTATTGTTTAAGTAGTTCAATAGTTTCCATCATTTAGTAGTTAGATTGTTTGCATTACATCTAAATTTGAATCCATATTTTAATTTTTGTATTCATTTCTGTATTTGCTTTTAACTTATGTTTCAGTATTTAGATTTGGTGTATTAGGATCATTTATGTAATTGGATTAATTAATATGCTCATAGCACAATCATCACTTGTGTATAAATTTTCCTTGGCTCACTGTGTGAATCTTTACTGCATCCAGGTGGTAATCATCGTACTTAGGGAGTCTGTAATCGTCTTCATAATTCACAGTTCATTTGTTAAACTCCGCGGTTACTTATATTCCTTTCAAACTGTTTCCTTAAGTGCAATTGTATTCTTATACAACCCACTATTCTCCTTTCAAACGGTTTCCTTAAGTGCAATTGTATTCTTTTAAAACCCACTATTCTGCACGGCGCTGCCATTGATTTAATTCACTTATTCTACTTCAAGTTGGCACGACATTTTATTATTTCATTTATGTAAGCAAAAAGCAATCACTTAGTCATATTTTTTTCATAGTATGATGGCTGTAATTCTTTTAAAAATACAAAAGCGTAATCCGAAAGCAAAAGCTTAAATTCATATTCTCCATTTTCCATTCCAACCCATCACGGTGTTTGAATTTCATATTCTAGCAATAGATTCTGTGACAAGCAAGTTTATTCAAAGAACACCAATGTAGGCTATGAGCAATAACAGCTACTATTTTCTGAAATTCCCTGTAAGAGTTTTATGACTTACAAAATTATCACTAACATATATTAATAATGTCAACCATTACAACTTGTGAACTAATTCCCCTTTAAAAAGCACATTCATTGCAAAGGCAGGGTTGATAGGTGTGACTAGAAAAACATTTTATGTAGTTGTGAATAAGCAGCACTGAAGCAAAATTGATTTCCGTACCTTCACCATACAAGAAAAGCGTGCAGAGGGCTTACAAGAACCTAATATCTTCTAAACACCAATTACTATTTCCCATTGTGATTGCCTGTGTGTAATATGTCCTTGTTTTGTTGGCCTTCAACAACTTTGCTTCAACAGCTTTATGTATGTTGTCCAGAACACTCTCCTAATTAAAAATGCTGACCTAAAAGCACACAGGTTAAAATTGAAATGTATTACATAATTAACTTCAAATACCTTATGTCAAAGATCCATGTGCATTTGACTTTACAGACCACAGGCCTCGTATGCATTGCCCTATATGTGTCTATAGCAATAAGAAGGTGATTGGAACATAGTTTCTCTCTCTGCAGCCTCTGCGTGGTTGTGTTAACCTGGAGTATGTAGCAAAATTCGGTACCTTAACATAATTTCCAACCAAAAGCAGACAATAAGGGTACCAAAGCCAAAGCCAAAACTGTGGTGGAACATTTGTTGTAGTGGCATTTCAACAACTGCAACTGACATTAGAAGTTGTCCATTTGAAAAGACAGACCTTTCAGAGCATTATGTGGCCACATCCATAGCTTATGTGCAGCATTATTGTAGTCCAAAGCTTAGAGAACTGAACCTAAATATGTGTAAAGTAATTTAAGAATCTGTAAAAGCTACCAAAGAAAATTACAGTTGTGTGCGTAGGATATTTTAGTGTGGGAGAGCATGAAACATTGAAAACTTTCCTTACCGGTTGGAAGTGGATCTGTTAAATGTGATAGACCTACAATGGTCTGGACCCGTTACCTCCACAAACTTTAAGTTCTTGATCTGTTACCTCGACAAACTTCAAGTTCTTGCTCTCACCTATTACTGCGGATGGAATACTTTCTGAATTTTCGGTTGAGGAATGAGCAGAGCCTACATTACTTGTTGGACTTGAAAGCGCAGCCTGCATGAATTTGGACTTATGCAAAATAAACGTGTAATTCATGAGCATACTGCATCATCCTCGTTCCATCAGAAGCAATAGCAGAAGCTTTCCTAGCCAAAGATAACAACCGCAGCAGGAATCAATCTGCTTCATTTGTGGAACGACACCCGGAATCAGCTTCTCTTCAGCTTCTTTTAACCTACGAGTGTCTCTCTTTACCAGCATTAGCCCATGCACACTGCCACTAGCCCATGCACACTGCCACTAGCGTCAAGGGCCTGGACACACGCGTTTAGCATGCAATTGCTAAGTAAACCGAAAGACAAAAAATAGCCTGTGCGTCGAATAAAGGCCAAATAAGGCTCCCAACTTGGTGATTGGATAGAAGAGAATCTTGCTCATAAAACTTAGGTTAAATGGTTATATAATCTGTGCCATATTAATAAAAATAGCCAAAATCGATTTCAATAATCCCTGCACTGCGTGCGGGCAGGGACTAATAAGGCAACAAGCTTTAATTAAAAGATTATGATAACTATCTATAATTATGTGACATTGTTATAATAATATCTTATTAATGATATTATTAGTCCCTGCTCCACAGGGATTATAGGGATGACTTGGTCGCTTAAATAGTTTGACTTTTAATTATTTATGTTTTTTTTTCCAATGTTACATAAAGTTTATGAAATATTTTTTATTAAATTTATTTTTTTAAATATAAAATAAAAATTATAAATTTTTAAAATTAGATTAACTAATTTCGTGATTGGTGGATCACTTAGATTTAACAATTTTCCTTTGGTGTGCAAATTAATTATCAAATTATAAAAATATTTAAAAATTAAAAAAACTGCAAAAACCATAAACTTGCCTCGTGCCTTCCATGAACCTTCTAGCTAGCTAAATCCCTTGCCCTCCCTTGCCCATAAATCTTGACCTCTCACCCCCCATTCACAGTTCTTCCGATCATTTTGTCTGCTCTCTTTCGGCTCTGCAATTCATAGTTGCAATATTCACATCTTCAGTTGATATATTTTATGTCCACGGCCAGCCCAACTTCAGCTTGTAGTGCTTCCTTCAAACTAGGCTTTGCATCCACAACCTGCAGCAGCCCACGTCTATTTAATAGCTTTTATATTAGATCATAGAGAGGTTATATTACAACTGTAAACATTCAAAGATCTCTTGACCTGTGAAAAAATTAAAAAACATGGTAGAACAAATTTATAAATGAGAAAGGTAGTAGATTTAGATTTTCATGTTTTCTTACAGTCGTTGCATCATAGTTCACTTCAAGATATTTCTCTGTTGAAGGGTCCCACTCTTGGATATCCATTCCATTCACAATTCCTGTAATGCCAGTTTTCCGAACAATAGATTCCAATTCCACTCCCTTGTCTGCTCCAGAAACAAGCTCCTTTGCATAATGTGGACTCACTGTAAAAACCCTATCAGATTCTAGTATTCCAGCGTTCATCCAATTAATTTTCCTTCCTTTCACTTGTTTTTCATACCTGCACAAATTAACAGGTTTTGAGAGATCTGGATTTTGATCATTTGAAACAATTCACCTTTAAAACATTAAAGCACAGATGGATGAGTAGGTAGGGAAAATGTTTACCCATCAATGAAATCAAATGAGCTCTTGAACTCATCGGGGAGATTAAGAAGCGAAAGTCTGAGAAAGCAAATCTGCCTTGATAGGCTATATTGTGTATGCAATATGCAACCTGAATTCATGAATTGCATCCGATTTCAGAGTAAAATCCTCCAAAAGTAAGCTTCATACTGTTCAATTCTACATGTATTGATTGAAATTGCAAGAGAAATGAATTGTAAAATACGTACCTTGGCATTTGTGAAAGAACCTGCAGGCTTGTAGATACTCTTCAAGTAACAAGGAAGAAGAGCTGTATGCCAATCATTGGCCATGAAGACAACATCCTCCCCTGTACGGTTATAAAAGTTTTGATAGAACCTCTATTCTTCGAGGACAATGCAGTCCCTGAAGATCGACGTCTGGAATTAGCAATGCGAGGCTGGCATCCTACAAAGTGCTGAGCTGCAGTAGCGGCCATTTTATATACTGGCTCTCCAAGAAGAAGATACTACAATCCTACGCCTGAAAAAATGGTCACAACTTCTTTCAAGATTTATACAGGACAACTGAACTTACAGATATTTTACCATAATTAGCCTCTGTAGCATTCTTTTCAGAGAATTCCTTTATTAGTTTGCTTTTATAGATGCTCCAAAATTATTCAAACAAAACAGTCGTAAGAAATATCTTGATGACAAAATATGGACGATTTTGTAACCTAGACTACAGTATTGTGAGTTAGTACTAGGATCAATAAAAAAATAAAATGCTCCATAATAATGTATCACTCCCTGATTATAAACAAGGCAGAGATAGTTTCAGTCGCAGTTAGGCAAAACACATCTTTCTACACTCGAAGCAATGGTCATTCTGCGTTTAGTAGAACTCAAAAATCATACTTTCTCACAAAATTGAGCTCTGATGATATTAAGAGGATGCCACAGCTTCAGAAGGTGAAACTGCTGAAGTGCTTAAAATAGTCACCGTCTTGCAGAATCTGATTATTATCCCCAAACGTTTCTCTTGATGAAGCTATGGACCCGGTCTTGAGCATGTAATCAACATTGCCAGGATCTGCAGTGAATGTTGTTTTCATCAATGGGAACTCCAGAATGAAAGTTCCTCTGCTGAGAATGAGCAGGTAGCTAGCTCAATAGTACATATGCTTGAAATTCCAAACCACCGAAAGAAGCATGCGATAAGTGAAATTCCAAATGGATGCTGCAGGGGCCTCAAAGACGGAACTTAAGAAAGAAAAGGGTGAATTTTCTAGTAGAATTCCATGGTTAGAATGATAAGATATCAATGCATGCCCAATGGATTCAAACTCTGTACCTGGAAGGGCGCATAAGTTTTATTACCTTCGCAACTTCAAGGGATTCAAACTCTGGACCTAGCAATGGCAAAGTTTCTTTTAGTACTGTGAGTGTTTTCCTTGGATTTGAAGATGCGACAGCTCTATGGATTCCTTGTCTTACTGTGGGACTATTGTATTGGAACCACGTCATTGGCAAACTTATGTTGTACATCCAATCTCTGGTTTTTTTCTCCCTTCCTAACATCTTCTTTCCTTTGATTTTCGGTGAAATTATGAGTTCTGACTCTCACAGACCATGTTACAGGTTGGTTTTCTTCTCACTGGTTAACATCTTCCTTCCTTTGAGTTCCGACTCTCACACACCAGGTTGCAGGCAATAAAATTTGATATGTCATAGAGACCAGTGTAATCTCAAAAATAGAGAACAGTGCCATGTGGAAGCACCTCGAAAGAGAAATTGCCACCTTGATGAGAATGTGGCTGCTATAGAGTCATTCAATCGCCCAAGTAGCGCCAAGTGCCTGCCACTTTGCAAAAAAGTAACGAGCATCTAGAAGGCTGGGATCAACTTGAAAATAGAATGTTGAAGGTCTTAGGATATGTTTTAACCCGTTGGTCTGTTGCTAATTTAATCAGCGTTGCTGGGGTCGTTGATGGGTATTGGGTAGTCTCCTTTCCAATTCACAATTATTTCAGAAAACGAGCACCCATTGTTAGAGATCAAACAATATTGAACCGTAAGTTAATTGCTCAAGAGCCATTTTCTGATGGTTTCAAACATTTATATTGAGTACATTACACAATTTTTTGAAATGGCTTCTCACGCTCGAAATCAGAGAAACTTTCACAAATAATGATTTCCCTTACCCATGAAGTAAATGTCATCTGCCACCGGAGGCTTTTTCTCTTTACTCATAATGGAAGCTTTTTTTCATTACGTTGTATTTTATTTGGGATGTTTTTTCTCTTTACGCATACCGGAAGCTTTTTCTCATTATTTCGTTGTATTTTATTTGGGATGTTTAGATTTCGGTAGGAAAAGATGAATTGCAAGATCTGCATTGCGGTTTCTTATAAGTGTTTTCTTATGTATTTGAGTGCATAAATTCATATAAGTGTTTTCTTATGTATAGTGTATAATCATCCAATGTGGAAATTCATATGGTGTAGATTTCAGCTGTAAACAGTTGATCTCGTTATCTCCACTGCATAAAGGTCCGTAAGTTTTTATGAAAATAACATAGAAGATCTAATACTTGAGTTAGATTGAATAAGTATAAAACTAAAAAATAAGTGTTTTTAAATTTTTTTATGTTATATTGAGTCATAATCACTTGTAAAGTTTTTCTAACGATAATACCTATGTTAGATTGAATCGGTATAAAATTAAAGAATACGTGTTTTTAAAATTTTATTTGTTATATAAGTTATGATCACTTGTAAAGTTTTTATGAAAGATAATATTTATGAACAAAAACATAAATTATACAAATAACGTATTGATAAAAAAAAAAAAAAATTATTTGTATTTTGAAGTATTTACATTTACACAAATCAATTTAAAATATTAAATTTATTTTTATTTATTTATAAAAAAATTAATAAAATTAGATTTATAAATTTTGAAATATATGGTAAAAATCAAAATTGTTTTCGTATATAGAAATATTTGGCTTGGTTAGATTTGAAATTGAAGAACTCTCATTATTATTAAAAATTTTGATGATCCAGATTACCCATATTTTTCATAATATATTTAACTCTATATCTATACTTGAGATGACTAAGGAATTACAAGTCATGACCCTATACACATCCACTTTTTCAAAAGAAGCTTAAGGGATTCATAGGGCCAACCCTTCGTAGGGTGAGGAATTCATAATCTAAGGTGTTTATAACTAATTTTGAATTAATTTTATCAGCTTTTAGGCCCTTCGTAGGGTAAGGAATTCATAATCTAAGGTGTTTATAACTAATTTTGAATTAATTTTATCAGCTTTTAGGATAACTAATTGGGCATTAACTTTATCAACCTTTAGGATAGTGATATTAGGATCATCATTACCTTCATAATTCCTTTGATCTTGCTTTTTGTTTTGCATTGATAATCATTGGGATTTGTTTTTTTCATTCATGACGGGTTTCCTAGTACAAAGTGCAATGTCAAAACGTTCAACTCAAATCCAATGTAGTTGGGTTCTCTTATTCGCTTTAGCTTCTCGTGCATACATAAAAAACTCTTATGAATAACTAATGGATGTTTCCAGCTAGAAAACATTACCACCCAAATTAAGATTCATACCGTGCTTCTTGCACACGTTTCTCATAGAAAATTCAGTCACATTAGCCATTTAAGGAAATGACCAAAACTTTATGAACAAAATTTGAGGGAAACAAAAAAGAACAACGGTGGAAAAATGATGCAAAGAACACTGATAAATGTAGCCACACCCAACATTGTAGAAAGTGTTGAAGACTTAGTCTCAAACTCTTCAGTAGGCTTGTACCCATTATCCCTTTGCCAATTTCACTTCCAAGCTTTGAGAAGCAGAAGTGCTGCAGCATTAGAGGATTCATGGACTTCAACTAAAAACTTTTTCTACTATTTTATATTTTTTTATTTCATTTTGTTATATTTTTTGTTATTTAAAATTTTCAACAATAAATCAATTTTTTAAGCAAGGACTAGCTGCTTCGCAGCGATTTCACTTGTTATGTTATAACAATATTTTATAAATAATATTGCATATTATTCCTTTTAAATGATATCGTGATGTCATAATGATCTTTACATATGATATGGGTATGTTCCGGTATAGGTGAATGCATTACATCTTATGGGATTATTGGAAACTCAAGTGGCTACTGTAGAAGTATTTTACTCCTGGTATTAGTATTAGCTTTCAACAATTAAGATTTAAAAGATATATTTGGAATTATAAATGTTACATTTTATAGTTTAAAGCTCACGTTTATAATTAAAAGATATATTTGGAATTATAAATGTTACATTTTATAGTTTAAAGCTCACGTTTATAATTAAAAGATATATTTGGAATTATAAATGTTACATTTTATAGTTTAAAGCTCACGTTTATAATTAACAATAGCATATAATTGAGTTAAAGTTTAAACTAACTTATATTTTATATTAGTTATTCGTGGATATTTGGATGTATACATATTATGCCATATAAAGAGAATTAGACTCTATAATTTATAAATATGGTATGGTATATATATGGATTTATAATTGTGGGGAATGGTACTTGTACGTTTTGTTATTATGGATTTGACATTTTAAATGAATAATTTTGTAAATTTGATATCTTTTGATAAAACATGGAATGGTATTTATAAATAAATAATTCTAGAGATTTATATATGTTGTAAAATTTACAAGTTGTGATAATGGTGTACAAATTGTCACTTTGGTGAATATGATATAGTTCTATAAAATTGAATATGAATTCGATACAATTGCTCAAGGGGTTAATAGAATGATATTAAATTTTGGTTCAAGAAGGCTAATAAGCTAGGACGTACTGAATATGTCTATAACAAGAAACGATATAAAATAGTTAGTATTATGAGCATTTACTATTGTGCCATCTCTAAATGTGTTATGGGGTTAAATGCATCTTGTGTCGTAAGAATTAACCATAGGAGACCTCGATATATTAAGGTATAGAAGCACCAAAGTAGATTTAGATGTTGTGGAAATCTTTGTAATTATTGTTGACAATTGAATAAAGATTTAGATGGCATGGGTTCTTCAATTACTGTAGGGAAGTTTTGAGCACTTGAAATTTGGTGGGTATAAGCAATTATTTCCTTGATACTTATCGAGAGGATCAGTTGATTATATTCAAGATTTGGATCTATACAAACTTTGGCTCTATTGCTTAGGAGCTAGTACTTGCCTTACTACAAGGAGTATATCTTGGGTTCTCTCCTATGAATAATTCATGCAACTTTAGGAGGCATTATTATTTCTTGTCGAAACTTCCATTGAGTGTCAAGAGGATCAAAAGATAACAATTTTCATCAAATTAAATATGGATATGAAAAATACAATGAGCGAAATATAATGACACTAATTTTGCAACACGAAAAGTTGAATGCAATGATGCTAACCATCTGACATGGTAAAGCCTAAATGAAAAGACGACTAGTTATTGAGATGGGTCTCAATAAGACTATGTCAACACACATGATGTGACTTGGAAAGTCTACCATAGGGGTCATATGATAATGGGAATGATGAAATGAGGTAAGTACAAGATGAGCTCCTTGATCTGGACATGATGGTGTTGACAAAATGATTACGCAGTTGGATTAAATATATTTGTCTGAGTCGCTAAGACCCAACACTTCAAAATAAAAAGGATGACTATATATAATATGAAGAATGATAGCAATTTACATCAACTTCAAGACGAAGTTTCCTAAAGAAGGGGAGTATGTAATGCTCTACTATAGCTAGGATCATGACATGGATTACAGTTGTGGTCCAGAGATGATCTAGGAGATGGATGAGAAGATGTAATCTAGCCAACCATGGCTGAAGGAGGCCAAAGACCGACCTAAAAGTTATGTTGATGCATATCGGATGGAAGAGAACCATGAGTTAGAGATAGGGTACTCTTGTGGGTGAAGCCACAGAAGAATTCTATCAATTTTGCAAGGGGCCAAATTGCCACCACGGTTTGAGGGACCATCTGAGATTAGTGAGTCATTGGGACCAGTCTCTTACCATCTCGCTTTCCCATCCTTACTAAGTTTGATGCATGATGTTTTTCATGTTCTTCTATACAACATTTTCATCTCAAGTCGTTGACTTGGGTAATTTGTAGATATTGGATGAGGGACCCTTAGTGGCTAAGCTGATTCATATTATGAAACAACAAAGTCGACAGATTTGGTGTTGACTAGTCAATCAGGTCAAGTTTCAGTGGGATATCTATAATCCCAGCTCTGTGACCTAGGAGGCCACATCAAAGGTGCGTAGATAGTTTCCTTACTATTTTAGAAATTTGGGACGAAGTTTCCTAAAGTGGGGGTGTATGTAGTGCCTCGTTTTTGTGATAGACTATAGACTTTGATTATAGACCATAGATCTAATGATGATTGTTCTTTGAGGGAATTCTATTATGAATGACCTGGTTAAGTGTAGATTAGACATAAACTATGCGATGTTGTATTATGAGGAAGTTACATGTGGGATACCGGTACATGTCGCTATATATGTGTTGCTGATGATGATTCTATATGATTGTGTTATGATGATGATCATGTTATGATTCCACTAATGATTATGCTATGATATTGATGTAGATAGACATCTCACATGACCATGATATGAATTGATGTTGGTTGAATGTTATATGTCTCTATTATGATTATGAGATGGTTATGACGTTATTATATATATATATATATATATATATATATATATATATATATATATATATATAAGGTACTATGATGAGTTTTCAAGTGTGACATGTAGAATAGGTACATGGGATGCAAATAGGTGCCAATATGCCATGGAATTGGAATGAGTCGCAAATCAGTGACAGGTATTGACAACCTGGTATATATGTGATTATGTGAAAATATTGGAAAAATATTGAATGCACGTGATGTGCATGGACTCGGAATGAGTTAGATATATTGACAAGTGATGTCGGGCTATGAGATACGCGTGATGTGTATGGACTCCGAATGAGTCAGATACATTGGCAAGTGATTTCAAGCTATGATTCATGTTTTATTTGAAATCCTATTTTATAATATTTGATGCGTGTTGTGTTTACGTGCAGGTGTTGGATGTGATTGCCAATCAATCCACATCAAGGGACGAGGCTGAACCTGATACAACTTAAGTCTAGCTAATTTCCACGCGATAAGTTCGTTTAGAGTGAGAGAGGCTCTAAATCATAAGATGTGTGTTGCCGTGAGGGTCGGTCATAGTACTGTCACTCATGAAGTATATTGATGGGGGTCACACAATAAGGACTCGACCTTATTCCCCAAGAACCATTAGTCCCTCAATAGGGTAGGCAGGTTGAGTTAACAACGTCTCAACCGCCGTACCATATCCCCACTTGAGGGAATATATGAAGGGCACGTGGGAAGCATGGGGCCTTGATATCCCTGATCGCAACAATAATGCGACTCTTAATCAACTAATAATTCATAATTGGACAAGGGAAACAAGAATTAATAAAATATTAACTTAATTGAATTGATCAAGCAATTAAATAATAATAATAATAATAACAACAACAACAAGAAGATAAACATTAGAAATGATAATAACAAAATAAAATAAAAAGGGGGCAGGAAAATAAATCCGGTGGATTGCTATAAAAGAAAGGAGGAAGGAGCTTGAGATATCTCTTCCTGGAAAAAGAATTTTGGAGGCAGCTTGGGTTGTGGCCCCTATTTAGCTTACTATTGGAGGGTGTGGCAGTGGTTCACTATGATATAAATGGGGTTGGGATTCACCTCAAAAGAGAGTCTAGTATTATAGTTCATTAGCTAACTGAGTATCATCAGCCCTGTCGCAGCTCGGGGGTCCTAATGGAAGAAGTTTATCCTTTGGATATGGTAGGGTGGAAACTGGTGGATCATTTGTGATTGGAAATCTTGACGACTACTCTTGTGGTGGATTCGGAGGCAACACCAGTCTTCAGCTTCGTCCTCAACCCTCGGCAACTAGCGACTTGAAAGGTATTTTATAATCATTGTTTTTATGCATTAGATTATAATTGAATTAATTTTAATGCTGAAAGTTTGGATCTATCGGATTTGTGTAGATCTGATATATGTTATATGTTGTATGTGTTAAAAGGAAGAAAATAAATGTTGATATGTTCATTATTCAAATCTATGTTATGATTTTTATATATATTAGATTATCTATCCCTAGAGTGGGGCATTACAATTATGATAATTGAACTTTACGATGTGGTTGTAAAACAATTGTCTACACAAGTTCAATTCTCGTGACTTTTGGGAGGGGTTTTAAAAAACCGCCTCCAGAACTTAATTTTTCATGAATTTTAAGGGGGGTTTAAAAAAACCACCTCGAAAGGTTAAATTATCGTGACATTTATGGAGGGGGTTATCAAAAAACTGCCTTCAAAAATATATTTAGGGGCGACCCCCCCCCCAAATGGCATGAGAATTGAACTTTTCAAGGTGGTTGTTAAAAAACCACCTCCTAAAGTTAAGTTCTCATGGATTTTGGGGGGATTGTCAAAAGAATGCCTTAAAAACCACATTTAGGGGTGGTCATTTTAAATCCCTCCCACCTTGCCAAAGTCATAAAAAATCAAATTTTTGCAAGAGGTTGTTAAAAAATCACCTCCAAAAATTCAATTCTCATGACTTTTAGGGGGGGTTGCAAACAAATGACCTTAAAAGACACATTTTGGGGCAATAAATTTAAACACCCCCTAAAAGTCATGAGAATCAAACTTTTAGAGGCAGTTATTAAAAAACCACCGCCAAAAGTTCAATTTTCATGACGTTTTTTTTTGGGGGGGGGTTCAAAAACCGGCCCAAAAGCTCTAAAAACCCTTTTAGAGGCGGTTTTAGAAAGACCCCTACAATCCTAAACCCCCTCTAAAGGGGTAAATTGTTTTAATGACGATACCCAGGAATCTATCAATATCTAGATGAAGTATTTGATGACCCTTCCTCAAGTATGGTACCCATGAAACATATCATTTAGAAGAAGGATCGATCGACCCTCCCTCATATATTATATCTAGTAAATGTATCATCTAGTGGAAGGATCATTCGAACCTTCTACAAATATAGTATCCAATAAACATGTCTTCTAGATGAAATATTGGCAACCATTCTTTAATTATGGTACCCAGTAAATCATCATATATCGAAATAATCTGTTGACGCTTCTTCAAATATCATAGCTAAGAAAGTTATCAAGAAGAGGAAGGATCAAATATTCCTCATGAACAGTACTTGGAAATGTACTATCTTGAGAAATGATTGGTTGATCCTTCCTCAAATATAATACCTAGTAAATGTGCCATCTAGTGGAGGGATCCAAGAAATACAATAGCTAAGAAACTATTGTATTTGAAGAAACTTATCAACTAGATGAATGACCAATCAATCTTTCTCAACAACAGTACCAGGAAATGTATCAACTTGAGGAATGATCAATCAGCCCTTACTTGAATATGATACCCATTAAATGAAATTGAGAAAGGATTAGCCATCACTTTCTCAAATATACTTCCTAGGAATGTATCATCTATAGGAAGGCTTGGGAAACTTTTCTTAAAGAATACTACCCAAAAAATGTATCACTTAGAAGAAGGATTGACAAACACTCTCTCAAATATAGTACCAAGTAAATTACCCATAAATAATCATCTGCAGGAAAGATCTACCCACCCTTACTCAAATATGATATCGAAGAAACTTATCAACTATAGGAAGGACCAATTAAGCTTCCTAAAAATGGTACCTAGAAACGTATCATCTTGAGGAATGATTGGTTAACCCTTCCTTAAATACCGTATTCAGTAAATGAATCATCTAATGGAAGGATCGACTGACCATTCCTTAAATACATTATTATGGAAACCCATCTTCTAGATGTGGGATCGACCAACCCTTCCTCATATATGGTACCTGGGAAAATACTATCAAGGAGTAAGTGTGGCCAAGTTACTATATCTGAGGAAGGGTCTCCTAACACTTCCTCTTCAACCACCTTTTTTAGAACATGATTCTTTAAGAATGCTCTACCAATTTTTTGTTTACGCATCTACACAAGAGAGACAAGTACTAATTACTATATATTATAAAGGGTCGGTTGATACTTCCCCTTGACCCTCTATGATGAGAATACAACCATCAAGAAAGTCTGACTCAACCCTATTTGTTAAATTTTGAGTATTAATTCACAATACTCTAGGAAGAATGTGTTTCTGAGTGATCCAAATAGAGATCTCCCGATCTCTATTTGAACTTGTTTTGTTTTCCCAATAACCTTATGGGACCGACTTGTCTAGCTAGGTAAATCAACCATATATTACATAAATCAGGGCCGACCCCACACATGGTGGTCTAGTAACCCATCGACAAGTTAACATACTTGCGACACTTGTCAATACACATGATGACACTTCCGTATAGAGGAATGACACGTCTCTATAGGAGTACAATAATATATAAATGAAATACATGGATGAAATACATTCTAAAGTTACATATACATCAACGCTCCCTCTTAACAAGGAAGGTATTTCTCGACATAGATCTGCTAGCACAAGTCTTCTTCTCTGGATCATCGTCATCGATGCATCATAATCATCACCGTCACTACTACTGCTATATCAACCAATCTCTGAATCTACTCGTCACAGGAAGTTCTACAGAGCCAGTCCTTTTTCATACTGGATGTAGGCCTACCACCTGCAGGTCTTCATCACTGGCCATATTGTGGAATCCTCAGGACTTATTACATGCGTCACAAAACCTCGAAAGAGCATCCCAGGATGTTACGGGTACACAACTCCGACCTGTAGGATCTCCCAGGGCACTATTACATGTGACCCCACCACAAAACCTCAAAAGAGAATCCCATGATGTTACAGGTACACAAATCCGACCTGTAGGATCTCCCAGGGCACAAATTACATGTGGTCACCACAAAATCTCGCAAGAGCATCCCAAGATGTTACGGGTACACAACTCCGACCTGAAGTATCTCCCAGGGCACAAATTACATGTGGTCATGGAAAAACCTTGCAAGAGCATCCCAATATGTTACGGGTACACAACTCCGACCTAAAGGATCTCCTAGGGCACTATTATATGCCATAGGACAAAACCTCGAAAGAGCATCCCAGGATGTTACGGGTACACAACTCCAACCTGAAGGATCTCCCTGGGCACAAATTACATGTCCTCCCAGAGCAATGTCTCCAAAGAGCATCCCAGGCTGTTACGGGTACACAACTCCGACCTATAGTATCTCCCAGACATGCTCATCTGCACAACCTGATCCACAGCCACAAAGTATCATCTTGATACTCACCATACATCATCCTGATGTACACATGATCATCCTGATGCATGTCATCTGGATCAACATCCTGAAGCTCGTCATCCATGATCATCCTGATCATACAATGCATCTACCTGATGCATACCAAGTATCTACCTGATACATATCATCATACATGATCCACCTGATACATACATAGATACATGATCCACACAATGTATCCACCTGATATATATCAACATACATGATCCACTTGATCATACACAGTATCCACCTGATACATATACAGATACATGGTCCAAGCATCCAACATGATGCATACATACATATACATATAAATTATCCAACTGATCATATCCAGCATCCAACATGATGCGTACATACATATACATATAAATGATCCAACTGATCATATCCAACATCCAACATGATGCGTACATACATATATAGAGCAGAAATTGGAGCATCGTCCTGATGCTCATCATCTAGCGCTTACATCCAAATCCATGTGAAGGATCCTCCTTCCAACATGCTTGGAATGGCTACAACAAATGTCTCCATCACTTCTTCCTCGAAGTGTCGTTGATCTGAAAAACACCAAGCCTCTCTCTGAAGTACTCAAACTTCACTCTGGCTAGTGGCTTCGTCAACACATCTGCAATTTGCTCGTCCGTCGCAACATATAGGAGCTTCACTGCTCCTCTCTACACCATATCCCTGATATAGTGGTATTTGATCTCTATATGTTTCGACCTGTCGTGAAACACCGGGTTCTCAGACAGCTTCACACAACTCTAGTTGTCACAAAAGATACCAGCAGTCTCCAGCAGGAGATCAAATAACTCTGACAGTAGCTTCCGAAGCCATACTACCTCACAACTAACCGAACAGGCTGCAACATACTCTGCCTCGATTGTACTCAGTGCTACGCAGGATTGCTTCCTGCTAAACCAAGAGATCACACCTAATCCCATACTGAAGCAGCACCCAGATATGCTCTTCCTATCTGTAGCACTACCTGCCCAATCTGAATCAACATAACCCTGCAGGTTAAACTTTTGATTCGCTTCATACTTGCGCCCATAATCAACTGTACCCTTCAGGTACCTTAGAATATGCTTTATAGCAACCAGGTGAACACTCCTCGGATCCGTCAGGAACTAGCTCAACGTGTTCACCGCAAAGCAAATATATGGTCTCGTGTTCTTCAGGTACATCAAGGACCCAATCATCTGACGATACATAGAGACATCAACTGGCTCAGATGAAGCATTACATAGAAGCTTCATATTCGATGCCATAGGTGTGGCCATGGCCTTGCAATCCATCATCCCAAATCTCTTCGGGATATCTACTATATACTTCCCTTGTCCAAGGAAGATCCCATCTACACTCTCCCACACCTCCATACCTAGGAAATAATGCATCATCTCTAAGTCCTTCATATCAAACTCGGCAGCAAGCTTCCTCTTTGTATCGGCAATCAATATGTGATCTCCTGTTACAAACAGTTCATCTACATATAGAAGTAGTATCACAGGATTTCCTTCCTCGACCTTGTAGTAAAGGTTGGAATCCGCTTTACTCTTGGTAAAGCCCAAACTAGATAGGAAATTGTCCATCCTACCATAAGAAGTTTTGGGAGCTTGATTCAAGCCATACAAGGCTTTCTTCAATTTCCACACATATGACTCCCTATCATGTGTTTCAAAACCGAGTGGCTGCTCCACATATACTTCCTCTTCAACTACACCATTCAAGAAACCAGTCTTGACATCCATCTGGTGTATCTTCCATTTCATTGTTGTAGCCAGGGCAAGTACTGATCTAATGGAAGTGTACCTGGCTACAGGTGCAAAAGTTTCTTCATAGTCTATTCCCTCTTTCTGAGAGAAGCCACAAGCTACAAATCTTGCGTTGTATTTCTCTATGCTGCCATCTACAGCATGCTTGATCTTGTAGATACATTTGGAAGTCACAATAGACTTCCCTTCAGGTCTTGAGACAACACCCCAAACATCATTCTTCATTATTGATTAGTATTCCTCGACCATGGCATCCTTCCATTCTTTCTTTTCTGCTGCTTCTTCGTAATTGGAAGGTTCTTTGTTCATGATATCACAGAGTAAAGCAACATCGCTGGTATGAGATCTAGTTCTCTTTTTTGCTCTGTGTTCTTCTTTTGGAATGCCAAATCTTTTTGCATCTTGAATGAGCTCTCTAACCCATGCAGGTTTCCTCTTGTGAGAGTCCTTCTCACGAGGTGGATCTACAGGTTCTTGTGGATCTTCAATTTCACGATCAACATTTGGAATTGCTTCAGTCATGGTAGTGTCTTGAAATCTAGTTTCCTTGGGTTCTTAATAATCTTCAACAGGTGTCTTCCTTGATTTGATGAAAGCTAAGTTTTCATCAAATGTTACATCCCTGCTGACATCAATCTTCTTGAACCCTAGAAAGTATATTATGTAAGCCTTCGAGCTTTCACTGTAACCCACAAAGATACCCTTCTTTCCTGAAGGATCCAGCTTGGTCCTCTTTTCCTTTGGGACATGTGTATATACTGGACAGCCAACTATTCTGAGATGGCTGACCTCAGGTTTCTTACCAGAGAAGACCTCTTCTAGTGTATTTTTGTCCAATATCTTGTGGGGTGTTCTGTTATGCACATATATAGTTGTCCTAGCTACTTTTGCCCATAGATGCATAGGTAGATCCTGGTCATGCAGCATTGCACGTGATGCTTCCATGATTGTTCTATTCTTTCTTTTTGCAACTCCATTCTGTTGTGGATTGTAAGGAGCAGTCAACTCCCTCTTAATCCCTGAATCACTGCATAGCTTCTTGAAGTCACTTGATGTGAATTCTCCACCATTGTCGGATCTGAAAGTCTTGATTTTCTTATCAGTTTGATTCTCCATCAAGGTTTTGAATTC
Source organism: Larix kaempferi (assembly GCA_027924585.1). NCBI lineage: Eukaryota > Viridiplantae > Streptophyta > Pinopsida > Pinales > Pinaceae > Larix > Larix kaempferi. The sequence continues at coordinate 18,661,940 of BSBM01000769.1, forward strand.
CTTGAACTTATCAAATACTTCATCTTTGTTCTTCAAGAAGTAGACCCAAGTCTTCCTGGAGAAGTTATCAATGAAAGAGACATAGTACACATACCCACTCAGAGAACTAGATGACATCGGACCGCATTCATCGAAGTGGATAATTTCCAAGATACCTTTTGCCTTGTTTTCACTGCTTGGGAATGCATTCTTTATGTTCTTTCCTTTTGCACATCCTTTGCAAACACCTTCATGCTTGGTTTTGATTTCCGGAAGACCTTCTATAGGCTTACTTGCAATTGGTAATGCTCTATAGTGGATATGTGCAAGTCTTTTGTGCCAAAGTTCACTTGGCTCCATGAAATCATGTACCATGGCATGTTCAGGTTGTCCCTTCAATTTATACAATCCTTCCTCTTGCTCTCCAATCACCCCTGCATCATCAATAGTTTTACCCTTTGGCCACATTAGGGCTTGGCCATCTACAAATGCAACCCTCATACCTTTTGCATCCAATGCAGATATGGAGAGTAGGTTCTTCTTGAGCCCGAGTACATAAAGGACTTCTTTCATCTTCAAATATTTTCCAGAATCTAGGTTGTAGGAGGCTTCACCACTTCCTTTGATGGGGTATTGATAGTCATCCCCAAGTTTCACTTTATGGGGTGATTCATGTTCAGATAGATTTACAAAAGATTCTTTAAACCCAGTCATGTGTTTGGAAGCCCCACTGTCAATAAGCCAATCATTACAACCATGAGAGATAGTACCTGTGAGAGCAGATATTAGAACATAATCTTCTTCACTTGATGAGTCATCATCACTTTCTACCCTAGCCTTCTTCTTTGGAGGTTCATCATCTTCGACAGCATGAGCATGGAACTTTCTTTTGCTGCCCTTCTTCTCTTACTGGATTTGTTGTTGTTGATGTTATCCCTTTTGCTCTTGGGACATTCTAAAGCAAAGTGACCCTTCTCATTGCATGTGAAGCACCTTAGGTCCTTCTTATTCTTTTGGTGAAAGTGAGTGGATCTCTTCTGTTGAGAGTGCTCCCTCTTAGGCTTGCTTCTTTTGGCGTGAGCTATGAGAGCTTGATCTTCACTTCCCATCTTTTCTTCTCGTGCCACAAGCCTAGCTTCTTCTTGAGAGCATTCCTCCAACAGTCTACTGAAGGAGATCAATTTCTTTCTTGCACAGATTCCTTGAATAAAGAAATCCCATGACCGAGGTAGGCTATTCAGAGTGGTCATAACAACTTCACCATTGTCCACTACTTCATCTGCAGCTTCAAGTTGTTCCTTGATTTGAGAGACCTTGGAGAAGTAAGATTGAATGGTCTCTCCATTCAGCATCTTGACTCCTTTCAATTGATTCCGCAGAGTCATCTTCTGATTTATGTTCTTCCCTTCAAACTTGGTCAGGGAGTCAAACATCTCCTTGGGTGTCTTTAGAGATGACACATGTGGTATAAGATAGTCTTTGATAGAATCATCAATGATTCTCTTTGCCTTGACCAAGTTCTTCTTATGAAATACCTTAGCCTCTTCATCCTCTGGGATAGGGACCTCAGAGCTGATGTAGGGGTCCAATTCATTTTCTTCCAAGATTAACCCAATCCTATACTTCCAGGCTCGGAAGTTATCATCCCCTTCAAGCTTATCCTCAAGCTTGGTGTGGTGAGACATCTTTAAAGATTACTTCAAATGGAAATAGAAAAGATTTAGGTCTTACCACTTAATTTGCTGAAAACTGGATCTGGTCCCGGATCAGGGTTTATCAGAGAAACCCTAAAAATTAAAAATGTGAATTTCAACTTTCTGAAAGGATAGAAAGATGCGCCTTGATGAGTTGATTAGCCTGGTATACTTAGAATCTGATTTCTGCAAAATTTCACCCTTCATAAGTGCCTTTAAGTCTTCATGGATTCACTGAGGAGGACCATGAATTAGGGTTTGATTTTCCTAGAGATTTACTCAGCCAAAAATATCGATCCAAAGCTCTAAACTTCGATGTTTCCAAGGAGCTTCTAGCTATGTCTTCAGAGTTCAGAAATTCCTATTTTTGTGGAAACCCTAATTTTTAGGGAAAAATCTGAAAATGCTCAGAATTGAATTCTAATTGGACAGATAGATTCTCCTCGATGAGTAGACTCAATTTACTATACTTCTTTTCCAAAATCTATGAAGAGAAACCCAATAAACAAGAAACCCTAGTTTCCGTCACTGCACAATGTCTTCTTCTTAGGTTAGCTCTGATACCATGTTAAATTTTGAGTATTAATTCACAATACTCTAGGATCTTTACTGAGAGAACAACATTTGCAGTATATCAATGCATATCAATCATAACAAGCATGTCAATCATCACAAGAATCAAAAGCATGAGAGACAATAGACACACAAAGTTTCTGTGGGGAAAACCCTAAGTTGAAAAACCCCACAACTTCCTCAGAGATAGAGAGAGCAATAGCTCAACCAAATACACAGAGATAGTCTCCTAGTAGCAGATGATCCTCCTCCTCACATGTGCGCCACTTTTCGAGTGAAGGAAGAATGAGTTTCTGACTGATCCAAATAGAGACCTCTCGATCTCTATTTATACTTGTTCTGTTTGCCCAATAACCTTATGGGGTTTACTTGTCTAGCTAGGTGCATCAACCACATATTACATAAATCAGGGCCGACCCCACACATGGTGGTCTAATAACCCATCGGCAAGTTAACATACTTGCGACACTTGTCAATACACATGACGACACTTTCGTATAGAGGAATGACACATCTCTATAGGAGTACAATAATATATAAATGAAATACATGGATGAAATACATTCCGAAGTTACATATACATCAACACTATCCTTGTTGAAGGGTCTCTTGAGCCTCCCTTCAACAACCTCTTGAAGGATACTATTCTGGTGGAAGGATAGACTAAACCTCTTCTTAGATATTAATGTAATGTAGGATGGATGGATCGAATAATCTATAATAAGGATAGATTGAACCTTCCTCAAATAAGCTACTCTCATAATGCATCATCTAGAGTAAGGATCAGTCGACTCTTCCCCTTGACACAACTCTTTTAGGACACTCTCTTGGAGGAAATGAAATCATATATTTTAATTGAGGAAGGGTCTCCTTACACGTCTTTTTGAATCACATAATTTATAATACTATTATGCAGCAAACCTCTGTCGATTTGTTATTTGTGTGTCTACCCAAGTGGAGCTGATAATCAATTTCTATATCTAAAAACCAATGTCAATTTGTTATGTATTATTCTTTTGAAGAATTTCACACCTTTATATTATGTAGATATCTACGTTTTCCCTTGTTTGCATAATGTAGTGGTAACATTTCTCTATATATCACAATGTCCATTTTAGTAACTATCATCCATTTCAGGGAAATTTTGTTCCTTGATATACATCCCAAGCACAACATAGGACTTAGTGATACTGATTGGCTTGTCGAGATGGAAGAACACGATAATTTATATCGATCTTTGTACCTCTGCATGCTTGTTGAAGAACAAAAAAGAGGATTGGTATAACTGTATCTACATGTGTATTTCAAGAATACATATTGTGTGTCTAGGTAGAGGTTGTTGAAGGAAAAATATTCTCTTTTATTATAGATGGACCTTCCAATTTGTAAGTTTCACCTTGATTTAATGAAAACAATTAATGCTAATGATGAAGTGTCTTGTGCAAGACATGGTTGGATATGCAATCATATGATCTAGAAAATCAAGTTGGATAAATGCGACTACTTACTTGAAAATTGTAATTATATATATAACTATCTTTAATAGAAGATTTACTAAGAAAAAGACATCTTCGACTCTCCATTATATGAATTTTAAAGAAAAAATCATAATTGTTTATCATGAAAATAATATTTGTACCTTAGAATATCTAGCATGTATGACCTAGAAAAGGATGTCACTAAATCATCATTTAGGCCTTTAAAATAAATCCCTTCAAAGATAATAATGGGGAAAGTAAGGAAAATTTTTGAGAGGTCGGACAACAACCAACAACAACAAATAAGATATTCTCTTTTTAGTGAAAAAGTTTTACCTATTGATATCAAGAGATGTGTTCTTTCAACTATGAATTTACAATTTAGGAAAGTGAATGAAAATGTTGTGGCCATGATGGTTTTGTCTCTTGTCACAAATTTCACCACGACTCATCAAGACGCAATTTTAATGCCTTTCAACCAAGAGACGAATGAACTTATTTCTCTACAGAAAGAAGATCAAATTGAAATGGATATAGTGAATTTCAATAACTTAGTGGCCAACAGACTATATCTGCGCAGCATAAGATAATTGAAAATGAGAAATACAATTTTGTTCATCCAAGATATCCTTTTTGTAAATCTCATCTATTGTGAAAGGATATTCCATAGAAATTAATTACAAGTTTGTGTAAAATATTTCTAATAAAGAATTCGCTGACACTCCATTCATTGATCAAGTCATGAAGGATAAGGAGAAATGGATATTGTTGGGCCTAGCTTTTTGGAAGTACCATTTTTGAAGAAACAGTTTTGGTGTGGACAAATACAAGGAAGAAGTGGTTCGACAAAGCGATCAACTTCGAGGAAGCGACCATGGAAACAGGAAAAATGGTCATGTTGATCGAGTCAATGGTCAGAGTTGATTTAGTTAGTTAGGATTGGTCCACATTGTATTAATGAGTCGGTTAATAAGTTAGTGGGTTAGTGGGAGTGGAGAAAGCTAAGTGCGGCCTATAAATATGTAGTAAGAGCGAATTTTTGGGGTTGCTCTCTGTTGGTTATTGGATTCAGGTTATTATTGTTGCTATCTTTTGAGTCTATAATGAAGTGTTATGCTATATCTGTCAGAGTTATTTTGGGGAATATGAGTCACTGATCTACAGGCTTTGTGCGCAGATCTTTTGTAATTCATGAACAAATATGTAAGTCATACTTGAAGTGCTTAGTTGGATGTGACTCATGATAAAAGACAAGCACTTCCATGGTTTTTCCCAGATGGGTTTCCATGTTAAACATGGTGTTTTATGTGTTGTGATGTGTGATGTGATGTGATTTTACATGTGTTTCTTTCCTTTGTTGAATACTTATATCAATGCATTATTGACATGCGTGTATGTAATGTGAATGCAATTATAATCTAAGTACATCAATCTAGCAAAGTTATGGGTTCTGTCGAAGTGGCCTATGTGTCGAAGCCCTGATTCTGTCGATCTTCTAGAATAGAATATGTTAATGAATGTATTGCATGTCAAGCTATTCCCCTTCTGCAGAAACCTGGTTCATGTAGTATCCATAGGTACTTTGGGTGAGACTTCATCTGCTTTGCAGGTGTTTCCGAAAGGGATTCATCTCCTTTCAGGTCGGTATATGTGGGAGTGCTTTTTGTTGGTGTGTTGTTGAATGTTGAACCCTCGTAGAAGTAAAAGTGCGCCAACAAATGGTTCTGTTGTCGAGACCAGGAATTGAGTGAAGGGGAATGTTTGGCATTCGACTAAATCGGAGATCCAGGATTGGGTAGATATACATCTTGATGAATTTTTAAAGGATCAGAATAGGTACCCTAGGTTGGACAACGAAGGTTGGTTAAATAAGTATATTTTTACTAATATTCATGAGGTATTCTTCGGCGAGTTCACTATGATATTATATGAATGGTTAGCAAGATTAACCAAGCTAAAGACAAATTTACAAGCAGACAAACCTAAATATTGGACACCTGCATTGGTACAGCGACCGAAGGGTGTGAACAACAAAATTTCTCGTGCAGTGGATTACTGGTTGGACAATGTGTTGGAGGGGTATATTATTGAATTCATTGTTGACACTATCAAGTCCTATAGTACAACAGAATGTGATTTATTTGAAGGTCCACGCAATAAGTACCTCAAGTCGTTGAACTTGTTGATCAAGAAGCTACTTTGTGAAAAAGGTGTAATGTGAATGGAATCTGACGAGTAGAGTGATTGTGCAAGGTGGGCATAGGTATGGTATGGACAATGGTATAGATAAAGGTGGAATGAGTTGAGATGATAAGAGGTGAATAAATTGAACCAGACAAAGATTGTGGATTTATGTGAAGTGGGAGATGATTTCGGTTAAACAAGAGGAGGAGGACTGCGACACAAAAGAGGGGTGCAGGACAAGGATTCCAAAGAGGAAGAATAAGAGTACCAGCTCATTTCTGAGGAAGAAGAATGATCTCCATAACCGTTGCAGACCCGAGGCTGCGACATACCCATGACCTCACGTACGTCCCCGAAGACTGAGGTAAGACCTAATAATTCTTCGCAGTTCTTTCAATCTATTCAGAGTAGTGGAAATAATCAGAATAATACTTTGATGAGTGGGAAGGCTCCAAGTAGTGGTCCATTAGTAGTAAATCATCCAAAGCCCCAGAAGTCTAGAATGGTTGGGGATGACATGAAGTTTCCTACTTTTAATGGTAATGGATCAGAATATCCAAAACAACATTGGTTTTTATGCAATGCAGTATGGACTATATAGCAAGTGCAACAAAACAACGTCAAATTGGAACAATTAATTACGACCTTTAGGGGTCGCCCCTTAGACTAGTTTATGAAATTTTCTGAAGGACAAGGATTCCAGAGAGGAAGAATAAGAGTACCAGCTCATTTCTGAGGAAGAAGAATGATCTCCATAACCGTTGCAGACTCGAGGCTGCGACATACCCATGACCCCACGTACGTCCCCGAAGACTGAGGTAAGACCTAATAATTATTCGTAGTTCTTTCAATCTATTCAGAGTAGTGGAAATAGTCAGAATAATACTTCGATGAGTGGGAAGGCTCCAAGTAGTGGTCCATTAGTAGTAAATCATCCAAAGCCACAGAAGTCCAGAATGGCTGGGGATGACATGAAGTTGCCTACTTTTAATGGTAATGGATCAGAATATCCGGAACAACACTGGTTTTTATGCAATGCAGTATGGACTATAAAGCAAGTTCAACAAAACAACGTCAAATTGGCACAGTTAATTACGACCTTTAGGCGTTGCCCCTTAGACTGGTTTATGAAATTTTCTAAAGTTACTAGTAATCAACCTGCAAATACCTTAGCATACGTTAAGTATGTTACGTAGAAAAACTTCCTATGGCTTGGGGTAGACCACAACAGACAAATGAACTCAAGAAAATGAACTCATTTCCCAACATATGCTATATAAATTTAAACGCGGATAAACAACATAAAGGACCTACCTCAATCCGGATGTTCTATGAAGAATTCTGTTGAGCTTTTGAATCACAACACTTGAACCTGCGCTTAGTCTCAACAATAAATGCAAACAAGTGCATATGATATATAAAAGATGTTAGCATATACAATATGATAATCCATGATATATATAAGCAAATGTACCCAATGATAATAAATGATAATTCACAATATAAATGGATGAGAAAATGAGTATTTCTATTAATATGAACAAGAAGTACAAGATACAACCTCCTATTGGCAACTCATATGAACCAAGAACTAGGTCCATCCACTTGTGCCTACACCACTTCAATCCCCCATACAATGGAAAACTCACGAGCAAAAGAATGAATCATTCACAAGATATGAAAGAGTTTGGGAGGTGAACATAAATGGCTCACAACAACTAGGATCAATGGATGTAGACTCAATCAAGGAAAAATTTCGATAGAGTTTCAATGCTCTTCTCTTTCTCCTCCTTCCATGTACCACAATAGATCAATATATAACCCTCAAAAGGCAAGTGAAAAGTCGAATCGAGTCGTTTCAAGATACATGGAGGGCCAAAGGTCACAATCGCCGCTTTTTTGGAGTGAAAATAGAGATTTTACTTTCATTTACCAAAAATTCGATGTACGTGGGTTGTAGTGGCGCAGCCTACGTATACGCGAGGTGTATTGAAGTAGCTTGCGTACAGGAGGAAAAATAGGGAAAAATGGGTTCAAGGAGAACCACAAGTATGGTTTTGAGTCTATAAATAGGTAAGGGATGCCAAGGAGTATAAATGCTGACAAGGTGGAAAAATACAGTGTAACAAATGCCCCCTAATGTGTGAGCTCAGAGAAGGTACTATGATGGCCAAAATACATTATGAATCTCAGAAGTGGACTGATGGAGACACAAGTGGAAGGATTATCCCACTCGTCATAATACAATGATATCTCTATGTACATATCGGTACAATACATAGAAATATGATACAATGGCCATGAATAGGCAGTACATAGGGAATACATGTCATGAATGGTCATAGCCATGACCCATATACAGTAAGATATGGTCTCCTATTGAAGAGGAAACATCTGATGCAGACTGATGGTACAAACTGTTGATGTATGAGAACAATCTCTCAAAGGTTCAATCACGATCACAAGTAGCATACACTGAATGCCACTAAAGTCTGGGGTCTTCTACACAAACCATCTACAGTGCATGTCCCATCAAGTGAATAAGGGTACTAATGTCGAACCTGATGTGACATCCTCTGATTATCAGTCATTGATGTATACCATTAATAGATGCGAGATAACCCACCAATGATGAAAATGGGTACCAAGGCACTGAGTACATTCACCAAGTGCAAATAAAGGTGTTGAGGTCGAACACTTGACGAATCCATCGATCAGGGGGCATTAATGAATTCCTAACTGTCGATGGTGAGAGAAACTACCACTAATGACTACAAGTCTCAAGGTACTCAAAGGACTCTAAATCTCGATTCCAGAATAAGTGAGTTGGATTCAATGGAATGAGATTCGCTCAAAGGAAGGCATTAATGGATCCCCCATCAACGAGCATGAGGTAGCAGCTAAGTTGAAATATTTGGAAGAACTCGGACGAACAAGCTGAACACCATATGTGATCGAACTGGACTCATAAGGGATGGCCGACATGCAATATTCGAGAGATCTGAGGAGTGGCTGACTCTGGTTTCAAGACTTCCTTTAAACAAGAGCATGAGCAGATGGATAGACTCAGGAAGCATAGACTCAAGCACTAGATACTGATAATACTTTGTGACGCATGAGGCATCAACAAAGGCTCCATAATGACTAAAAGCTTAACCAACCGGTGGAAACAAGTACACCTTCCTAAGGTCATACTAATATCCTGACCCATGATACATGGAGTGGATATGAATGCTTTGTTCAAAGGAGACACAACGGCTGCCAATAGAAGGTAGTAAAATATTCTCGTCAGGCTTTTTAAATTATATGATTTTTTTTGTCTTTTTCATATTCTAAAACGTGAAAAAGAATAAAAATGCCTATGATACAACAGTGAGGGAACGAGTGTCATGGGAAAGAAAACTAGTTCCGGGAAATGGAACATACATATGCTCGATGCAAGGAAGCATGTGCAGGATGTGGACACTTGGGGGTGTTCCCTCCAGGTAGGGGTCATCAAGCTGCAAAAGATAAATTAAAGCTCCGCTTGGCTCGGAAGGAAAAGTGCTCAGCCAAGTGGCTAATAACTAATAAAACAGGAGCCGGCACAAGGCTCGAAGGCAAGCAGGATAATTCAATGCATTCACAACTAGACATAAACGGGGAGTCCTTATGGGAGATGGCCAGAATAAAGATAAAGTAGAGTATGAGTCTTCATCGCAATATCATGGCGGGACTACAAAGGACTCCCAATCCTAAGGAGGAGCAACTGCAAGAGTTCCATAAGACAAAAAAATGATCTAACTAGGGCACCTATGATCGGATAGGCCCTACCGCCAAATAACGACACTTCTAAAGCAACATGAAGGTTCTATGTCAGTTAAGAAGCGAGGTCACACTTAAGGTTTATGAATATGGTCATAAGGTCAATGCAATAATGCAGGCGTATCGACATCCTAACCTATATGACGGGTGTAGAAAATACTTGCCGAAGGCGTGAAAAGGTTCAAAACCCACTCCCGACGCAAAAATTGTTCAAAAAGATACCTCACAATGATATATTAGTAAAAAAGGCTCTAAAAATAGTAAAAACAATATAAACTATATAACAATGGGTAAAGGAAATCTAAACTATGTATAGAAACTAAATAATAGTATACAAAGTATCAGCTCAAGCATAATACCTCTTGAGATAGAGCCCATTTCTAGGCTCCTTCAAGACATTCCCCTCATAATCTTCCAACACATAGGCTCCTTTCTCAAGGACACGCCTCACAATGTAAGGACCGTGCCACATCGGGTTAAACTTGCCTGCCCCTAGGGGTTCCTTAGCTTGGTCATAAAGGAGAACCAAGTCACCTTCGGCATACTGTCGAGGACGGACAGACCTATCATATTGAGCCTTGACATGATGTTTGTTGGCATCTATTTCTACGGCGACATCCCGACGCTGCTTGTCAAGCTGCTTGAGGTAGACTAAGCGTTTCTCTATTTCTAAAGTGTCAGGCAAGAGTTCTATGGCTAGCTTCAAAGAAGGGATTTCACATTCAACCGGTAAGATGGACTCCACACCATGAACTAATTGAAAAGGTGAGAAACCGGTGTAAGTCTTTACTGCAGTTCGATAAGCCCACAAAGCAGGATACAACATGATATGCCATTCACTCTTTCTTTGTTGGATGGTCCTTTGGAGAATGACCTAGACTTATTGACTGCCTCGACCTGGCCATTCGCTTGGGGATAATACAAAGATGAGTGATCTTGTCTAAACCCAATTTTAAGCGATAATTCAGCCATCATCTTATTTTGAAAGTGACTACCATGGTCAGTGACAATCTCTTTCGGGATACCAAATCGAGCTATGATCTGATTGAATACAAAGTGGATTGTTGTTTCACCGTCGGCTTTAATGTTCGGCATGGCCTCAGCCCAATTGGTAAAGTAATCAACGGCCGCTATGATTTGACGATGCCCCCCAGCAGAAGCTGGGTTGCAATCCATGAAATAAACCCCCCATTTGGTGAAGGGATCGATGGTGATGAACAGATAAAGGGGAGTAGGATGTGTGCGTACATTCTGAGAAAACACCTGACAAGGGTGGCATCTCTTTATAGCGTTAACACAATATTTAAAGATCGTAGGCCAAAAATAACCTGCTCGCAAGATATGTTGGGTTGTAGTAAGCCCGGATAAGTGACCACCACATGCCCCACTATGGAAATCATTAGGTACTAACTCCGATTCTTCATGAGTTAAGCAATGACGCAGGAGAGAGTCTTTTCCTCGACGATACAAAGTCGCACCGACGATGACATAATATTTGGCATGGTGTCTCACACGCCGTCGCTAATCTCGTGAAAATGTGAAGGGAGCTTCAGAGTCTGGAGATATATAATGATGTCCCCATACCAAGGGTCCGATGACGAGATAAGGAATAAATTATCATAAACGAAAGAGTCCTCATGGATCACTTCCTCATCAAGTCTAGGAAAATCCGACATCATCTCCACGAAAACCAAGGACTTCACCGACTTTGCCGAGGAAAAATTGAGATCGAATTCCTGAAGGATGAAAATCTATTTATTATACTTCCCCCCAATCAAACGTCATGAGAGCACGAACTGAAATGGATTAACATGTTTTATAACCATAGTTTTCTTAAGCAAGATGTAGTGGCATAATCTCTGGACTGCATGAATAGTCGCAAGGGCCAGTTTCTCCACGTGAGAATACCTTAGTTCAATGTCTACTAGGTTTTGACTAAGATAATATACGACATGCTCTTGGAGCTTATCGTCCACCTAAACCAAGACCATACCAATCGTCTCTTAAGATGTAGCCACATAAAGAAAAAAGTTTCTTGCATAGTCGAGTGGACTAAGAAGAGGGGCCGATACCAAGGATTTCTTAAGAGCGTCGAAAGACTGTTGGGCTCGCTCATCCCAAATAAAAGGGGTGTCTTTCTTCAATAATCGCGCAAAACCCTTAGTGAGACTAGCATAGTTCACGATGAAATGACGTAATAAATTATCCCTCCCTTGGAAGCTTTGAAGCTGAACCAAATTACGCGGGGGAGGAAACCGAATTATTGCCTCAACCTTCAACGTATTGACTCTAATACCTTCCTTCGAGACTATAAACCCTAGAAGGCGACCAGTTTTCACGCAAAAGATGCACTTGTTCGGATTCAAACGAATATTATAACGATGGAACGGAGGTGACCTGGGTGAATCATCCATTCTACTACGAGAGTGAGCAGTAAGATCGTCCAAGAAAACTTCCATAATACGCTTAAGATCGTGAAAAGCATAGGTCATGTCCCGCTGAAATGTAGCTCCGACATTTTTAAGGCCGAAGGGAATTTTTCGGCATGCGAAGGTTCTCCAAGGACATATAAATGCATTTTTATGTTGATCCTCGGGTTTAATTTGGATCTGATTATAGCCTAAAAAACCATCCATAAACGAAAATACTTCGCTTCCCGCACACTCATCCAAGATTTGATCCATTAATGGGATGGGGAAGTTATCTTTAGGACACGCTCTATTCAGATCATGAAATTCAGTGCACACACGGATGGTTCCCTGCTTCTTATCCACAGGAACAGGGTTGGATACCCATTCGGTAAGAGGAACCGAGTAGATGAAACCATCCTTAAGCAGTTTCTCTACCTCTTTCTTTATGGTGACTTCCTTCCTAGGATTAACAACATGAAGATGTTGTCGAACAGGCTTAACATTGGGGTAAGTCTTAATCTCGTGTTCGACAATACTAGGGTCAATACCTGGCATCTCCTCATATGACCAAGAAAACACATCCCGAAACTCTTTGAATAAATCGGTGTAAATACGAATTTCCTCAGGGGAACAATCAACACTTTCGTTAATATGAATTTCCTCGATTTATTCCCCTCAGGGGAATAAATCGGTGTAAAGTACATATTGCTTGATATATTCTTTTAGTTAATTTTCAAACAGAACCATTTGTTTTTTATTTTATCACATGTGTTTTCTCCACTAGCACACAATAAGAGGCCTAAAGACTCTTCCAATCCAAAGTATGCTCTTCACCTCGCACTTCATGTGATCTTGGTGAATTCGAAAGGTAGGAATTGTGAAATACCCCTCTTACACTCCATAAGTGAAACATACAAACCCCTTGAAATCAACATTGTAATTGTCTTAACCAACCGTAAATCCTCCACAGGAGATCACAAAACAATATTTTAGTTAGGTAGGATTGATTGGGATAGGAATCCATTAATTCCCACCAATCTAGTTTCATTAGGAATATTTTGAAACATAGCATTGTTGTCCTTTAGGATACTTACAAAATCCTACTACAAGCAATTGTTAAAAGAAAACCCGGATCAGAAGTGCACAATGACCAAGGAGGTGAACGTCGAAGTATAGCTTCCCTGCTCTCCCCTACAAGCCACTCAGCTTGTTGTGGGGATACAACACTATAGCGTGCATGCCAAACCACTGACCCACACTTGACGCAAGGCATCTTAGTGTCCCAACTTAGGATATCACCAAGGAGCAATTATGAGTGCAATTGACTCTTGAAGTTAGCTATTGTTGTTGGGAGATGCTTCCAAGTCTTCTTGGTTGGATCATTGGCCCCAGCTTTGATAGAACTATCTTTTTGTTACCTCCACGAGTCGATTGGTGCGTGGATACCAGCATCACCATCAATTGTGGTTTTGGGAGGCCCATTTACATTTGAGAGGAAGGATGGTAGGTCATCTAGGGAATTTAAATTTATTTTCTTTTTAACTACAAGTTCACCAACTCTTAATAAAAATAACCTACATGTGGGAAATCATGCACTAAAACCAATATTGCACATATCACTCACTTGCGCACCATTTTGCATTTGTTGTGGTTGGCATATTTTTTTATTTGTTAAATTTTGTTTATTTCATTATCACTCTCATATTGACACAAAGCCTTCACCATTGAGGAAAACAACAACATCCTAAGACAGTCTCGTAGACTACAAGTCCTATCCCCTCTCTCGAGGGGTGTTTTCACACCTTCCCTCATATTCCACACGGAGGGAATTCAAGTCAGGTTCATTCCCAGGAAGCATTGATAGGGTGATCTGGTAGAGGCCAAACTTTGCTAGATACATTTTCTCCCCTTGGAGAGTCTATCAATTACACCACTTCTTCCCCCATTGGAAGTAGTGCCCCGCTGGCTTCTCCCCAAGGATATCCCTCGGATCCCTTTGACACATCCTTTCTCATAAGAGGTCAACCGTTGTTCACAACACCACTTGGGTCTCCCCCTAGTGGAAATCACTTCCCAAATAGAATGGCAAGACTCGTCGTCCCTACCTTACCATTTATGGCTACTTTAAATCTACCTGATTGGCCAAACTAATAAATGACCCCATTGCTCATGATGTGACATGGATGACTATGCCAGACAAGCTTCCTTATGATATTCCCAAACTTGAAGGAAAACAAGGAGACGATCCCACCAACCATGTTATGTCTTTCCACTTATGGTGTTCATCTAACAACATACTTGATGACTTCGTGAGGCTTCGCATATTCCAGTGTAACCTCACCGAAATAACAACAAAATGGTACGTAAACCTAGAAATTGGCACCCATTCCACATTTGCGACATTGGCCACCACATTTCTTATGTACTTTCAACTGCCAATCCGACATGATCTAGGCCTCGAAATTCTTGCTAAGATTCATCAAAATAATTCCACCCACATCACGAACCATATCCACGAGTGGCATAGATGTCGCACACTATGTGAGATCGAAATACAACCTCCCTTTTTGTTGGATTGGTTTATTAAATCTCTCTAACCCACCATAGCTAAATATGTCTCCACCTCCATGCCACAAAGAGAGGAAGAGGCTATTATAAAAGAACAACATTTCAACCTCATATATGCACAGTCTAAATATCTTTACACAATCCTCCCTAATGTCTCTTAGCATCGATCATTGGATCCTACACCTTCGGACTCGTCACATTCAACGGATGGGATTATTGGGCCCATTTCCCTTTTAGTAAAGGTTCTTCCCACTGCATTGGTACCTTTCAGCATGGTTCTGTATTACCCATCCACGCCACCTGCGTCTGTACCCCCTACACTGGTACCAACACCATCAGTTGGTCAATTACAGTATGGACCATATAGTCCTACATACCCAAATTTTATCCAACCAATGACGGTTCCTACACCTCCATTTGCGCTAATCGCTCCTACATACACCTCTTATGGAGCGCAAATGACATTTATCCCACCGCCGGGATATATCTGTATTACCCATCAAAACAACCGGGGAAAGGGGGAAATCCCCCTTCCCATCAAAACTAGAATACATATGATCCAAATATAGGGACTAATAATTGTTAAATTTTGAGTATTAATTCACAATACTCTAGGATCTTTATTGAGAGAACAACATGTACAATATATCAATGCATATCAATCATAACAAGCATGTCAATCATCACAACAATCAAAAGCATGAGAGACAATAGACACACAGAGTTTCTGTGGGGAAAACCCTAAGGTGAAAAACCCCACAACTTCCTCAGAGATAGAGAGAGCAATAGCTCAACCAAATTACAACCAAATACAAAGAGATAGTCTCCTAGTAGCAAATGATCCTCCTCCTCACATGTGCGCCACTTTCCGAGTGAAGGAAGAATGAGTTTCTAAGTGATCCAAATAGACATCTCTCGATCTCTATTTATACTTGTTCTGTTTTCCCAATAACCTTATGGGGACGACTTGTCTAGCTATGTACATCAACCACATATTACATAAATCAGGGCCGACCCCACACATGGTGGTCTAATAACCCATCGGCAAGTTAACATACTTGTGACACTTGTCAATACACATGACGACACTTCCGTATAGAGGTATGACACATCTCTATAGGAGTACAATAATATATAAATGAAATACATAGATGAAATACATTCCGAAGTTACATATACATCAACACTCCCTCTTAACTAGGAAGGTATTTCTCGACACAGATCTGCTAGCACAAGTCTTCTTCTCTGGATCATCGTCATCGATGCATCATCATCATCACCGTCACTGTTGTTGCTATCTCAACCAATCTCTGAATCTACTCGTCATAGGAAGTTCTACAGAGCCAGTCCTTTTTCATACTGGATGTAGGCCCACCACCTGTAGGTCTTCATCACTGGCCATACTGTGGAATCCTCATGACTTATTACGTGCATCACAAAACCTCGAAAGAGCATCCCAGGATGTTACGGGTACACAACTCCGACCTGTAGGATCTCCCAGGGATCTATTACATGTGACCCCACCACAAAAACTCGAAAGATCATCCCAGGATGTTATGGGTACACAACTCCGACCTGTAGGATCTCCCAGGGCACAAATTACATGTGGTCACCACAAAACCTCGCAAGAGCATCCCAGGATGTTACAGGTACACAACTCCGACCTGAAGGATCTCCCAGGGCACAAATTACATGTGGTCATGGCAAAACCTCGCAAGAGCATCCCAGGATGTTACGTGTACACAACTCCAACCTAAAGGATCTCCCAGGGCACTATTATATGCCATAGGACAAAACCTCGAAAGAGCATCCCAGGATGTTACGGGTACACAACTAGAACCTGAAGGATCTCCCTGGGCACAAATTACATGTCCTCCAAGAGCAATGTCTCGAAAGAGCATCCCAGGCTGTTACGGGTACACAACTCCGACCTATAGGATCTCCCAGACATGGTCATCTGCACAACCTGATCCACAGCCACAAAGTATCATCCTGATACTCACCCTACATCATCCTGATGTACACATGATCATCCTGATCATCATCACTGCATCGTCCTGATGCATGTCATCTGGAGCAACATCCTGAAGCTCGTCATCCATGATCATCCTGATCTTACAATGCATCTACCCGATGCATACCAAGTATCTACCTGATACATATCATCATACATGATCCACCTGATCATACAATGTATCCACCTGATACATACATAGATACATGATCCACACAATGTATCCACTTGATATATATCAACATACATGATCCACCTGATCATACACAATATCCACCTGATACATATACAAATACATGGTCCAAGCATCCAACATGATGCGTACATACATATACATATAAATGATCCAACTGATCATATCCAGCATCCAACATGATGCATACATACATATACATATAAATGATCCAACTGATCATATCCAGCATCCAACATGATGCATACATACATATATAGAGCAGTAACTGTAGCATCGTCCTGATGCTCACCATCTAGCGCTTACATCCACAGCCATGTGAAGGATCCTCCTTCCAACATGCTTGGAATGGCTACAGCAAATGTCTCCATCACTTCTTCCTCGAAGTGTCGTCGATCTGAAGAACACCGGGCCTCTCTCTGAAGTACTCGAACTTCACTCTGGCTAGTGGCTTCGTCAACACATCTGCAATATGCTCATCCGTCGCAACATACAGGAGCTTCACTGCTCCTCTCTACACCATATCCCTGATATAGTGGTATTTGATCTCTATGTGTTTTGACCTGTCGTGGAACACCGGGTTCTCAGACAGCTTCACACAAATCTGGTTGTCACAAAAGATACCAATAGTCTCCAGCGGGAGATCAAATAACTCTGACAGTAGCTTCTGAAGCCATACTGCCTCACAACTAGCCGAACAGGCTGCAACATACTCTACCTCGGCTGTACTCAATGATACGCAGGATTGCTTCCTGCTAAACCAAGAGATCACACCTGATCCCATACTGAAGTAGCACCCAGATTTGCTCTTCCCATCTGTAGCATTTCCTGCCCAATTTGAATCAACATAACTCTACAGGTTAAACTTTTGATTCGCTTCATACTTGAGCCCATAATCAACTGTACCCTTCAGGTACCTCAGAATATGCTTTACAGCAACCAGGTGAACAGTCCTCGGATCCATCAAGAACTGGCTCAATGTGTTCACCGTAAAGCAAATATTTGGTCTCGTGTTCATCAGGTACATCAAGGACCCAATCATCTGATGGTACATAGAGACATCAACCGGCTCAGATGAAGCATTACATAGAAGCTTCAGATTCGATGCCATAGGTGTGGCCATGGCCTTGCAATCCATCATCCTGAACCTCTTCGGGATATCTAATGTATACTTCCCTTGTCCAAGGAATATCCCATCTGCACTTTGCCACACCTCCATACCTAGGAAACAATGCATCATCCCTAAGTCCTTCATATCGAACTCGGCAGCAAGCTTCCTCTTTGTATAGGCAATGAATCTGTCATCTCCTTTTACAAACAAGTCATCTACATATAGAAGTAGTATCATAGGATTTCCTTCCTCAACCTTGTAGTAAAGGTTGGAATCCGCTTTACTCTTGGTAAAGCCCAAACTAGATAGGAAACTGTCCATCCTACCATACTGAATTCTGGGAGCTTGCTTCAAGCCATACAAGGCTTTCTTCAATTTGCACACATATGACTCCCTGTCATGTGTTTCAAAACCGAGTGGTTGCTCCACATATACTTCCTCTTCAACTACACCATTCAAGAAACCAATCTTGACATCCATCTAGTGTATCTTCCATTTCATTGCTGCAGCCAGGGAAAGTACTGATCTAATGGAAGTGTACCTGGCTACAGGTGCAAAAGTTTCTTCATAGTCTATTCTCTCTTTCTGAGAGAAGCCACGAGCTACGAATCTTGCCTTGTATTTCTCTATGCTGCCATCTGCAGCCTGCTTGATCTTGTAGATCCATTTGGAAGTCACAACAAACTTCCCTTCAGGTCTTGGAACAACATCCCAAACGTCGTTCTTCATTATTGATTGGTATTCCTCGACCATGGCATCCTTCCATTCTTTCTTTTCTGCTGCTTCTTCGTAATTGGAAGGTTCTTTGTTCATGATATCACAGAGTAAAGCAACATAGTTGGTATGAGATCTAGTTCTCTTCTTTTCTCTGTGTTCTTCTTCTGGAATGCCAAATCTTTCTGCATCTTGAATGAGCTCTCTAGCCCATGCAGGTTTCCTCTTGTGAGAGTCCTTCTCACGAGGTGGATCTACAGGTTCTTGGGGATCTTCAATTTCACGATCAACATTTGGAATTGCTTCAATCATGGTAGTGTCTTGAAATCTAGTTTCCTTGGGTTCTTCATAATCTTCAACAGGTGTCTTCCTTGATTTGATGAACGCTGAGTTTTCATCAAATGTTACATCCCTGCTGACATCAATCTTCTTGAACCTTGGAAAGTATATTATGTAAGCCTTCGAGCTTTCACTGTAACCCACAAAGATACCCTTCTTTCCTGAAGGATCCAACTTGGTCCTCTTTTCCTTTGGGACAAGTGTATATACTGGACAACCAAATATTCTGAGATGGTTGACCTCAGGTTTCTTACCAGAGAAGACCTCTTCTGGTGTCTTGTTGTCCAATATCTTGTGGGGTGTTATGTTCTACACATATACAGCTGTCCTAGCTGCTTCTGCCCCTAGATGCATAGGTAGATCTTGGTCATGCAGCATTGCCCGTGCTGCTTCCATGATTGTTCTATTCTTTCTTTTTACAACTCCAATCTGTTGTGGATTGTAAGGAGCAGTCAACTCCCTCTTAATCCCTGAATCACTACATAGCTTCTTGAATTCCTTGAACTTATCAAATACTTCATCTTTGTTCTTCAAGAAGTAGACCCAATTGTTCCTGGAGAAGTCATCAATGAAAGAGACATAGTACACATACCCACTCAGAGAACTGGATGACATCGGACCGCATACATCAGAGTGGATAATTTCCAAGATACCTTTTGCCTTGCTTTCACTGCTTGGGAATGCCTTCTTTATGTTCTTTCCTTTTGCACATCCTTTGCAAACACCTTCATGCTTGGTCTTGATTTCCGGAAGACCTTTTACAGCCTTACTTGCAATTGGTAATGCTTTGTAGTGCATATGTGCAAGTCTTCTGTGCCAAAGTTCACTTGGCTCCATGGAATCATGTACCATGGCATGTTCAGGTTGTCCCTTCAATTTATACAATCCTCCCTCTTGCTCTCCAATCACCACTGCATCATCAATAGTTTTACTCTTTGGCCATCTACAAATGCAACCCTGATACCTTTTGCATCCAATGCAGATATGGAGAGTAGGTTCTTCTTGAGCCCAGGTACATAAAGGACTTCTTTCATCTTCAAATATTTTCCAGAATCTAGGTTGTAGGAGGCTTCACCACTTCCTTTGATGGGGTATTGATAGTCATCCCCAAGTTTCACTTTATGGGGTGATTCATGTTCAGATAGATTTACAAAAGATTCTTTAAACCCAGTCATGTGTTTGGAAGCCCCACTGTCAATAAGCCAATCATTACAACCATGAGAGATAGTACCTATGAGAGCAGAGATTAGAACATACTCTTCTTCACTTGATGAGTCATCATCACTTTCTACCTTGGCCTTCTTCTTTGGAGGTTCATCATCTTCGGTAGCATAAGCATGGAACTTTCTTTTGCTGCCTTTCTTATTCTTGCTGGAGTTGTTGTTGTTGATGTTATCCCTTTTGTTCTTGGGACATTTTGAAGCAAAGTGACCCTTCTCGTTGCATGTGAAGCACCTTAGGTCCTTCTTATTCTTTTGGTGAAAGTGAGTGGATCTCTTCTGTTGAGAGTTCTCCCTCTTAGGCTTGCTTCTTTTGGTGTGAGCTACGAGAGCTTGATCTTCACTTCCCATCTTTTCTTCTCGTGCCACAAGCCTAGCTTCTTCTTGAGAGCATTCCTCCCACAGTCTACTGAAGGAGATCAATTTCTTTCTTGCACAGATTCCTTGAATAAAGGAGTCCCATGACCTAGGTAGGCCATTCAGAGTGGTCATAACAATTTCACCATTGTCCACTACTTCATCCACAGCTTCAAGTTGTTCCTTGATCTGAGAGACTTTGGAAAAGTAATATTGAATGGTCTCTCCATTCAGCATCTTGACTCCTTTCAATTGATTCCGCAGAGTCATCTTCCAATTTATGTTCTTCCCTTCAAATAACTTGGTCAGGGAGTCAAACATCTCCTTAGGTGTCTTTAGAGATGACACATGTGGTATAAGATGGTCTTTGATAGAATCAGCAATGATTCTCTTTTCCTTGACCAAGTTCTTCTTATGTAATACCTTAGCCTCTTCATCCTCTGGGATAGGGACCTCAGAGCTGATGTAGGGGTCCAATTCATTTTCTTCTAGGATTAACCCAATCCTATACTTCCAGGCTCGGAAGTTATCAACCCCTTCAAGCTTATCCTAAAGCTTGGTGTGGTGAGACATCTGTAACGATTACTTCAAATGGAAATAGAAAAGATTTAGGTCTTACCACTTAATTTGCTGAAAACTGGATCTGGTCCCAGATCAGGGTTTGTCAGAGAAACCCTAAAAATTCAAAATGTGAATTTGAACTTTCTGAAAGGATAGAAAGATGCACCTTGATGAGCTGATCAGCCTGGTATACTCAGAATTTGATTTCTACAAAGTTTCACCCTTCAAAAGTGCGTTTTAGTCTTCCTGGATTCACTAAGGAGGACCCTGAATTAGGGTTTGAGTTTCTTGCAGATTTAATCAGCCAAAAATCTCGATCCAAAGCTCTAAACTTTGATTTTTCCAAGGAGCTTCCAGCTATGTCTTCAAATTTCAGAAATTCCTATTTTTGTGGAAACCCTAATTTTTAGGGCCAAATCTGAAAATGCTCAGAATTGAATTCTGATTGGACAAATAGATTCTCCTTAATGAGTAGAGGAAATCTACTATACTGCTTTTCCAAAATCTGTGGAGAGAAACCCAATAAACAAGAAACCCTAGTTTCCGTCACTGCACAATGTCTTCTTCTTAGGTTAGCTCTGATTCCATGTTAAATTTTGAGTATTAATTCACAATACTCTAGGATCTTTACCGAGAGAACAACATGTACAGTATATCAATGCATATCAATCATAACAAGCATATCAATCATCACAAGAATCAAAATCATGAGAGACAATAGACACAGAGTTTCCGCGGGGAAAACCCTAAGGTGAAAAACCCCACAACTTCCTCAGAGATAGAGAGAGCAATAGCTCAACCAAAGTACAACCAAATACACAGAGATAGTCTCCTAGTAGCAGATGATCCTCCTCCTGACATGTGCGCCACTTTCCGAGTGAAGGAAGAATGAATTTCTGAGTGATCCAAATAGAGATCTCCGGATCTCTATTTATACTTGTTATGTTTTCCCAATAACCTTATGGGGCTGACTTGTCTAGCTAGGTTCATCAACCACATATTACATAAATCAGGGCCAACCCCACACATGGTGGTCTAATAACCCATCGGCAAGTTAACATACTTGCGACACTTGTCAATACACATGACGACACTTCCGTATAGAGGAATGACACATCTCTATAGGAGTACAATAATATATAAATGAAATACATGGATGAAATACATTCCGAAGTTACATATACATCAACAATAATCCCCCCAAAGAAGGGAAGAATCCTCCCCTGAGAACCAATTATTGTCGCTCCATTTGCAGTGATTATGGTCACTACACATATCATTGTCCTCTTCTCCCCGACTTCCAACAGTTGGTTAAATCTAAAAACAAGATGGTGACGAACCTTCCTCAAGCAACGAATCCTCCCCAACCACAAACATCATTGTTGCAACAACCATTCACCAATCATGGGGCAGTTACACTAGAACAAGATCCTCGTCCACCTAGCAATGGCTCTTTCCAAAATATCTATACGTTGAATATAAACCTCCAGACGCGAGCCAAGGGTTACGATTGGCCTTCCACCCCCCAAGTTGAATACATTATTATCCCCTCGGGGGGGGCTCTACAAATATCACACCCGAATATCGAGAAAATCCCACGGATTTTGAAAGTACCACTCAGGCGTAGCCCTAGTAACCTCCATATGAAAGTCGCCCATAATTACAACATTGTGGATGACTTGGCTCAATCCCCTGCAGCTATGTCCACATTAGAAGTGTTACAGTCTTTCCCAACAAAACGAAAAAGCATTATTCAACTCACTCAGTGCAATCGACCCATCCAACTCGCACATAATGACCTTTGATCTTAACAAAGGTGACTCGCGACTACCATCATCAGTCGCATTTCAAGTTCCAGTCACGGTTAAAAACGTCATGATCCATCGTTCTATCATCGATGAAGGCGCATCGACTTCTGTTATGTCTGTAGAAGCCTGGAGATGATTAGGATCCCCCGAGCTAGTCTGCTCATCTATCGCTCTTCATGCATATGATGGGAGACCATCCCAACCAAGAGAATTGTACCAAAATATCCCCATAGAGATGGGGGGGAAGATGGTTATGATCGATATTGAAGTAATCGATTATGATCTCGACTACAACATCCTCTTGGGGCATAGTTACATGTACGCCATGAAGGAGGTAGCCTCCTTAGTGTTTTGTATCATGATGTTTCCCTTAAATGGTAAAGTAGTTAACATCGACCATCTTAAATACTATGACCCTAATACCACGAGCAATCCCGACAATTTCCTACCAACTATATTGGGCGATGATCAACCGTAAGTTGTCATCGCTCCTGATATGTACAAGGACTCCAATTTGTTAGGAGAGTAATCAGGACCACCACCAAAGATTCCTACATCTATCGATGGCCTAATATGCACAATATTCACCACTAAAAATGGAGCCTCCTCCACCTCAACACAGTCATCAGCACCATCGTTGAGTCATGGCATTGAACAAACATTGAGTCCATCAGTGCCACCAATTTTTCAAATCCCCTTCTTGTATCCTCCCACAAGTGTACAAGGGACATCGGTTATGGCTCAGTTAACTCTTCCTAGGCTAACCTTGGGAATCCCAGTGTGGTACCTTACACCACCTTTCCCAGAGATGGCTTCCAAACCAATCACCCGTTATGATTTTGTCCCTATTTTGGCTAGTATGGCCACAAGGCTCACAACACATCCAGTTACGATAGCCCAACCTATGATATCCGCAACTACCCCACAATAGGTTGTCACAAAGAACGCTAATGGGGCACCAAACAACCAAAATTGAAAGGTCCCATGTTACCAAACCCTACATCCAATTCAGTAGAAATCGTGAAGCCTAAATAAAGGGGCATCAACCATCGGGAGTTAAAATCCCATTTATGTTCAATACTCCCATTCAAAGGGTCACGCCATCGTGTTCTTTTTGCAGGAAACAAGGCCACGAAACTAATCTATGTCCTACTCTACTAGAGATAAGGAATTTTCTCAAGACTCCCATGAGCATCACCCACGCTCCACCAATGGTGAAATGGGGCACACCTCCGTCTCCCACATCGAAGGCCAAAAAATTGCATATGAATCACTCATGCTCCATTTGTGCTCGTCATGTGAACTATACGCACCATTTCCATAACTCCCTCGATATCGAGGGGCATTGGCAACAGTCTGTCTCACTCAAGTAACCATTGAGAAAACCCCCTTCTTACACCAAGAAGTAGCATCCATTAATGTAATCACCACCTTAGTAGCACCACCATCCACCCCTCCCACAGAAGTGGCACCAACTACTGATGAAGTGGTAGAGGTTGTAATGTCGCAAGAAACATCTAAACTTACGACAACAACACCACACAACAAATGCTCGTCCTGTGGGAAGTCTACCCATATGCTCCCTACTAGTGCTATCGCATGCATAATGGAGAAAATAAATACCCAAGAATACCAAGTATTCTTCCGTCCCCGGGTACCAAGACCTTTCCGATCTTGTGGAGAAACCACCCATTACTCCTTTCAATGCCCCACTTTGCGCGTTGAACGACGAACTTGTATTGAACTAATGAGAATGCAAGATCAAGTACAAACACCCTGTGTAACTCCGGAAGCATCACCAACCAGGGAGGAAGATCCGACCTTCCCAGACACCATCGATGTTGAATCTTCTTTAGCTAGTCTCTTCACTTGTAGTGATTCCTCGTCTTCCGACGAAGATGCAGAACACTCGCAAGCATTCCCAAAAAATTAACAAATCCAAAAAGGAGCTTTTAACCCCATCACAAACAAGACATCTAACACCTATGTTGATATTTTTATTTATGTTGCAAATGTTTACTTTCATTTCATCATGAATTAGAAATTAAATCTACCTTTCTTTTTAAAAATGCAGATGGCATCCTCAATGGACATCTACATAGGTTATGCAAATGGTGCCAATCAATGGTCCAAACATCTAGCATCCGCTGCTTGGGTTATATACTCCCCCTCCCATACAATTCACCACACCGGCGGAGTATGCTTGGGGGCACTAACAAACAACCAAGTAGAGTACGATGTCATAATAGGTCTCTTAAGCAATGACCTACATCTAGGCATTCACCATCTACATGTGCACCTAGACTCTCAACTTGTCGTATCACAGTTGAATAATGTATTTTGTGTCTGCAACTCACTCCTCTTCTGAAATTTTCTACGCGCGCCTTCTTATTCGATAGTTTGAAACCATAACTTTCACACATATACCAAGAAACGCCAATGCATTCATCGAATCCATTGCCAATGAGGTATTGAATTGGCACCTAGTACATCACCCAGCTGCATGATCTTGCATATCAATCATACTTAAATATATCTATGTGTCTCACCTATGACTACACATACATGTATTTCATCATCACAAATCATAAAATTTAATAACACATGCCCAAATGAAAATATGATTGTACCAAACCACTACATATGCACCACATCAACATATAGGCAACATAAATCAAAATACATATACATCACATACATATAGAGACACATACATCATGTGCCACAAAAAATGGTATATATATATATATATATATATATATATATATATATATATATATATATCATCACAAATGTTTGTCATGTACAAAAAAATGGCCCTCCCAGGGAATATACATAGGTAGTCATATGGAGGATACATAAAAAAACCTACCTCCCATAGGCCCATCAAAAAATGTATACATACGAAAATTGGGCTCAACATCCCTCTACATAAAAAATCAAGCAGCCTCGCAGCCCGCCAGCTGGTGAATCTCGGGGTCCCAAAATAGCTAGTGGACGCACAGCCTCCCCTCGTGCCGGCTCTAGTCCCTGCCATCGCCTCTGTCGTGGAGGAGGGGTCGCTCCTCCCTGCACCTCTTGTGCTACATGGAAAGCAATGACAACTCGTCGCATGATCTATTTCTAGGCCATCCCACACTATGCTAGCATATGAAGTGTAAAGGCCACCTCATCATCATCAAGGTAAGCCCAGTCTCGCTCATCAACTTCAACAATCAGCCTGCCTAGCCTCCTCTCCAAATCAACTACCAAAATTTCCATTCAGTCCCCAGCAGCTACCCCACTTGCCGCAACTCCAGCATGACCACCCTCAACAACACCTACAGCTCCAATAGTAGGTCGAGCTCTGCTAACTGGATAATCCTGCCCCGGTCTTTGCCTTCAAGGTGGCCTCACAAGTCCTACATCTGCATCACCGAGCAACAAACAATCATAAGTATCTGATAAACATATATATCATCAAAGTGTAGAAATAAACAGTATGTATAAATATATATGTGACACGTACAAAACCAGTCAACCATACCTACAACGTCGAATTTGCCAAGAGGAACAGGCATCTCTGGATCTCCCCGAAAGTCCATCCTTCTCCAAGGATATCTCTCGGGCTGACCTATATGGCCCTCCCACATGTCCAGCGGCTGCGGCGTAAAATAGTCCCCCATGTGCCCGCCACCACAACAAGGAATAATACGCCCCAAAAAATCCATCATGGCTCAGACCTGTGGTCCCCTTAGGGTCACCACTACCTCTGGTCGCAAGGACAGATACCACTCGAAGAAGTAATAGCATAGTACGCTACCGAAGCAGAAGGTGCGTCACCCCACTCCTCATCGTAAATCCGACATATGCTGCATCATTGAATGCAGCATTAGTGAACCCCAAGCCATAGGTTGTCCCGCCATCACTCTCTCCACTAGCTGCAGCTGGCCTCCTATAATTCGGTTGGGGGATGCAACCCCCAACACATGAACAAAGGTTATTGCCACAACCTCCATCGGTAGAGCCCTCAGATGGCTCACCAACATACCACCCGATTTTACAAACCTCGGGTCACCATCGCAGTACTGATCCACTAAGGTGTAGATCATCTCTCCCACCAACTTTGGAGGGAGACACTCCCTCACTCTCCGGGGAGTCAACCCTGTCAAAAAATAGATATGTTGGACAGTAATACTTAGGTCCTCACCACCCACACGAAATACCTCGCGGTCAGGATCCCACATATCCAACAACTACCACAAGATATAGTCAGATGACCGCATCAGAGGGCTCTTGAAGAACTTCAAGAGCCTAGCATCTCGCAAAGCATCGGTCGCCCCCTGGTTGGCCAACACAACGGCTTTGAGGTCGTTAAACTCTCTCTCCCTCTACTCGACATCCCGTACATGCTCCATCACCAATAAGCAACCACCTACACATGGAAATGATCACTCATTAGCCACATAAAATCAATAGCGCATGATTCCCAAAGAAGACTCCCGCATAGCGTGAAATTTTAGAATACATTCGCGCATAGAGCGGCCGAAATATATGTGTTCCATGCTACCGGAAGCATAATTCATTTCTTTCATGCTACAAAGCATGCTACACCACACGAGATTTCCAGATAATACCGTGTTGGAATAGCATGATATTTCCCCAAAATATCGCGCGACTGCGCGGGATTTTCTCAAAATATCGCGCGGCATCCCTAAAACCATAAAAAATACCCCCTGGCCATCCAGGGGACCCCCCGACCTAAATCTACCCAGTAAAAGGGTGAGGCATACATAGAACACATCGCTCGCCGAACGGTGCACCAAATCTCCTAGAATTGCTCGAAAAAGTACTTTAGGCCCGGTTGGTGGCACAAAGTACAAATGATTTCGAAAAGTGGGCCCCACACTTATTTTATACTCATTTGACCTAAACTTCAAACTGATTCCATGGACAAACCGCAACTCCATTTTAAAAACCATTCACACCAAGATGACCAACGATTCGAGCTCTTCGACATGGCACCAACTAACCTAGATTCTCACTAATGCCACTAGGACACAATTTCCTATCTTCTAGTACCCTGTAGGTACGTAATGTTTTGGTTATATGATTTATGCATGGTCAATACCTTGGTTATGTCCTTTACTATACGTGGGTATTTGCGTTGTATGGGCAGGACCACAATCAAGATACTATGGAGCTTCTTGTTTTTTCACTATAAGAATAAGACTCCAAAATATCACAATGGGGGTCACGCACCCTACCATAGGTATCATTCCACAACTGGCATATAAACAATATTTACCCTATGTTTATAATGCATATCTCAGTATTCTCATTGATAACCATATGACTCTCATTCTTGGCCTTGATGTGCCATCGACATCATTCCCATGAACAACATGTTCCCCCATGGGTGTGTGCACCACTGCCATCCCCATCATCAAATGACACCCATGATGTCAACCCCCCACAAGTCCAAGGAATCTGACCAAACTTGAAATAACCCTCCCTTAGGGCAGCACCTCATAATTGCACATTTATTCCACCAAGTATAAACATGTCAGATTCCTTGGCATAAGTTACGAGACCGATTCACAAAGCTCCCTCATACCTCCATGAGCACTTTACCATTCGCAATCCCCCTCGTATCATCACCCCCACAAAAACACCTATGGGCCCCCCACCCTCAGAAACAACCAGTTCTATTCAGTTATCCCGTAGGACTACACTACATAACATTGTTTCATTGGGAACCCATCTTTGTGTCTGCAAGTTAACCCTCATTTCATCATTGGAAAGTGTCCCCCGATCCACTCAAAACCATGGGGACTCCGCCCATCATCAAACCGGCCCCCGACACACCAAAAACTGTGGGGACCCCACCAAAATTCGTTATGTACAAACTATTCTCGCATCACCTCACATTGCGGGAACACCATATTATTTTGGCAGCAAAGCTTAGTCGCCTTTGATCCGTGTATTTGAGTCTCCATATGCTCAGCAACATTTATTTTTTCGATTTCCATCACCATCCGTTTTATGGCTCCATCAAAGCCCTTTCATTTACAGTTTGTCTCCTTCCATCTCAATATGTGTTGTCTTGAAAGAAAAGGTTGTCACCCCCACTCCCCATGTTTACATCAATCAAAGGAAGTTATGATCCCCACGCTTATCAACCAATCTTGTGTTAAGGATATCCATCCATCAATCGGTTACAATATGATCCCAGTTCTCAAGGTAGGAATCACATCCTACCGTGTACTTCAGCTCTCGTTGACATCAAAACACTATATTCTGAGAGTTGCAGTAGTTTCATATTGTACTTTGGGATCCCTTTCAATCACTATAATGGATCATCTCAAACTTGGTAGGGAGAGTCATTGGTGCTCCCTAACTAGTTGGTTTCCCCTACGCTCGACGTCAACACATCATTGCATCATGGGGAGACGTACTTTTTTAAGGTAGCAGTTTTCAAATTTGGAAATCATGATAGCAGTCTATTTGGTATGGTAACTCCCTTAGACATATTTACATACCAGTTTAGTTCCCCACCACAGTGGGTTTATCATGGTCACCAACGTGCCCATTTCTTCAATATTTTGGAGTAGTTCTTGGGGCATTTAATCTCGTATGGATTGAATCCGACTTCATCCATATCTTGGTAGTATCATAGAGTTGACACATTTTTCCTCTCACATTGTAATCACTTTGACAGCATTTCACGAGCATGTGTATACTCGCCTCGTTTGTATAAAAACTATTCTTTATTACAACTTCAACTGTCATTCACAACAATCTTCCTCCACGGGAGATCTTATCTTGTCCACATATGCTTCTTCCTATCAAGCAAGAGAGAAACAACAAAAAACATGATGCATTATTAGCTCTATAGTACCCTTTGAACCTCATACATCAGGGGACATCTGTTTATAACGCTTAAAAGTCGCACATATGCGACATTTTGGTGATTTACCCAGTAATGCATCACAAATATATAGAATGCATCTCACCACAGGCATCCTCAACAGATCCCAAGCATAGTATGAGTCCACAAGTGACCAGAAACAATCAAAACAAAGGGTAGCATGGGTATTACACAGGTTACCCGCGCTATAGCGCATAGGTTACCTGAACAATCATTAGAGAAATTTTGAGGTCTAAAATGGGCCTCCTAAAAGATATAATAAAATATTACAAGTTAGGCATTTTGTGGGGGAGGTATATTCACAACTCACATTTTACACTACAATCAATGCAACTATGGTTAAGTTAAATTGAAAATATATCTAAAATAAAAACAATAAAAAAATCATTATTTGATGTGACTAAAAGTAATACTCTTGAATACATAAATTGTTTTTAAATATAATATGATGAATGTACTCATAAAGTAAAAGGTAGTGTACTCATAAAGTAAAAAGTAAAAAGTAATGTACTCATAAAGTAAACACTAATGTACTCATAAAATAAAATAAAATATATTATTTTGAATTTTGAAATATAAGTTATTCAATATTCAAAATATTATTATAATAGCATTTATAATTTTGAATTTTAAATTTTAAACATAAATTAAATAATTTATATGAATAAATTGTTATTTATTTTAAAATATATATTAATTATATAAATTTAACTTATATTCATTAAAAATAAAAATCAATCATATAGTCATATAAATCCAAAGTATATTTCAATATTTATAAAATATGTTGATTAACTATTATATAAATCTAACTTAAATTTATTAAAACTAAAACTTAGTAATTTATTTATATAAATATTAACATTATTTAAATACTAATAATCTATTTACATAAATATCTACATTATTTAAATCTATTTTTATTTATAAAATATTTAATTAACTTATATATCTGTATTGATATTACATATCTATAATTTAGATAACCAAGAATTTATTTTATGTATCCATTTAATAATCAACATACTTATTTTTCATTTGTTTTAATTTATATATTTTTCAAATTTATTTTTTTATTATTATTATTATATTGTATCTCATAAAACTTATTCATTTAAATTAATATTCTTAAATTTAAAATTATATATTATATAACTAGTAATTATTCCACATATATCATATATTTATGGATTTAAAATTATATATCATATACTAAAATAAAATAATATTCATAAAATACATCTTCATGAGAATTTTATTTCCATAACATAAAGTTTAAAAAATTTAAATCCCAAAGGTTTTAAAAGTTTAAATATCCTATCAATTATGTCAAACATTAAGGTAGAATGGTACGTATTCAATAAATTCAATGAGGCTTTTAAAGTTTAAAAGAATTTTAAAAGTTATAAAAAAAAAATTATATATTATATACATATTTGATTTTAGTTAAATAGTATGTATTCTTATGTAAAGTTTTAAAACTTCATCAATATATTATAAATTATACATTATCATTATACTGTAAATTTATTTATAAATTATAATTTATATATATAAAGTTTTAAAATTATATATTATATAATGTAAATTATTTATATAATTTTGAATATAAATTTTAATTTTTTTAGTATTAATAATTTATTATTTAAAGATATATGTTATATATTGAAAAATAATTTTATAGTTTTGATTTTGAATACATCATTCATTTTTTTGGTATTTGTAATTTATTTATTTTATATTGAAACATAAAGATTATCTTTTTTTCTAAGTACTTTAAGGTACTTTAGTACATTTATATTATATTCAAAAGTAATCTAAGAGTACTATTTTCATTATGAGTACTTTACTTGCAACATTGATATGGTTAACTATGAGTTTCCATTCACTATTTAGAATTTGACAAATAAGCATTTTTAATTCAACCAATGCTACCTCAACTATTATAGATGATGTCATCCTCTAGAATGGGATTGGTTCTTTAAAGTTGATTTTGATCGTACATTTTTTTTGTTTTGAGTCCCATTTGTTACCTCAAAATTCCCCTAATGGCCCGTGCTACACCCCCGTGGCTTTTCCTTTCATAGTTGTTCTACTGTCAAAATGGCAGGACCACTTACTTCCAGCAGCGCATTGAAGGCTCAATCCTCCCCAAGGATCCCAATTAGGCTCCTCACATACTTGGTGGCATTAATCGGCCCCCCTTATGTAGCTTGGAACAAGTTCATGAAGGAGGAGAGTTCACATTTAGATCTAGTTGTTTGTTGGCAATCTCTTGGCTTATAAAAGAAAGCCATTGGCATGCATTTTGTAGAGAGAAATTAGAGCAAGGTTATGTTGTTGGATTTGAGTTGGAGCTTCCTCATATCCCACCATTTCCTACCATTGTAATCATTTCCAAGCTTGCTTGCCACCTACCATCAAGGGGCAGGTGTTTCTCTCCATTGTTCTTTCATCTACTTAGCATTTAGTTTGGACAAGAAAGGCATCCCTAAGGGAGATTGTTGGATTCCCTTGAAGCCTTCACCTCCTAGGTGTTGTACATCTATTCCATTGCGAAATACGAGAGTGATTTAACATACCTTTGGGTTGTTGTTGTAGTTTGCACTACTACATTTTTTGCCTTTAGGGGGGGTTGTTTTCCACCCCCAAAAGTGGCATATCGGGGGGGGTTTGGCTTTGGGGGCAATTTTGGCAAAACCGGCCCTAAAGGCACCGATGTAAAAAAAATTTCCCTTTAAGGGCGGTTTTTTATGAGATTGGAACTGCCCCCAAAAGTGACTTTTGGGGGCGGTTTGTGACCCCCCTCGTAGAGGTCTACGAAGGCGGTTTTAAACCCCCCTCGTAAACCCCTTCATAGAGACCTATGGGGGTGGTTTTTAACCCCCTTCATAGAGACCTACGAGGGTGGTTGTGAACCCCCCTCATAATCCCCCTCGTACAAACCTATTGGGGTGGTTTGGAACCCCCCTCGTAGAGGACTATAGGGGCGGTTTCAAACCCCCCTCGTAGAGGTCTATAGGGGCGGTTGTGAACCCCCTTCGTATAGTCCTATAGGGGCAGTTTGGAACCGCCCTTGTAGAGGCCTATAGGGGCGGTTTTGAACCCCCCTCATAGAGGACTATAGAGGCAGCTTGGAACCCCCCTCGTAGAGACCTATAGGAGCGATTTGGAACCTCCCTCATAGGTACC
Organism: Larix kaempferi; assembly: GCA_027924585.1. NCBI lineage: Eukaryota > Viridiplantae > Streptophyta > Pinopsida > Pinales > Pinaceae > Larix > Larix kaempferi. The sequence continues at coordinate 18,695,050 of BSBM01000769.1, forward strand.
TACAAGGGTGGTTATAAACCCTCCTCGTTGTAACATACAAGGACAATTTTGAACCCCCATCATAGTGACATATGAAGACAGTTTAAAACCCCCCTCATAGCAACATACAAAAACGGTTTGAAACCCCATCTATAGCCATAATAAATCATAATAAAATATATTTTATTAAAAATACCAATATTGCAATATCAATAGGGCATGGAGGAATCGAACCACCAACCTCCTGCTTGTAAGGCAGTCGCTCTTCCATTGAGCTAGAACCTTTTCAAAATTGGGGAATCCCAAGTTAGTTAAGAATGTAATATAAGTGCTAAAAGCTACCATGCTGCAACAAAAAACAAAGAGAACTCACCCATAATAACTACTTTGGTTTGCATAAAATAAAGATAAATTGTACCATAAAGGATGACGATGGAGGCATTCTCAAACCCCATACACCAGGAATAGTAGGCACATTGACAGTTTGGGAAGGTAGATTCTCACTAATCACAGGTCCTGGCTGCTAAGAATATGTTAAAGAAAGCACATGTGATGAAGGTGTTGGTTGAGGCTGTTGAGAATAGGATGCAGAAGGAAACTATGATGAAGGTGTTGATAGAGGCTACTAAGGATAAAGTGTAAAAAACACTTTTGATAAAGAAGCTAGTGGAGGCTATTGAGGTAAGGGCACATAAATCACTTGTGAAGAAGGAGTTTGTGGTTGTTACCCTTCAAGAAGAGAAAACTGATGAACTTGTGGAGTATACTGTGCAAGTTGTGGTTGAACTGATGAAAACACGCCCACAGTTATTTGTAGTGCACCTTGCCTATTGGAAAAAATTTCTAGGTGAATCTGTTGGCTTGCTAGTGGCATAGATTTCTTCCCTGACTGTGGTGAAATTCCAGGCCGAGGCTGCAAAATGTCAAAGTTAGACCACGGGAAAGTATTAATAATTTTCATGTATGCAAGGAAGACAACAAGGAAACAGGCGTATGGTAAATAAATACATTTAGATCATACCTGCAATGGTTGTGGAGCCCCAAATCTCTGATGCGATTCAGAAAAATCCAAATTAGACAACAAGGGCAGGTCTGATTAGCCTAGGAGGATTAGTTGCTTTGTTAACAACCAAAGAGTATTGATCTCTACTCCCTTTTCCACCTCTAGTACTGGCAGATGCAATCCTAGCCATGGCCCCGCTAAGGAAGAGAGGGATTTGAGTAAAATTTCTTGGTCTTCATTCCTATATTCCCTTGCAAATGATGATTGGACACTAGTAAATACTCTTAGATGCTAAGTCTGCTACATCCATTGGAAGTGTTGCTCTTTGGAAGAGGAATTTCTACTTCAACTAGCTGAACCTGGAATGGTTGTGATAAGCTAGTCATGGTCACAGACTTGTTGGAACATCAAGACTTGCACCTCCTCCCATTGCAAGCCCATGAACTATTGAGACCTATGATAAAAAAAAAATATGATGCATGCAATGAACTATTTATAACCATGCATGTAGGGTATTCCTTGTCACTATCTTCAATAATTGCAAGTTTGTGTCAAGATGGTTTGAGATCCTTGTTTACAATTCGCAACATATTCATTAGTCCTAGATTTGTTATATTGTCACAAAAACATCTAAAACCTGCATTAAAACAAAGAATAAAAATTCACCTCGTCAAAATAACCTCAAAAATAAGACAAATTAGAAGTTCCAATGCCATATTAAACATTCATTATGTTAGCTACCTGCTCAATGGCCGCACGTACAGATGCTCGGGAGTGAGCTAGAAAAGAAAGCAATGTATATACTAGTACGTCCATTAATGCAAGAACCTCACTCTCATCATCATCATTGCTTGCAACAAGATCAATAACATTCCCAAAGGCCTTATTGCAGCATATCATAAGTTCAACAATTGTTTCACAAATTTCCCCATGCCTAAGGGGAATCTCAAGTAACAACTATATAAGTAAACAGCGCATTACTTGCATTTTGCTAAAGTTAGATTCACCCTTAGAATCCTATGATGGAAAGACAAGCATTAGAGATAATGATCATACTTTAAAAAAACAAAATTATTAACACAAAGGATAACAAATTTCATTGAACACAACATGAAAAATATGAATCCTGCTTCTGATGAGAATTATCAATTTTACTTTCAAACTATAAGAACAAACTATTTATATGAAAAAAAAATAGAAAGGACATTATTTTAATTATTGATATGATAAGTTATATCTTTTCAAGTTCATAAAATAAAGAAAAAATAGCTAATTCATGAGTCTACTTACAGCTTGGAAAAGTTGTGCTTCTGCATTATGTACACTACAACAAATTTGACTTATAGGGGGGTTGGAAAAGAACACACATAAGAGATCTTTGTATGTGAAGTTTCCATCTTTTTTGCTACAATGACTATGGAAAATACTTGTTGCACAGTAACCCTGAGCATTTGCATTGATGGACTGGGCGTTTTAGGAAAAAGGCCCCACAAAATGGTAGAAAAAATCACCTTCCTAGGTCTGGAAATACACTTTCCTTACTGTTGTAAGTAATTACAGTGTTATAAATATGCTAAGAGGCTTTCCAAACAAATGTTGGAGCAACTAATTGTGCACCCTCAGCCTTCTGTCATGATGCTACAGGACTCTGATTTCTTCCCTCCTGTTTTTTGTTTGAATCATAACATCCAAATTCTATTATTGTTATGAGGTTGAGCATTCACTCTTCTTGTCATTTATTGTTTAAAATTCCTTTCTACAATAGAAATTATTTCATTCCAAAATCCATTTAAATTTTTCCAAGTTGACAGCTTCTTAGGTTGACCCATAAATGCCTCCATCACTATTGGATTTTTTTTCCTCAAAATGCAATGGCAATAGCCTAGTATGGTTGTATAATAACCCAATAGTGACCATAATTTCACATTTTTTATACAAAAAAGACACAACAAACATTTAAGGAAGTATTTCATTCTTCTTCCCTGCAAATTTCTCAGAGAAGGTTGGGACACCTTATAAGTTTGGAAACTTCACCTGAAATGTGAGTCATACTATATTACACATGGTAGAATTGTGGGGTGGGGGGGTCACTTCCATGAAAAGCACCATAATACATTCACCTCATTATACAAAAACACTAGTTCCATATGTCATCAATCATGCAAGTAGCAAAGCACTCTAAGGAGTATGCACTATAAAACATCCATGAGCATAAAGAATACAACGTGAACAAGAATGCTCCACAAGGAGAGGCCTCCAAAGGCCACTATATCATCCACATAAGCAAATCAAAGTTAAATGAACTAGAGCACTCCCATGGAAGACCTTCCAACTATCACTCAAACATGCCAAGCACTCTATGGGAGAGGACACCATATGGGATTTAGATGCCATGTGAATATCAAAACATTAGGGTGCTCCTCAAGAAAATGATCCATGTGACATATGTGGATGAAAATCATCATCAAACCCTTATGAATACATCCATAATAAACCACATGAGAGTACATAAACATCTTGAGAAGATACATTCCATAGCTACTAGAATGAAGATTCATCAACAAAAAGGCAAGTATCAACCACTCATGTGCTACAACATGAAGCAAAACCATAGCATCAACCCTATCAATCCACAACCACGTATTAAAGGTGTGGAAATTTTCACATGTGGACATCCATGCAAAATGGGGGCTAACACAATAGAAAGAAGGCACATTCACCAACTCTACCTTCTAAATGGACCCTTGCTAGGATGATGAATCCATTTATTGTACCCCAGCAATAAGCTGCTAAAAAACAATCTCCTGTAGCAATCTACGTTAATGGATTCTAAAATAAACTAACCTGTGGAATATCTGTAGCCAGCTCCAGCGACTATCTATTGGCAAAGGAATTGATAGTGCCATTCTGAGGCAACTAGAAGCTGACCTAACCATTATGAAGACCTGAATGTTATCGATAGATGGCAGACTAGTGCCAGGAGACACAGGAGAAGAGAGTAAATCTTGGAAACATAAGGGAGCTATCCCTTATAGCTTCACGTAATTGCTCTTCTCCTTGAATTATATACTTTTTGTTTTCAGTAGAGACTATTGGTCTCTGGTTAAAGTGTCTAGTTCTGTGATTTCTAAAGATTTGCTATATTCTATAATTTTGGAATTATGTAAATGAAGGACTATGATGAGTAGATCCAGCCTGTAGAAGTAGTATTGTGATTTCAAGAGTCTGACGATGATATACAGCTCTGTCATGAGGGCATCTACAACCTAAAAAAACTTTTATGAATCTATGCAAAACTATATGTCTCAGTTTCGACCAGAGGCTTCAGAAAAATAAAGTTATTCTTATACAATATTATAGGAAAAATATAATTTTAAAAATTAACAAACAAACCCATCAAAACAAAAAAGAACCCTGGTCCAAATAAAAAAACTGCCCACGTCTTGAAAATTTTAGGGTAAAATAAAGGAAAGATAATTCCCAGAAATGCTCATGTTGAGGTTTATTTCTGTCAATATTGTAAACATGGACAGGAAAATCAATAGGATGTATGTGAAGACTTACTGGGTATGAAAAATCCTGTTATGGGATGACCCACATGATTTTTCAGGGCCTGGTCCTTCTTTTCATCCGTCGAAGCTGCTGCCAACATCTTTATAACTCTACTATCAGAGCTCACACAACTGTGTCCAAGAAGACAACCCCCATCCACATACAATGTCTGCAGTTGCACATAGATAATAACCTAGGCAACATGAACAACACAAAGCCTAGCCTAGCCCCATCTTCCACCATAGGCTGGCATTTGACCAAATCCTGACTTACTACTTGCATATTTCTAGTCCACATAAACATCAAGGTTTTATACAAATTCCATAATATTTTTCATATAACCTAGATGTTTAGTCAATTCGGTTGCATTGATTCAACTGTACACACCCATGCATAAGATCCCATGGTCAAGAATATTTATCCTAGAATATATTTCAACATAATAAGGCTCAAGCTTAAATAACTGTATAGATACAAAAAGAGGAAACCTAATTTTCGGTTCAAGTTCATACCATTTTCTATAATATGCAAGACATCTCCCATTTTCTATCATGAGCAAGGCCAACTCCCTCATCCCTTTCTGCCAGAGATGCATCTTTTACCCAGGGATGTTTCTTTGCTAGCTTTCCTCCACTTTATAGGATTTCCCTTATTGGAATAGCCTATTTGTACATCTATGCTTCTACCATTTAGTTCCCTACTGCTCTTGCATTCATTTTCATATCATTTCATTTAATCTCATTTTAGGGGCTCTTTGGCACCCCTCTGCTAGTTTAGTTTTTACTGTTGGTTGCATTCACTGGTCCCTTTGACTTATTTCAATTTCAGTTTTTTTTGCTCTCTTCCTTGTCATTGAATGCTAGATCCTAATGAAAGGTAAATCCATGATGAAATTAAACCAGGTACAGTGAATTAGTAAAAATGTGATGACTAACATAGAACGATTTGCACACCAAAACAAAAGAATATGACGTGAGAGACTAACCTTTTGTACCAAGAGAAATCATTGGGTATACTCGCTTTTGCATTTTTCAAATGATCGAGGTACAGCAGCACATCAAGCAATTTAAGGATGGACCTGAAAAAAAACCCTTGAATGTACTTAAAGTGAATTAAAATACAAATCACATGAACTAAGTCTCTTAATCTGTATACACGAACTAAGTATCTAAATGTTGAAACATCAAAAATTACAGACATGTAAATTGTTGCAGTATCAAACTAGAGAGAAAGAGATCCAAAATTAAGCATTACTTTGGAAGTGCTAATCATTTTATTTTTACTTTGAATTGAATAGTTGAAACTTAGCCTGGATTTTCTATCAAGACTACTCTTTTCATGAAAAATAAAATGCAAGATTGTGAATGTTACACACAAAACCTAGACATAATTTTCCATTCATAAAGATATTGATACATCATGCCTAAGTCAATGCAATTCAAGATCCAAAACTCTTAAACCCAAGACGCAGTCAAACACTTGGTGCAGACTACCAAACTATGACCACACTATTGAATCCAATGTGTCAGTAATGCGTAGAGAGAAAAACCATGTTCTTCATTAACAAGAATCACATAGCATATGGATGCACAAACTAAGTCGAAAAAATGTAGCTACGACTTTTCTAAAGTTCATTCAGGAATCTCTCCTTAATTATGATGTAAAAAAAAAAAAATTTGAAGATAGATAGTGTTTAGTGAAGACTCATCTGTGTTAATTTCTACTAATTGTTTAATAACCTACCAATTTTCTATAGGCCCATCAGATTTACTCTGTGTATGATTATTTGTAAAGCATATATGGCATTGTGATGATCTTGAATGAACAATTCTTATTAAAGGTGGCAAGAAATATCATAAGTAGCATAGATCACAAGTTCACAGGAACCTACAAAAATACATTTTTTAAGCATTGAAGACAGTTATTGATCTAGGTTACAAATTGAGATTGTATCATTTGCAAAATATGTTAGCTTTACATATGTTCAACCTAGGTGGACAGTCATCTCTAATGAACATCGATTCTTCAATATTGCAAATGATTTCAACCGATTTATGTTGGAAATAGTTGTTCTAATGCACTAGATTAAAAAATCATGGGAGAATTAAAGCCCCTGAAAAATCATGGAGTCGTAACTTTTTAGTGACAAAATACAATCGTACAATCCATATTGGATGGGTCAAGTGAGTTTTCACATTTTCCTCATTCATATGATTTAGTAGTATGTTCTGGTGCATGGAGCCCATACTCCTTCCTGCCAACTATGGCGACTCCCTCCTCCTCTTGCCCACCAACATGGCCACTTCCTGTCAACCATGGCAACTTCCTCTTCCCGGTCTAATGCCTCTTTTTCAGTGCAAATTCCCTTGTTTTATTAATTGGAAGTCGTTCATTATATTCACATAATTATCGGCTTGATGTGGTGTCAAGACTCCTACCACTCAGTGGAAGGGTTGGAGATGGAGCTACTATAAGCCTTCTGAAATTATAAACCTATTGATGCTTTCTAGTGATTAAGACACACTTTGCAGATTTGGCATTTTGTGATTCAGTGTCTTGGAAATCTATTCTCTACTAGGAGATGAAAATCCTTGGTTTACCAGCTTTACAAAAGCTAGGCAGAAGATTCAGATTGAAAGCTCATTTTTTTTATGGAAGAGCCATAATGAAATTATTTTTCATGATCAGTTGGGTTGATTAACTTGTTGATAGTCTATATTGGACATAGTTTGCATATTCAAGGTATTTGTAACATTACCAAAGGATTTTTTTATGTTTGTGCCTTCGAACTCCCACTCTTGCCTCCAAATTAATAGTCAAGGTCTGTAGGACTGTCCAATCACCTTAGTAAGCTTCTCCCAGTGGATAGAAGACTTCCCAATGGATAATGCAATCAAATTTCAATATCCGGTCTAGGTGGAATTTCCCAGCCTTCCTCCTATCCACTACCGGTTGTTTCTAGGCAGTTTGTCACACAATGATGAGACTCCTGTTAAACCTTAGAATGTATGACATGAGTCGCTACTTCTCCACACTGCGGTTACCTTCAAAAATTTTCACTAGATGTCAATAAATAATCTCTAGTGTCCTCATTATAGAACACCAACTCCAAGTTGCCACTCTAGCAAATATGTCATTTTCACCAACTGCCAATAGATTTTAGTGTCTGCCATTATTACATTTAATTTCTATAAAAATGTCAACACTGCATCTCCAACAAAGGGTTATATTTAATATCTGAACTTAGCATCATAATGCCCAGTGGAAATGCTTATAAGTATTATGTCTGTAATGTTTAGGAGTTCTACGAAATAGCACCTTTAACATGTTTCTTTGCCTCAATATAACTGAACTGGGTTGATCCGATAACTTTCATGACAAGACTAAATCAGCCTTAAGTTAAGCATATATAGGGTACAATTCGCTGTCAAAATCTACAAACTTTTTAATTGTAAAGAAGCGGATGAAAAGATGTATTTCCAGATCCAGCCTGCAAAGATGAGTAGATTTAAACCAGTGACAAGATACCAGGGAGTTAGGAAGCTGGAGAGTTTTCCAATAGGGGTTTCAAATATTCGCTCCAGATATCCTCATGTAGGCTAGAAATTGCAACATTAGGACATCAGAGGCACAAGTTTGTGTTTTTTGTTTTACAAGTAAACGCGGTTCATATTTATTTGCATTCCTCCCATCTACATTCTGATTCGGAGAGCACATGGGATCAAGTGAAATTAAAGGAACACTCAATAAAAGCATATTTTATTATTTTAGCATGGACCATACAGTTGATGCACACAGGAGGGAATCTGAAATAATATTTGTAGATTATCTGAGAATGATGTTTGAGACCAGACCTTACAGTTTAATATTTGGTCAGTCAGGTAGTTTTTGTCATAGCCTAGAGGAGATGCACAATAATCATGATATAAATGGAAAACTGTATGGACAATTGTTCCACTTCAAAATTATCGGATGCTTGCATTTATGGTGTACCTAATAAAGAAGCTCATCTTCAAAAATAAAAGTGTCTTGGATGGGGTCAGGATGGGGCGAAGTATGAAAAACAGAAGGTTGAGTTATCCTCGGAAGAATGTGAATTTTATTACTTGCTTGAACTTCATTCACAATCCTGTGTTTTCTCTTAAGTACTGCACTTCTGATGATGATAATGAATAATTTAGGTGCTAGGATTACAACAACAATTACTTGAGATTAAAAGGAACCTACAGGAGGTAACACCTATTGACAGGTGTTGGAGGAATTTTATGTGTTAAATCCAAATTCACAGATGCATTATTGGAGGCCTGAAGGAAAAATATGATGAGTATCAGGACAGCTCCAGAGGATTTGATTGTCTTATTTTGAATACAAAGATAAAAACATTATGGCAGTTGATTGGGATCCATATGGGCAACATATTGACGATATTGTCATGTAATTTGTGATCCCTGGCTGGACAATTCAAATAATTTATGAAAAGATGTAGAAAGTGTTGAAAGAAGATGCAGTTTGATAAATAGTCTTATGCTAAGAAAGCTACCATTGAGTGTGTAGCTGATGCAACAACTACATTGTTTCCACTTCAAAATACATCACACGTTTAAGAAGTGCAGTATCCACATCAATATAAGTTAGAAAAAGAGTCACACACCTGTTGAAATAGCACAAACTAGAAGAATCTCCTAAAAAAATATTTTTAGAAACATTCATCGACTATTTGTGTCCATTTTCCAATGTGCAAACCAATGTCAAAATAATAATTGAAAATTATTAATGAAGTCATGTAATAAATACACCTGTGTAAAAAGTAACAGATCAATGCCCTGTGAACTTGAGGGTTACCTCAGGACCTGTTAACGGCATCACTGACAGTACCTTTACCTCAGTGATTATAGCAGTCCTTGAAAGCTACCTTCATCCCTAGCATGCCTGTGTAAGGGTATAAAACAATGGAATAAGTCCACTTAAGGCATAGGAATGGTATCAATATTAACATGCAACATGCAATTATTACAAAATTATTAACAAAAGGGGCCAAAATTGGCCCTGAAAATGTCTTCTAGACTTCTGAACACTGATGATGAACATTGGAAATGTTCACAACTCTGGCGGCTCACAAAACATCCAACTAATGTACAAATTAGTTGGTAACAATCCAAACACTAATTCGAGTTGCCTTGGTAGAATTTGAGTTGGCTACCTTATGGTTGAGTTCTTGTAAGCTGATATGTTTGGTAAGTTTCTTAGTGCAAAAAAAATTTCCAAATGACTTTTATTGCTTTAATTATGCAAAATATAATACAATTAATGTCAACTTACTCAAACAGGACACAGATTAGTTAAGTAGCAAGTCAAACTTTTCTTTTTAAAGTCACCTGGTCCACTCTGCTGGGAGATTGAAGGCTTCATCCCATATAGGGGGAGTGTCATGCTTTCTCTTTTATTACTGAACATTGCAATTAGTGCCAAACAAAAACGTTAAACATGTGCATTATTTTTACGAATACACTGCATTTTTTATAGAACTGGACCATTGCCAACAGGATTTTATGTCAGACCATTTAAGATGGATAATTTTCTCGCAAATTAAGAGATCTCCTGAGAATGCTTATACTTCTTATGCAAGTACTGTAAATAAAGTAATTTATACACAGGGAATTGAGGGAAGGTTTGATGTGATTAATATTCTTAGATACCTTCAATCAGGTACCTTATACCGATGTAAATTAAGTAAACTCCAAAAATTTGATTTAAAGTAAATCGTTACTTCTTTAGATTGTAGAGTGCATTTTGGGATGCAATGGATGATGGCAAACAGGCCTTTACGTCAGCCTATTTAAGACCGGATTTTCTCACAAATTAAGAAATCGCATAAGCAATTTTTTGTGCTTCTTCAAATACTGCAAGGAATCCAAGCATGTGGGATTGAAGGCAGCTAGTAGTTGTTGATATTCTTAGATTATATACAGCTTCAATCGGGTACTTTCTGTCAAGGTGAACCAAGTAAACTCCAGGAATCTGCTTTGAAGCAAATCATGACTTAGTTTAGAGCTAGGCAAAACCCAGCTCAATTTAGTCAAACATAATTTGACCTAATATTAACAGAAGTCCATAAAAGGTGTGGTTGAAAAAAAATATTTTCATGGATCTTTCACTGATTTAATTTAAACTAGTTAATCTACCATTGTGAAATAGCCATATTAGAGTTTAATTGATTTTCTGCTTAACTAAACTCTTGTCAATCCCAAGTGCAGTTTAAGAAACCTAAAAAGACTCTACTTATGTAGTCATAGGACTGTACTTATGTCAGTTCGGAGTTCGTCTCTTGAGTCTGAACAAGACAACTGAATGTATATTTTGATTTCAAACTTTGAAATATAGAATATAATGATTTTTTTATTCAGAAAAGACAAAAAAAAAGCCTTCCCATTTAAAGTGAACCTAAACATAATGACTTGTTCCTTGCAAAGAATATTAGTGTAATGACTCCTAAGCTTCTAAGAGTACATCCAAACCACAGTATAGTGAAGTTACATCTCGCAAGACAAAGTATAGTGAAGTTACATCTCGCATGTTCTTAAGGTAAGTCCTTGACCAAAGGAAGAGTGAGGCTGCAATGAAGCCAGAATGAGATTTGTTGTATTTACAGTGCACAAATTAATCCACCAGTTGGAGGTGGCCTACAAATGAAATCTTGCCAATTGGTCCGTGGTTCAGCAGTGAAGGCCATTGTAGCATTATTAGACTATACAGAAGTTCAGTAGTAGTAAAAATTTCATCAAATTTTCTGTGCAGTACATATATGGTACAACCGACTTATTTTTGACAGTTTAATAATATGTAAACCCATAAATCTAAAAAACCCATGAACCCCAAAAATATTTTAAACAACAATTTAAAAAAAAACTTATAAATAATATTAAATGGCCAAATTTACTAGAAATGATTTTTTTTTACTACATATTCTTAAGGTTGAATTTTTTCTAAAATTTGGAAAACTATATGTTTCCATATCTATGAGATGTATACTGCCGTAATCGAACCGTACTGGATTTATTTGTTACGTACTTTTCCATATCAAATCGTACTCAAATTTTGCTACTATGGTGAAGGCAGTGGCCTATTAGGCCATCCACCAAGGTTCAATTCCCCTGAAAAGACGAATAAGCGGTTGAGCCAGGTGCAACTCCTGAATGATTTTGATGGAAAGGCATATCCCCGATACCCCTTGCAGAATCTTGGCCAAATGAAAGTGCCTGAGATTAATGATTCAACCTTCGAGGGCCAGTCGCCCATGAAAACAGACGTAGGCGGGCTAGTTGTAATGCTTCTTGGATTTGATAGGAAGCAACGTTTTTGCTTAGATTTGATTAAATTTGATTTTCAATTTTGATCCTCGGAGAATGTGGCCACTGATATTTCCAGGGCGATTGTGATGCCTCTGGAATTTAAATAGAGTACTTTAAAATGTACCCCAAAAAAAGGGAAAAAAAGGCACTTAGAAAACCTTACAATTTTGCTTCTCTTTTGTATCATAGTTTTCGATTAAATTCGATTTCCAATTTTAATTAGGTGATTAAAGCGGTGTGAAGCTTTACCTGGTCCACTCTGTCGTCAAGCCTTCGTCGGCTTCCTCGTCGGTGCCATCATCTGAATCCTCCTGCTCTTCGGGGCTCTGCTGATTCGCTGAATTATTATTATTATTATGCCCGCTCTGACCACCCAAATTGCGCCTCTGCTGCTGCGCATTGCTGTGTCGCCTTCTATACTCAAAGCATACGCAAATCATGTACAGTAGGCACTGAAGCGCATAGCCCACTACCCAAACCCTAATGGGCATGTTAGGGTTTTCGTTCCTGCTGAGGATAAGCACTACTGATGCCACAACAACAAATGCCAAGTTCCATATTATGTCAAGGACAACAACGGGTCTTGAATAAGCCTAGTTGCTCTGTCGTTCCTCTAGCTATTCCGCGGCTGTCTCTCGGACAAGCATGGAGGGTTCCCTCATGATTCAACGGCTGCTGGCCCTCTGCAAGAATCGAGCTGCGCCCTGTATGCTCGCCCTCCGTGACAGGATCCTGGCGCCATCCTCGCTCACATTCGGTGATCCATTCCCGCTTCCCAGCAGCGGATTCGTGTCCACGGCTACGTCCGAGGACGAATCCGACTGTCCGAACACCCTCATTCGATCCATGTGACCGCCCTCTTGAATTCCCCTCCTCTAATTCTTCCCTTGGACGAAGGTCTAATGCCGCTTCAAGCCCCCATAGGAGTGAATTCAGCCACCTGAATGGCTAAGTAAGACTTAAGGCTGCTTCACTTGTGCCAATTCAAAGAAAACATGGAAAGTAGGCAAGAAACCTCCAATGGCGTTGCAGAGGCCATTGATGCATCGATTCATTTTTGGCATTCCGGTAATTTCTCAGTCAAATGTTTTTCCGTATCAGTTCATTTTTCGCATTGTTCGAAAGATGTTTTTATTGTGAGCTGGAAAAAGCTCAACGCTTATTAAAATTTATTTTGATATACAAATTATAATTTTCTTAATTGTACGTTTGCAAAGTTACACAAACCCTCGCTGCGAGTTATCGATTTGAAATATAATTTCAAAAAGTAATATATAAAAATATTGTGAGAAAGGGAAATTTGTGATTTCCAAATGTTCTAGTTTAGATTTTTTCTTTTGTTTTTAAATCAATATGCGAGGGGTGTCAAGTAGATTTTAACCCATGTTCTTTTTTATTCTCAGTTAATACGTTAATACACTACTTACACTTAGTACATCATGTTATATCGGTAGTGGTCAATTGAATATGATGAGGTGGTTGGGAGAAATGTTGTTATAGTCCTCTCCCAAGTTTAAATCTCATTATATGACATGTTATGTAAGACCGAGGAGAACTCCTTGATTCTTGGTGAATAGTAATGTTATGTGGACAGTTAGATGTAAGTAAATAGAAGTTACAATTAAGTACATGTTGTGAATAATCTTTTACATTTATAAGGATTAAGAAAAAGAGATGAATTATAAGATCCTTGATGCATGGGTGAATTTTAGTTGTAGTTTTGTTGGTAACATTTATAAGGATTAAGAAAAAGAGATGAATTATAAGATCCTTGATGCATGGGTGAATTTTAGTTGTAGTTTTGTTGGTATTTTACTGTGTTGGTCCAAGATCTTCTTTTAATTTGTGTGATTAGGGTAAATGCATAGAGTTATTTGCTTGCGATTAATCACTAAGTTAATTCATGGCAATGTTTCTTAAAGGGCCATTTATCAAGATACTCAACCATGTCATGGATGAGTTTTAATTTTACAAAGAATATTTTACCAAAAAAACCATGGTTTTGGTTTCTTATGTTATAATTTATTTTTTTCTAAGATTTTGTTTTGATGATGAAGCTCAATAATGGTGATAATGGTGGAGGAGCCTTGGTGAAGACACTATATTAAAATTCACATGGGAAGAGTTTGAAAAAACATTATTAAATATATCACTCTAAGGCACAAAATTGGAGGAGATGGATAAAACTTAAAGATCGAATGAAGGAAACAACATAAGGGCTTATGAGGAAACATGATTAGTTGTTCAAGATGCAATCCCTTAATGAAGCATTGATTAAGGAGGTTAAGAAATTATGACAAGAAAATATGAGCAAATGTAAGAAGGACAATGACGAGTCTAAACCCATTCCTTTGGCATTCACAAGTGTTAAAACCTAGCTCAATATCAAAATAACAAAAACAATTTCATGTTTAAGAAAAGACACGTGAGAGTTTCATTAAAATTTGTTTTTAGATTATGATCAAATTTATGAAAAATTGAAAATAACATCTTACTAAAATTAGTAGCTCCAAGTCTCTGATAGCCAGAGGAGAGCACTTTCAAATTGTCTAGAGAAATGGGTATCTAAATTCAGCACATGCTTCTAACTTCTGAGGCTAAAATGCCATAGGTGATGCTTGGTAAACTCGGTAGATGATAAATTGTTGGTGGTAGGGAACCATTGAAGATGATCAATGATGACCTAGGTAGGTAGGGAGGAAAGAATGTTTACTTATTATATGTGGATAGAAGGATCAAGGAAAAACTCAATAGGGTGATCTAGAATTATAGATAGACTTGGGTTGAATCCAAATTTAGCCTTCAATGAGGGATGGAATTGCCAATTAGTATGGTGTCTATATCTAGAATTAAAGAATAACTCTCAATCAAACTCTCAATCAAATCCTTTAGAATCCTCAATACCTTGGGAGCAAAGGACAAGGAGGAAAGAAACCATCGAGATGAAGGGGATGACCACCATCAACAAGAACTAGTAGAGTGACATTAGGATGAGGGATTCTTAAAGTTCAAAAGTGTAACTTTGAAGGAGACGACTTTATCAAGTCATGATCCAAAATCTAGACTATATGGACAATGGATGGGTCCAAAATCTAGACTATGAGAATATCCCTTTTCACTAACATAAAATGGAATTAGCATTGCCATTAACTATGGGACAACCCCCTTAATGTTAAACATGTGCAAGTGGAGGAGAATGGAAATAGGAACTATGATGGTTGAGTAGTAGTTTAGAGGAAAGGGAAGGTGGTGCCACTAAGAAACCCAATCCAAAGGTCCCTTGCTTCATTAAACTCACTCATGAGGTGAATAACCATGAGAAGATGGAGAAGGAGGGATATAAATCTCAAGGAATAAATAAAGAAGACAATCAAGATCATAACGAAACTAAAGAGAAATTAATAATGAAGGATACAATACACACTAATCAAACAACAGATCAAAATCATATCCAAGGAGGGGAGAAGGAAGAAAAACTAACTAGGAGACCAAATAAGAGGCTATATACATGAAACTAAATGAATTTAAGATAGAAACCACACCAAAGAAATGGAATCAACAAAGGATAAGGAATGAGATTGTGGAAATGGTAAAATAGTAATATTGCAAATGACCTTGATACTAAAAAGGGAAAAGAGAGCATAAAGAAGATATATAAATTAGAATTGAATTCAAGAGGAGGAGGAGGATGTGGAAGAAGTGGACATGGAGTTATTATCCTTGCATTATAATAAAACATTTATAATTTCCCTTTCAAGTTAGCAACTGGTGAATCTACACTAGCACATGATAAATGGAAATGGGAGGATAGAAATGTTGAAGGATTGTCAAGTTCCCATAAGAAATGATCATGAATAGACACAAATCCCACAAAGTTGACAAAATCTAAGTTGGGACGAGGCGAGAAACTTGTCAATGATAACTTGAAGGAGAAAATGGAGCAATTAATTAACCCAAGACAAACAACCTCACTTAAGGAGACATTTCTTCAAATGCCTAGGCCTTCTAAATGAAAATTCTCTTGTGGAACATAACGGGCAATAATGCACCTAAGAAAAAAATCATCTTGAAAAAACAAAATAAGAGTAGAAAAACTAGACTTAGTGTTTATTCAATAAACAAAATGCAAAATGTATAACATGTATAAATTCACCAAAATGATATGGGGAAGATGCGATTGCTCTACTAGAGGATTGAGAGGATTTTCAAGAGTTATGGCAATGATGTAGGATCCCATAAACATGGATCTAGAAAACCAACTTACCACCTATTGATAGATGACTAGTGATTTTTACTTTAGACTAAAGGGTAAAGGGAAATATAACTAATGTATATGGGTTCATTGATCCCTGACAAATTCTAGATTAATGTTTGGAAATCTTAAGTACGATTAAGGTCCTCCCCAATTAGGAACATTGAATCATTAGAGAATACAACCTAACCACAACAAAGTCCCTCTTTGAAAATAAAGGATGAGTGTAAAGGTTGGATGTGGCAAGATAGATTCTCCGGGACCTTTTAGAGCATTGATAATTTGTGGATGTATTTCCAAAGAATGTCATCTTCACTTGGAACAATTGGTGTGGAGGGTTGATTATAATATGTTCATCAGGTGGCTTATAGAATGTCTCAATGAGACACCATTTTGTGGACTATAATGCTTATGAAATATGCCCATAATGGTAGGATGGACAAAGCTCAACAATGTTTAATAACATGCTTGAGAATAATGTTGTCTCGTGGAATGTTGTGATTTGGGATTGCATATAAAATGGGAAAATCAAGGAGGCTCGCAAATTGTTTAAAAGAATGTTAAAATGGAGATATGCATTGTTTCAAGCATGCAGAGATGTTCTCACATTGGTCTTGTTGTTTCTTTATGTGGACCTAATAGATACTTGGAGTGGATTTGACATACCAGTTACAATTACCAACAAAAATTGCCAAACGGTGAGGGCATTCCATCATGGTACCTTTTAAGATTATCATCATAGTTTGCACATTGACCTTCATTTGTCGAAGACATGACTACTGAGTAATTCGAGGGAGTAAATGAATGTAATATGTGATTAATGTGTCAAGTAAAAGGGACAAATACAAGGCAAAAGCTGGCCATTTACAAGGTGTGAGGACACATTAATTAAACTCAAAACCTCACACATCCAAATATGCCATGTAAGTAAGGATAATTCTTCTGCATCAACCTTACCTTAGGCCATTTTGTCTCTAGGGATCATGTAACATTAATAGGCCTATGTCCACAATACAATCCCTATAAAGGGAATCTTTATCATGTAAGTGGAATATAGTGTTCATTTCAAGTTTGGCACACTAAGGATGGCTCTCATGGCCTAGTCCATGTTCTAGGGTAAACATATAAAGTCATAGGCCATAACATTTTCCTCAAGATATTAGGGCCCTAGTCCATAACGCCATCTCTATGTGGGAAATATTTGGCTTACAAGCAAGAAATGGCCATTTCAAGCTCTATGCGACCAAGAATGGTTATCACTGATTGGGCCATATTATCAAGTCAAAACATAATGTCTAAGGATAAGGGGCTCATGGGTCATGTGTGATGCCCTAGACCACCTCAAAGGCCCCATATACTACATAGGTAATATTTAGCCAATGAGTAAGATATGTTGGCCATTTTGAGGTTTGGCACACCAAGTATGGATTTCAATCCCTAGGCCATGGACAAAGGTTTTAGGGTACAAGGCCATATGAATTACCTTGGGGATCATGGCCCATGAATGGAGGCCTAGATTATAACAAAAGGCCTACATGGGGAATCTTAGCCTATATGCGAGATATGTTCACCATTTTGAGGAAAGGCACGCCAGGGATGATTTTCAAGGCCCGTGTTATGATATAAGGTTAAATAAGGGTCTTAGGTCATAACATTTTTCTCTAAGCTCATGGTCCATCTTCAAGCCCTCAAACTGCCACACATACCCTCCATAGGGAATCATTAGCCTACAAATGAGATATGATAGACATTTTCCTCTTTCTAATGCTAGACATGGTTCTCAATGCATATGCCATGGTTCAATGCTAAAATCCCTAGGCATACTCATGAGTTCATTGCCAAAAAAAATGCCTTCAAAAGTTCAATTCTCATGAGTTTTAAGGGGGGGTTCCAAAAAAACTGCCTCCAAAAGTTCATTTCTCGTGACTTTTAGTGGGGGTTTTGACAAACCGACCCCACAAGTTATGAGAATTGGGCTTTTAGGGGGGCTTTTCAAAGAACTGCCTCCAAAAGTTCAATTCTCATGACTTTTAAGGGGGGTTCCAAACAAACCGCCTCTCAAAGTTCAATTCTCATGCCTTTTAGGGGGGGGTTTTGACAAACTGCCCCCAAAAGTTATGAGAATTGGGCTTTTAGGGGTGGTTTTCAAACAACCGCCTCCAAAAGTTCAATTCTCATGACTTTTAAGGGGGGTTCCAAACAAACTGTCTTCCAAAGTTCAATTCTCATGACTTTTTGGGGGGGTTTTGACAAACCGCCCCCAAAAGTTATGAGAATTGGGCTTTTAGGGGGGTTTTCAAACAACCACCTCCAAAAGTTCAATTCTCGTGACTTTTAAGGGGGGGTTCCAAAAAAAAATGCCTCCAAAAGTTCAATTCTCATGACTTTTAGGGGGGGTTTCGACAAACCGCCCCCAAAAGTTATGAGAATTAGGCTTTTAGGGGGTTTTCCAAAAACTGCCCCCAAAAATCAAATTTCAGGACTTTTGGGGGCGGATTTAAAAAACCGCCCCCAAAAGTGTAAGTTTTAAACCTTAACAGTGAAGTACAAACTTATATCGATTCTTAAGCATTAACAGAAAATACACAATGGCACACACATTACACAGAGATTTTCACCTGGAAACCCTTAACCGGGAAAAAACCAGCAAAACTTAGAGCCACATAGCTCCTTTTTCATTATATGTTTATTTTACATGTACAATACAATAAATGGTATTCTGCAGCATCTAAAACCCTAATTCGTTTACCCGAATTACGTTACAACCCTAATTCCTTTTACCGGAATTAGATAGGGTACAATGGGTCGAAAATCGCGAAAAAGCAACCATGTGAAGGGATCGTGTTGTACACGCAGCGACCATGTGAAGAGATATAACATACCCAACATTCTCCCACTTGTTGTTCTCTTCACATATAGGAGAAATTTATGACTTCAACAATTCAGGGCAACAATGCCCATGTTCTCTTTACACCAAGAGAACTTCTGAGTACTCACAGACTTTGTTAAAGAGTCTGCAACATTTACCAAAGTGTCAACCTTCTCCAGCAACACTTTGTTTTGTTCAACCATGTCTCTGACGAAATGGTACTACACATCAATGTGCTTTGTCCTTGAGTGATAAGCAGGGTTCTTTGCTAGAAATATTGCACTTGAGCTATCACAGCCAATCTTTACTGCATTCTGAACAAAACCAATACCTGAACACAATCTTTGCAACCATACAGCTTCCTTACTTGCATGGGTAGCTGCCATGTATTCAGCTTCTGTAGTTGAGAGTGCAACTACAGCTTGTCTTCTACTCATCCAACTGATTGCTCCTCCAAATAGATTAAAAACGTAGCCACTTGTAGATCTTCTGTGATCAAGATCTCCAGCCCAGTCAGCATCAGCAAATCCTTGTATATTTATCTCTCTGTTTAGACCGGGTCTTCCTTGGTAGCAGATTGCAGAATCTGTAGTGCCACGCAAATACCTGAAGACCCTTTTTACTGCAGTCCAATGTTCCTTTCCTGGTTTTGACATGTATCTACTCAAAACTCCCACTGCATGGGCTATATCTGGTCTAGTACAGACCATGGCATACATCAGACTGCCAACTGCACTAGCATAGGGAACATGAGACATGTCCTCTACCTCTTCTTGTGTAGTGGGACATTGTTCTGCAGATAACCTTACACCTACAGGAATGGGCACCTTCACTGGTTTGCTTTCCTGCATATTAAATCTCTTCAATATCGTTTCAACATATTTCCTCTGATTTAACCAGAGTTTCTTGTTTTCACGATCTCTTTTTATTTCCATGCCCAAAATGAAATTTGCAGCACCAAGATCTTTCATGTCAAATTCAGATGACAGCTGATTCTTGACATCCTTGATGATTTCTTTGTTGTTTCCAATTAGCAACATATCATCAACATACAATATTACATAAATAAAATGATCACCAATTAGCTTAAAATAAACACAGTGATCAGCTTTGCTTCTTGAGAAACCAAGTCCCAGTATATAAGTATCAAATTTTTGATACCACATTCTGGGAGATTGTTTCAAACCGTAGAGAGACTTTTTCAGCTTACAGACAAGCTCCTTTCTTCCTTTCACCACAAACTGTTCTGGTTGCTTCATATAGATCTCTTCATTAAGATTTCCATGTAGGAAAGCCGTTTTTACATCCATCTGTTCTACTTCAAGATCAAAAGCAGCAGAAATAGATAAAATAAATCTAATAGAAGTCAATTTTGCAACAGGTGAAAAAATCTCACCAAAATCGATGCCCTCAATTTGGGAGTAACCTTTCGCAACTAGTCAAGCCTTGTACTTCTCCACTTTACCTGCTGCATTTAACTTCTTCTTGAATACCCATTTGCTTCCAATAGGCTTTCTTCCTTCTGGCAACTCAACCAGATCCCATGCCTCATTTTTGTCCAAGGCATCCATTTCTTCTATCATGGCCTTCTTCCATAGTTTACTATCTTCTGAATCCATTGCCTCTTTAGTAGTTCTAGGATCATCATCAGTAATAGATAACACAAAATTAGAACGAAAATCAGGGGGACTGTACCTTTCAACTTGCCTTCTTTCTCGGTCAGATCTCCTCAATACCGGAGTCTGTGGATCCGCCTCTTCATCTGATTCAGATGATTCTGCCTCCTCATCTGATTCAGACGAATCTGGTTCCTCAAAAGAGTCACCTCTTTCATCCTTGATATCAAAGTGTAGCTTCTCTGAATCCTTTTCCTTTGGTACATCCTCAATCTTGGAAGTGCTTTCAACTTCTCTGAAGATCACATCTCGACTGTAAATTGTTTTCCTTTTTACTGGGTTCCACAGCTTGTAACCTTTCACTCCATCCTTGTAACCAATGAAGATACATTTTTCTGCTTTATTATCCAACTTGCTCCTTTTCTCCTTTGGAACATGTACAAAAGCATCACACCCAAACACTCTGAGATGAGAGAGAGGGGGTTTCTTACCAGTCCAAACCTCATGAGGTTTCTTGTCAACCAACGCTGATGTGGGTGTCCTATTCACTAGGTAACACGCAGTGTCAACAGCTTCTGCCCAGAATTGTTGTGCTAGCCCTGCACCACTGAGCATACTCCTTGCCTTTTCCATCAATGTCCTGTTCATCCTTTCTGCAACCCCATTCTGTTGAGGTGTGTATGGAGTAGTCTTTTGCCTTGCTATTCCACACGTTTTTACAGAACTCCTCAAATTCACTTTCACAGAATTCTCCACAGTTATCTGTTCTGAGTACTTTTATTTTCTTCTCAGTTTGATTCTCTACAAGAGCCTTAAATTCTTTGAATCTATTAAAAACCTCAGATTTCTTACGCAGGAAATAAATCCAAGTTTTCCTTGAGAAATCATCTATAAATGAAACATAATACACAGATTTACCAAGTGATGGAACAGGCACAGGTCCAAAAACATCACTGTGTATTAACTCTAAGATTCCTTTAGCTCTTACAACACCAGATGAGAATCTTACTCGATTCTGTTTACCATATAAGCAATGTTCACAGAAATCAAAATCTAATGTGAAATCAGACATGCCTTCAGCCATACTTTTACCTTGTAATAGTCGAAGACCCTTCTCTCCAATATGTCCCAGCCTTCGATGCCATAGCGATGTCTTCTCACTAGAGACAGTAAGGACTCTGTCTCCTCCATGTTTACCCTCAGGAACAATAGTACTGTTACATCCATTTTTGAAGGTGCTTCCCAACAACTTGTATAGAGTTCCAATCCGAACTCCCCTCATCAGTACCAGTGATTCTCGAACCATCTTGCATGTGTTCTTTTCAAATAATGTTTTCACACCTGCATCATCCATTTTACTTACAGATATAAGGTTTCTAGCCAGCTTTGGAATGTGCAGAACCCCGGGAAGAGTTTTAACCCTTCCATCTTTGAGCGATAGCTTGATCTTTCCTCGACCTATGATTTTCGCCACCGAGTTGTCTCCCAGAAATACATCTCCTCCATCATACTTTTCGTATTCAGAAAACCACTCCCTGTGAGGAGTCATATGATAAGACGCACCTGAGTCAATCAACCACGAATCATGCTCTGCATGTGTACTTGAAGATGCCAGATACACATCTCCTCCTTCCTCTGTAGATTCTTTCCCATCTGCGGATGGAGCATCATTAGGTCCTCTGCTTTTATCAGTATTTTTGGATTTACAATCCTTCTTGTAATGCCCAGCTTTACCGCACTTCCAGCATTTTCTTACAGAAGGTCCTGGAGATTTAGATCTCCCTCTAGATTTAGATCTACCACCTGAAGACTTATTTTTAGATCTGTCTCCAGGGCGACCTCTTACAAATAAGGCATCCTTGGCTGAACTATCTATGGATCTCCGCCTCATTTCCTCCGATAGTAGGGATGCAACCACATCATCAAAGTTTAGCGTGGTTGCATTACTCCCAATAGCTATAACCAGATTATCCCATGAATCTGGTAAAGAGCACAACAGACTAATACATTTTTCATCATCAGCAAGTGTAATACCAACAGATGTCAACTGACTTACCAGAGTATTGAAGGCGTTTAGATGCTCTGATACAGAGTCTCCATCAGTCATCCTTAGAAGGTACAATTTCTTTCGCAGAAATAACTTATTTACCAGGGACTTTGACTGATACAGATTTCCCAGTTTGTCCCATAGCTTCTTTGCACTGTCTTCTCCAGATACGTTCACCAATACCGAATCTGCAAGGCAAAGACGAATGGTGCTCCTTGCTTTTCTTTCCAGCTTTTCCCATTCTTCTTTTACCGCACCAGAGGGCATGGTACCTGGATCTACTGCGATCCATTGTTCTCTATCTACCAGAAGATCTTCCATCTTGAGCTTCCATAGCTCAAAGCTCTGACCATTAAATTTCTCAATCTCGAATCTAGAACTGCTCGCCATTCTTTAAAGAAAAATAAATCACCGCTGCAAAGCTCCCACTGAAACCAGGTTTATCACAAATCCAAGATCGAGCCAAACCCTTGGAAACAAAGGCGTCCCTCTGAACCCAAAAATGCTCTGATACCAAATGTAAGTTTTAAACCTTAACAGTGAAGTACAAACTTATATCGATTCTTAAGCATTAACAGAAAATACACAATGGCACACACATTACACAGAGATTTTCACCTGGAAACCCTTAACCGGGAAAAAACCAGCAAAACTTAGAGCCACATAGCTCCTTTTTCATTATATGTTTATTTTACATGTACAATACAATAAATGGTATTCTGCAGCATCTAAAACCCTAATTCGTTTACCCGAATTAGGTTACAACCCTAATTCCTTTTACCGGAATTAGATAGGGTACAATGGGTCGAAAATCGCGAAAAAACAACCATGTGAAGGGATCGTGTTGTACACACAGCGACCATGTGAAGAGATATAACATACCCAACAAAAATTCCAATTTCCATGACTTTTAGGGGCGGTTTTAAAAGACCGCCTCCAAAGGTCTGAAAAACTTTTAGGGGGGGGTTTACTAAGACCCCCACAAGCCAAAACCGCCCCTAAAGGACTATTTTGTTGTAGTGTTGCATCTTTCTGCCATCTCTTTTATTTTATTTTCATCAATATTTTCATGTTTGAATATGAAATACGCTAACAATATCTTGCAGGATCACTTGGGGGAATACCGACCAACCAAAAAGGGGCTCCAAGGACTGAGGCCTTGCAACAACCTACAAGACTTAGCCCCTCACCGAGTGGAAGAGTGCACTTGTGCAATTTTTTTCATAAAAGCCTCTATTAGTGATGAAGTTCAGGTATTTCTGAGACAAGATTGGTATGGCAGAGAATCTCTCCATCGCTAAGAGGGACTATTAAATGTGCAGCATCATGAGTCATTCTCCAAGCTAATCTTGTGCAGGTGGGATTGGGCTTCATGTGTTGAGGTAGGGAGCCTTAGTTGGAATAAGGAAATTTTAGTAGATTCTTGAGTTGGACTCAATAATGACTAAGGCTTTAGTTGTAAGAGTTCTTCCTCATGTGTTTAGGTGAATGCTTTGATGTATAAAAGTCATGATGTTGTAAATTCTTGTTGGACAAGCCTCATGACTTGTGTGTCAAGTCATATTATCATGGGGTGGACCTCCAGTTATAGTAGGTACCCATGGTGTGGACATCTAGTTATAGAGGTAGATGCTTTGCATGTTAAAGCATTAATGTTGTGTGATGTATTACTAACCATGGTCACCAATTTCTATTAAGTCTCCTATAGAGACTGGACACCTCTAGAGTGAATTACTTTAGCATATGATCATTTGGTCCAAGAGTAATATAATATGATTCCAGCATCTGAAAAATATTCTAAGTATAATATGATATGATAGATAATTAAAGTTAACACATATTGACCATGTAGTAAATATAAGAGATAAATATAAATGCATAGATAAAAAGAGAATTTGAATTGCTCATGAGATGACTAAGTGAACTCGAATTGTTAAGCTTCAGTTAAAGCCACAATGTATGCCTCAGTTAATTAAAGAACTCACTATGGTCACGACAAGTAAATCAATCAGCATAATTTAAGTTAATAATAGTTAACTAAGTGTTAATAAAGAAGCACTACTTAACTAAAGTGTTTTGCATTGATTACACTTTAGTTAAACTAAAAGACGACACTTAAGTTAACCAAAAGATGACACTTCGGTAAATTAAGTGTTTGAATGATGACAGTTAAGTTAGCTTCCTAACTAATTGGTCATGCAATAAGTTAGAGGGTGAGTTCACTTTGGATTCAGTAACGCATCATTTAATGTCAAAGATGAAAGGCATTGCATATATGTTATGCATGATTGAAGAAACTGATGCACGGGATAATCCTCCAAGAAGGCAATCCGCAGTTTTTGCATGTGATGCACCATTACCCTTGCAATCATTCAATACAACTTGCATGGAAGTGATTCTTGCTTGTTATTAATATGTTGAGAACATGGCAAGTTGATATAGTTGATATATATTCTCTATTGCTCAGTATTCTCTCTTATCTAGCACATAGGGTGTCGAAATCAATCTGTTATTTTGTAAAAGACATTCTCCGCTATCTATCATAATTATACTCTAAAGATTTGTTGGTGTTTTTCATCCTCATTGCTTTGAGGGTTTTCCCTAGGGTACATCTTGTGTTATGGTTGAATGTTTTATGTGATTGAATGGTTCATTGATTCAAGTATTCAATATTTTCGCACTTAAAGTTTTAAAGTTCAAAGCTCTTCATATTTTCTCAAAAATCAACAATTACCTCTTAACCAACTCAATCTTGACATATTAGCATATGAATGCATTTAAAAGGTTCTAACCATATTTCCATATGCAAGTCTTCATGCCTTTACAATACTCTTACTTAGATATCAATCTCATGAAAGCATTAAGCTTTATCATAAGCATATCAATTAAAATACCAATGCATGGCTTAAGTAATTCTTGTGCAATTCCCTTTCAACACACATACAACATTGGCATGACCAATTTTATAAATATATGGTTTCCCCCTACATCTTTGATGTTACTTGGGAAGTTGACGCCTCATAGGAAATCATATGACTTGTTCATTAACCTCTTTACAAACATTGCCTATCATAGGTTGTTGCATCATCAACATCATAGGTTTTCATAGGCTACTACATCATCAACATATTTAGTAATTCCTATTTATAGAACAAATAAATAACCACATTGGATATCACTTCATACTCACATTTCTAATAGCATATCATATTTATCCAATCTGAATTATCAGATATATGTCGTGTCATATTCACACATGCACATTCTATCAAATATTATCCCTCAATATGTTTGCTAGTGCATACATATTCTAGATATTTTTACTCTAAATTTGCGATTTCATGGCATCCTATTTCTTACTTATTATACATAACATGTTTCTCAATCTACAAAAGTATATAAATACAACAATATATAAGTTTAAGGAATTTTTCCTTCCAATTCCTCAACATATCATAGGACTCCACAACATAGTTGATCTACCCAATGGGCTCACTTCCATTCACACAACAGATTGTTAGTTGCGATATTTTCACCCACTTGTAGAAATACTTAGTTCATTCACATAAAACTATACTTTACAAACAAAACAAAGTTTAGGGTTAGAGAAGCATCCTCATTATCACATATTCATTGTTGACTATGTGCATCATTGCCACTGCAGCAAATTTTTGGTATCCTACAACTTGTTTGATTCATTTTCCAACTGTGGAGCTTGCTCTTCATTCCTTTTAGATTTCTAAGCTAGGTTCCACTTTGTCTCCTATTCTTTCTCACAAGATAGTTCCACACAATGGGGTGCCTCTTTCCCTTGATAGCAGCCCTCAAATGAATTGAATTTCATTATTCACATTACTTAGTCTTAGAATGCTTTTAAACTTCCTTTCATTCTTAACATCCTTATCTTGGCATACTCTATCATTTGCATTTCCTTCTGACAACATATCAAGTGTTGTAACTTGAGCTATTATACCACTTTTTAATGTACCCATCTCCCTCTATAACATATTCAAGGAGGAGGGAGCACTTATTGATCTTAAACCTTTGGGGTTACTTATTTCCATGGAAAATTTTAAGGATTCATAATTTTCTTAAAGTGTTAAAACCTTGAAGAATCTTACTAATTCTTAAATTTCCAACCATAAAATGTTGGGAAATGTTTTTCTAAAAAGATTCAAATTTCTAAGAGTTTTATATAGTTTCTTGCCAATTTTTCCAATTTTTAGAGTAAAAAATTTATCTGATGGAATTTGGAAAATCAATTTAGAAAAAAAAATTACAAATATTTTTTTGGAGAAAAAGGTAAAAAATTAGCCCATGGGATAAATTTCACCCCTGAAATTTTTCCTGCTTATTTCCTTGTTCCATTCTAACTTAAGATTTTTAGGCACATGCATCCCCTTCACTACTAAACAGTACCTCAAGCAATCCATCTAGCCAAGATTAATTATTCAAACACAATACGTACCCTTGGTCCATTGGACCTCATTGAAATAAACCGGAAGGCCTAACCAAAAGATCACATCAGATCTTTCTTCAAGATGGCCCCATTGCATAAAATTTGAACACCATGCATATCATCAAGCCTCCTTTGAATAACCCATGAGGACTATTTGAAAAAGCATCATTGGGACCTTCTTGGAGACACCCTTGATAAACCATCAACCATATTACATCTTTAAAGTACCCACAATTGACCATTGGGCCAGCTCAAAATACCATCTTTTAATTATCCTCAATAGATCATCACACCAATTCAAAATATCCATATTCAAACATCCTTGATAGACCATTGGACTAGATCGAAAGAACAACCTTGAGAAACCAGTGATAGACCATGGAACTTCCTTGAAATTATATCTTTTCGAATGCCCCAATGACCTATTAGGCCTATTCAAAAGATCAATAACAACAACTTTTAAGAGGCCTCAATGAACTATCAAGCCTCATTGAAAGATCAATAAAAACCTCTTTCAACAAGCAGGGATGAAATTTTGGGCCTATTCAAGAGATCAACAACAACATATTTATAAAGGCCTCGATAAACTATCAAGCCTCTTTGAAAGATGAACTCAACTTCCTTTGAAACTCCCAACAAAGCATAAAGCCTCTTCAAATTAAAATGTTTCTAAAGTCCCCATTGAAATATTGATTCTTTTCAAAAAATCAACCACCTTTGAAAGACAAAGAACAATATAGGACCTCTTCAAAAAATAAAACTCCTTCAAATAAAGACACATAATAAGGACCATCGGACCACTTATAAATGTATTCATTTGAATTGACTCAAAGTACTATCAAGCCATTTTAAAAGAACATCTTTCAAATCTCTCTAATAGACTATCAATAGTTTTCAAAAAATAATTGCCAACCACTTTCGAAAGAGTTTCCCAATAGGCCAACAAGCCACTTTTGAAGTTCTCGCCAACTTTGAAAGAAACGAGGTAAAATCCACAGGCCCTCATTTAAAGGTAAGTACTTCAAATACTAACAAAATGGTGTTCTATCCCATTCCAAGAACACTTGAAATCAAACAAAGGCCAATCGACCACTTCAAAGGACCCTTGCAAAAATAAATACAAGCAAGGGGGGATAATAGTCACCATTCGAAGTATTGCTTCAAATACACAAAGGGGCATGTACTTAATTCCATCCTCATGGGATTCAAACAACATTTGAACTTGGGTGGATTGAAGGCTCATTTGAATGACATTTCTCCATAATATTGGCATTGGTTTGCAACCACACCAACATATACAAGGGAATTCAAATTAGATCTATCCCACACCATCTAGGTTACCCGTGCTATAGCGCAGGTTACCTGAACAATGCCCGTGCTACACCTCGGTGGCTTTTCCTTAGATAGTCGTGCTACTATGCAAACGGCAGGACCACTTACTTCCAGCAGCGCATTTAAGGCTCAATCCTCCCCAAGGATCCCAATTAGGCTCCTCACATAATTGGTGGCATTAATCACCCCCCCTTGTGTACCTTGGAACCATTTCATGAAGGAGGAGAGTTCACATTTGTATCTAGTTGTTTGTTGGCAATCTCTTGGCCTATAAAAGAAAGGCATTGGCATGCATTTTGTAGAGAGAAATTAGGGCAAGGTTATGCCGTTGGATTTGAGTTGGATCTTCCTCATATCCCACCATTTCCTACCATTGTAATCATTTCCAATCTTGCTTGCCACCTACCATCAAGGGGCAAGTGTTTCTCTCCATTGTTCTTCCACCTACTTAGAATTTAGTTTGGACAAGAAAGGCCTCCCTAAGGGAGATTGTTGGCTTCCCTTTAAGCCTTCACCTCCTAGGTGTTGTACATCTATTCCATTGGGAAATACAAGAGTGGTTTAGCATACCTTTGGGTTGTTGTTGGAGTTTGCATCTTTCCCCCGTCTCTTTTATTTTATTTTCATCAATATTTTCATGTTTGAATGTGAAATACACTAACAATATCTTGCAGGATCACTTGGAGGAATACCAACCCACCAAAAAGGGGCTCCAAGGACTGAGGCCTTGCAACAACCTACAAGGCTTAGACCCTCACCGAGTGGAAGAGTGCACTTATGCAATTTTTTTCATAAAATCCTCTATTAGTGATGAAGTTCAGTTATTTCTGAGACAAGCTTGGTATGGCAGAGAATCCCTCCCTCGCTGAGAGGGAGTGTTAAATGTACATCATCACGAGTCATTCTCCAAGCTAATCTTGTGCAGCTAGGATTGGGCCTCATGTGTTGAGGTAGGGAGCCTCATTTGGAATCAGAAAATTTGAGTAGATTCTTGAGTTGGACTCAAGAATGAGCATTTATTTGTAAAATTTATTCCTCATGTGTTGAGGTGAATGCTTTGATGTATAAAATTCATGATGTTGTAAATTCTTGTTGGACAAGGCTCATGACTTGTGTGTCAAGTCAGATTCTCATGGGGTGGACCTCCAGTTATAGTAGGTACCTATGGGGTGGACCTCCAGTTATAGTAGGTACCTATGGGGTGGACCTCTAGTTATAGAGGTAGATGCTTTGCATGTTGAAGCATTAATGTTGTGTGATGTATTACTAACCATGGTCACCAATTTCTATTAAGTCTCCTTTAGAGACTGGACACCTCTAGAGTGAATTACTTTAGCATACAATCATTTGGTCCAAGAGTAATATAATATGATCCCAGCATCTGGAAAATATTCTAAGTATAATGTGATATGATAGATAATTAAAGTTAACACATATTGACCATGTAGTAAAGATAAGAGATAAATATAAATGCATAGATAAAAAGAGAATTTGAATTGCTCATGAGATGACTAAGTGAACTCGAATTGTTAAGCTTCAGTTAAAGCCACAATGTATGCCTCAGTTAATTAAAGAACTCACTGTGGTCACTACAAGTAAATCAATCAGCATGATTTCAGTTAATAATAGTTAACTAAGTGTTAGTAAAGAAGGACTAGTTAAATAAAGTGTTTTGCATTGATTACACTTTAGTTAAACTAAAAGACGACACTTAAGTTAACCAAAAGATGACACTTCGGTAAATTAAGTATTTGAATGATGACACTTAAGTTAGCTTCCTAACTAATTGGTCATGCAATCAGTTAGCTGGCGAGTTCACTCTGGAGTCAGTTAAGCATCATCTAATGTCAAATATGAAAGGCATTGCATATATGTTATGCATGATTGAATAAACTGATGCACATGATAATTCTCCAAGAAGGCAATCCGCAGTTTTTGCATGTGATGCACCATTACCCTTGCAATCATTCACTACAACTTGCATGGAAGTGATTATTGCTTGTTATTAATGTGTTGGGAACATGGCAAGTTGATATAGTTGATGTATATTATCTATTGCTCAGTATTCTCTCTTATCTAGCACATAGGGTGTCGAAATCAATCTGCTATTTTGTAAAATAAATTCTCCGCTATCTATCATAATTATACTTTGAATATTTGTTGGGGTTTTTCATCCTCATTGTTTTGAGGGTTTTCCCCATGGTACATCTTGTGTTATGGTTGAATTTTTTATGTGATTGAATGGTTCATTGATTCAAGTATTCAATATTTTTCACACTTAAAGGTTTTTTTTTCCCTTGGAAAAATTCGTAATTTTATTTCAGAAAAGAACAAAATTACATTCAGCACATGTAATAAGATCACTACGATCCCTACATTGTCACAAATTACTTTCCATATTCATAATTACAAAAATCAGCAGTGTCTTGATCATCTCTGATCGAACGTTGTCCTTACTTCCCGCATCAATAATTCATATGAATTCAATATAAGGCTGTCCCAGCCTGTATCTATAAATGCTCATTCTGTGCCTGATAACCGATTAATGTTGTTCTCAGCACTCTTTGTTATCATATTTTACTCTGGTTCCAATACTGTGCGATATACTTATACCTTGTGGACTCGATCATTGACTGGAGACCGGTCCTCAAAATCAATTAAACCTTCTCCCATCTGGAGAATAATAGCGTGTTCTCCCCCATCAAATATCTGTTTAGTAGAGTAGAGCCGAGTCTCCTGATCCTCAAAATTGACTGTGTGGATAGCTGAAAGTGTGCTGCTGTTTCTCAACGCCCCCATCAAATATATGCTTAGTAGTGCAGATCCGAGCCTCCAGAACCTCATACAAATGGACTGTGTGGATAGCTGAAAGTGCCAGCCGGAGAGTGAATGGTGATCTTCCATGTACCCATCGCGAAGTCCGTTGCCTCTTTGGATAGCTGGTCTGCCAATACATTCCGCTCTCTGTAAATATGTGTAAATGTGATGTGGTTGAAATTTAATTTTATCCGGTTCACCTCTTCCAGGATAGGTAAAAGCTCCATCACATGACACAAAGTAATCTCCTTAGCCCAGTTGATGATTATCAAGGAGTCACCAAAGATCTGAAGGGACAAGCATCCTTGTTCCAGTGCAAATAACATCAACAATTTTAGTGACATGAGTTCTGCGTAGTTATTTGTTCCACTTCCCAATCCCGCCACCAGATGGAAATAATGTGCCTCAGATTTGTAAAGGATTCCCCCCCCTCCACAAACCGATTGTTGGTTTGAGGCACCATCGAAGAATGCCCAAGGCATGGAGAGATCAATCTGTACCACTCTCACAGGTCGTTTTCTGCTCACTTGTACTGGGGCCACGTAATGAAGAGTGACCGCCACCATCTGAGCCACTACATACTCCACAGGTACCCTGCAGTCCTGGAAAATCACCTTATTGCGGGCAAGCCATATGCCCCATGTGTATATACACGGGAGAGCCCGGAGAGGGGATGAATACTGATCAGTCCACCATAACTGGAATGCTTCTAGCACACACGTTCCCCTCCACCCCACCTTATTAGCCAATATCTTGCTGATCTCAGACCAAACAGTCCGTGAGAATTGACAATGTATGAAAAGATGGGCCAGATTCTCTTCAGCAACCTTACAAAGGGGACAGATTCCCGGACCCTGGAGGAAACGTTTTTGCAGAATGTCCCAAGTAGGGGCCTTATTTTCCAGTATAGCCCAGAAAAGTAATTTAGCTTTACCCGGACATCTCAATTTCCATAATAATTTCCACCACCACACCAAAACCCTGTTATGGTTTTCCACATTGAGCTGGATGTATCCATGTTTTGGAGAATATACACCGGATGGATGGTGCTCCCATATAAGTATATTAGCCCTATTGGTCAATCTAATATGGGTCAGTTTTAACCGCCGTATATATTCATCCCATTCCTCCTGCAGTTCAGCCGAGATCCCAAGTTGTTGTGCCGAAAACCACCCCTGTTGCCATAGAGTAGAAGCTCCCTGATCCGCTAAGTCATTCAGATAATTACATCCTCTAGAAGCCAATAAGGACCTCAGATCCATTGAAAGTACATGTCCACCCCTGCAGCCAACCCATGGGTCCAATCCTATCCGAAGAAGTCTCCCGTCGCCAATCCTCCATACTAAACCCGATCCGACTAAAGTGAAGTGCTTAACCACAGCTTTCCACACCACTGAGCAGTTAGCCCTCGACTTGTTTCTCATCCTGATCCATTCGAGAAGTGTTAAAGGGGCAATGTATTTATGATAGACCACTCTAGTCCAGAGACTCCGTGTATGTATTAATCTCCACGACACTTTGGCCCCCAATGCTTTTGCAAACATGAAAATATTCTTTAAAACCCAACCTCCCAATGCCTTAGGAACAGCAATCTTCTCCCAGCGTACCCACACCAACGCCCGATTCTCACTCGTACCCTTCCAAAGAAAGGCAAAACACAGTCTCCTGATCTGCTCCAGAACTCCAGTGGGAATCCAAGCAAGTGACAGCCAATAAACCGGAATTGCTTCCAATACGGATTTTATCAGAACCAGCCTCCCTGCCCGAGAGAGCCATTTGTGACTCCAGCCGTGAAGACGCAGTTCTAATTTTGCTATTAGCCAGCTCCAATCTGCCTTCAAATAAGCATTCGGTTTCAATTGGAAGCCAAGATACTGTAATCCATCATCTATATCCAATGTCTGGTAGGGTAGTTTGTTCACCAGGTTTAGAATCTCCGGCTCGGATAAATGTGAGCAAGTTATAGTTGATTTGTTGATATTTACTAACACACCCGCTGCAGCTTGTAATAAGTGGATGCCTTCAACCACCTTGTCAATATCCTGGCTCGTGCCATCACAGAAAATCAGGATGTCATCAACAAAAAGGAGGTGTGTAATGAACAGAACCTGAGAGATAGAAATGCCTCTAAATGCGCCTTCAGCTTTGGCGTTCAGCATAAAACGGCTAAGGCCTTCAGCGACGAGGAGAAACAACAGAGGAGACAGGGGGCATCCCTGTCGAAGACCCCTCCCAGCCTGGAAGAAAGGGCTTGCAGAACCATTGATTAGTACATCAAAATTCACCGTGGTGAGGTAGGCCATAATCCATCTGATAAAATCATAGCAGAACCCCAGGTGAGTAAGAACCAACCGGATATAAAGCCAGCTAACCCTGTCAAAGGCTTTGGAGAGATCAATCTTAATCACCGCTCCCTTCTGCTTCTGCACCTTGAGCGTGTGTAATCCTTCCTGTGCAATTCCAATTGCCTCATGAATTTGGCGTCCTTCCAAGAAGCCAAATTGCTCACACGAAATGTTCTGAGATAAAATCTTCTTGAGTCTGCGCGCCATTACCTTAGAGATGATCTTATATATGCAGTTACAGAGAGAGATTGGTCTGAATTCTGCAAAATTGACAGGCTTGTCAGTCTTAGGAATCAGAGATAAAAACGTGGAGTTGAATGGACCATGGATAAACCCAGCCTTGCGCGATTCTTCCACCACTTGCAAAATCTCCTCCCCGAGGAAGTCATAGAATCCTAGGAAGAATTCTATCGGCCATCCATCAGGCCCCGGGCTACTATCTCTGTTTAATGATTTCATCACCGTCGAGAGTTCTTCCAGCGACACCTCCTCCATCAACATACAGTTATCTGCCTCCCCCACAAAGCTGGGAAAAAGCTGAGTCACCCGAATGACCTCAGCAATGGAAGTTCCAGGTGTAGCCGTGAAGAGATCTCCAAAATGTCGAACTCCCAGCGCTGCTAATCCATCAAAGCTGGAAACCGGCTCCCCAGTATCTGATGAGAGTTCCCAGATAGAGTTTTTGAATTTTCTCCCCTTAGCGTAAGATTGAAAAAATTTGGTGTTCTCATCACCGCACTGTAGCCAAACCGCCCTGCTTTTCATTCTCCACATCTCTTCACGCTCACCCAGTATCAAATTCCTGCGTTTCTCCCACTCCACCAATTCATCTTTCTGCATATCATCCAGGTATCCCATGCCCAGACTATTGTGTAACCTGGCTATGTTGAACTCAGCCTCTTTTAAGTTCTGATCATCAATCTCCCTTTTACCATGAGCCCAGGTTCTAGTGGCCTCTTTAATTCTTTGCAGATTGTGAAAAAAATGAGAACCAGCAGGAGTCTGATTGTCAAGTGGATGATGAACCCATAGCTCCTGTACCAGTTTAATGAATGTCTCCTCCTTCAGCCAGCTAGGATTGAATTTGAAGGGGCTGGGTGGTTTTAGCCCGCTGCCTCGTATCTCCAGGAAAATGGGACAATGGTCTGATATTCCACCTGACCCTACCCACTGTCTGACAAGATCAACCCCATGTGCCAACCCTTCGGCCACCAGAAATCTATCCAGACGTTTAGCTACTCGATGAACCCCAGCTCTCATATTCCTCCAAGTGGGAGATAGCTGGGATGGAATGATATCAAGGAGATCCTTTCTGACAAAGGCGTTGATGAAATGGTTTGCTAAGGAGTCCGGAACAGCCCGAGGCCCCCAAACTTCAGCAGATCCCAGAGTGAGGTTGAAGTCCCCACCCAAAATCACTTCCCTGCCATCAAAAATCTCCATACCTAACAAGGAGTCCCAGTATCCCACCCTGTCAAGGTAGGGCCCGTAAATATTGAGTACCGTGATCATCCGACCTATCTCAGCATCCCAGACTTCCAAACCAAGACCAGAGGATATCCCCCAAGTACAATCACATCTGCAGCTCGTTACCTTCCACCCCGAGGCCAGCCCTCCAGAGCGCCCCCTGGCATCCACTCCTACAAACTTCCAGCCAGGGAGCAAAGATTCTAGTGTACGAACCACATCCTCACAGCCTCCCAAAGTTTCTTGCAGCATAATAATGTCCGGTTGATTTAAGTCAACCAACCTACGAAGCGAAGATTTTTTAAGTGGGCTCGCCAACCCACGACAATTGAAGGACATAATCTTCATAAACGATCCCCATCCGGGGCAGTCACTGCTCTAAGTGCCCATTCAATAGACGATTGCGTGCCCAACACTAAATCCACTTTCGCCCGTTCCTTTGCTTTAGTCATATGGGATTTACGTCCCCGGCCTTTCCCCTCCACACTAGTGGCCAACTCAGGTAGTCCC
Source organism: Larix kaempferi (assembly GCA_027924585.1). NCBI lineage: Eukaryota > Viridiplantae > Streptophyta > Pinopsida > Pinales > Pinaceae > Larix > Larix kaempferi. The sequence goes on from BSBM01000769.1 coordinate 18,730,647, forward strand.
TTGCCCCCCAATCCATCTGCTGTAATCTCCCTACTACGAAGAGCATAGCGAATTTGCTTACCCTCGGAGCATGAAGAGTGTGAGGTAGAATCAATAGATGGAGTGACAACACCCAAAACAGGCCGTAGTATATGGTCAGCCTGTCGAGGAGGAGACCCATGGCTGCCCCCCCCCACATCAAATGGGTCAGCAAGAATGGAAGGAGTATGAAAAGAAGACTTACCCAAGTGTATCTCAGTAGGATCCTGCCGAGGAGAGGACCTCTCCTGCTGCGATAAAGTGGCCGGTGAAGTCGGAGTAACAGAGCTCAAGGAATCCCCCTCAACTGCGGGAAGCTCACGTCCATGCTGCTGCGTTCCAGATGTCACCAAGGATGGCATACGAACCTCTGATTCTATCCTCCCATCATTATCCAAATGATCCACAGATGCAAGAAACCCCCCCCCGTCATTAGCTGGCCCACTCCCCTCCACTACCTCTACCTGAGGGTCCACTTTCACCACCGGGACAGCTACTACCTCATCATCATCAACAATCTGTGGCTTGCTTTTCCGAAACGATAGGGGACAGCCTGCTACAAGATGTCCAAGATCATGGCAGCGATGACACCTAAATGGCACGCCCACATAGTCCAGTGTTTGTACATAATCCCCATCCTTGGAATGGACTTTAATTTCAGCAGAAAGCCCCATCCTAATGTCGAGCTTGACTAATATCTTAGCAACCGAGTATATACCATTCTGCAGATGGGAGGAATCAGAACACAAGTATTCACCCAGATAATTCCCGATCTCAACAAACCTAGTCTCGTTCCACATGTGCATGGGAAGTCCTGGGAGCTTAACCCACAGCGGTTCTTTAGCAATTCTTTCCGTTTTAGCATCGAAAAAGGGTGACCAACGTTTCAGTACTAGTGGTACTCCCAGCATCGACCAATGTTTACCCAGAACTGCATTGACCTCCCCGCTGTTCAGGAAAATGAATGAGAACCATCCTTTCGATAAAACACGGACCTCAGGGACAGAAGGTGCGATGTTAAGCCAATGCTCAGCCACCCAACGCTGAAGGAATCCTCTGCCTAATCTCCTGCCTCTAACATGTCCTACTACAGCTGTATGAGTGTAATCCACTGCCTCAGCCAACGTAACATCGACCCCCAGCACTAACTGATCCAGTCTCTTACGTTCTTTGACCTTCTTGACAGGGATTTTAATGGAGTCAGGCTTGGCATACATCCCTGATCGTGGCTGGAAATCGTCAGTCACTGCATCCTCACGCCTCGGGACCGCCATAGATGTGCCACACCGCTGCCAGCTAATGGGCCAGTCGAATCCACTGAGCTAAAGGCAGTGTCCAAAGGGCAAATGTGCAAGAAGATAGAATAATCCCTTTCCAGCAATTTGTCCAGGGTTGTATTCGTGCCTAATGATCGATCACCGCTTCACAAAAGCAAGATTCTACCATCAGGTCAAAGAAATCGATCTAGTTCAACGCCAGCACCATTAAATCACAGACTGCTAGCAGGCTGGAAGGAGCCCATCAGATGTCGCCAAAACGATCCTCCATCCACGGATCCATCATAATCCATTACCAGTAAAGAACCCTCCCTGCAACGATCCCTGCAAATGCTACTCCGTGCAAGTGACCAATAGCACCGCTACAGTCGCAGAGGGTATCAGCTTGCCCTGGAACTCCACTCAGGGAATGATCTCCGACTAGTTTCTACCAGTATTCCAGCTCAATGCTGCCCCCAGACTTCATCTTTCATAGCTAACGTACTCCTTCGAATCACTTCTTGGAGCCAAAAGATTAATCCATTTAAAACCATTCCAAAAACCGCTCCTATTCGTAAGGTCTCCTCATTAAACATGGCTCCTCTTCTTTTTTCAACAGGGCTCTTTCAAAAAAGGATCACACTTAAAGTTTTAAAGTTCAAAGCTCTTCATATTTTCTCAAAAATCAACAATTACCTCTTAACAAACTCGATCTTGACATATTATCCTATGAATGCATTTAAAATGTTCTAACCATATTTCCGTATGCAAGGATTCATGCATTTACAATACTCTTACTTAGATATCAATCTCATGAAAGCATTAAGATTTATCATAAGCATATCAATTAAAATATCAATGCATGGTTGAAGTAATTCTTGTGCAATTCCCTTTCAACACACATGCAACATTGGCATGACCAATTTTATAAATATATGGTTGCCACCTACATCTTTGATGTTACTTGCGAAGTTGATCCCTCATGGTAAATCATATGACTTGTTCATTAACCTCTTCACAAACATTGCCTATCATAGGTTGTTGCATCATCAACATCATAGGTTTTCATAGGCTACTACATCATCAACATCTTTAATAATTCCTAGTTATAGAACAAGTCAATAACCACATTGGATATCACTTCATACTCACATTTCTAATAGCATATCATATTTATCCAATATTGATTATCATATATATTCCGTATCATATTCACATGCACATTCTATCAAATATTATCCCTCAATAAGTTTGCTAGTGCATACATATTCTAGATATTTTTACTCTCATATTGCGATTTCATGGCATTCCTATTCCTTACTTATTATACATAACATGTTTCTCAATCTACAAAAGTATAGAAATACAACAATATATAAGTTTAAGGAATTTTTCCTTCCAATTCCTCAACATATCATAGGACTCCACAACATAGTTGATCTACCCAATGGGCTCACTTCCATTCACACAACAGATTGTTAGTTGTGATATTTTCACCCACTTGTAGAAATACTTATTTCATTCACATAAAACTATACTTTACAAACAAAACAAAGTTTAGGGTTAGAAAAGCATCCTCATTATCACATATTCATTGTTGACCATGTGCATCGTTGCCACTGCAACAAATTTTTGGTATCCTACAACTTGTTTGATTCCTTTTCCAACTTTGGAGCTTGCTCTTCATTCCTTTTAGAGTTCTAAGCTAGGTTCCACTTTGTCTCCTATTATTTCTCACAAGATAGTTCCACACAATGGGGTGCCTCTTTCCCTTGATAACATCCCTCAAGTGAATTGAATTTCATTATTCACATTACTTAGTCTTAGAATGCTTTTAAAGTTCCTTTCATTCTTAACATCTTTATCTTGTCATACTCTATCATTTTCATTTCCTTCTGACAACATATCAAGTGTTGTAACTTGAGCTATTATACCACTTTTTAATGTACCCATCTCCCTCTATAACATATTCAAGGAGGAGGGAGCACTTATTGATCTTAAACCTTTGGGCTTACTTATTTCCATGGAAAATGTTAAGGATTCATAATTTTCTTAAAGTGTTAAAACCTTGGCAAATCTTACTAATTCTTAAATTTCCAACCATAAAATGTTGGGAAATGTTTTTCTAAAAAGATTCAAATTTCTAAGAGTTTTATATAGTTTCTTGCCAATTTTGTCGATTTTTAGAGTAAAAAAATGATCTAATGGAATTTGACAAATCAATTTAGAAAAAAAAAATTACAAATATTTTTTTGGGAGAAAAAGGTAAAAAATTAGCCCATGGGATAAATTTCACCCCTGAAATTTTTCTTGCTTATTTCCTTGTTCCATTCTAACTTAAGATTTTTAGGCACGTGCATCCCCTTCGTTACTAAACAGTACCTCAAGCAATCCATCTAGCCAAGCTTAATTATTCAAACACAATACATACCCTTGGTCCATTGGACCTCATTGAAATAAACCAGCAGGCCTAACCAAAAGATCGCATCAGATCTTTCTTCAAGATGGCCCCATTGCATAAAATTTGAACACCATGCATATCATCAAGCCTCCTTTGAATAACCCATGAGGACTATTTGAAAAAGCATCATTGGGACCTTCTTGGAGACACCCTTGATAAACCATCAATCATATTACATCTTTAAAGTAACCACAATTGACCATTGGGCCAGCTCAAAATATCATATTTCAATTATCCTCAATAGATCAGCATGCCAATTCAAAATATCCATATTCAAACCTCCTTGATAGACCATTGGACTAGATCGAAAGAACAACCTTGAGAAACCATTGATAGACCATGGAACTTCCTTGAAAGTATATCTTTTCGAATGCCCCAATGACCTATTAGGCCTCTTCAAAAGATCAATAAAAACAACTTTTAAGAGGCCTCAATGAACTATCAAGCCTCATTGAAAGATCAATAAAAACCTCTTTCAACAAGCAGGGATGAAATTTTGGGCCTCTTCAAGAGATCAACAACAACATATTTCTAAAGGCCTCGATAAACTATCAAGCCTCTTTGAAAGATGAACTCAACTTCCTTTGAAACTCCCAACAAAACATAAAGCCTCTTCAAATGAACATGTTTCTAAAGTCCCCATTGAAATACTGATCCTTTTAAAAAAATCCACCACCTTTGAAAGACAAAGAACAATATAGGACCTCTTCAAAAAATAAAACTCCTTCAAATCAAGACATAGAATAAGGACCATCAGACCACTTATGAAATGTATTCATTTGAAACGACTCAAAATACTATCAAGCCATTTTAAAAGAACATATTTCAAATGTCTCTAATAGACTATCAATATTTTCAAAAAATAATTTCCAACCACTTTCGAAAGAGTTTCCCAATAGCCCATCAAGCCACTTTTGAAGTTCTCCCCAACTTTGAAAGAAATGGGGTAAAATGCGCAGGCCCTCATTTAAAGGTAAGCACTTCAAATACTAACAAAATGGTGTTCTATCACATTCCAAGAACACTTGAAATCAAACAAAGGCCAATCGACCACTTCAAAGGAACCTTTAAAAAATAAATACAAGCAAGGGGGATAATAGTCGCCATTCGAAGTATTGCTTCAAATACACAAAGGGGCATGTACTCAATGCCATCCTCATGGGATTCAAACAACATTTGAACTTGGGTGGATTGAAGGCTCATTTGAATGACATTTCTCCATAATATTGGCATTGGTTTGCAACCACACCAACATATACAAGGGAATTCAAATTAGATCTATCCCACACCATCTAGCTTTGAATTCATTATAGGATGCATAACATAAACTCAAATGCATAATATAGATCCTAGAAAAATAAAATCTAAGGCATACAAATTTTCAGATGCATATAACCAACATGTACTACATCATATCCATGTATTCAATTACTAGATTCACACATAAAAAAAACCACATATTTACAACAAAATTAGCAGGAAACTATTATAGAGAAGGAACACTTGCCTTATAAATAAGTTGATACATGGAACCGGTTATTAGCGAGCAATTTTCCATCCAACAATCCAACAATCCTATACAAATTACACCCCCAAGATGGACTATGAGGTCACTAGGGAGAAGGAAATAGGATAGGGACACTCAAGCCACTCTCCCAACATAATTTCTCTAATTATTAGCCAACTATTTACCGCATAACTCTTTTGGTAACCTTCCAATCATGCCAACTATGGTAATCCCTCACTATCCCACAAAACATCAAGCAAATACCCTTTCTTTTCTAAACAATCCCTTAGGCATACTAGAAGGCCTTTCCTTTTTCTACTCAATAGTCCCTTAGGAAATCCTCCTCCATATTTAGCATTCTTGGTGTGTGTAGAAGGAGTCCAAACTGTTTTCTTCATGTAGGATCAACCCAACAAAGTCATCTCTTGGTTCTTGAGAACTCAATCAATAGTGAACTATAGGTAAATGGGAATGGTTCCCTGTCCAACCTAACCTCTATGCTCCTTTACATCCTTCCATCTCTCTCTCCTATATTCACAACCCTCTTCCACAATTCTACCTAACCCCTTACATGTTCAAATTACAATCTCCAGAATAACATAGCATGAGAACAAACCAACTAATCCCTCACACAGTATGGGAACACACATTATAGATATCTTCAAATGGATAGCCTAGCATAGAATGAGCTAATAGGTTAGTCCATTCGAATGCATGAAGAGAGGGTGCATGGAAAAGATATGGTTCAAATACACATGTAGTTTTAATTCACGAAGAGATGGAGTCTCTCACACTCCTCCACCCTTGTAATCAACCCCCATACTCTCATAACATAGGAAGACATACTTTCCCACTAATCACCATTTGCATTCAATGATTGGTGGTAAGGTCCTTAATAAAGCACATGGTAAATATGAAGGCTAAAAAACTTATGCAAATTTAAAAAATGTATCAACCCCTTGGACCACTTTCCTCTTCCCCTCTCATGCTCTACTCTTTTGTAGTTAACCTTAAACCTTTATGTTAATTTTGAAGTAATATTTACATTTATTGAGAATACCATGACAAGTATACCTCATGGTATATCAAAAACATATTAATAAAAAAATAAATGCCTAGAGATTCACTGGGTATTAACCTTTAGCTTTACACTAAGAATTCATACAAGATATTTACATATTTTACATATCAAGTTATTCAAATAACTTGAATCCCATTAATACAATATTTGACACATAATTTAGTCCCAAATATCCAAAAAAAGTCAAAACTAAAATATTACATATTATATTAGGGATATCATTAAAATTATTCATATGACCATATTATTAATTATATAGACTTTTAAAACATGATAATAATATAGACTTTTAAAACATGATATATGGTTTATATTTTTGTGCATATGATTTTTTTAATTATTCTCTATATTTCTATTGGTGTAAACATGTAATCTATTTGAGTATTTTGCTTATACTTTATATTTATGGTTTTAAACTTTATATTTATATATGTGTGGTTTAAAGTAAATATGTTATTATTATGTCCAATGATGACATCTTGCGACATTTTGTGTTTGCATAATGTACAAGTTAAGCGGGGGTATAACGCTGCTCTCGGATTGGTGAATTGACTATTGTATAGGCTTATCATAGCCTCGGTCTGTTTCACTAGCAGTTGTATTTACATAATTCTTTTGAGCTCATACTCAACCCTTATCAACTCCAAGACAATATGCCAAGTCCAAAGTATTTATTTTCTTACAACTTCTAAACAGAAGAAACGAATAAAAGCAAGCATTTTCATTTAAGGGAAAAGGCCACGGAAGAGTACAAAAAGGCCGCACTCTTACAATAGCCCAAAATAAATTGCATTGCAAACTAAATACTTTTTCTCGGCCTAGGGAAAAGGCCAGGAAGAATACAAAAAGGCCGCACTCTGAACATAGTCAAGAATAAATTGCATTGCAAACTAAATACTTTTTCTTTGTCTATTTTTTTTTTTTTCATAGAAAAATTCAACTTACTATTAATATGCGAAATAGTAAATAAATCCAGCTGTCAGATCATACAAATTCACACAATCCCTGTCAGATAGAGGACCAGGGATAACCGGTCAAAGTGACAGTATAGTGTCAACAACTATAACAGAATAGTCCAAAAATAATAGAGCCATATGTCCCTAAATCGTCCACAAGACAAAACAGGGATACATCCTGTAGTAGAAACAGTATCCAAATGTCACCTGAGCAAATATATACAAGCCAAAATAAATAATAAGTCTCATATACAGTCATCCACAACTGCCAGTCACCAAATGCATCAAAAACAAGTAACCATCTATGCTATAAATACCGAACAGCATCCATAAGAGGCTGTAATAAATGCCGCAAAAAGATAGTGAGTATGGATATGCGTCCAACAAGTAGTTGGACCCAGCACATTCAAGGATCTGCACATAGAACTATTAGTCATATAAGTTTAACAGTCCGCATAATACTGGAAAGAAAAAACAAAATGTGTATAAGTAATAGAGACTAGAAGCATCAAGTCCAATGTAAATGGTAAGAGCCATGGGTAAAAAGTATATCCTCCCGCCACTCCTACCACATGATGACCCCAGCCTAAGAGTTAAGAGCCCGCTTGGATAGCTTATCCGCCTCCATATTAACCTCTCTGAATACATGTTCAAAATGTATATGTTCAAATTCCAGGATAAGCTTTCGAGCCGCTTCCATCCAGTGAGAAAGAAGTAGTACATTGAGTGATGTATTGCCTCTAGCCCAAGAGATAATAGATAATGAATCACCCAATACTACAAGAGATGTGATCTTACTCAAACGGGCACAGAACAGTAAGAGCCAAAGGGCACATAATTCGCTCCTTGTATTGGTTCCAATACCCAAATTTAGCCAGATATGAATGGAGACATTGTTGGAAATGTGAATTGTTGTGCCCGCTCCACCCCTCCCATTCTGACCCACAGCAGCCCCATCAAAGAATCCACGTGGGAAAATCAGCACCGAAGGTGCAAACTGGTATTTCTTATTCAGACTATCCCTACCACCGACAGCTCCATGGATAGAGGTAAATTCTTTGTGTGCTGCAAGTGTTTTATAGCATATCCCATCACAAAAAGGAGTCATGTTTTCAAAAATAAGAGAGTTTCAAGCTTTCCATACCTCCCAGATCATATAGTATGGGAGTTCTGTACAACTAGCAGAAACACGGGACCAAGCATCGAGACATTCACATAGTGAATGATGGCTCCAATGGAATTGCACTCCAGATTTGTACGCAATTTGATTCCAAAGCTCCCGAATGAACTGACAGGAAGAGAATAGGTGATCCACTGATTCCTCCTGTGAGCAACATAGGGAGCACCATCCCGGGCCACATAACCCACGACGACATAGATTCTTCCAAGTTAGAATCTTGTTACACAACGCAAGCTAGACAAAACATTTTATCTTGAGGGGTAAGACAAGTTTCCAGATAGTTTTATCCCACCAACGAACCACAGTCTGAGTCTTAGCAAACATTGCAACGTATGCCAATTTAGCTGATACATTACCGCCAGCCACATGCCACAACCAGACTAATCTGTCCGCAGCATCAGACAATAATATTATGTAAAGCAGATTTGGCTTTCCAAATAGTAATAATATTGTATCATTTGCTTGGATATATGCGTAATTGATCTGCCATCGGCATACAATTAGCAATTCTCCTCAAGTGTCATTGCACCTAGTGCGCAACAAGTTTCTTGGATTAGAGCTTTTGCGAAATACTTTGTACATAAATATTGACAACGTGTCTTAGAGTTAATTATTTGTTAATAATACATAATAATTATATCGACAATGTGTCTTAAAGTTAAAACCTTTTTAATAATACATAATAATTATAGCGACATGAGCTTTTGGCAAGTATTTTTCACAAAAATATTATTTTGAACACTTTTAAGGATAGAGAACGTTCAAGGAAGTGAATCCACATTCAAACCCAACAATTTAACATTTGCAGTTGTCAAACTACTTCATCTAAACTTATAAACAAATTTGTTAAAACACTTATTCCAATGGTATAAACAATGAATTGAACTTATGTACCGATTCACCAATATCTGCGTTAATCCAAATTATACAGATCAGTCAATACAAAATGGAGATAAAACAATAACATACATTATTTTTGTAAAACCTAAAAATGGCTGGAAACACTCTTTGGAATGTTCTACTCTAATTTTTCAAAACATCGCTTTTTAGCATATGTTCTACTGTAAATTTTCAAAACATCGAGAACAAGAATTTTAGTATATGTTCAACTCTAATTTATGAAGACGAACTTCAAAGACTAAGCTTGCCTTAGTTACGGCTAGGTCTTTGGAGCTCGTTCTACTTTTGAACATTTAAACTTAATGTTGTTAGATTGACACAACCATGACAATCTTCGAAGACTAAGCATGCATTGGTTACGGCTAGGTCTTATTGCATCATAATATTTTCTTATGTAGTGATGCAATTTGCTAATACACTTTGCTTTGACAATTACTATGGACATTGTCACCGAATGACTCACTTTCTTATGCATCCAATTAAATATTTATATATATAAACAATTATAATCAAATATGAATCCATTTGACACTAATTATTATTTAATATAAATGAAGACCAATTTAATTTTATTAAAGTTTCAAAAAGAATGGATAATAGCAATGTATTTTCAATATTTTCTAATAATATGAAAAAGACAATTAAACATTAACTAATAAATCATTTAAATAAATATTCATTTAACAATATTTTCTAATAATATGAAAAAGACAATTAAACATTAACTAATAAATCATTTAAATAAATACTAATTTAACAATAACATTTGGTTAGTATTTTTTTAAGTAATAATATTTTATTTTATTTTTATACAATAAAAAAAATTGAGACTGCACTAATGCCAACGAATAATACGGATGTACAAAAGGAGCTTGATTTGGGTGTTTAGTTATGAGTTATTGTGTATGTTATTGAGTTATTGATTTGGGATGAGTTACACAATACATTGATTTGGGTGTTTAGTTATGAGTTACAAAGGACATTGTAACACATGTTCTAAAGGACAATATAATGGGTAGTATTGAGTGTTTTTCACATCTGTTTTTTTGGTTGCAAGATATTTGTGGGGATGTTTTTAGTGATGATAAAGAAAGAGATTTTTAATCCGGTGGTAAATAAAATGTGTTATTTTATTATTTAAAATATCATTTTCATTGTAATTTAAATGAAGAAAAATAAAAATAAAAATGAATTATTTTGGTGGTAACTTGGATTATTATTTGAGTGGTATTTCTCTAAAATATTTAAGTGTCATTTTTAATGGATTATCAATGAACAAGAAGAATTTAAAATTGGTTAGTAAATGAGATCCATTCTTCTTCTAAAATGCAATGGTAGTTACAATAATAATAATAATAATAATTATTATTATTATTGTTATTAAAGCCATGGTCTAGCTAGACACCAAATTGATGTATGAGACCCTCTTGTTTGTGGGGCAAGGGAGTTGTCCATTTGGGATTTGATTACTAAAGTCTGTGCAGGTGTACATACCCTACCCCCTTACATATTTGAAACTTAGTGCCTTAATCTACCATGGTGTGGGAGGACTAGAAAACCATTGAAGTTGGTAATAATCAATATATTTGACTTGATGACATCGCACATCACTTTCTTACTAGGTGCAAGTATATCTTTTCACATGTCGAGTTCATACAATGAGGTTAGGATGTAAATCTGCTCGAGGAATGGCCAATTAATCTCTATCATATCTAGTGAATGGGTTTGTTGCTGAATAAGATCTAAGACAACATGCAATTTAGAACACACAAATTTGATCTTGTTTTTCAATATATATTCTTAACTTTCTTTGATAATTTTGAACAAAAAAGTTACACTGAGTGGTTGTGTCATCCACAAAGCACAAGAAGATATTAACGACTTCATTGAAAACATTATATATCTAGCCTAATTTAATATTAAATAGAATTGTGATTCTATAATTGTCTTGAGTGTCTAGATGCATGGCCATTGTAGTAGTGGCAAGGGACATCTAAATGTTCCTGTAACTTTGAGGGTTGGCACACATCATAGTGAAAACAAGTTCTTCCTATACCTTGCAGGTTGAGATGGGGAAAACAAAAAGGAAGTACATGCAAAACAATAATACTCCTATATTTTGGGCAAATGAATGAGTAATGGTCCTATAATCCATAAAAGATGCAAACAATGCAACACAAGTATTTGCACAAACAACTAATTGTAGTATGACCCCATATACCACATTCAAAGCATCACAACATTTGGCACGATCCTGATTTTGAATTTAGTTTGGTTCTAAGTTGTGTTCCAAGGTTGTGTTTGCATCACATAGATATTGGCATGATAAGACATGGTGACATTGTGGTATCCAAGTCCCAAGTGTGATCACTTGGGTTGGGGTTGAGGTAGCACAAAGCACTCATGAGGTGAGTTGGAATTCATGAGAGATATTTTGTTTGGGGAAGGTTATTGTGTGAGGGCAAAGAGGATAATAATGATAATAAAGGGTGGCATAGGTGGCAACTAAAGAAGGGCTAAGAGGTTTATTGCAAATTTTATGATCATGATTAGGCATCCTTGTGCATGAAAGCATGTAATAGTTGTGTTTACCATGCCTCTATGTAATATGAATAAAGACAAAAGTTTCAAGTGATTTTGGACCAGGTACTTGGTTATCAATGGAGCACAAATTTCCAAGTTATGTAGTGAACACTCAAATTGTAAATTATCCTACTTACATTATTGACGAAATATATTTTGTGTCTTCTACAGAGTGAGTTGGATAAATTGTCGTTATAGTACTTTAAATTTTTTGACACATAAGGAAGGTTTATGGATTGATGTATCAATATCCAACACTCCATCAAAACATTGGGCTATCAATCATATATTTTCCTAGTGTGTGCTTGGTTTTAGATATTTTATTGTGAGGACGATCATAAGGGAGAAGGAATACATAAACAACTAAATGCATTGATTTTCATAAATATCCATAATGCTTCTTCCAAATACATCTCTCAATTGTCAATTAAAATCACTTAGCAACTCACTATGTTTTAATGAATATATGTGAGTACTATGGGAGTCCTGGTAGAGTGTTGTACCATCTCACTCCATTCCACTAAAATAGTTCTTAACTTCCTAAAAGGCATGGGAGGTAGAATGGTGAAGAAAATGATTTCATAGCATTCTATTAAAATAAGAAATTTTGATTTCATCGATGACAACTCCTAGTAGAAGAATATCCAAATAATTAATGTGATTGTGTTTATCAAACTATTTGTTGTAGGTTCAAACATGTGTAATTGAGATGTTGTTCACGCCAATTGTTGGGGTAGTCAAGACTAGAGCTATGTTGGAACTAGAATTGGATTATCTAATTGACCATGGGGATACTAGACTAGAATTTTCTCTGCTAAAATAACAATCACAAAGGTGAGCATGTCTCCAAACTCAAGATTTAAACATCTTCTATTGCGATAAGATAAATTTGTGACTTGTTCTTCTACAACTACTTGTAAATCCTTTATAGTATTTGTCCACTAAATTAGGGTGAACATATTTAGACTTGTGCATGGATAATGTCATGTCCCAAATTTGGAATTGGGTCACAATGGCCTAATCACATTATCCATATTCATTAGAGTTTGTAAAATTGATGTTAAGGGTCAAATAATTGCCAAGGAGGAAAATTACTAGTTTCCTAGGTTTGGGGTGGAAGCTTTGGGATTTGGAATAAGGGGGATGATAAATGATGTTTAGACATTAGAAGGGTTCAAGTATTTAATAAATAGAGTGAATAAAGAAATTCAAGAGAAATCCTAGGTGACAAATGGTTTTGGAGACATATGGAGGATGTGGGACCCACACTAGCTTGATTTTTCATAATACATGGTATCTCTCTTTTGCAAATTCGAATTAATGGGAATGTGAACACTCTTGGGTGAGTTGGTAAGTCATAACACATGTCATTGAGCATCTTAGGTCGAATTGGGAAGGATTGGTAACCTCCATGGAAGATAAAGAGTCAAAGTGGAAGTTTGTGGACACTTGGGCTAGATTCCCTAGCCCCTATGACACCAATGATGGAGCATCTATGACAACTATGACAAATTGCAGACCTGACCTCTGACATCTGACCACTATGACATGTCAGCCCCAAAAATAGGCTCAAGGAAGGCGAATTTGGGAGTTGGAGAAGCCAAAGAGACTCAAAATCGAATTTGGGAGAAGATGGAAGGTTGGAACTAGGAGACAAGTGGCAAATGTGGAATATTTCCTACATGAAAATCTATTGAATCTATTGAGAGGATTTCGACCCTTAGAAGGATAATGTTGGTTATAAAATGTAGAAATGAAGTATGAGAATGGCTTTTGATCATTTGTAGAATTTGCAAGTGCATTTGTGAAGAGGGAGAGCTAGTGGATGACTAGTTTCTTGCCTTAGCCAATTTCGAGGGTGAAAGATTCCTATCCAAGTTGGCAATTGGAAAGACCATTCAGACCTTTCATTTGGAGATTTAATGGAGTCTTTATTTGCAGGTGTAAGCTATAGGGAAGCTCATGGTTTCTTCTATTGCAGCTCACTCCTTCAACCATTTCCAGTTTTGATGGCATATTCTTGATCCTTGAGGGAGGGCGTTTTTGGTGAGCTATTTTACTCTTTGGGGGAGCTTCTAATGCCCCATTTCTTTTTTAATATGAAGTAAATACTTTTTTATTCATCTCCAGAAAATTTCAGGTCGAAATTCCAAGTAGAAATGTATAAATCTCATTTTTAATGGAAGAACAATGCCATTTCCCCACTACCTTGTTGTGAACCAATGTATTGATGATGATTTCGAATGAATGGATGATTCTTTGATGCATTTGTGATTAATGGACTGCCATGGATGTATTTTACAAGTTTCATGTACTGTACTTGAGCATTTGAAGTATTTTTAGTCAGTTTAATTGCATTGGGAGAAGAAATAGTGCCATTTCCCCAAGGGTTGAATTGGTGATTTTTGCAGTTGAATGGGAGAGGGTGAGAACAGTTGTAATAAACCATTAATGGTTCATATGAGACCTTAATAACATACTTAACACATTACATACCTCTTTTCATAAATTTGAGTGGGTTTGGAGGCATTTGGGAAGCCATTTTCAGTACTTACCTCAGGGGGATTTGAACCCCAAATTACTAGTAAAATTGCATACTTGGTCCAAAATCTTAAGAGAGTTTGCAGAGGTCTTTTGGTGGCCATATGTTATCCCTGAACATCATATTCAATTCCTAGTATCATTCATAAACATTCCTTGAAGATTTGAAGGCATTTGGAGTCAATTTGAGACCTAGAGACCAATACTAGTCAAAGGGAAATCACTAGTAAAGTTACCTACATTGACCAGAATTGAAAGAGTATTTGCAGAAGTGTTTTAAAGGTACAAAGGCATCCCTGAAACACATATTTATGTTCTAATATCATTCATATACCTTCTCAGAATATTTGGGATCATTTGGGGCAAATTTGGGACCTAGAGATCGAAACTAGTCAAAGGTCGAACCAAGGAAAAAAGTGGAAAATTGCAATTTTAATAAAATTCCTAACAAGGGACATTACATATAAGCAATCATGGAACTATTCTCATAGTGCAAAGTTAAACTTTACATTAGGGTTTGGCATGTGCAAGAAGCACTTACCAACTTATCCTCACGGTTGGTGGCAAAGAGAAAATCATAGACTTTATGGGTGGCAACCACCATGATTAAGTATGTAGACCTAAACAGTGCATTATACAATGTGTTTTGGGAAACAAAACTATGCTTAATGTTCTATATCTTATTAATCAATCTATATTTAAGAATGCATTCAACTAAGTGTAGTAAATCAAAACATATTACATAACTCATAACTATATTTGTGCACTAAACCAGAAAAATAAAAAAAATTATTATGTTGGTCATATAAGCTAAATACCAAATAGAGGCATGACACATATGTCTAGTTATAAGGAAAATAAAAGATCTTATTCCAATCTAGAGTATAAGACAATAAATACAAAGCTCTCATGTGTTTGCAGATTATAAATACATTTTCAATTAACCAAAGTCACCTTATTTGGGTCCACTAGTTAGCCCAAAAATACACATGAGTACATAATCATCCTACAGTAGCACATATGGCACACATAAATATATTAAAATGCATGAAATATTTCATAGATCAAGGGCACAAAGGACTTCCAATGCGAGCACATATCATTACTCAACAATTAATTACAATAATGCTAACCTAACAATGGCTATTACTCCTTCCCCATATTAACTGCATAATGACCAACATATACAACATTAATCCTGCTTAGAGACTACACAAAAACATATTCAGTGTTCCACCAAGATGATGTTGTTGAGTCAAGTTTTCATGTGTACATTTCACTCCTGCCATGTAACTATCCTTGACACCCTACACCTTTGTCCAACACATGTACCTATATAGTATATCCCTTGTTCATGCTATGTGAAAGCAGGGTACCTTATTCCCACAATATATCCAACCTTCTCTTATTTTATTCCATCAACAATCTTGATCCAACCACAACTCAACATCCCTTTGATGAACATCAAAATAATTATGACCGTTCCTAATGTAGTGTATGCGTCTTCTATCTTAGAGTGTTAGCCTTATCATCCTTGGCAACATCTCTTCATTCGTATTCATTCTTTTGAGAAACACATGATAACAATGTTCTTATCTGCATTATATCTCACATGTGAAATCTAGTGCAATTTGCAAATGTTTCCATCAATGATTTCCAATTTAGTTCATCACTATCTGACTTCCATCAAATAATCAAACACATTACAATAATCTTTCCATCAATGTCTAAGTCACTTTGTCACCAAACACTATTATCTATGCAAAGAAAATGCCACCAAACACTATCATCTATGTAATGAAAAAGAAAATGTTACCAAAACACTATTGTCCACTTATCATATGTTCTAACTACTTTTTAACTTAGTACATCATTATCTAAATTTCATCACACAACCAAACACATTAGGGTATCCATGCCAACCTCGCTTATCAAATGTCTAAGTTCCTATATACAATGCAAAGAAAATGTCACCAAATATTGTTTATCTATAAAATACAAAGAAAAAGTTACCAAATACTCTTATCCTTCACTCATTATATGTGAATCCCTCTACCTCAAGTAATCTTTTCACGATACATAAGACCTAGATTCCTCTATATAGCCAATGGGCCTATTTAAAGCCTTTTCAACAATAGCATAGACATTTTATGTAGCCAATGCATATATTAAAGAGCTCTCTTAAAAAATAAATTATTCACAATAGCTAAGGCCTAGATCATTTCATTGATGATGAAGGTTCAATTCCCATGAGGATATCCAACCCATGAGGTTGCCATGGGAGCATCTAGTGGTAGTTGTCAAACATGTCAGGATTGCATTGCAATACTTATACAAATAAAAGTGGATCAAAATCCCACCCTTTTATGATTCTTAAGACTGAAAACGATTAGTTACATAGATGACCAAAATTTAAGTCAAAGGGTAATAACAGTTCAAGAGGTTATATGTCATCCTTCCCATCCAAGTTCCAAAACCCACGACATGTGGCATGAACTAACAAGTTGAAAGGGTAGGTGACCCTATGATAAAGAATATCCTACAATGTCTCAAGGTGTCTCTTGACCTAGGCCTCCCCCAGGTCACTATGCCCAATGATTGATCCCCCTAGTCCACAAGAAAAAATAAAAATAAAGGCTAGACCCCTCTTTATAGTTGTTGTTTATATCCTAAGAGGTATAGTGGGAGCACGTTGGTTTGATGTGATCTCTTTGAGGTCACTATGGCCAGCTACCACCCACTAATCCAAAATTTAAAAAAAAACAACAAAAACAGAAAAAGCTAAAGGGTAACTCCTTTCCCGAGTTAAGGAACCTATTTAAATCTCCCTTACAAAGTACTGTAACATCCCCACCCATCTATCCAATGCATGGAAGGGAAGATGGCACTAAAATCTGGGCTTTTAGAACAACTTAGTCAAATTCATAATGAATAAAGGATAAGGCATTACAGTGAAATGCATAGGTGTGCAGATGTAAATCAATTGAACATGCACAGCAGAATAAAACATCATCCACACACATTTCATACTCATCCAACATATAAAAATAACCATCAAATTAAACACTTGCAGAAGTAAACACAATAAAATACTCATCTTGATGTAATGCTGACCCAAGAAACTAGCTATGTCGCTGCAGCGTTCCACCCAACCATAGGTCTCTGCCCAGCCTATATTCTTTAAGCACTCAGAGACCACCCCCGAGCTGGGCATAATATCTACAAGGAAAAGGGGGCTCTCAAGCTTCAACACATCCCAAAGCAATGAATACCCAACTCAACCCCATAATTCTCTTGCACACAAAACTCAAATATGGGCTTGGAAACACACTTTCAGCAATGGGACTTAGAAGCTAGATGGACATGGGTTTTCCCAAAAACGTGGACACACCAAAAACGGATTTGTGAGAGGGAAAATCGACCATAGGGAAGAAAACGATTTCTCCCACAGATATACAAGCAATCAGTGAGCCAAAACAGCCTCTATGGTCCCCAAATCGATTTCCCTTTCTTCCCCACTGTTATACAACACAAAAACGTCCTTCCCAGCTAGGAGAATGAAGGAAAACACAGCAAAACCATGGAGGAAAACACCCAGGTAGCTCCAAACTCGTGAGAGAGCAAAATTGATGGATGAATAATGGCTTGGGGAGCAATTCATGGCTCTTTTCTTGCCCAAGAAGCCAAACACAATTTTCCATGAAGGGTGGCTTGCCCATACCCGAATTTGGACAGCCATACCTCTCCATTCCCCAAGGCATTAACTACTTCAACCAACTCTTGGGAGAGTAAATGATTGGGTACAAAAGTCAGCATGGGTAGTTGAGGGTTGATGGGTTCTCTCATTGACACTTGGCTTGACTTTATTGGCTCAAGGGTTTGAATATTTCCCTCCCAATTTCCTTATAAACATCATGCCCCCATCTCTTGTTGCATTGCATAGTTAGTTGTGGGCATTTATATTAAAATACATATTTACAATCCCCATGGTTCACTAGCACATGGGTAGTATAATATCCAATACTTGCCTCTTCAAGGTCGAGCATTCACTAGCACGGCCTTGGCCTTGAGCTCCACACTAGGAATCATACATAATAAGCATACAATATTTACATTATAGCCCAAAATATTCCAAGGGTCAAAGTGGAGACATTACAAATACAACATGATGCATAACAAAGTAGTGAGTTAATAAATGAATAAACACATTTCTATGTAGTTAAATAAAATTCCACCTTTTTTTAAATTAAAATCATCTTTAATTATTTAAAAATTTAAAAACAAAATTCCATAATAAAAATTCTCATTAATCAAATAAAATTATGAGTCTGACTTTCAACAAAATTCGTATGTAAATAAAATTATAAGTCTGACTCTCAACAAAATTCGTATGTGCAATTTTTTTCAAAAAAATCTGAAAAAAAAATCCATACACATTATGATGAGTCATTATTAAAAAAATATCATGAATAAAATATGAGTAAAGTTATATGATGAGTCATTATTAAAAAAATATCATGAATAAAATATACGAGTAAAGTTATTTTTTATTTGGCACTTTTTTAAAAACCAATTGAACCCCATTTCTAGAACTATTTTATTTTTAATTGAAATAATAACCCAGCTCCAAGGAATTTCTTCATTAAATTATTGCTATTGCTGTGTATGAACTTGTCTGCTCTGTAAACCAAATGAATCCAGATTGAACTTAATTTTTAAAGAATATTTCATTTTAATTGAATTAATCACCCAGCTTCTATGGATTCTTTTTAATTGAATAAATGCTTTGTATGAACGTGTCTGCTTTCACCTTTTATGTATTTTTTATTATTGCAGTGTATGAACTCGTCTGCTCTGTAAACCAAATGAATCCAGATTGAACCTAGTTTTTAAAGAGATTTCATTTTAATTGAATTAATCACCCAGCTTCTATGGATTCTTATGGATTCTTTTTAATTGAATAAATGCTTTGTATGAACTTGTCTGCTTTCACCTTCTATGTATTTTTTTTTAAAGAATAAATGCTTTGTATGAACTTGTCTGCTTTGTAAACCAACTGCTCGGAAATAAAAGAAATGGTTTGTATTGCAATGGTTCCAGCAAATGAGTGTGTCAAACTTCAAAGATGAATTATGATTGAATATGTTCAAACTGATATATTTGATGTGAGATACAGATAAATATTAAATGTTGGCATAAAAACCTAGTGGTCCTGAGAACAGTGTGTGGAGATAAATCTCATCTAAGGTCTACCGTTGTTTCAGTAAATGGTCCTATCAGAAACAAGTTTTGTCACTCAATAGCTGAAAGAATTGCAGAGAACGTACAAACAACTATAATTTACAATGAGGAACAGATGACAACAGCAGTGTGCCAAGATTCAGATTATTATCCCCTGATTTGGAAAGAGAATGGGACAAAATGCATTTGTTAGTTATTGAAAATTTGAAAAATCTTCTCCATTAGGCCACAGGCCAATCATAATTCTCTGATATTCGTACATCTTCAAATATTAGGCAGAACTCTTGCCTAAGATTATGGGTGGTTTCACATAATAAATAGCTAATGCTACAAGTTACAACAGCGCTTGTTTGCAAGCAAATTCTCTTTTGAGGACTATATTGCATCAGCATATTGAGCAGTGACATTCTAGTTTGCTTTCTAAGGTATATGATCCACACCTCGATATTTTATATAAAATTAAAGCAATATGTCAGCCTTATACAGAAATTTTCATCTCAACAAAAATTAGGATAAAAATTAGGATAACTTGGAACTGCAAGGTGGAGGATAAATTTGTAGTAATCCTCAATTGATACAGATAACATTTCTCCTTGATCAGAAGGCATCGTTCTTTCTTTAATGATAATGCGTTGAAGATTGTGGGTTGAGCCCCTGAAATGATGCATAAGAACTAAACCAAGAGCATCAAAGATGCAGAAGATATCATAGTTAAGAGAAATACTCCAAATCTCCAGGCCTTTTGATCTCCAGAGGTCCCTGCTGCACTCTATACATTGAGCCATAAAATGTAGCATCAGATAGAGGATAAAACATATTTCTCTGTTATATTTAAAGATAGTATTATACAGCAAACCAACTGAATTCCTCCTTTCTGATATGACATGATATAGCTTGATTTCAAATTTAGTTGAAAGAAAACCCTTGTAGCATGAGATCAGAGCAAGTTCAGATAGAAGAGCGCTAGGCCCCAACAAACAAATTAATAACTATGGTTTCTTACCATATCTTCACTTGGACTGACAGGTGGCAATAAGCTGCTAGCATCTGCTCCAACTTGTGAGAGAGGCTCAGGACTACTGGTAATGAAAGGGCTGTTGGTTGGAGATGAAACTGGAGAGCCAAATGATAATGAGGGCGAAGGGCTTCCCGAATTTGGTGAAGGCACTGCAGTGGGGACTAGAACATGATTAGGTGATGATGCCTTACGAAGAGGCGCTGAAGATGGACTTGGAGCTGGTGTGAAGTCTGATGTTGGACCCAAGGACGGAGACAAAGAGGGTACATAAGTGATCGTTGGGTTCTGTTCAGGAGATGGGGGCAACAGGGGACTGTTGGGTGTGCTAGAAGGAGTAAAAATAGGCAGAGACATAGGACTGCTGGGTGTGCTAGAAGGAGGAAAACCAGGCAGAGAGATAGGACTGCTGGGTGTGCTAGAAGGAGGAAAAATGGGCAAAGGTGTAAGCCTAGATGATGGGGAGACACTTGGATAAGACAGTAGAGGGGCAAGAGAAGGAGAAACCAATGGACTCTGCATGCCAGACTTTGCTGATACTCTGATTGTTACCTTCTGGCCTGCTTCACAATGCGTGATAGCACCTTCTATTGACCCATTACAAGAAAAATAGTACACACCTTGCTTTGAAGGAATCCACTGCCAAAAGCAACACAATGACATATTACAATTTATAATATCCACATTCTTAAGAAATAATGATGACTTTTACTCGATCTGATCTAGCCTGCAAACAAAAACAGTTGAATGCCTTGAAGGGGCAACAACCAGCACTTTATTTTTCATGAGTGACATAAATGTAAAATTTGAACTGCTCAATCCTCTTGGGATAAAGCAGCTTCGACTAGGCAAGGGAGTTTGCACTACACATAATACCATAGATCTACTATGATACCGCAGGATGTGAGTTCAAACACTGGAAATCTGAACCGACTATCAGTATAGGATCCTGCTACTAAATTTTGATGGGCAGACTGAAGTTAATAAATATAAATATAAACCAACATATAGGTCAGTCCCTTCAAGTGGAAATCCACTACCAATCTGGGAAATCTATGACATTATGCTGGAAAAGATGAAGCTAAGCATCATATGAACAGATTCCTATATTTATACCCAAACAAAACGAAAAACATATGCCCTGGATGCTATTATATAAGAGTCCAGTACACCAAACCATCCAAGTGCCTGAAGCACATTTCAATTTTTAAGTAAATTAAACCTCCAAGACATATAATCCTTCAAACAAAATGCCTTGAACTTTTTCTGTGCTTGAGAGCAGTCTATACCATACCGTGAATGATCCAGATTTTCCATCGTCTAACACAATGGAGTCTGTGAAATTGCAGTAAGCGAAGGCCTTTTTAGTGGGCAGCATGTACACATCGTGAAAAATTGGTTGATACTTGAAAACTGTTAGAAAAAAGAAACGCCATTTAGAATATATTAGCCAGCATTATACCCACATGAACCCACATAAATAATATATATATGCATTTCTTCACATACCAAGGGAATCTCCTGTTTGAATTTTTTGTGCAGAAGCCCAGGAAGCATAATCAGGTGCAGCTAACAATGAGTCATCGAAATTGGTCCATCCCGCTGACCCTCCCACAATGACTGTTTTGGCATCTGCTGTCTGCCATGACCAGAAGCTGAGCGCAATGCAAGCTGTGACTGCAAATGCAAATGGGAAGCACTGCCCCATAGTTAATACCAATTTCAATTAGATAAGATGAAGAATTCTCCCTTGGAAAATCAGTATCCAAATAGCAAACAAATAGATATAACATTCACAGTTGGAACTGCCCAGTGCCCACAATGAAAACATTCATCTAGATATATAGACAACATATATCTAACAGCTCTTGCAGCGTTCTTTACAGCAAAATATACGTTGGCCTAGCGGTGACTGTACTGAGTGGGATTCAGATGGAAAGCGAATGAAGTGCGCTATTAACGTTGCCAAATGTACGTTGGGAGGCTGTAAGTATTGCTCATTATTAAAAACGTCGATTATCTACACCTGTATCAACAAAGAATTCAATGCTCCACCTGCTTCACTTACACAGGACACTTTCCATTCTCATGTCAGACAAAAAATTCTGTGCTGGAGATAAAGTTACCTGTGGCGCACTACTCTTCAGGCATAATTTGGGGTCAATAATTCATAGTTTCACTCTCTAGTTCGGGCAACTAAAGATCATTCTAACCAGCGGTGTTTATTAAGTTCACATGAAAAATTATGTGAAAAAAAAGCGAGTGGGCAGAGGAAAAAAAGAAATTAAGTTGAGAAGAATTATGTCAAAAAACAGAAAACGACTGAGAAAAACGAAAAAAAACCAAAAGGAAAGGAGATGTTATTTATGAGAGAAGCATTTTATCATTGGTCATTATTTCACATTTCACATAAATGCATGTAATAAAAGATCTAACAGCAAATATAAAGGAGTACGTAAATAAAGTTTATTGATTTCCGAAAATAACCTTTTATACTATTATGAGAAAGAAGTTTGACAAAAATCAGGGTTTATGATGGTTGGAGTTTTATAATATTTAGGTTATGTGTAGGTAAAGCTGTAAATGGTTATTTAGAAAACTTCCCCAATGTTATTGGGTTGAAACATGGTTACCTTTCTCTTCTACAATGTTTAGTCTTTAATACATATTAAGTTAGAGGAATGGAATTGTCACGTCCTCTCCCATCATTCCAAACCATAGAGGGAACATGATTGTAACATGAGGGTGTCTGATTCTTCCCCAAAGCTATAGCACAGATTTCATATCAACCATATTAAGACAATCATTTCAATCCATTAACATGAATAATTATCATTCAGAATTAACACTTTGCAGAACACAGAATGCGTATAATTTAAACCACAGAGAACACTTATCTTTGAGATGAAGTTGTTCCAACAACTGGCTATGTGAGAGCAACGTTCCACCCAACCATAGATCTTTGTCCAGCCTATATTCTTTCAGTTGAGAGATCACCCCCGAGCTGGGTTGTGTATCCACTAAGGAGGAACTAAACAGGCTCACTCACAGCTTTCACTCACACAGTCATGCTAAACCAACACACAGTTGGGTTTATCAAGCATGCAATAAGCAAAGGAGGAGGATGCTATGCCAGTGAGCTCAACCACAGAGCTACAGGCATCTCAAATGAACTCAACAGTCATGGCACCCACAATACCTACCTCAAACAACACAAGGAAGGTCCCCTTCTCTGCTGCACAGTTCCTCAGGCGTCCCTTCCCTCCAGTGCTATTCAGGGTGGGCATAAAAAGGTCCAGCTGCTAATTCCTTGAGATTCTAGCCTTCATTGGGTTTATCAAGCAAACCCAACCTCTGTTCAATCATTCACACTTGGATTTCTCACAATTCTGTCAGCAAATAACTCAATCCCTTCATTGGATTTCTGGGCTATAGAAACTGCATTTTCCAATGGATTTCGGGGTATCTAATACTCTCAATTTCACCCCAAGGTTCATATCTATGGATCCCCCATTGGATTTTGTTGTCAAAACCAAATTCAGGGCGTTTATAGCACTTCAAAACGTGGGTTCTTGCAAAGTTGTGATTTCTGGGTTTTCTCACTGCTGGGCATGTGTAATGGATGAAAACTCATGCTGGGGTGTTCCACAATGGAATGGGAATGAGGAAGAACCAATTCCCATGAGCTAGGGTGACTTGTGGT
The DNA here is from genome assembly GCA_027924585.1 of Larix kaempferi. Lineage (NCBI taxonomy): Eukaryota > Viridiplantae > Streptophyta > Pinopsida > Pinales > Pinaceae > Larix > Larix kaempferi. Next base: position 18,755,089 of record BSBM01000769.1, read on the forward strand.
ACAAGGAAAACAGAGCCCATACTTGCCATACAAATTTATGGGCTGCCCATGCTCCATTGAAGCCATGGACAGATTTTTCAACAACTTTCTTACAACTAAATTAAATGTCGGCAAGGAAAGTCAAATGGGCTCTCAAGATGACATTTGGCCGCCTATGGTTCAATCCCACAGCCCCCTCACCACTCCCTAGTGGAATACACATGGCCCCTTCTCATTAGTTGCTTCCATAGCCAGTTTTCGTATTTTATTGAAATATTAATATTTACATCAAATTACAATATTTCATGGCTTAATAGCACATGGGTAGTAAAATATCAACTACTTGCATTTCTAAATAAAATCCGAGCATACACTAGCGGGGCCTTGGCCTTGAGCTCGATGCTAGGAAAACATACGTCGCATGTACAAAATATTTACATAAAAGCCAATATACCATAAGGGTCAAAATTGGGGTATTATAGGAATACTTAATCGGGTTAGGTAACAATCTCATACTTCATCAGGTCAGATAAGTCAGAGGAATGGAAGACTTAATCGGGTCAGATAAGTTGCTTTGGTCATGGAATACTTTGTCGGGTTAGGTAATGAGACATGGTCTCATATGCTTATGATTTGATTTCTCCTGATTCTGAGAACATCTCTGATAATTGGTGGCATAAAATGATATGGTGTTTGTAGGCTCCTTTGAAAATTGCTCAATGCTCATTTTCAAATGCTCTATGGCAGGAAATTTTAAGAGGTTAGCAGTCCTCTCTTCCCTACGCTAGAAACAGTTTTGTACAGTGCCTCTCTTGATGGATTATGTTAGCAGGTGCATTAAAAAACCTTCCTTTATTCAAAATCTGGAATATTTGGCTTTCTAGGAATCTACTCATATTTGAAAATCAAAAGCGAAATCTATTCTTAATTTTTACCAAGATCATTGGTGTTTACAAAGAACATTATTTAAAAACTCCTTGACCTAAACCTCGACATATTAGAATGCCAAATATTATAAATTCCTTCCCAATGGGTTTCTTTGATGGAGCATAATAGGCGGTCTTTATGTAGCAGGGTTTGTTTTGAAATTAAATATATCAATGAACATCATTTTCAGTGTTGGATGTCATGTGGAATGGGTACAAACTCCATGGTGGAACTCATTGCTCTCTGGGGTCTTCTTTTCTTTGCTTCCATGTATAACATTGTTGATATTCAAATTTTGGGAGACTCACAGGAAATCATTGATTGGGCTTCAAGTTGCTCTCTACATGCTATTGCCCTTGAAGATTGGAAATGTGCAGGATTCGTGAGCTATTGTTATCCTTTCAGTCATCTACATACAAACACATCTTCAAACAACTAAACACCAAAGCAGACCTTATGTCAAAGATAGTTGTTGGAAAAATTGAAGGATTGCTACATTTCAAAGAGTACAAAGAAAATTCGAGGATTGCAGTTGGTACTCTTCACGCATATGGGGACTTTTAATCATAGACATTAATATAATTCTCATCCCCATATTTTTTGCTTTTTGATATATAATATTGTTGAAAAACTTTTGTATTCTTGAAGTCGGAATAATACTGTGAACTCTTCATGCTATATCATTGTTTTTTCATTTATGTGTATGATCTATACATATATATGTGAATTAGTAAAGGGCTATTATTCCCGTGAAATCTTGATAAGGATATAGCTATGTAAATGTATAGTCACATTATCATATGCAATCTTGGATAGCGGTTTTCTCTTTCAAAATAGAGGCTATACAACCTCTATGGTATTTGTAGAAGTTGTCTTTAATTTTAATTTCTCATGAATATCAAGCAACAAATTTTTTTCTTGTTGAAAAAAAAAGTTATGGCTACACATAAAAGGTGGAGAAGGGATGAACATAAGGAAGATTATCATGAAGTTCATCTTGTATGTAGTTGACGTGATACTAACAATTAGGATACTATAATGATGTAATATCATTTAGAGGCAAGTCCTTTTGGATGGAGGTCGGGATGAACATGAACATGAACAACACTAAAACAATGGTCACTTAAAAAAGATCAAAATAATCACAAATCAATGTTGGAACTTGGTGGTGAGGCACTAAAGTTAATCCATAACTATTAATATTTGCGACTAGATTTCAATGAAAAGCTAAAGTGAGACAAATGCACAAGGAAAACACTACAAGGAGGGTGAAAATCATTGAGTCTTCTACAAAATAGACGTAGGAAAACACAATTTGTTATTGGCAAATCCATTGCTCCCTCTTTTAAATACTCATAACTCCACTACTCTTTTATGGATGTGAAGTATAGGAACCGAGTATATCTAGAAATAAATGAAGTGAGTACAAAAACCCCTAATAGCACGTTGTCTATGAGTAAAAAGAACACCCCTTTGAGATGCTCCTAGTTGAAAGGAGACTATACACAATAGTATTGGAGGCACAAACAAAATTGATTTTGCATAGACAAAAAATGACGTCCCAACAATGAATTAAAAGTGAGGAAGAAAACATCACAATTAAATGTAGCAAATGGTTTAAAGAGTGGGATATAGAAGAAAAAATGTGCCCAATAGATAAAATACATTGAAAAGTCATGTACAAGAATGTTATAGGAAGGGAAAAGCAAGAAAAACTACCAAAAGAAGACAACAATACTACATAAAAAACTTCAACAGATAAGGGGGAGATTAAAGTGCAAAACTACTTGAAGCCTAACATCCCTTAGCGTGAAAAATAGATAATGACACAACTAAGAACCAACCATACATGGGTTGATGCTTGAAACAAAAAGATGGGAACATCCCAAGGAGTCACGAGAGGAAAGGTTATACTAAGTATATGGAAATATAGAAGTACACATTGAGCAACAAATTCTCTTACATAGCATTGCGTAGTTGCAAAGTAAGTTGAATTTCAATATCAAACATTGAGAATTAACATCTTAGGATGATATAATGAGAGGTACACTAAGGAAGGCAAATGGTTGAGAATAAAGTCAATGGGGTAGAAAACCCCTAATGTAGAGTAAATGAGACCATGTACTCAATTGAGTTTGGACTTGCCATTATACCACTAGCTCAAATTGTCATAATTTTTTCATTTATTCTCTTGAAAAATAACACAATATAAATTTTATTGTCCAACATAATTATTTAATATTCTAAACAATTTAATAAAATTCGTATATGTATTTATATTCCTTAACATTATCTAAATTATATATCTCTATTGGTATAACTATTTGAATAGCATTGCACCATTCACTTTAGTTGTCATTATTTCTTTCTTTATTTTTTATTCTCAGGAAAAGACCACATAATGTAAAATTTCTTGTCCAATATAATAAAAAACTTGTGAGCAATGTAAAAAATTATTTACATATAATAAATTTTCTTGTATAATATAATCAAACACTTTAGTTGTCATTATTTCTTTCTTTATTTTTTATTCTTGGGAAAAGACCACATAATGTAAAATTTCTTGTCCGATATAATCAAAAAACTTGTGAGCAATGTAAAAAATTATTTACATATGATAAATTTTCTTGTCTAATATAATCAAAATATGGTGAACAATGTAAAAAGTTGTTTACATATGACATTGTTTAAATTATATATTTATATTGATATAATTTATTTTAATTGTCAACATAACTCAGAATTTTTAATAAAGGTTTTTGGACTTTGATGGATAAGGTTAATGTTTACTCTATAAAAGATAAGGTATGTTAATATAACTCAGAATTTTTAATAAAGGTTTTTGGACTTTGATGGATAAGGTTCATGTTTACTCTATAAAAGATAAGGTATGTTAATAGGACATTATGTTAAGAATTTTTAATAAAGGTTTTTGGACTTTGATGGATAAGGTTCATGTTTACTTTATAAAAGATAAAGTATGTTAATAGGACATTATGTTAAAAAAAAGAGTTTAATATTGTGATTGGATTCAAAATGTTTATGAAATTAAATTAAATTAAAAAATGAAATTTTATAGTATAAATATTATTTCAAAATATTATAAAATAAGCTTAATTATTATTTTTATTATTATTCTTTCTCATATAAACATAAACTATATAAAGAAAGCAAAAGACCAAACAAGCGCTATTATATCACAACAAGCCAATCAATGTATTCGTAGAAAGCTACTAACTTTATAGACACCCTCATTCACATAGGATTTATAATATATTGAGATTTACATACTACCACAAATACTCCCATAAACAAAAATATCAATTAAAAACTTCGATAATATCTTATTAACAACAATCTCTATCTTAAACTCTCCATTAACATTTATTGACCATTATGAGATAGTATATTTTATATAAACCAAATCTTTGTACATTCAAAAATTGATTTTGAACTGTCCCCGTTGATGTGATGGTACCATGTTTCAAAAACATATTAATATTGTTAACCATTTTGATACCATACTTATTTGCCTTGTAGTGGCTATGTTTTGATAATGTAAACTATCTTGTTACACTATGATATCTTTATGTAGATTTTGTTTGATATTCATTTTTCCTTCCCCTCAAACATAATTATGATAATATGCTTTGTCAGTTGTTTTCAGAATTTTTCTATAACAATACAATTTTAATACTATATTAGAATTTTGTCTCATTAGATTCACAGTAAACAAAATACATTTACAACTCATAATGATAATTATTACACCCACTTCTTCTTACGCAAACAATAATAACTTCAATATGTATTGGCACACTATCTTGCTACCATCCGACATCTCTATATTGAAATGGAGTCCAACTTTTAAAGCGTGTTACAACTCACACCCTTTGGATTCTTCTGGATTTTCTTCTCTTGGTATTCTATGATCACTTTTTCCTTAAAGACAAAAAAAAAACGTATATGTTTGGCATGTGGAATGGGTCCATATAAATATATCAATTCCAACCCAAAATCCAAGGAGATATAGGGCTTGTTTGGCATGAGGAGGAGTTTATTGCTTGCCACTAAATAATGCCAAAGTCAACATGAGCAATTTAATATGTTGAAATTATAATTGCTATTTTAACACGTGTTGGCATCCCCTCGTTTATATTACCGTTAGATTTGGACGCTATAAGCATTCTATGCTACCATGTCTAAATTTCATAGGGAAATTAGTAAATGGTTTGTCCCTCGGATCCTATAATCAGACTGAAAAATGCTGATTTTTATTTGTGCGAATATTTTTATGGAATAATGAACTTATTTGTGCGAATATTTTTATGTGCTATTGCAAAGTAGGATATTTTTATGTGCCATTGCAAAGTAGGGTTCCCTTTCCATTAACGTCTCCTCTTTGCTCGTAAATAGTTCGATGCAGGGTCCATGCAATGGGTGGGTGGTAGGAGCAGTTGGCTGTGGCTGTCTCTACTTGGGTTCGACTCCGCGTCAAATATTTCTAAGGCGTCTAAGCTTTGAATGCCGTACCAACTATTTTATTTAGCTGGAAAAAAAATAGTTATATGTAGATTCTTCATTCTACGCATACGACGTTAGCAAGGATTTCACACTATAGTGGTTGTTGTGTTGGTCATGGCGGTGCCTTAAGGAAAACCATGTAGTGGTTGTTGTGTTATGTCCTCTTTGTTAACTTAGTTGTGTCGAGAGGTACATTCTACAACTTAGTAAGGGATGTGTAACTCTTTTCGTGCTCATCCTAGAGCTGACATGTATCCTTTATTAAAAAAAATAACATGTTAACTTAGATTTGCACTTTAAAAATGGGTTTGCACCTCGAGAGATTTGATCCTTCTCGACACTTGGTAGATTCTCATTAAAATTGATCTATGATGGTTATGAATTCAAATGGTAACTATTAGGTATAAATATACCTAATGAATGTAATAATGATTACAAAATCATGTATTATATACATTTTAATTTAATCAATGGTGACTTTAGTTATCATGTTTTTGTGGTTGACTTACTACTACGTGGTATACATAAATTATAAAAAAAAATATTTCAATGAAGATTTTTACAAAGGTTTATAGTGTTATAAGATTGTGCAAAATTATTGAAAAACCCCGCAATTGGTAGTGGAGGTTTTAATGGATTTCCATTAAAACAAACCATTCTAGGCGATCGGAGGTTCCAGCAAAGGCTCTTTTATTGGTGTGCATATATCGTTATGGCACACCAATGCATTAATTATATATAAAACACACCATTGCATTACTCGCCAATATGTGCTAATGCCTCAAACATACCTATACAAAGAATCGATGTGTACGCGATATTTTTTAAGCCTCAACGTGTATTCTAGATATCAAAAGCATCAGGGCACTTCTATCAATAAAACACACCAGTGTGCCACATTTTTATATGCATCAATGCATATTTGATTTATTATGAATCCCTAGTGTGTAGTTTATATAATGAAAGCATTGATGTGTTTCATATATGTAAAAGCACCTGTGCATAGATTATATTGGGCACTATAAGTTCTCGTAATGATAAAGATAATAGTAATGACAATGGTAATAGTATTGTTGAAGGAAGCAATGCTTTTGTTGTCATTAGGACCATTGGTGCTCTTATTACATTTTTCTTGTACTTGTGCATAATACTTGTTTAAATGCACCAATATGTAAGTAGGTATGAACCACACCATTGATTTCAAATTAATACAATGCAACAATATGTTTCAATGTTGAATTTTTCCACATTGTGGGTATGGAAATGAACTTGATTTTTATATTTAAATTATTATGTTTGAATATGATCATTGCATTAATTGTTTTGTATCATTCAAATAAATACCCATTTATTACATATCTGTTCATTATACAATGTAAATAATCCACATATTAATCAGCAACACGCAATTTTACAACACTGGATAATGCAATAGAGTAAGAAATACATTTTATCAGAGATTGTTTGTTATAAAATATGGGACAAAATCAAGGCCCACGATATTAAAAATGCCAATAAATAATTGTTATAGTTATTGGTAACATGATGTCATCCAATTGGGACAATATGTCCACACTAAACAAAATGTATGATTTTCACAGGCACACATTCCAAAATATGCAACTTGAAACATTCAATTTCCATGATCGTGATCAATCGTTGGAATTACTATCATTGCTCGAGTTACGTGCATGTCTCGTTTCTTCATAACTTGCATGCTATATTGTACTTGAGTTATTTGTAATGTTTGTTGATGTATATGTAACTTCGGAATGTATTTCACATATATGTATATTGTATTCCTATAGAGATGGTATTATTCCTCTATAAGGAAGTGTCGTCATTTATATTGTAAGTGTCGTAACTTATACTTGATGGGTTATTAGACCACCTTGTTTGGGGTCGGCCCTGTATAAGTCATGTGGGTCAAAGGGTTATTAGACCACCCTATTGGGGGTCGGCCATGTGGGTCAAAGGGTTATTAGACCACCCTATTGGGGGTCGGCCCACTCAGCATTATGTTATGTGGTTAAGTTAGAGCCGACATGAGTTAGGTAAAAAGGCAAGTCAAGTCAAGTATAAATAGAGTGCGGGAGGCACTCTATTTGCTCACTCACTTCTTACACATGCATTCAAGTAGGAGTGGCGCACTTATGGAGGAGGAGGATCTGCTGCTAGGTTATGGCTATCTCTCTTGGTTGGTTGTATCATTGTTCTATCTATCTCTGAGGAAGTTATTAGGGTTTTTCACCTTTATGGTTTTCCCCAAGTAAATCTTTGTGTCTCTTGTGTGCTTGCATTATTGTCTCCATGATTGATATGCTGTAGATATGCTGTACATGTTGTTCTCTCAGTTAAGATCCTAGATCATATTGAAGTAAATTCAGAAAAATTTAACATGGTATCAAAGCTAGCCTGAAAGAAGGCATGATATGGCATGTATGACACTTGTTGCACTTACGATGCTAGGGCTTGATATAGCAAAAACCAATCATCGTAGCACTTTCTCTATAAATCCGCTTTGGCGAAGTTTTCGGATCTGAAATTGTTACAGGCCGAAGCTAAGATCTCCGGGTATCTTGTGTCCAAAGGACAACCTCTAATTCGTTGTACTTTGTGATTTATGATCTGTACAATATAGGGTTTCTGCCTCTTCCAGATCTGAGTCAAAATCAGGTGACCTTGGGAAAAAGGTCATATCTTGGGCTAGGAAGCTCCAAATGAAATTTCGTAAAAAGTGACAGGTAGTAAACAGTCTGTACTATCTCAGAAAACTTTTTCAGAGGCCGAAGTTGAACCAGTGACACGTGGCACTCCGTACAAGTTCGCTCTCCTGTATTATCCCATAAACAGGTCACGTTGCGACATTTGGCATAAATCTCTCTCAGAGAGTCCAATTGAGGTCAGACCTGTCAGGATGGAAAGGTAACAGGCTGAGATATCTCAAAAAACTTTTTCAGAGGCCGAAGTTAAAACAGTGACACGTGGCACGCCGTACAAGTTCGCTCTCCTGTTTTATCCCAAAACAGGTCACGTTGCGACATTTGGCATAACTCTCTCTCAGAGAATCCAATTGAGGTCAGACCTGTCAGGATGGAAAGATAACAGGTCAGGCTATCTCAGAAAACTTTTTCAGACCCTGTGGATCAAAAATTTCGGAGTTACACCAGAAACACTCAGGTACATATTTCTGTCAAAACAGAATTATTTTTTGGTACCTTCATTCATGGCTTCCGGAATTTAGGGATTTGAAGAAAGTTGGAATTTTTGTAATCGGAGACCACGGCTGGATGCTACTCATTAAAATAGAAATTTAGAGACCAAAATCAGAATTTTTGGTTGGGCAGAAGGCCGGGCTTGATTAGACCCTAGTTCGGGACTTTGATCAGAAAAGTGGAAAATTAGGGCTTCTGTAAAAATGGGAATTTTTGAAATCTGTGACCACGGCTGGAAGCTCCTCAAAAAAATAGAAGCTTAGAGCTTTGGATCAAACATTTTGATTGGGCAGAAGAGTGGGCTTCATCAAACCCCAGTTCAGGGTCATGTCCAGTGAATCCAGAAGTTTCAAAGGCAAAATTGAGGAGTGAAACTTTGCAGTTTTCAAATTCTGAATATACCAACTTGATCAACTCATCAAGGCACATATTTCTATCCTGTCAGAAGTTTGAAATTCAAAGTTTGAATTTTTGGGGTTTCTCTGACAAACCCATATCTAGCTCAAGGTCCAGTTCTTGCAAATCAAGTGGATTGGGTTAATCCTAGAAGAAGATGGATTGATCACCTGCATAAGTGAAGAAGTTCATGTCTCAGAGGGAGATGAGGATAAGGCCTTATATAAGAAGATTACAAGCAATCTCGACAGGTATGTCTCATCGAGGTATGTTTCGATATTTGTCCATGATTAAGTTTATGGTATGTTTGTCTTCATGTTATTACGGTTAGTACAATTTTGATTTTAGATTTGTCGTATCACCTTAACAAAATTATGAATGCATGATAGAAGATATTCATTGGTTAGGGTGTTGACACTTATGATTGTACTAATGCATTATGGTGTTGTATGAGGTTTATGTTGTCTACTAACATGAAAGGTACACCAAGAAAGACAAATCATGTTCTGGTCCAAGAACATATGATCATGATAACATGAGGACAAAGATTCATCCATTCTCATGGATCTCATAGAAGATCCATTTATGAGGTATGTATAACTTGGTTTTGTAATAATTAACTTATGAGATATACAGGTTACTAGCACAAGTCATTGAAGAAGAACAAGAAGACATCATGTGAGTATGTTAGACATAAATAGCTAGCATGCTAATCCAGGTATGTTTTTCCTATATCAAGATAGAATCCTACCTTGTGTTAGGATCTTATACTGTTGTTGATAATGATTATTCATGAAGTCATAGGTTTGAATAATCATGATTGTATGCATATTATGTTTCTTACCATAATTGATGATATGACTAACCAGAAGAATCATGATGGTATAATCACAGGTTTTATGCATTTTATATCTCTTATTTTGATTGATGATTCAACTAACCTGAAGAGTCATAGGTTTGAGTAATTACAGGTTTAGACATGCTATGGTTCTTATGATTTGACTAACCATAAGAATCCTTGAATGCTAATGCTTATTATTTCTGTTTGAAATGATCATGACTATACATGCTTGAGATTATTGTGTTTTAATAGTATATTAATGAATGAATGATTTTATATGAGATCACAAGGATAACACATTCATGATACTAATAAGCATGCATAGGGACCAAGGATGAATATGAGATTCAAGAACAGGTAATCCAGGAAGCAAAGATCAAGAGGGAGTACACTCCAGTGGTTTATGCAAGGATGCAGATATTCAGAGGGAGTTGACCATCTCTCTACATCCCACAACAGAAAGGTGTAGAAGAAGCTACTTCAGATTAGGACTCCAACAGCTCCTGCAAGGAAGCGAAGACTCAGAGGGAGTCCACCCAATGAACAAACAAAGATAAGTATTTGAATTATCATTTCTTAAATAATATTGTTCAATAATGTATATACTGATGTTCCTAGAATTAGGTTGTGTATTATGCATATTAGAATAATTGCATTGATGAACAGTATACTCCTAATATGCATGGGTAAGTGGCCTATGGCACTGTACAACATTCCATTGCTACTTATCTAGAATGAAACCTCTTTGCTGACATGTTGGGAGTTGTGCACACTCTTAACAATGTTCTGGTAGAGATTGGAAGGCATCTAGAAAGTTACGGGATATGGATAAATGTTGTATTGAAGCATTGGCTAAGATAATTGCATGACTGTATGACATATTTCTTTATGTGTAAGAATTTGTTCTGAAAACTATGAGATGTTTCTAATCATGCAATTTAACCTGTTTTGTAGGAAAGACCGCATATCTTCACCTACAAAAGGACTACAACATTTGTTCCAGCAACAAAGATATTTATTGAAGATATTGAAGTTCCCAGGATCTGGGATGAAGAAATAGATTGCCATGATCCGTCGATCATGAAGAATGATGTTTGGGATGTAGTTCCAAAGACGTGAAGGGAAGTTTGTTATGACTTCCAAATGGAACTATCAGATCAAGCACGTTGCAGATGGCAGCATTAAGAAATATAAAAGTGATGAAATAGAAGATGCACCAGATGGATTTCAAGACAGCATGGTGCAGTCTTATATGTGTGCAGAACTTGGTGAAGATAGATTGATTGCCAACACGCAGCGGAAGCTTGCTGCCAAGTTCGAGATGAAAGATTTGGGAATGATGCACTATTTCCTAGGTATGGAGGTGTGATCTTCCTTGGTCAAGGGAAGTACACAGTAGATATCCTGAAGAGATTTGGGATGATGGATTGCAAGGCCATGGCTACACCGATGGTATCGAATCTGAAGCTTCTTTGTGATGCTTCATCTGAGCCAGTTGATATCACTATGTATCGTCAGATGATTGGGTCCTTGATGTACCTGACGAACATGAGACCAGACATTTGCTTTGTTGTGAACACATTGAGTTAGCTCCTGACAGATCCGAGGAGTGTTCACCTGGTTGTTGTAAAGCATGTTCTGAGGTACCTGAAGGGTACAGTGGATTATGGGCTCAGGTATGAGGCAAATCAAAAGTTTAACCTGCAGGGTTATGTTGATTCAGATTGGGTTGGCAGTGCTACAGATAGGAAGAGCACATCTGGGTGCTGCTTCAGTATGGGATCAAGTGTGATCTCTTGGTTTAGCAGGAAGCAGTCCTGCATAGCACTGAGTACAGCTGAGGCAGAGTATGTTGCAGCCTGTTCAACTAATTGTGAGGCAGTATGGCTATGGATGTTACTGTCTGAGTTATTTGATCTCCCGTTGGAGGCTACTGGTATCTTCTATGATAACCAGAGTTCTGTGAAGCTGTCCGAGAACCCAGTGTTTCATGACAGGACGAAACACATAGAGATCAAATATCACTATATCAGGGATATGGTGCAGAGAGGAGCTGTGAAGCTTCTGTATGTTGTGACGGACGAGCAGATTGCAGATGTGCTGACGAAGCCACTAGCCAGAGTGAAGTTCGAGTACTTCAGAGAGAGGCTTGGCGTTCTTCAGATCGAGGACACTTCGAGGAAGAAGTGATGGACACATTTGCTGAAGCCATTCCAAGCATGTTGGAAGGAGGATCATTCACATGGCTGTGGATGTAAGCGCTGGATGATGAGCATCAGGATGATGTTCTGGTTTCTGCTGGATATGATCAGTTGGATCATTTTTATGTATGTATGTACGCATCATGTTGGATGCTGGATATGATCAGTTGGATCATTTTGTATGTATGTACGCATCATGTTGGATGCTGGATATGATCAGTTGGATCATTTTTTGTATGTACGCATCATGTTGGATGCTGGATATGATCAGTTGGATCATTTTTGTATGTACGCATCATGTTGATGCTGGATATGATCAGTTGGATCATGTGTACGTATTTTGTATATGCATCATGTTGGATGCTTGGACCATGTATCTGTATATGTATCAGGTGGATACATTGTATGATCAGGTGGATCATGTATGGTGATATGTATCATGTATTTGTATTTGTATCAGGTGGATACATTGATGATCAGGAGGATCATGTATGATGATATGTATCAGGTAGATACTTGGTATGCATCAGGTAGATGCATTGATGATCAGGAGGATCAAGTATGATGATATGTATCATGTATTTGTATCAGGTGGATACATTGTATGATCAGGAGGATCATGTATGATGATATGTATCAGGTAGATACTTGGTATGCATCAGGTAGATGCATTGATGATCAGGATGATCATGGATGACGAGCTTCAGGATGTTGCTCCGGATGACATGCAGCAGGATGTTGCAGTGATGATCAGGATGATCATGGATGACGAGCTTCAGGATGTTGCTCCAGATGATATGCAGCAGGATGTTGCAGTGATGATCAGGATGATCATATATGACGAGCTTCAGGATGTTGCTCCGGATGACATGCAGCAGGATGTTGTAGTGATGATCAGGATGATCATAGATGACGAGCTTCAGGATGTTGCTCCAGATGACATGCAACAGGACGTTGCAGTGATAATGATCAGGATGATCATGGATACATCAGGATGATGTATGGTGAGTATCAGGTTGATACTCTGTGGCCGTGGATCAGGTTGTGCAGATGAGCATGTAATCCGGTGCCCTGGGAGATTTGCAGATGGTCTTTCGAGGTTTTTCCTATGGCATGTAATTCGATGCCCTGGGACATCTGGCAAATGCTCTTTCGAGGTTTTGCTCTGGGAGGACATGTAATTCGGTGCCCTGGGAGATCTGCAGATAGTCTTTCGAGGTTTTGCCTATGGCATGTAATTCGGTTCCCTGGGATATCTGGCAGATGCTCTTTCGAGGTTTTGTCCTATGGCATGTAATTCGGTGCCCTGGGAGATCTGCAGATAGTCTTTCGAGGTTTTGCCTATGGCATGTAATTCGGTTCCCTGGGATATCTGGCAGATGCTCTTGCGAGGTTTTGCCATGACCACATGTAATTCGTTGCCCTGGGAGATCCTATAGGTAGAGCTGTGTGCTCGTAACAGCCTGGGATGCTCTTGTGAGGTTTTGTGGTGAGGTCACATGTAATTCGGTGCCCTGGGAGATCCTATAGGTAGAGCTGTGTGCTCGTAACAGCCTGGGATGCTCTTTCGAGGTTTTGTGACGCACGTAAAAGTCCTGAGGATTCCACAGTATGGCCAGTGATGATGAAGACCTGCAGGTGGTGGGCCTACATCCAGTATGAAAAAGGACTGGCTCTGAAGAACTTCCTATGACGAGTAGATTCAGAGATTGATTGAGATAGCAGCAGCAGTGACGATGATGATGACTCGATGACGATTATCTAGTGACGATGATCCAGAGAAGATGACTTGTGCTAGAAGAACTGTGCTGAGAAATACCTTCCTAGTTAAGAGGGAGTGTTGATGTATATGTAACTTCGGAATGTATTTCACATATATGTATATTGTATTCCTATAGAGATGGTATTATTCCTCTATAAGGAAGTGTCGTCATTTATATTGTAAGTGTCGTAACTTATACTTGATGGGTTATTAGACCACCTTGTTTGGGGTCGGCCCTGTATAAGTCATGTGGGTCAAAGGGTTATTAGACCACCCTATTGGGGGTCGGCCATGTGGGTCAAAGGGTTATTAGACCACCCTATTGGGGGTCGGCCCACTCAGCATTATGTTATGTGGTTAAGTTAGAGCCGACATGAGTTAGGTAAAAAGGCAAGTCAAGTCAAGTATAAATAGAGTGCGGGAGGCACTCTATTTGCTCACTCACTTCTTACACATGCACTCAAGTAGGAGTGGCGCACTTATGGAGGAGGAGGATCTGCTGCTAGGTTATGGCTATCTCTCTTGGTTGGTTGTATCATTGTTCTATCTATCTCTGAGGAAGTTATTGGGGTTTTTCACCTTTATGGTTTTCCCCAAGTAAATCTTTGTGTCTCTTGTGTGCTTGCATTATTGTCTCCATGATTGATATGCTGTAGATATGCTGTACATGTTGTTCTCTCAGTTAAGATCCTAGATCATATTGAAGTAAATTCAGAAAAATTTAACAATGTTTTGTTGATCTGCTTGAGTATGACATTGTGCCCATTATTGTTCCATCTACATACATAGAAATACCTTGTAATTTAATTTATCTACATTTATAGTATAATATACATAATTGTGTAAATCGAAAAGGGTACCATAGTAGCAATTGCTTCATAAACAATACACATTCTTTTGAATCCACCCAGTTCATGCCATCTCTCAAGACATGTTATGTTGGCCCAACTATGTACTTTGTTTCCAAGAATTTTTATGCCTCCTGACAAATCACAAATATAATTAAAGGTTTTGTGTTGTTCCTTTAATTATAAAACAAGGGAAGTAAAATAGTATAGCTACTTGCAAATTGTTCAATTAACCCTTGGTACTCCGACATATACTCACAACCCATACTTGATCCAATGTTAATAATATGTTCTAATAATTCTTCTTTGTGTATTAGCGTATGTTAGAAAACATCCATGGATGATTGTAAATCAATTAAAATATATACATCACAACAAATACGAAATCTTAAGTAAAACACATTAAATACAAACAAATTTGGTGATCGACCATTAAATACTAGCAATTATTCTTAAGAAAAGAAATACATTTATACTAAAAAGTTAAATAATTTTTTTATATTTAACACCTTTTGATCTATCTAATTTCTCTCTTTGCAACTTTTTCATAAATCTTTTATGTTCTTTTCCACTCAAATTCTAAACAATCTTTTGGAGTTTCTTCATGTTTTGCTCTATATGACATGCATTATCTAATACAAATCATTTAAACCTACAAATAATTCAAATATTTTACTATTATATTAAAATTTAAAAGAACTTTATGTGTTCTCTTCTTGGGATGTCTTCCCTCACATTTAATGCTTTAATTTTTGTCATAGTCTTCTATCAATAAAATGATCGCATAATAAAATACACAATTTTGAAATATATTTTACAAACTAAGTAAAGAATATCAAGTTAGGTGGTGTGTATCTTGTGCAATAACATGCATCAATGCTCTTAATACATACTTAACCATCGATGTGTCATTACTATACAATGCTTACGATAAACTTGGTAATGTTTTTAAAACATTAACATCACTAAAATGGTGTGCTTAATACATTATTTTGAATTGACGTGTCATTTTTGTATATTGCACACCTCTATATTCGATATTTTGTATATAAAAAATCCATGCCAAATGGTGTGCTTTAAATAAAAAATCATAGTGTTGAATGTGCACCATGACCCATGAAAAACTAAAAAATAAAATGATAGCAACAAGGTTTGAGATCTAGTGCAATGAGTGGTCCCAACCCAATAGAAACATAAAGTCCCATGTACAAATACACAAAGCCGTTATTACTCATTGCGTAAAGAAAATCTTATTCTCAAATAATAGACAAAATTAACCCTAATGTTAGTGTTTGCAATAACATAAAACAAAAGAGAAGCAATAAGAAAACTAGGGTTTGCAATACTAAAAGTAACTACGAAACCTTACTATTTTCTTTAAAATGCATTGTAAATATTAATATAAATAAATAAATAAAATTATGGATTTTTTTAACCAATTAAAGTTAAATTTGAAAATAATAAAATGTAGTTACATGCCTTAAAATTATCCTCTACAAATTTGTATGTGACCTACAATTATCCTTTTCAAATTTAGCTCTCTAGAAAAACATGTCCCCTTTAAAGTCCTCTTTCAATAAATATCTCTTGTACAAATGTCTCCCCTCTAACTTTTGGCAAGAAATGAAACAAGAACTAGGGTTTTATTTTATGAATTTAATTTTGCAAAATGAAATTCCTGTTGTTTTTTCACTTCTTGTTTCAAAGAATCGATGATAAACACATGAGTTGTTTCTTTCTTTCTTCTTTTTTTTTTTTTTTTTTTTTTTCTCTTTTTTATTTCGATTCAACTAGTGGTGCACCTTATAGATGTAGGTGCACCAATGCATTATGTTGAATTAAATGCACTGAATGAATAATGTACAGTGAAAGTAGAAGTGTAAATCTCTATAGTTAGAATTTTAGTAGTCAAATTGTTGTGTGGAGGGGGTCCCTTTTCCCATAAAAAAAGGGGATCTCATACACCAATTTGGTGTTTAGATTGGTCGTGACCTTAAAATTAGATATTATTTTTTTATTATAGTGTGTGGTTGGTCAAAATATAAAGGGTTGAAGGTGAATCATTGGGGTGTCAAACTGCCCCATTATATTAATGATCTACTACCCAAAATTGGTTATCTGATATCTCCCATTGCAATCAAGGATCTAATCGGTGATATAGAAAAGAAACATGGGAACACTTCCATATGCTTTTTTTTATAGTTGGAATCCAAATCAATTATGGTTCATCCTAAATTGATCAACCATCTCCTTTTGTTGAATAAACCAAGAGTGTTAGTGAGAACAAGTATGATATCAATACCCAAAACATATTTATCAAGAAATCCAAAGTGGTGTACAAGTAGAGAGCAAAAATGTCTAAGTACACACCAAGGTGGGTTACATTGTTGGAGGATAGTGGTGACTTCTTACTTCATTTTCATCTACAAAGTAAATACCAAACATGTTACAACTGTGCTTTGTATGGCTCTTGTCCATCTTTCCTTCCTATGTCTGATGTTGGGGAAGAAATCTTCATTTGTGGTAATAACTACATAATTTCCAAGTCTAAAATAGATGTTACAGATCTTGGGTTGTTTGTCCTTTCACATGTATTCATCCCTCTCAAAACATTAGTAGAACTTATGCCATTGTGCAGTTCTCTCTATCGTCAATATGATTATTTGAATATTGTTAAATAAAAACATAGCATTTCCACATATAATATGTATATGAATGGTTATACTTCTAGTAACTTTAATATGAAGAGCTTGTTATATATTGATGGTCATCCTTGCACTCATACTCATGGGAACATTTAAAGTTTCATAAATAGCTATAGGTGTCATTGTTCAATGCAAACTTTTCCTTTGAGGAAAACCTCAATGACAAAGAGTTATTTATGAAAAGGAAGGAATCCATATTTCTTGTTGTGCATGCAACACATATGTTGGTGCAAAAGGTTCAAAGACTAGGGTTCCGTGTAAGGGAAAACAAAGTACCATTGTAGTCTAGATGCACTGGAATTTTCATTCTTCCATAAGCAGAAGAACATCTCACCTGAAGAGTGGCCACAACCAATGTAAGATGAAGGAAATACTAGTGAAGAGATGAGGGAGTGTTCCTAGGGTTCATTTTAACTGTTTATTATGTTGTGCAACAAAAAGAAAAACTAAACTCATATCATCCATTGAACATGCAACGCAAGTAGAAAGAAAATACAAGGCAAATTCATTGCATACATCACAACACAAAATTTAAAGGGGCACCAACACTTGTTATTTCTTACTATTCAAAACAAAGTGCATCTCAATGATTACAATTCTCATATACATCTATTTATTGCAACTATCCCTTTGGTTCCTAGATCCCACCTAGTACATCAAGGATATCGTCCTAGCTTTCTCTTGACCTCATGTCACCTTCATATCTACCAATTCACTACTCTCAACAACCAGTTATAACAAAAAAAACCCTTTATTGGCTCTTCTTACCCTTTTTATATAGCTCAGGTGGTTAGTTCTGATTGTGTCAAGGTCGATTGTAGTTCAAATTGTTCTTGTTGGTGCATTAACTATCCATCTTATATTCCTTCATGTCTCATTTCCACAATCCTTTCCATGATGCCTTCTTGGCCATCTTCCATGACCAAGTCTTCCAAAAGTGAAGGGGCCAATAAGCCCCCACCACAATCATTGACTCACCCTTGAGTCAACCCTTCTATGTTGTTAGTCCTTTAAATGAAGGAGCCAACTCATGAACCACTTACAGGGCTCTACTATGGAATTCCTCAAAACTTTCCACCTATTCCTTCCACTTTCCCAACAAAATATTGGTGTCAGTGATGAATTCCAGGGATTTCTCATTGTCTAGTGTTGAAGGTTGTTGTTGTTCTAAGGCCCACCACACATAATTTGTAAAATATGCTAACTACTACAATGTGAGATATGTCAATTGTGCTGCAGGTATAAATTTGTGGATAGTCTTCTTAGTGGAAACAATGGCTTCAAGAAGGGCATTGAGTTGGTCATCGACACGTTGAATTTATTCATATTTGTACTACTGCTCTAAGGGATTAGTCATGGCCTACACCTCCTCAACCATCTGCTTAATCATTTCTCATAACTCATCAACGGGACTTTGTCTCTGCTTGAGCAAATACAACCAATGCTGGAAAGTGGAGAAGATAGCCTTTTTTATGATGTGGCCTCATGAAGGCGAGCACGAGTGGTGTGGATGTCTGTTATGATCGAAGGGAGACGGGCCACGAGTTCTCATTATTGTTGCATACCCAAAACTTGGATAGTGGCCAATTCCTGTCACATGGTACTAACTTTAACCCACGGGGACTTGGAAGAGGATCATAGCAACTGAATACCATCCCGAGGTTTATCACATGAGCCTTCTTCCATAACGTCAGGATGTTGCTTCCCGACCTTTGGTCAGATCTCATCCAGCTACTGAGAAATCACATCTACCACTTTTTCGCTTCCTTGTGTACTTGATGCTCTGTATCTCTTTCTGCAAGGGAAATGGTGAGATAAACCTCCATATGTTGATAGGCCACTTGCACAACCTGTTGATCCTATTCCAATATGATCATCCTACTCTCCACTTCAATAGTAGAGGTATGCATCATTTGGAACAATTGAGGAGTAGACCAAACTTGCATATCTATGGAGGAGGAGGTGGTACCAGTTAGAGGCTTCCAATTTAATGGTTTCCCACTAGCAACAAATGAGTTTAATTTGTCAGATGTATGGAAATCTACCTCTACTTATGGTTTTGTTTCCTGATGGTGCTACAAAATATTTCTCTGGGTTTCCTTAGTAAAAATGGAACAATGTCAGTTTGCTCCTGATAGATCCGCAACATTTCTCGGCAATGCTTTGGATCCTGTGCAAACTTCTGCAGCTGCACTATGATTTATAAATTGTCTAGGGATGAAGAGGAGGGAGGGGGAGTTATGGGGATCAATTATGGAATCTCCTCTTCTTGGGCCTCCCCCATGACAATCTCAAGAATGGGGTTGGATTCTATTATCTCTTGTGTGTTGGGAGAAGGGGAATATTGTGGAACTCCCCACCACCGCTACCACCTAAATTCTACTTTGTGTGCTCAATGAATTTCCCTCCTGAGGTGGTGCTATTGACAACCCCTCTGGACTCTATCTCTCTCACAATGGTTTCTTGTTGTCTTGTGTGGCTTGGTGGAGTAGCCTTAACTTCATTAACAACTAAGACTCCTGGCACATTCAACATGGTCTCTTGTTTGTCATCTTCAGTGTTAATGATGGGGGGATTACTTGTTGACTACTCAAACTCCTAGAAGGAGCACAAATTTTTTGTTATTGATCCCACACTAGAAGTACACGTGAATAATTTTCTGATGCCCATATGTTGCTTTTTTGACAGTCTTGTGTTGCAATTGTGACGAAAGCAAATACAATTTTTCGTTGCTATTTTTTCGTCATTATTGTGACATCGACGAAAAAACATTGAAATCCTGACTAATAAAGACATGCCAAATGGCTTGTTTCGGGTTCTTATTGTTCTTATTATTTTGAATGTGCGTCGATGTTGCAACGCCTCATCGTTGATGTTGCAATGAATCATCCTAAAGTGACCAATGCAAAAGTGTTGATGTTGCAATGAAATGTCTTGAAGGCTTCGACGTAAAAGTGTTGATAGAGAGACGAGTTCATTCGACCCTCAAGAACTACCCAAAGGGAATAATGTTGGTGTTGCAACAAAGTAACGCCAAGTTTGCAGTGGACAAACACCGATCTTTCAATAGGAACACCTCACTGGACCAACGAAAATTATAGCTCTACTACGACAATGCTATAGTAGCAACAAATAACTGTAACACTTAGTGATGGAGATGCGTCAATACAAAAACGCTAAGACATAATGTTGTGATGACAAAGTTGAACTAGCAACGAAAATTTGTAACATTAACAATGAAAAAGCGTCGATAAATCGACGATATATGAAGAATTAAAAAAAAATAAAAAATAAGAGCCTAGTAGAGCTAGATTTCCTGTTAATAAGAGCCCAGTAGAGCTAGAGGACTCAAGGGAGTTAACCAAGTCTAATTTTTGCAAGACCTAGAATACATCTAATCCTAAAAAATATTTTGCAAATATGATCTATGTGTTGTGACCATTTCTTTGAATGATCTTTGACTAGGTCATCCAGATACGGTAAGATGATATCGATCATGTCATATAAGCCATATTATGTATTGAGGTTCAAATAAGCAACATGTGTTTATTTACAACATGCCTCACATATGTTATACATCCGCAATATAAATTTGAACTAGTATCCATGTACATAAATTTAACATTTTAATTATATATTCAAATAAAATCACATACTTTTGTCATCATAAACATACAATGGTAAAATCATATACTGTCAACTAAAAAATTGGCCCAATTGTCTACATTATGTCTATCAATATAGCTAATTCCAAATAAATATCAAGCAATGACATACTAAGATGAGTAAAATTAAAGTTCTAACAACCTAGATCAAAATGTGGGGCATTATAAAAGAAATTCTATTTTATTTTAAAATATGACAAGATACATATGCATCACCATCACTTCATATTATGTGTTTTATGCCACACCAACCTCATTTTTTCTATCATCTCCACTACAAGCATATTTTCTATGCTATCATAATCAATAATGACTTTAAAATAGTTGCCACCCAATTAGCATTTAATTCTTAAGATGTTCTCAACCACCTATCTTCTTTTGGCACTTTTTGCATCTACAACACGTCGATCATTCCTTTCTGCATCATATTTTCTCCATGTTCTCCTTGCATTAATTTCTTGGGTTAATCTCCACATAGTCCTCTTTGTGGGCACTTGAATAACTTGTGACCATCTCACAAGTATAACAATGTATCGACCTTCCATAATCACCATTTCCTCACCCTTGTCCTCAAAATCCTCCAACCTTTGCTTTGGCCTCTACTTGCCACATAATTTTAATCAACCTTCTCAATGCTCTCATCACATGCATCTTTCCCCTTCTATATGAAAGTACCCAACTTTCATTTTGTCATTTATGGTCATTTGGCACATTTGGTACAATCTACACAACTTTTAGATTTTCATTGTGTACTTTGCTTTTCCTCCTCACTGTGATAATGTTTGTACTCTTCAACTTCTTGTTTCCTTTTGGACATTGTTATCTTCTCCATTAAATCTAAAACAAATGACATCTTTGTTGATCCACTTAGTTCTTCTTTTCTTTTCTTTTTTACATGGAGCTCACAAACCCATGAAGAATGTGAATACAATGGATTTGACTCTACTTTGGTAAATCAACCCATAAGGAGGCTTTGGGAACTCCTTTATTAGTATTTCACTGCATGCAATGGATCGTCATTATCTCTTAGACATTTTAAGGCATTTCATGGGAAAATGGCATATCTACAATTATTCCTATCAAAATAAAAAACAACCTTAAAATTAGCCATGACATGATTGGAAGAGACATGAAATGTCTACTCTTAAGTATTGTTCGAAGAAGACAATGATTTGGCCATAAGAATATGAGATGGATCAAACTTGCAAGGTTGCAAGGTAGTCTAGCACTAGAGAAGAAGTGGATGGCGGTCAACAATGAAGTTTGTAAAGAGATTAGTACATCGCATTTATCAACAAGTTAGAAACTATATGTGCTTCTTTGATAATTTTGTTGCTATGAGAAAATCACGGCTCCTTACAATTGAAGATAGGTATCTTAAAAGCATGTACCATCATATTGGTGCTAATATTGGATCGATCTTTTCAAAGCCTTCCTAAATGAGAATTATTTTAGCTTCTAGCACAACCATGGATTTTCAAAGATTAGATTCCTAAACAAAAAATATTACATCACAAGGACATTACAATTTAAAGAGTTGAATGTTGTTTATGGCTTGCACATCTCTAAAATCGTTATGGAATCTAAAGCACCTGGAAAATATATTCTTCAATATTGGACTTCACCCATTCAATTTCTCTAGAAGAAAATTTGCAAGCAATTGAACATGCCCAATACCCAGTTGTACCTAGGTGCAATGAATACAATTTACTGCCGTATTTTAATTGTAATATACTTAGGGTTAATTACTACTATAAATCATATATAATTTCAATCCTAGACATATAATATATATAATCTCATAGGTGTGTGTGTGTAGAGAGAGAGAGAGGATGGTGTAGATGGGATATAAGGTTTCTGAAGAAAGGGATCTTGTCAAAGGATCCACACTATGATGGATTGGTCTCAATGAAGGGTGGCTTACAATTTCATAACAGACTGAAACATTTGAAATCTCTTAAGGGCACATGCATAGAGAAATTAGCATAGGACATACTCCTTTACTTGGTGATGGAATTATGGCACATCAATCCAAATAGTAGGTAACTAGAGATGTCTAATCATCCCATAAAAACTTATACCAACAAAACTCTCAACCTACAGTGATACCCATAAATATTTCTACTTATTCAACCATATTAGACTCTAATTAGACCACAATTAGGCTTACTAAAGGTTTAAAATCCATGCTATTGTACAACTATGAACTTGAAAACAATGACAACTCTTGACCATGACAATCCCCAACCTTCATCATGTTTGGAATAATGTTCGACCAATTAGACATGTGATAATTTTCAAAGCATAAGATGTGAGAGTTCCTACCCCAACTACAAGCCCTTTGCGTAACTAGAGAAAACAATGGAAACATTGAAAACTATACTAAAAAAATGTTTTCATTATTGACATGTCAATTTTGATGCAACCAAACTAACTCAATTGACTAAGGTTGCAAAAGAGATCAAACTTAAAAACAAAACCCCAAAACCTAAACCACCCCACTCCTTATGATTTTATGTTGTTGCATTCCTTCCAACCTTTTCTTCTACCTCTATGGTTGATAGTGAAAAAACTTGTTCCTTTTAACCTTACCACACAATTGATCCTAACCCAAGACTAATGCATAACCATAAGTCAGTTTCTAGTCATCAATATCACCAGCTCAATTTGATTCAACATGCTTGATCAATTGTAAAGATTAGTTGGCATAATCTCAATTCCCAATCGAGATGTTCCCTTCACATAATGAACAATACTCTTGATTGCTTTCAAATTGCTTTCCCTATGGTCTTGCATGAAGTTAGAAACCATACTGATAGTGAAAAAACTATAGACTGATTATGAATTAAATCAATCAAACTCTCAACAAGTTGCTTGTATAAACTACCATCAAGTTTTGGAGAATGACACTCATTCATTTTAACACCTAACAAAAATGGTGTTTGACAAGGTTTATAATTATCTATAATAAATCATTTTAACAATTCAAGTGCATATTTGGGTTGATAAATGAAGATACCATCATTGATAAATAACACTTGGATGCCTAAAATTAAATGGAAAAGATCTAGGTTGGTCATTTCAAATGTATCCTTCAACTTCTACTTCATATCAAAGATAGAACCCTTAAAGATGTTCTTAATTTTAATTCTTGACCTTGAAGTGCTATGAAATGAAACTTGTGACATAATTTTTTTAAGAAACCCTGCAAATTTTATCATTTGATTGAACTACTAAGATCAATAAGCATGCAATGAAGTAGATAAAATAAATAAGGTCAATAATTATGGACAAGTTTGTATGATGTCTTGGTTCAAAGGTTAAGTGGTGGTGATTGTCTCTCATGTGCAAGCATATTGTTTGAAGTGGATCAAGCTAGGTGCAAGTATTGAGCAATTTTGGTGGAATATAGACTCCTCACCTTTTGCATCTCACCTAAAGGTATCTTCCTTTAGAGTTGTAAGTCAACCACAGTACATTGTAATAGTCTTTGATTGTGGAAGGACACAAGCATGTTTGTTTCATTACGATAGGAGGAAGCATATTGTAATATAAGTATATATACATTTTATATTCCTTGATCACTGAGGAAGAGTATCATGAGGGTAATGATAGTCAAGGGATTATAGTGAATCAATTGAGAGGGACAAATATATCTCTTCTTTGAATAAATAAATAAATAAATTAACGAATAAATACAATACCATACTCTCTTTTGGTGATGGTTTAATATGCATCCACCACGAGTTTCATTTCCATCACTAAGACCTACAGAAATCATTAAAGATTAAAATATTATATGACTAAATAATAATTAAGCAAATAAACAAGCATTTAAACATGTACAAGACTATATAAGACTAAAGTGGAATACCGTAATGAGCTCCTCTTTGTTTCGAGAATAAGTTATTCTCTACTGAACAGGGCTAACCATGTGAAGGTGGAACCTCATATGGCCACTCCCCCACCTCACATCACTCTCAATTCCCCATACCCAATCTATCTAGCATGAAATTGTACAGTGTGATGAAAGATGTGTGATATTGAAAGATGTGTGATCGTGTAACCATATATCCATTAACATTGAGATATCTAGATAAACAATGAGGTGAACCTTAAGATCATTGATTACACCATGTGCTTTAATTTCTCTAAAATCCATTGTGCATGAAAATAATTGAATGTACTGTGTACAAAATAATTTTTTTTTGTATATACAAAACATATATATAATTACCATTCATTCATAAGAAGGAAAGTGGCGCATAACAAGAATTGTTCAAATAAAAACTTTATATTAATAAAGTTAATAAAGATGGTCAGCAAAAATACGAGTCTTAAATTTATACAATCACTTATTTCTCTGTTTTGATCTTTTGTTGACCAAAAAAATGATGATCGGGGAATCATAATTTACATCTGACAATGTATTTGTTGTGTCCTCTCCTTGTGTTTATTTGGTTTGCATTCTCTCATGTACCATACGTCTAGTACGTCGATGATAATTTTGTGGAGGTCGCTACAAAGGGGCATCAACTGCAATAACAAAATTGGCTATATAGATATGCTTAGTTATTATTGATATAAGTATTTCATTATTTACAATATCATTACAATGTTGTTAACCTGTTGGAATAGTCAAGACATATGGATTGTTCATTGGTTGTTCCATTTGTTCCTCTTCCAGTTGAGCATCATCATAAACATGCTCTTCCATTGAAAAAATGAAATTTATAAGTGCACATCATCAATTAAATATTTATAATCATAGTAAATTATTCTGTTTTTATAGCATACATACATGAATGGATAGGATGATGGCCACCATCATGAGGCAACTTCCCACTATCATCCAGTGCATGTTCAGTACCGCTACCCTCACTGCTTTTGTTGCTCTCATGCTTGAAAAAATAAACAAATTTATTTATTAGTGATATATAATCAATCATGAATAGATTTTACAAGTATATTAGAATGATTGCCTTATTGACGTTATTTACCTATGTGTGCATCGATGGGGAAAGTGGGGTGTGCCACAAGCTTTTTCAATATTCCACCACACCTTGAAAACCGTACTTGAAACCGAACTCTAGGTCTTCTTTGGTGGTAACCGATTGGAATGTATTTCCCTGCAATTCATAACATCATGAAATTTGCTTGTAATAAATCATTTATTTGTTCACTACAGTTAAACAAATTTGGCTACAATTAATCAATTGACTCTTACAATTCATGCTTTTAGTTTTTGATATCCACCTTGGCCTAGTTTGTGCTGGCCGTGTTTTTCCAATCTCTCCTTTGTCTCTTTAGAGGTGCTGGGGAGCCTATGAAAATTTTGAAATATGTTAGATGTTGCAATTTTTATTTAAAACTAAAAAAAAATCAACATTTTTCATTGAAAATATCATATGCACTGTACCTTGTTGAGCCATGTGGAGTCTTCCTTGTTTTCTCAGTGCCTTCTCCTTTGCATCATCTATGATAGCCTTCCAATCCTTCTTTGGAACTATTGGAGGATGCTCATACTTAAGGTTATTTTGCAAATTAACCCGATATCGATCCCTTACATATTTCAAATTCAAGCCAGCTGCTGAGGTGACACCTCTTTTGTTGAAGGTATTACCAAACAAGTTGACCATATGGTCAATTATATCATCTTTCAATTTGCTATTTTGGGCATTCCAACGTGTTCGAATGCTGGGCCCAAAAATCTCCAAGGCCTTGTCATGCAGGTTCTTATAAAATACATTGTTTTTTGAAAAAACGATTTGATCATTAATTTAAAATAATATGAGATATGTGGTTTTCAATTAGAAGATAGAAAACAATTAATTAATTAATTAATACCTGCGATATTTGGTAGCTTGATTGGAACAAATTCCTCGTCCACTAAAAATGTGATGGGAATTGTTCCCTTGTTGTTCACACGTGCTGCTCCAGGATAACAATCGTCACAATCAACACTAGTTTCTTCTCCAACATACTGTGAAGTCCTACTGTTTGAAGGGCCTTGCTCAGTCATGTCATTATACGCAAAAATGGTTTCCTCATCAATCAATTTGAGGCCCACATAGGATTAGAGTCAAATAACCTCTCTGGTATGGTACTACATCGATGTTGTGGAGTTGGAGCATCGCTGCTACTAACACTGGTCTGCGCAAGTTGTCCAAGCATGGGTGTATCCAAAAATGCCTACAAAAAGAAAACTTAACTTGATCAAATCATATAAAAAATACATAACTAAAAATATTAAATGAATATATGTCATAGTTGATAATATTTTGTAATGATGCAAATTACCCCATATTGTTGTATTTCTTCTTGCAACTCTACAATTCTTGCTTTGATCTCCCCCATCACGGGTCTCGTTTTAATCATAGTAAGCAATTCTACATTTGACCTTTTCAAATCCTTCCTCACAGTTTCCATTAGGTTTTTCCAATGCAAAATATACTCAACCCACACATCATCCTCATTGGGTGTGCACTACAGACATCAATTAATAAAATTAATGAAATTAATTTTAACATTAAAAAATTCAAATTAAACAAATAAGATGAATATTACCCAAAAAATTAGTTACTGTAATCATATTTAGTTACTATTAATTTAACATTTACCTACTGCAGCGCTGCGGGTGACTTCCCACAGCCACTATGATCGGATCTAGGTGCAGGTGACTTCCCACGGTCACCCTGGCACAATACAAGAAGCAATACATATTCAAATTGAATAGCACGAATTTAACCATGTCCAATAAATGTAATTAATGATGAATAACGTTAGTGTTACTATTGCATTGACATTTACCTGATGTAGCACTGTGGGTGACTTCCCACTGTCACCAATCGGATCTAGGTGTAGGTGACTTCCCACAATACAAAAAGCAACACATAATCAAATTGAAAAGTATGAATTCAACCATGTATGATAAATGTAATTAATGATGAATAACGTTAATGCTAATATTACATTGACGTTTACTTGATACAACATTGTGGGTGACTTACCACTGTCACTCTGATTGGATCTGCAGACTGCGTGCAGGTGAATTCCCATGGTCACCCTTCCACAATACAAGCAAGACATAATCAAACTGAAAAGTACAGATTTAATCATGTCTAATTAATGATGAATAACGTTAAATTACTGTTACACCAATGTTTACCTGAGTAGACACTACATGTATCTTCTAAGGACCCCACCCCACCACAATATAATAAGCATGATATATTCATCTTGAAATATTGAGTTCATAAGCATAGAAAAGGTCGAAAGTTAACAACTATTATATAATAAAAAAATCTGGTTACTACTACATTGATGTTTACCTAATATGAGCTTCATGTAAGTGGCTTCCGACCACAATCACCCTACCACAATAAAATAAACATGATATCATCTTGAAATATTGAGCTCATAAGCATCGAAAAGGTATAAAGTTAACAACAAATTTATAATAAAAAATTCTAGTTACTATTACATTGATGTTTACCTGATTAGCGTTGGATGTAGGTGGCTTCCGACCATGATCACCCTGCAAAAATATAATAAGTATGATATTATCTTCAAGTATTGATCTCATAAGCATAAAAAAGGTCAAATTTTAACAACTATTATAAAATAAAAAAATATACAACTATTACCAACTATTACATTGAACTTTACTTGAACAGAGTTGGATGAAGGTGGATTTTGGCCACGATCACCCCACCAGAATATATAAGCATGATATCATCTTCAAATATTGATCTCATAAGCATAAAAAAGGTCAAATGTTAACAACGATTAAAGATTCAAAAAATTTACAACTATTACATTGAAGTTTACCTTATCAACACTGTCTGCGGGTGGCTTTCGGACATGATCACCCTGCTACAATATAATAAGAATGATATCATCTTCAAAGATTGAACTCATAAGCATAGAAAATATCAAATGTCCTAGATCAGTATGACATGAATACTTTGTATGTTCTAATTTAATTGAGGGACATAAAAGATATGTTGTTGAGTTAAAAAAATTGGTTACTATTACATTGATGTTTACCTAATCATAGATGTTTGTAAGTGGATTTTGGCCACGATCACCCTACAAAAATACAAAAGCAAGACATATTCAAATGTTTACGTATACTATAAAAACCATGAGATATAATTAAAATTAATGCAAAAGATAAATAATAAGAATCATTGATCAGAGGTTGAGTTAAATGGTATATAAGATAATTACCCCATAATAACATCCCTTGCATCTATTCGATTCAAATTGTAATCGATCAACAACTCTTCACCTGCAACTGTTGATTTTGTTGCACACATGAATACACTATTTCCTTCATGCCCCTCAAATATGCAATTGGGTTGCTCATTTTTTGTCCATGGTCGTGTACTATTTATAAACCCTGCAATATTTTCAGAGGCTTTTGGCCTTCCATCAATATATATAGGCGCTCCTTTTTTTTTCTGATTGGTGTCCAGTATTTGTATATAATTCGCAAAACTCCATATCTCATCATATTTTGCATATAGCGAAACAACAATATCCATTCATTGTATTTGTAGCATGGTCCAACATACTCCATCAATTTCGTTACAGTTCCATATTTGACCTTTACGCCATCCATGGAAAATAGCCCCAATCCATGTAAGGATGCTGAAGTAATGCGATAAATCTTCCCATTGATGAAGAAATCTGTGTCCACTTGAGGTATCTCCTTGGGAACCCATCATTGCACTAGATGTATATACCTCAAGGGAAACTCAATGTCACCTATGCTCTTATCATCATAATCACATGACCCTCCTTCAACAAGAAAAAATTCCATGTGTCTACGAAATCTTCTCCTTACCTTTTCACCTCTAGTTGATCTAGACCCATTAGATCTAGTACTAGACGTCTCACTTTCAAACTCTCGTACTCTATATTCCTCACTCGAGGAAGATAGCTCTGACAAGTACCTATTTGGTGGTACCTAAAGTCAATAATATAGCTCATCATGGTGATGTAGTAAGTCATATTAATGCTTTGTATTAAACTAATAAGAGGGAAATGTAATGTATGCAATGCTATATTTAGTAGAGTTGCTATAAATTCATTGCTTCTTCTTAATATTCTTCAAGAAGCTTAGAAATTTTGCATATGTGATTTCCACGTGGAACAACATGGAAGAAATTTATATCCATGTGGTCATCCACATAGTTTAACATAAATGCATGCAAAACTATTTAATCATGAACTATTTAAACTCATAGAAGATATTACAACATGAACAAAGTACTACATTTAACAAAACTAATATTGAGTTTCACGATGAGGTGAATTCATTGAGTTGGACATTTAATTTTAATATGTTAACAATAACATCCTTGAAACTTGCCTTTAAAAGGATACATTGTTGAATTCAAGGAAAAGGAAGACTTAGCTTCATCTTTGTAAGAGGATAGATAGTTCTCACAATAAATTTTTCTTCTTGATATCCATCTCCTCCTATACTAGTGGATAAATACATGCAATCATCCCCTGACAATGGTGTGTGCTCGAATCATGTTCCATACGTATCATTCCATGGATAAGCATCAACATATTTAGCAAGCATTTAAATTTTTGTTGATATCCTCCATTTGAATTTCAAGACTTTGATTTAAGCATGAAATTATGAGCTCAACACCTTATAAAAGTTTATACTATGTTTGCATCTAAGAATAGGGTCAACTTTTTTTTATATATTACATAAGTATGCTTTCACTACTGTAAATTTTGAAGGTGTTGCTTTCACCCTATGCACAAATTGGGTCACTATAAGAAAAGGTTAACAAGCAAAACCTTGCTCTCCATTCAAATTCACAAGATCCAATCTTCTTATAAACTGTCATGAGAAGTCAATCCAATCCTAACGTTTTCATAAGTGAGCCATTTGACCTATTAAGGGAAATCACATTTTTTTTTTATATCTAGAATATAGACCACCCTCAAGCAAATAATGTACAAACCCACATTGTTGTTGAAACATTGCAAGTGTTAAGGTCATTTTTTGTATCCTCATCTTCAAAATTTGATTTCAAAAGTGGTTATTAACGAAAATAATATCAATGTTTATGGAAACAAATTGAGGTTTGTTTTGGTAACAAAATAATGGTTTTGCATAGTGCATATGATCTTAACTCATTGATTAAAATTATACTCTCTTAGCACCTTTTTCAAATTCAACCTTAACCCATTGATTTAGCAATACCATGTTGTTATATGATTAGCAAAACTTGGTGATCATTCTCTCTGTTGCTGCCTACTATTTTGCAAATTTTGAAGGCTTCCTTATATTTTCACACTCTTTTAATGATCATCACTATCCCGATCCCTTGCAAGTTCTGTTGTCCATGTATTATAGATCTGAAAAGTACATGCTTTCATCCTTTTAAAATAAGTCAGGATCTAAGTGGAATACATCAAATGGTGATCTAAGCACTTATCTTCAAGCATTAATACTTTGTTTTCATCTTGAGAAAAGAGCGGTACTGTTACTCTACACCAACGAACTTGTAATGATTTATCTCTTCATCCTACATCTCAAAGCTTCATATTGTAAGCAAGAAGTATAGGGTGAGAAATCAAGACATCCTTTCAAACAAACCATCAAGAGGTGTTTCACAATTCATTGTCTTATATAATAAATTAGGTCTTATTGAGGACTATCATACCATAATACTATCACATAATGATATGTGCTCTATTTTGTAGTATATCTCATAATTTTTGGAGTGCCCTTTTAATGATCAAGATCTTATCCTAAATGTGACTGTGATTAAGCAAAAATTCTAGTGTTCAATTGAATGAAACAATGGTTTCAATATTGCATTGTGATCTTATACTTCTGAGGAATTAGTACTCTGTTTTTGCACCTTGAAAGAAGGAAGCCTTAATAATCTATAGTAATTTGGTCTACTAATGTTTACATGTTACCTTTGGGGCTTCCATAATAAACTAAAAGTCAGTTTGCATAAAAGGAAAGATAAATTTGTTGGTTAAGCTCGTTTGTTTCATTGGTGATGAGTATAAAGGGAGATATCAAAACCTTAAAGGTAGAATCCTATTGAAAATTAAATTGACCTCTTTTTAGAGAGATTTAAGTTCTTCAAATAATTATCTACTCATGGGTTTCTTTCACCTTGTCATTTTGTCAAAGCATTGGAGGGTTTAAATCAAACAAGGAAGAGTTGATTATATTTTATCCCCTAGACACTTCTTTAAAAATAAATGCCAGGTGTATACTTGATGAAAGTCCTAGGACAACCTTAATCAAAAGCTTGGCTAGGGTCTCCCCATTGGATAGTCTAGACTTGTTTACCGCTAGGTCTAGGAATCCAAAAGTGACGAATTCCCTTCCAATAGTGACACATTGGGTTGGGATTTTATAGTTGTGTCAGGTTAGTAGCCATTCAGCTTGTCCATCTTATTGGGCTGTGTGGGGACCCCCCCTTCCGGGTCCTACTTAGAAAATTATTAAAAACTTAAAAACACAATATAACCATTATGATGCATAATCATTAATAAAACTTATCAAATTCGAGAACTAACAAAAGCACAAACCTGTTACTGCAGGTCGAATTTGTTGTTGAAGGAGTAGTCGTTGTCGTCAATCCGATCCAGCTTGTCCATTGTCGTCCGCGTCTTCCGTAGGATCCCTCCAGCAAATCTCGATTAAACATTGGCGAAGCATCCGTTAGCTTCGCCACCCAACTGTAGGCTCATGCTTTCAGTCGCATGGCTAACCCCGAGCATTGGTTCGTAGAGCTCACACTCACAATTCAATAAACTCCTCAATGGGTTTCCCCCCACAAGAATTTCTAGCCAAACCCCAATAACAGCAAGTCACTCACTTTTTCAAGGTTACGATAACCATCCAAAAACTCGATCCTTTGCCCATCCCCAAAGCCTTCCTTAAATAGGAAATTCCCCTGCGACACATGTCGCTTCATGCAAAATACCCAATTTATTAATATTCAAAAAGTAATTTATCTCACAAATCCATGTGTCAAGTTTCCTAGAAGAATGCACCTACTTTCCTAAATTTACTCAAGTTTGTCTCTAAGATGCTCACTCTAAATTCTATTTTGTGGGTGCATGTGGTGTTACCTAATAACTCAAGCCTAGGATTCCATTTTGCTCCTAATATAATTATTTCTAATATTTTAAATACTAAAAAGTCTTTTCAGGTGCAAATGCCTAAAAAATAATTATTCCTATTATTTTTAATACTATAAAGTATTTTCAAGAGCAAGTGTTCTAAATGCAATTTTATATGGTTTTTATGCATAAAGTTTACGAATTCATCCCTTCTAGGACCTAGGTGCCACACCGTTGGGCCCATCTGTCATTTATGCTCATCTTATGACATGGTACCACTCTGTCGGGTCCATTTATCCATCGTATCCATTTCTCGGCAAGGTACCACATTGTCGGGTTGTTGCGTCCATCCTTTTCGTTTCTCGGCAAGGTACCACACCGTCGGGTCCTTCTGCCGATATCTTTTCATTTGACTTGAGGGAACTTCATGTAGGGATTTAGGATCCGTTACCTTCAATCCTCCGTCTACATGCTATTGGTGACTAATGGCACTGAGTGGTAAGTCCATTCTTACTGCGCGCCCCCCCAACTCGTACGTGACCAAGTCCATCATGGTCCACTACGCACGACTTCACGCGTCCCCGAGTAAGTGGATAAGGGCTTTTGAACTCAGCTGTGGGATTCCGTAGGAAGTCGACACCATTGTCGTTATTTCGTGTGTGATTTATCCGTACTCTACGACTCTTCAATTCCTTTGTGTGTCCGTCGGTGAACCGTTTCACCTATCGCTACACACATTCTCAAAAGCACATATTAATAGTCCTGTCCTCATTCATCATAATTCATTTCCTAAACCCGTTAATCGCTAAGCAATTACAGTTTACTCAAAACATCATACATCCCATTGATCAGTAAGGCATTACGTCAATATGTACTTCTTTCGTTCTCATCACATAATTCATCATACAGCTAATCGTTTAAGCATCATATTCATGTACACATAACACATTTTTCACAATCCAAGCTAATCATTAAGCAACATGCAATTATTCATTTAAATCAACTATCCAACTCCACACATGTCATTTAGTTCATTAATTCATTTATCAATTGTCGTCATGCACATCATTAGGTGATTCTCAATTATTAAGACACATCCTAACTCGAAGGGCCACTTTATTGAAGTTTGTTCAGCTGGGTCACTCGATAGGTGCCCTTAAATTCCACAGTCATTCTAGGGGCATTACAAGCTATTAGTTTTTGCATCAAATAGTATTGAGGAACAATAAAAAAAGGGCAAAATCAAATAGTCCAAATATGCGAAAAGAAAGCACCAAATTGGTTTGACGAAAAAGAATGTCTACAAAGACATAAATATGATTTACCAAGTGTTATGGATAAACAAGACAACAATCAAATGATAATGGCCCGTGGAAAATGAAAGACCAAGACCAAAAATGAAGAGACTCTTAAATATATATACAAATTCTTATGCTCTTTACTTCTTTTTCCACAATAAATGTACAAGCTTAGAGATAATGTGTTTATGTGTGAAAGGAAAAGTAATGAGGAAAATATATCATAAATATGCAGAGTGCAAAATGCAATAAAAATATAATTTGGATAAGGAAAACTAATGAGGAAGATAAATGGAAAATAAGCAGAGTGCTAAACACAATAAAAAGATAAGGAGCAAACTTGACTAACATTGATTGGAGTGAACATAATTAGTTCATTATTACAAAGTGGAAAATGGCGCCACTGATATGAATGGATGAATCATAGATGCTGATAGTGAAACTAGTTACGATATTTACAATTATGACAATATTGATTGTGCAAACCAACATTGCTTGAAAATTGATCTAAAATGTAGGAAGTTGTTATAATATGCCATCGTTTCTTGCTACAAGGTTAAGGTAATCCTATCCTAGTTTGTGACAAGAAAAGTGAAGGAGGGTTATACTGAATTTTGGTTTTTAGCAAAACTAACCTAAACTCAAATTACCGTGTCTTGTATCCTTTCTTTGGTATTAACAATTGTAAATTATGATATAGTCCTAATCTTAAACATTGCCCTTACTTTTGTTACCATGATTTCCTTCCAAGATCCCTAATCCTATTGTTATATTAAAACAAAATATTTGTTTACAAGTGACCATCTAAGATAGATATCAAGTAGTTACTAACATTATCTCTAACATAATCTCTTTGCCATTCAAACTCTCAAATCCTAGAGGAATCCTTAAAGTAAGCTTCAATTGGGCATACCAAAAACTCAACTTAACCCAAGAGGAAAGGTATCTTGCTTGACTACACATAAAAATCAGTATATCCAATAACATAGGGATTTACAGGTCACCACTAACAAGGCTAACTTTATTGCAATAGTTTTAGGGATCAATCTCAGTTTATATCTTAGGGCATCTAGCCTAAAAGAGTTAAAGGGAATCATGTACCAATAGTAAAACTATCCAATTGAGAAAGGATAAGCCAATTCGTACATTAAAAGATTGTATTGAATAAACTAAGGTAGTAACAATGAGAGAAGAAGCTAAGGTAGTGGATAGATACATGCATTCATTCTGTTTGAAATTGATTTACACTAGATAGGGCAATGCGAAAACTTACCGTGGTTCTTCGATGAGGGTTTCGAGCCTCTTCAACAGTGCAGTAGGCGACAAATCATGGGACAAAGGAGCCGGTCGGGTTCTCCACAAGGGAACCACTGTTAACACTCTCCCACTCACAGTCAGATCTCCATCTCTCCAATGATTTTTTTGGCATCTCCAGCAATGCAGGGGACAAACAACCAAGCTCAACTCTCGAATGAATCTCTTGGCCTCTCCAGTAGCTCAGTAGGGGACAAATGGGAAAGGTAAGCTCTCCAATTAATCTCACAGCCTCTCCAGCAGTG
Source organism: Larix kaempferi (assembly GCA_027924585.1). Taxonomy (NCBI): domain Eukaryota; kingdom Viridiplantae; phylum Streptophyta; class Pinopsida; order Pinales; family Pinaceae; genus Larix; species Larix kaempferi. The sequence goes on from BSBM01000769.1 coordinate 18,791,132, forward strand.
CATCAAGGGACAAACGCTGGGGATAAATGGGCAAGCTCATGGGTTGCGCATGAGCTTGATTTTGTGTTTTTAATTGTAATTTTAATTTGATTTGTTTTGTGTTATGTGTTTTTTTTTAAAAAGTTTTGTTCATTTATTTTATATTTTTTTAATTTTGTTTTGTATTATTTTTATTTAACTTAATTGCATTCTAATATAAATATAAATGGTATTGTTTTAGTTTTAAAAATTAGAAATCAATTTTAATTTTTTTAATTTTTAATTTTTTTCACAAGCACAAACCTAATATTCATAGTAGTGCCTATAGTGACTCATTTACGAATGATGTTTAAATCATACATACTGGGACACACAAAAAAAAATATAAAGGTGGGACCAAAATAATATAGTCAATTATTGCTTTAAATAATGTTGTGTTTATAAATATAATGTATCTGGAGATGATTGTGAGATGAAGAGAGCTTGTAAGCATGGTGTCCCCTTTTAGGGATAGGACCTCTCCTAGCCGTGATGGTCTCCGCTCACTCATTGCCATGGACCACACTTCTATATTAGGGACTATGGGAACGAGTCCCTCTAGTCTATCCTTGAACAATGTCATTTTAATTTTTCTACTTGACATAGTTATTGGGTTAAAAATTCCGATATAATTAAATATTTAGAATTCCAAATATTATGAGTCCATTGGGAAATTCCAAAGAAGGGTTCTTTTTTTTTTTAAATTATAGGGGTAGGTGCTAGGGATTGTCCTTGATCCCAATGGAAACCAAGAAACAACTCATGACAGGGATTGGAAGAGTCCTTAGCTAGCACTTTATCAAGTGCTACAAATCCTAAATCCAACATGCATCATGAATGTTTTAATTATCGGGGATTCAACATGTTTTAGTTATCAGGGATTCAACCATTGTTACAAGACCTATGAGAAAATATACTTCTTTGTCTAATGGAAAACTTGTTAGGCTCATCCAAAAAATACACAAAAGAGCTCATCTCTTTGACTCTGTAAAGTATTTTCATGTTCTAAGGGAGCACAATTGACAAGCCGACAAAATAGCAAACAAAGTCTCTAGAATGGAGTATGGAGTTTTAAAGGTTAAAAGAGGGGTCTAATTTTACCCCATTCCTTAATTAACTTATGGTGATGAACAAAATATTCATTCCCTCCATTTCTCACACTAGTTAACAAGGTGGGATCTATAATTGTGAGTAAGCTTCAATGGATATCACATCCAACGTACTCTCACACACTCTGTCATTAATGCATCACCAACATCATCAACTATGCTTTGTTATGAGGTGGTACTTAGTTGGGATAATGTAATTGTCCATTGAAGTGTGTGGTTGGATTGAGCGAGGCTACTTAGTAAACGCTATCAACCTCGCAAGACCAATTATCCAATCACACTACCTAGGTTTCACTATTTCCAGTCAATCTTGTAAGCCTAAACTCCTTCAAGTCAAAATTTGATGAATTTATAGTTTTTTTAAAGATCCTTCTATGGACTATGTTGTAGTGTTGGAGAGTAATAAAGGGTTTGAAAGTGGATTAAGATGGCTTCTCTATTTCTTATGTGATTGTTGGGGAATTGCACTTCTTGAGAGTTTGCGAATTGTTGGTCTCTTGCGGATTGTGATTTTGAATTTGCCAAATATTTGCCTCCAAGGCCCCATTTATATGGTTTGGGTTGGTGGAGTGACCTCTATTTTTTCCATTAGGAAGTTATATTACACAAAATAATTGGTCTGTTGAGTGTGGTGTTGTAATTGGGACTCTTTTTGGTTAGTTATAATATGGAAATATTGGAGTATGAACAACATGGGTCACCACTTGCACCTTACTCATTGCCCTCTTTTTGAAAATTACGGAATGCATCGGATTTTGAGGAGGCAAGAGGATCTCATCTACAACAACTGAAATTCAATATTCACTCTTACTAGCAAAGCGCACAGCCAAGAAAAAACTCACAACACTGTTGTAATAGTGGAAATATTGCTTCAACAAAAGAAGGAAATACATGTGTTAGAAATTGAATGCCACCTAGTTCATCAATATGAACATAGTATCACAATCTGCCACATCCAATATAAGAATGTCACTAGGATCAGGTTTTGGGGAGATTAAGAATGGAAAAATGTTCACCAAATGCCTCCATATGTGGACACTGGAAATCAAGAATCTCATCTCTCACTTGCTAACCAAGATGAAATACATAGAAATCATGTCTTCCACTAAAAAAATGTTTCCTTTATGTTCAACAAAATAGGATTGACCTTTGGTGTCTTTTTTTGAATCTATACCAATAGAATATTTTGGATATACTCTATGAAGAATAATGCTACTTTTGTGAACTAAAATCTCAAAATTTTGGTTGATTTCTAAACAATAGTTTATGTGACAAACCTCTTTTCTGTATTATTATGGTAATAAGCATGACTACAAAAAATTTCTAATACAAAATATAATTGTTTTTGTTATAACATTTTTTTTCTTCTAAATTGTAAGTATTTGAAAAAATAGGATTACACTTCATCATTAGCATTTAATTTATTGTTAAAAATAAACATGTGAGAAACTTGGTGATACTTTATAACTATAAAGATTCAAAAGGTAAAAAACCAATTTTGGAAAAAAACGTGGTGAGATTGGTAGCACAATATTGTGAAATGGGGTTAAAATATGCCACAAAATATCATCGTTAAAAACGAAATTCAATAAAGTCCTGATCACCAACTAGGTAATCATGTACTTTAAGGAGAAAAATATAGATGTTAAATTTATAAGATATGGACTTATACAATCATTGATTAAACCAAAGAGAACACATTAAAGTTAAAGCTACAAGTAACATACATGGTCATTCATCCATACTTCAATGTGCACATCCTAAAACTCTACAAGAAATCGATGTTGGAAGGGAATGAGGAATAATATACCATGCTTGATCCTAAAGGGTTATTACTAAAGTTAGCATAGAACTTGATTGTCCTTGGATATTCTAACATATTAATGTCACTCAAAAATAAATGTGAAGAACACACTTTATTTGAGGGTGAGAAAACACTATAAAATTCTTTTGGGATGACGATGTATATGATGATGAAAAAAATGGGCATTATGAAAACCATGATGATGGTGATGAGTCCTAAATCCATCCCATACCATCAAGGCATGTTTCTACTCTAACCATGTCAAATTTCGACACATACAAGCACAGTTTGGATAAATTTCAAAGTTGGACACATTCACTACTCATTATGTAAGGTCGAAGAATGTCGTTAATCCCTTCACACAATATAATCCCTAAGCAATTAACCATTAAACCAACTGCATGTTGGACACTATAATTTTTTTTTGACATGTCTTAACTTATAAATAGAATTTATCATGGTTTAATCATGTACTCGGGTTTGATTTTTGTTGGCATGGATGGACAAAATGGGTCATCATGTATATGATGATGATGATGATGGAAATTATGAAAACCATAATGATGGATATGAGTCCCGAAACCCTCCCATATCGTTAAGGCATGTCTCTACTCTAACCATGTCAAATTTCGATGCATATAGACATAGTTTGAAGAAATTTCAATGTTGCCCCCATTCACTGCTCACTGTGCAAGGTATATGGATGTGGTTAAGCCCTTCACACAATATAATCCCTAAATAATTAACCATTAAACAAAATGCATGTTGTACACTATAAAATTATTTTGGGGTGTCTTAACTTAATAGAATTAATCATGGTTTATTCATGTACTTTGGTTTGATATTTGTTGGCATGGATGGAAAAATTGGGTCACGACATATATGATGATGACAATGATGGAAATTATTACAACCATGATGATGGATATGAATCTTGAAAACCTCCCATACTATCAAATCATGTTTCTACTCTAACCATGTCAAATTTTGATGCATACATGCACAATTTGAAGAAATTTCAATGTTGTATGCATTTACTGCTCACTCTGCAAGATCGATGGATGTCATTAAGCCCTTCACACAATATAATCCCTCAACAATTAACCATTAAACCAAATTGGGATGTCTTAACTTAATAGAATTTATCATGGTTTATTCATGTTCTTGGGTTTGATCTTTGTTGGCATGGATGGACAAATTGGGTCATGATGTATACATGATGACGACGATGTCCATGATTATGAAAACCATGATGATGGTGATGAGTCATGAAACCCTCCCATACCCTCATGGCATGTTTCTACTCTAACCATGTCAAATTTTGACATATATTGGCACAGTTTGAAGAAATTTCAAAGTTGGCCCCATTCACTACTCACTGTGCAAGGTTGATGGATGTCTTTAATCCCTTCACACAATATAATACCTAATAAATTAATCATTAAAATAGCTGCATGCTGGACACTATAAAATTATTTTGGGATGTCTTAACTTAATAGAATTTATCATGGTTTATTGAGGTTCTCAGGTTTGATCTTTGTTGGCATGGATGGACAAATTGGGTCATGATGTATACGACGACGACGATGGACATGATTATGAAAACCATGATGATGTATATGAGTCTTGAAACCCTCCCATTCAATCAAGGCATGTTTCTACTCTAACCATTTCAAATTTCAACGCATACAGACACAATCTGAATAAATTTCAATGTTGTCCCCATTCACTGCTCATTGTGCAAGGTTGATGGATGTCATTAAGCCCTTCACACAATATAATCCCTAAGAAATTAACCATTAAACCAAATGCATCTTGGACACTATAAAATTATTTTGGGATGTCTTTACTTATAAATAGAATTGATCATGGTTTAATCATGTACTCGGGTTTGATTTTTATTGGCATGGATGGACAAATTGGGTCACGATGTATATGATGATGATGAAAAATGGACATTATGAAAACCATGATGATGTAAATGAGTCCTACAACCCTCCCATACTGTCAAAGCATGTTTCTACTCTAACCATGTCAAATTTCAATGCATACAAGAACAATTTTAAGAAATTTCAACATTGGCCCCATTCACCACTCACTGTGCAAAGTCGATGGATGTCGTTAATCCATTCACACAATATCTAATTAATAGAATAAATCATAGAAAATATATAATCACATACCTCATACATTTCAAGGTTTAAAGATCATTCATCTTATTCTTCTGCATCCAACTCAACATCTGAATCTTGATGATGTGTTTCAGAATCAAAATTGTTGAAAGGATCTTTCATATCACCATCACCATCAACGTCATTTCCAATAATATCATCATAGATATCATCAGTGAGAACATTGTCTGATATATTTGGACGATCAAATTCTTTGTCTTCTTCATCTAACACATATGCGGCCACCTTATCCTGATCTGCATCATATTCTTCTTCAACATTATCTTCTTCCTCTACAATATTGTACTTCATTGGTCTTCCTCTTGGATCATATATAACAATGTATGACCAACTTGCTTTACCCGGTACCACTAAGTAAAAGAATTGCTCACATTGACTTGGAAGAACATAAGGTTTCGTACCCAGTTCTAGTGCCCTTGTATTAACCATGGTAAATCCATTAGCATGATCAATAACAATTATTTCAGGATCAGGTTCATTCATTCGCAGTATGTACCACTTGACCTCAAACATCACTATTTTAAAGTAATTAAAGTCACACTCAATTATATCTTCCAAATACAATAATACCTATTTTCAAATACTTATGGATTCCTTTCACTTCTAGAAGAAACATTAGTGACTTGAAAACTACAGTTATCCTGCAATCAAAGGTTTTCCTCTTATCATCCAACTTTTCTATGTGAAATGTATGACCATTTCACCACACAGCCTTGTGGTGTTTCAACTGCAACATGCTTGACAAGTTTATTAATATGCATTGTCAATTAATAAACTTCTTATATTATGGACTTAGTAAATGTATGTTTGAAGAAATAAAAAAACAAATACATTGATAAAATGGGAAATAACTAAAGGAATGTGGGTGAATATTACTTTCCTTTTTATCTTTTAAACCATATGCTAAATCAATTTCCGTTTGCGTAAGACGAGTATATTGTTGTTGATGACGATGCGATGTTTTAATCAACTTACTCACCCCTTCCCATGATAACCTACCATATAATTCTATACATTGTTCTATCCATTCATCCATCCAATCAAGATTGTTTGCAATGTATAAATGTAGTGCATCCTACTCTCTACCGACTATATGAAAAATTTACAATTCAATATCATTAATTAGTTGTCATTGGAAAAGTTTAATATAATTGATGGCATAATAAAAATTAAATGACTATGATATATGTAAAATTGAAAAATTAAATGTATAATAATTTTAATTTACAACATCTATTTGCCTTTCACCTTCCTCATTATACCTTTCCCCAACAAGACCTCCCTTTCAAATTTGTTGATGGAATTGACATGCTAAATGTGAGGCACATTGATATTTTCTACTGATTTAGGAAGATAATGACTAATATACACCATGCATTGATATACCATATAGCCCTCCACCATAGAACTCTCAGGACATGCTCTTTGTCTAACAAATTCCTTCAATGAATTCAACTGCCTCTCCACCATCCATATCGACCTTGTGTGTATAGGTCCACACAATTCAATCTTCTCAACTTGATGTATGAGGTAGTGTTCTTGTGCATTGAAAAATATTGAAGGTAGATACTTATGCATTTCACACATTAGACGGGAAATTTCTCTCTTCCAATACCTAATATCTTCTTTATGGATTTCTTTATATAAAATCCACCTACAAATGATTCAAGAAAGTAACAGGTTTCAACAAGATCAAGGAATATATAAAATCACAAGTAAAGCACAATATGTCAATAAGTTCTGCAACAAAGTGAACAAACATTTTGCATATAAATCGTTACTTACCTCTTGTATTTGCTAAGATCATATATAACTTGTTTTATGTTGTTGTCAAAGTTGTCTTGGAGAGATAGAGGTAGAACATACTGTAACCACATGTCAGTCATGAGTTTAGAGATACAGGTTAGAACATGCCATTCATGAGTTTTAACCCCAACAAATTCACCTTTTTCATTAAGATATTTTGTATGTTCGACGGAAACCCCGCCAGAAACCTAATTTGTTGAATGACCACTTTTACAACATTGTTTTGTTGCTCAGTCAATAACCATTGAAAACTAATATTTTGGGCCATCACCATTAGAATGAATCACACTTTGCATTGCGTGATTGGCTTCCTTAATGTCACTACAAAATTTCCCAGTTCTTTCTTTATCAACATTTCCATCTAAGATTCGCCATAATGTTTCTATTACATTATTCTCGATATGCAATGTATCAAAACCTACTGAATTGTATGGGGTAACTTTTCATTCCTTGTGGAAGCCCATTGATGCCTTAATGACATTCATGATACAAAAACAAAATCACATTTAGTACAATAATTAATGGCAGATACGGTAATTCACTAAAAGAAATCATAAGTGTACATAATACATAGATATTTTGCATACCTTGACAATTTCTGTTATATTCCAACTTCCATAGGTGAGGAGTCATTCTTCAAAGTTTTCTTCCATTCTCTTCCTTACCATTGATTTTTTTTTCTCGGTATTTTGATACCTATGATTCTTAGGGAGGAAGTTCCTATACTCATCAAACACCTCCTTCCCAAAACTTCTTGATCGATGAGATTTTATCCTGGGACCTAAAACTGGACATGCAAATTTACCCTTTGTTTGAATACTTGCAACATATATGTATTAATGTAGCAAAGGATTAATAATTTTAAAAATGCATGATATTTTCAATAAATTATATAATATTAAAGTGCAACAGAAAGTTAGTACATACCACAAAAATGTGTTAACCCGAGAACATCATGAATTATCCATGCTAGTATTCCATGGAATTGAAATTGTTTTTTCCTTATTGGTCTAGAGATGTCATACATAGTGATGCCAACCCATAACTTCAGTAGCTCATTGATAAGAGGATCAATATATACATTCATATATTTCACTTGGTACTTAAATGATTGGTTCAACATACAATTATATTTACTCATGCGTACTTATATATAAAATATATTCTCATGTAACGAAACAAATAAATATTATATATTTACTTTCAAACGAATATTCCAAACTAATTAAATACATGGAACAATCATTTCCAACATTGTGTGCTCTCTCTTTACCGACATCAAAGGAGGAAGGTTATCTTTTATAACAAAAATGGGCCACACTAAATAAGTAGAACAAAACTCTCCAAATGGATTGACACTGTTAGCTGCCAATGAAAGTCTAACATTATGAGGCTCTTCTTTAAAAATTGGTCATTTTTCTTCAATTTTCTTCAATACAGAACCATTTGCAGGCATTCTAAGAACATCCTCTTCACTTTTTTTCTTTGCATGGTAATTCATAAACTGTGCTATAATTTGGCACTTGAACAATAATTGGAAACATGGAATTATGGGAATATAATGAATAACTTTGCAAGGCACCTTTTTTGTTACTTGATCAATTCGATATCTACTTATCTGGCATCTCAGGAATTCATTTTCTTATGAATATTGTACATAATATATAATATGATCATTAGGACATGCATGAATAGCTCGATACTCCATTCCAAATTCTATCATAATCACAGATATTTCTCGATATGTGCATGGTAAAATATTTGTTTGTGGTAATAGAAACTCACCTAACAAACTGTGACATTGAAAAAAACAAGTTAAGGTAAAGAATATTAGTCCTTAATATTGCATCCATATTTTACGAATTAAACACTAACAATAGAGGAAAATATACAAAACTTATATTGTACATGTGAGGGTCAAATTAAAACATTACAATATATCTTAGGATCTGTGTGAGACAAGTGTTTGATAAACTATTCAAAACCTTGAGGTTCACCAACAACAATATAGAAGATAGAATATTTTTTGTTGAGCCATCATCAACAGGTTGTTTTGACTACTCGAGCAAAGGAAAATCATGAATATAATTTAGGTTGTCCTCATCCATTGGACCAAATGTGTCTTAGATCAACATATTTATCCCATCTTCCTCATTTGTATCAATAATGTTATCTTCATCCATAACATCATTAAGAACTTGATCATCAATATTTCGATCTCCATCTATCTCACCTTGTAAAGTGGCATTTCTACTACTACTTGGTAAATAACTCTCTAGCGGTCGACATTTAGGGGGAATTGTATTTATAATTACAAACAATGTAATAAAATTAGTGTATATCAACAAATATTAAAACGGAAAAACATTTTACAAATACATGATCATTATTTCAAAGAGTACTACATTGTATAATGATTAACATCTTACTAAGGGTGATATTCATAACCCCCCTTCAGCATGCACCTTCTCCCTACAATGTTTTTCAGCTGTTGTAAAAAAAATTCTTTTCATTTGCAAGCCGCTACAATCATTTTAAGGGAAATAACATTTTTCCATCACCCTTCACCTCCAATGCCACCCTAAACTGAGCAAGCATCCTTGCATTTTCTTCCGTAGTATGTTTATATGACATTCTAATTGCCAATAAGAAACAATTCAACTGAATCAATATATAAGTACATTGAATATATATATATATATATATTCAACCAATATCACAAATGTAACAACATCAATTCAACTAATTGCACAAATGTAACCGCATTATTCCAACCAATTTCATGCAGTAAAACCCTAACCAATTCAACCTACAATTTCATGCAGTAAAATTCAAATGTTTTTAAAAATTTGTTTTACTCTTCAACATATTAACGGCCAAAATTATGGGAAAAATCCAATTAACAACCTCCACATTTGCAGATCAAGAATTAACAATATTGTGAATGAAGTAGATAGAAACCTAAAATTTCATGCATCGAACAATGATGGAACAAAAACAATTTCAAATGTTGCAATGGAAAAAATTATAAATGAGTTTCCCAACTATGTAAACAAAATTATATAAATTTCACAATTATACGTTATGAAGTTAATGCATAAAGCCATATCATGGTATTCAAATTTCTTAACATAGCTTTATATTAAAGGCCGAGACAGAAAAATTAAAAATACTAACCTTGAAACTCTAAAATTTGAGCTATGTAGATCATAAATTGGATGTGTTAAACCAATACCTGATAGAAAAATCTGAGCTATGTAGATAAAAAATTGGATGTGTTAAAGAAATACTTGATAAAAAATCATAGATCAAACAATCACCAAAAGCAATGTCGCAACTATAACAAATTTGTGGAAATTTGTTCTATGAACATATATTTATAGATCAGCTATCGTCAATATTTTGACAGACAGACGATATGGTTATAGTTGACTGAAAAGAAAAATTCAGTGACCATTTCCTAGAGATATGTGGTTCACACGTGTGAAACATTCCATCACTATTACGAATAGTTTTTGTAGCAATATCAACACAATGGGGAAAGCATCGAAAGATCGACGAACATCGGGGCTCATGAAAATAAAATCAAAACTTTTCACACTATTAATGTATTTTTCGATGATAAAATTGATTTTATCTCAACCGTCATAATATTTCGTCGAATTTTGAGCCATATTTACTAGTGGCACTATTTCATGTTAAGTTGTCTCTCAGTCCTTGCAATTCTTAAATCATTGATCCCATGGGCAACGAAGATGAAAATTTTGCAATGGGAAGGGAAGGTATGGGCATAAGCATAGTAGAGGAGGGACCTTATACTATAAGTTTGAGTGTGTGAGGGGTTAGGGCCCACACCACTCGTGGTTTCTTTGGGGTATTTCCTTTCCAAAATTGAGCAATATTCTCCATATAAGAATTGAATTATTTACCTAATATATATGCAAAATCCAAGATAACAGAGGGTATAATGAAGGGGAGCTCTAACACACTAGAGCGGGGAGCCTCTTCCTACTCTTTATTGGTCTCTTAACTTCCTTCAATTCAACCACCTTCATTTTCCCTATAACCTCCTCCTTGGAAACCACTTGCTTCTACCTCAGAATGTGGGCAGTGATCGCCAACAAAATATATGTGTTTCCTTGCGATGTCTTTTACTTACTCATGTTGAACCATTGTGAAACCTCCTGATCAAAAAATTTCTTTGTGAGATAATAGGGGAGGGAACCTATCTTGAAAATTCCATGTCTCCTATTTTCTATTTATATAAATCCTCCTCTAAATCATTGTTGAAAGAGTGAATGCTCCTCTAACTTACTGAACCATCTATTGTAGGATTAATGTAATCATTCATTTTTCTTGTAGTGAAGTTGTAGATTTGATAAAAGACATATTGCTCAATATTATCACTGATAGGATACATGTATCGAGGCCCTTTATATGGGTCCAAAGGTTATGTGACCCTCATTCCTTCAGCTTTAAAAGTCATAGTCTCATTTTTCAAGTTAATGATAAAATAGTTCTCATAAGCCCAATCTATCCCCAACAATGCTAGTTATGGGTCAATCTCATCCATTATCTCAATCAACTCAAAATCAGTAGATGTCATTGCTCCGGTCAAATCAACCTCCACATTTTCTAGTCTTCCAATAGGAAATATCCTATATTAATTGGCCATGCACAACTAGATAGGAGAATAGACCAATGGAGGGATTCCCATAGCCTCCCATGAACTTTTAGGAAGGATATTAACATCTGACCCAAGATCCAACATGACATCCTTAATATCATATCCATCTACTTGCGCATCTAACTAGAATTCCCTCTCAATTCTTTTATTTCTTCACCTTACCACATTAGTCTTTTTTTCAAAAAGGTTAGGCAAGATCATACCTTCTTCCTCTATCATCCCCCAAGGATTTGAAGAGTATTCCATAGCTTTCAAGTTAGGTATTAATTGTCTAGGATATTGGGAAATAGATTACACCAAAGGCTAATAAGTTTTTGAGAGGTACCAAGAGGTTCATATTCCATTGTCTTTCCACAACTTGGAATGTGTACCTTCGGAAGGAGGGACAACCATATGGTAGAACATCTCATGGGAACCTATGAAAGTTTCTTTGTAATGAGCTGAATCAAACAATGGTTCTTTCAGAACAAATCGATGTTGAATTTTTGGGACTTGAAAAGAATTCTAATCAACACCCATACAAGCCCCTCCATGAATACAACATTAATTGTTGGACCAATCAAATTATCACCATCTGGTGGCTTTGAAATGATCAAATTAGTTAGTCAATTCTGCATTCGATCTTCCCATTTCATAATCAACTTTGGGCAATGTTCACTACCATGCATATTGACTTGACAATAGGAACACCTAGAGAATCAGGGAAAAGGAAAATCCCTGGAAACATGTCTAATTTCATTGCAATTATAGCGCTAGATTTCTTTACCTCGACATCTAGATCGACTACCTCGATAATGACCTCCTTGACCCCAACATCCCCATCCGCTTTACTTGAGGTGGAGAGTTATTAGACACTCAAAATGAAAAATGATCCAACTTGTTCACCAATGACCATGTATTTTTATAGGCTATGAGTAGTAGAACCACAAAATTCACAATGGATATTATTTAGAATAAATGAATACTTTTGCAGGATGGGACATTGGTGAGGGGATTTCCCATATGTTTTAAAATATTGCAATATTCACTACGTTTATATTTCTACATGCCTAAGCAATCAAACAGTTGTCTTGACCCATGACAATGATTATGAGAACCCACTTGCGCAACACTTGTCGAAGGTCTTGTTGGGATTAATCCAATAAGGGAATTGTGAGCAAGTCCCCCTCTCAATTGTGGACATTCCAAAGCATTATGTGTTGAACTTTGGTTGTCATTGATTTCCACTAATGTCAAAGAAGATTCAGTATTCATGTGCCAGTTTGAAGAAGTATATGAAAGTCACTTTGAAGAAATCCAGTTTGAAGAAGTATATAAGAAGTACATCTATATTACAGAAGTATATCTAGAAGAACATCAAGTATATCCAGTTTGAAGAAGTACATAAGGTGTACATTCAGTTTGAAGAAGTACATATGGTACATGTGCAAGTCCTAAGTCCACCTAGTCATGCTATCCCAAGGAAAAGTCAAAAGATTTGGTTGGAAAATTTTTGGGAGTTCGCAAGAGGCTTGGAAGCAAGAAGTGGTTGGACAGTTATGCAATCTCTGCAAGTGTGCAAGACACACCAATCAAACGAAGTATACAATTTGTTGAAGCACGTAGTAGTACTGAAAGAAAGTAGCGATCGAAGAAGTCAAGTGCGCAAGTCCCACAAGCGATGGTACATCAAGGGTGAAAGACTACACACGAAGGGCGCAAGACCCACTAGGAAAAGGATCAAGTAGATGCAATAGCCACAAGGTATGACACCTTAGTGGCACCAAACATGACAAGTGGCAGAAGGGTGAAGTAAGAAGAACAATGAAGCAAGGAATAATGGATGCTACGACCAACTTGTGGACATACCATTTGCGCAGTACAAGTATAAATAAGAATCCAAGTTGGAGAGTTGAAGTATGTTTGTAAGAACAAGAATGCAATACATATTTGACAAGCTTCTTATTTTGGGCATCAAGGGCTTGTGTGTGTAGAACCTGCAACAATTAATTAATGCAAATACACGAGATAGCAAAAATATCAAAACTCAGAATCACTTTTATATTGATCGCAGGCCACTTCGAGCGGGCAACCTCCTTTGAGCAAGCTCAATACAAATAACTTCATGGTACCTTCATTGGTCTCAACACAAACTTATATACTAAGTCTAGGTGCCAATACCATGTGTCAATACAAAGCATGGGCCAATACAAAATATGGATCAACAATTACTACGGGACGACTTACAAAGCATATGCGTCCAACAACAATAATACAAACTATGGATCAACAAATACTACAGGATGAATTACAAAGCATATGCGTCCAACAACAATATACTAATAAAGTAAATAGAAGGGTTGACATGGGTTCTTAACATCCCCTCTCCTTTAGAAAAAGATTTGTCCTCAAATATTTAGATGTGGAAATTGATGCAGAATCTGAAGGAGTGGTTCCCCTGTAGCATCCTTGGGTTGCATTCCGATCCACTAACGCCTTGTGAGTTTCAGGGAGGGTTGCTTGGAAGGCTGTAGACAAAGAAGAACCATATCAGGTGCGTGAAAAGTGTGCTCAAAATGGTGCTGATCGGCTTGTTGTTTCAGTCGAATTCTTTCCATGTGAAGATTGTCCTGCAGAATGAGAAGAATCTAATCACGGTTTCGAAGAACCGAGTCAATTTCTTGAACAGGGGAGCTGCTGAGGGTGTATGGAAGAAGAATTGACGGTGCCTGTCCATAGACTGCTTCATATGATGTCCTTTTAGAGGTGGTATTGTACCACTGGAGTGCTTCTAGGAAATCCATAGAAATAGTTGTCCAAATTTGTGTAGGGATGGGCAAGGGTTCGAGCAGTCCCAAAAGGAGTGTCGTTTTACCCTTGTTGTTTTGGAAAGTATCACAGTCAGCCACCATCTGTTTAATTGTCATTTTTAGTCCCTGCCAAAAGAAGTTACGTTGTTCCTGATCATACATTTTGAGGAACCCAGAGTGCCCTGCTGATGAAGAAGCATGGAGTACATAGAAGAGATAGCCCTGTTGAATAGATTGCAACCAATTTGGAACAAGCAGAGAAATAGCTGGAAGAGAAATTGGGTCATCAAATATGCGAGAAGGAGCATCTGCCACCATATTGTCCTTACCCTTCTTGTAAGTGATCGCATAGGCATAACCAATGAGTTGGATAACCCATTTCAGGTGTGCTGGGGAGGAGACCCATTGTTCTAGGAAATTTTCCAGACTCAAGAGATCAATCTTGATGCAGAAATAATTCCCTAATAGGGATGGTTTCCACTTCTGTACTGCATGCAAAATAGCCATCATTTCCTGCTGAGATGTAGATGCGGCTAAATTCTTACCGGAAAGGTCTCTTGAAGGCGACAAGCCCACTGGTTCAACAAGGACACTTGTATATCTATAAAAGGAAGTAGGGGAGACCGTTGATGGGTGCATCTGAATGGAATGGAGTTGAGCGATGACACCATGTGAATTATTCTTAAGGATCTTTTCCAGGCGATGTGAACTGATGATGCGGAGAGAACCTTGTTGTAAGCCCTTAAATTTGTGTTGTTTCCCATTGACTGAAAACTACATCCAAAGTTTAGCAAAATCCCATAAGATGGGGCCAAGTGTGCATAACCATTGAACGCCCAAAACCACATCACATCCGCCTAAGGACAAGGAAAACATGTCAGAGCGCAGGTTATAATCTTCCAGAGAGATACACATTGTGACACTTTCCCTTGCAAGGTAAGGTGCCCCCATTGGAAATCATGACTTCAAAGTTGGAGCAAGGATGGACAAAACAATTAGCATGTTTGGAAATCCGAGGGTCAATGAAGTTATGAGTGCTACCAGAATCAATGAGTATTGTAATAGGAAGCTTCTTGAAGTAACCCTTGACCCGCATTGTTTGGGGGGTGGTGACGCCGGATAAAGCATGGAGAGATATCTATGGGTGGTCTTTCTGAGATGGGAGGTCAATAGGCAGCTCTTGAATGTCGACTTGATCATCCGGTGTATCTGGAGCCTCTTAACCAACTTCAAAGGCGAGCGGAGAATCCACATCCAAGAGATACAGCTTTTGTTGAACACATCTATGTCCCCGAGTGAATTTTTCATCACAATTATAACAAAGCTCTTTTTCTCTGCATGCTTGCATCTCTGTTTTGGACAAATGCTTGATAGGAGTTGGTCAAGGAGCTGGCGGGATGGGAGGTTGTTGAGAACCCATATTTCGGAAGGGAACAAAAGTGGGTTTGGAGCGTTGTTGGGAGTCAATCTTGTCTTCCGCTAACTTAGCCAACCCCAGGGCTTACATCATTGTGTTGGGACAGAACATTTTGACCTCTGGGTGGATTTCATCTTTAAGATCACTGATAAAACAACTCCTATAGAAGCCATCAGACAATCCTTCTGTGTGGTTGGCTAGTTTCTCAAATTCTGTCTGATACTCTCTCATAGTGCCAATTTGACAAAGTTTAGTGAGTGCTCCGGTGAAGTCATCAAAAACACTAGAACCAAATCGTTGCAAAAGGAGTTGAGAAAAATCTGTCCATTTTGGCTCGTCATGACCCTTGATGTACCAACGGTACCATTGAAGGGCTTCCTGTTCCAAATGAAAGGATGCAAGTGGAACTTTTTGGACATCAAAAGTATTATGCAGACTGAAATACTGTTCTGCACAATAGATCCATCCAGTCGGATCAGTACCATTGAAGCGAGGAAATTCAAGCTTCGGACCACGGAAAGCGTTGGAAGAAGAGAACCCATTGGCCGGAGAAGATTCTTGCTGTCGGTTATTGTTCATGGCTGAACGCTGAAGATGGAGGCTAAGAAATTTTTCATCTAGATCTTGGAGTTTGTTTTGGATGGCTGCAAGTGCTTCCTCCATGGTTTTTGCTCCTGCGCGGGTGACAACCATAACCAGGAGTTTTTTTTTTTTTCTTTTTTTCTTTTTTTGGGAATGGATAGAAAAACACAAACAAAAGCTTATTTAGTAAAGGGGAATTTGGATTTGGGAAAAAATCGGATGGGTAATTGGGGTTTGAATAGGTTTTGGACACTTTTTGATGGGAAAAGAAGTAAAAAATTGGGATTTCAGAAGCGGGGTGAAAGAATGAGAAAATTTGTCAAAGAGGGACAAAGAAGCAGAAATAGGGAATGAACATGGTGGCAAAATTTGGAGGCGAGTGGGTGAAAATTGAAGAAGCTATGGCAAACCCTAAAAATAGACAAATGTGAAATTTCTAGCTTTGGGAAGTAGGATTTGGGATACGGTCATTAGGAATGAAATATGTAGAATGGGATTGCAGGGGCGTCCGGGAAGTTTCAAGGGAAATGGAGTTAAAACAAGGGAGATATGGCGAAAAAACAGAATTTTATACTTTTTTTTTTTAGGAATGGATCTGCAACGGCACGGAAGGGATCGAAAACAGATAGATTTGCAACGACGCTGAAGGGATCAGCAATAGATGAATCTGAAATGACGCCGAATGGATAAAAAACGGCTGGATCTGAAACAACTTTCAAAATAGATTTGAAATGGCTAGATCTCGAACAACTATCATAATGGATCTGAAATGGCTTGGAATGGATCTGAAATGGCTCAGAATGGATCTGAAATGGCTCAGAATGGATCTAAAATGGCGCGGAAGTGAATGGCAATATTTCAACTGAAAATAGATATGGACCCCAGGTATGTGCGGCTTCCTAACAGTTCAGGGGTTTCACTCGGCCACCAATGTTGTCTAACAACTTATGTATTGGGGCAGTACCCCTCACTCCATGGCTCAGGTAAAATTGATAACTGCTTTGCCACAAACGATAGCTCTTGGTTTACCTCACATGTGGGAACTAGTCAATCAGGTACGGGTCGTTGCCCTTTTCGCTGGAAGGTCCTCTCAATGGGCCAGCTACTTTGGGATTCCTGTGGTACTCCTCACAATGAGTTTTAGGGCTTATGCCCAAGTACTTTCCACAGTTAGCAGATAGGGATTATTCCCAGATCCGAACTTGCAACAGATGCGAATTTTTTTTTGGCAGAAATTCCACCCAACGAGCCCAAGAAAGTGCTCTAATACCAGATGTGAAGAACCTGCAACAATTAATTAATGCAAATACATGAGATAGCAGAAATATCAGAACTCAGAATCACTTTTATATTGATCGTAGGCCACTTCGAGGGGGCAACCTCCTTTGAGCAAGCTCATTACAAATAACTTCACGGTACCTTCATTGGTCTCAACACAAACTTATATACTAAGTTTAGGTACCAATACCATGGGTCAATACCATGTGTCAATATAAACCATGGGCCAATACAAAATATGGATCAACAATTACTACGGGATGACTTACAAAGCATATGCGTCCAACAACAATAATACAAACTATGGATAAACAAATACTACGGGACGAATTACAAAAGCATATGCGTCCAACAACAATACACTAACAAAGTAAATAGAAGGATTGACATGGGTTCTTAACATTGTGGAACCGGAACAACATGATCTAGTGGAGAGCCAAGTGCGCACAAAAAGAAGAACATAATTGTTGATGGTGCGCAAGATGATGTAGTCTATGTGTGATGGTTGCGCGAAGATAGAAATGCAGGACTACAGAGAATGCACAAGTGTTTGATTTCAGAATGATAGTATCGCATACAAAAAACAGATGTCACAAATGATCTAAGACTAATCCACGAAGACAGACTTGGAGTACATCTAGTGATGCGTGAAGTGAAGTAGTACATCTAGTGATGCGGGAAGTGAAGTAGTTTAGCTGATGCACGACGACAGACTTGAAGCACAACAAAATATGCCCAACATAGAGTAATCTAAGACAAGTACGAAGAACAAAAAGGCAACATCGCAGATGATGCACAGAAGGTCACATATTATCTAAGGACAGATGCACCAAGACAGAAGAGTGATATAACAGAATGTCAGCAGAGTGATCTAATACAGTTGCATGAAATCAGACCAACAACATAGCAAATGATGCGTAGTATCAGTTAAGGTTGCAGATGTGCAAGAATCCAAATGGCAGCATAGCACATGATGCACAGTATTAATTAAGTGTGTAGAAATAGAGTGATCTGATGAAGTAACACACAGATTGTGAAGTATGAATTAAAGTGTATAATGTTGATGTATTCAAGTGAAGTTTGTAATACATATAAGTGATTGCAAGATCTCAAGGATACAGAAGGTGTGCACAACTTATGAACTGCAGATAATCTGAAGAGTGCACAGATAAGAAGAACAACAAGGAAATATCTTCTACTTTCATATAAGGGCGGCAGGACGAGGCAAGGAGAAGGGGGTAGGTGCCTCCTTCCAGTTGAAGCTGGTAAATCAGGGATTCGATGCTTCCTTCATGTTGTATCTTGTAAAACCAAGGGGTCGGTGCCTCTTTCTAGTTGGTGCTAAAGAAATTCAGAAGTTGGTGCTTCCATGAATGTAATTTTTATTTAATAAGAGAGCATTATGTGTTTTTCTCCCATTTGGGTTTCTACGTAAAAATATGTGTGTTATTTATTTTTTGCATGTGATGTTGAATGCTTTATTTATGATGGATGCTTAGTCTAAGTTCTAGTGCAATTCGATAAGAAGTAAAAATTGTTCATAATTGCACTAATATTGATTCATCCCCCCTCTCAGTTTTAATAAGATTCCAACATTATGATCTTCCGTCATGCATTTAGTACACCATACTTGTTCTCTTCCTACCTTTGGAATGATAAATTATGGATCTTTTCAGTTAATACAACTATTGGGTTCTATACTTGTGATAAGTCAAGTCCTACTATGGATATGGAGGCTCAAATATTTCTTGGATAGTTATCCAAGGATTCAATATTCATAGCTTGCTCCAATTAATTTTTGGGGGGTGTCAATGGTGTATTGGGATAGAGGTACTTGAGTTAATGTGAGAAACCATTTAACAAACCATTCCTTTTTATGTGAATCATGAATAGGAAAATACATTATATTCATTACATCCTAAAACATATGAGAATATCCCCAAGCCAATTCCCCTTCATATTGTCATATTTCATTCAGAGCTGCAAAAACTTGTTGTTCTGAATTTGGCATGTGAAAATATTCAAGGAAAAGTTTCTTCACCTCCAACAAGGGAAGAGGTGGGACACTGGGAGGGCGATGAGATACGCATTTTATATACCATTTTAATGTACATCCCCTCAATGTATTCTGGTACTCAATCAATTTAGAAGTATCCAAAATTCCCCTATATATCCAAATAACTTCACATAGGAATAAATGGTGTTTTGCATCTTCTTCAACTCCCTTTCCCCAAAAATCTAGTTATTGCATGGAAGATCCCCCATGCATTCCAACCAGGATGGTCACTAGAGATCCCACCAACACAAACCCTCTAGGACAAGGTTGCAAAATCATGTTTGAATCCACACTTGAAGTTGAACCACTCCCACATTGAGGACTTGTTGATACTATACTAACACTGAACCCACTACTATTTCCTCCTATGATTGTATCAAGAGACTAACTACTACTTCTAGGATAATGATTGTACTAAGATAAATACAATGTAGAACTAGAAAAGAGAGTATCAGATTATTTACAAACACCTAGGAAGTGGTCAGCACTAGGATGATTCTAAGATTCGTTGATCCTTATTCCACAACAATGGGGGGCTCAACTTTTTGATTAATTTCATTCTCATGCCACTTAGGTGGATCCACGACATTTACCCATACTATATCTGCATCATTGGTTTGTATTCCAACATAGCTTGTCCTCAATCTATTATCTCCATCTTTTGATCCCATGCATACATCTTCACCCCCGCTTCCTATACTAGGGACATTATTTACCATTATACCTTTTCCCTTCAAACAATAGTTGGTCATCTCTTTGCATCTTGTCACCTTCCAAAACTCATTCATCTTTTCTTCATCCCTTCCCATGTCACACATATCGTTCTATAATTGCTCACTCTTTTTCTTTTCCAATCCCATATGTTTTTTGCATCGTTCTTCTCAAATACTCGGCCTCCTTGCTTGCTCGCTTAGATTGTGTTTGGTATTCAAAGTTCTCCCCCACCATCATCATATCCTCCTCAACTTCTGCAACTCACCAAAATCATTCTCAGACACTCCCCATGGTGTGGCTTCTTAGTCTATCAAGATCTGATTGAATGGTAGAAATAATCCTTCTATGAATTGAACCTTAATCTACAATGGGATCTCTAAAATCAATATTCCATGATCATTTCACTTGAAATTGGCTTCTTCTTTTGAAAAATATTGAAAAA
This sequence comes from Larix kaempferi, assembly GCA_027924585.1. Classification (NCBI taxonomy): domain Eukaryota; kingdom Viridiplantae; phylum Streptophyta; class Pinopsida; order Pinales; family Pinaceae; genus Larix; species Larix kaempferi. Next base: position 18,812,026 of record BSBM01000769.1, read on the forward strand.
TTTCTACAATGAACTCTACTATGTATTTCTTTACGGTATTCTCTACCTAGAATTCTACGGATCTCGTCAGTTGATGACCCAACCTATGCAATGAAACCAAGTCTTGGGGGGTCCACTGGATAGTTCTATTGCATCTGTTTTCATATTCAGGGGATTTTGTATGTCATTTTATCCACTTATACATACTCATAGGTAATTCACACCAAAATACTATATAAACTCCCTACACCTCTCCAAGTTCCTTTTTCTCAATCGATATTCTTGTAACATGAAGTCCTCAAACATCTTATCTCGCCAATATCGAATCAAACATTTGCATATCACTCTACGCATTCAATTAGCGCATCAATATTCAGAAACAAGTCTCGACAATGGAATAATTTGTTGAAACAAAAATTTCAAAGACTAGGGTTCTATTGTTATAGGTCAAACTTGCACCTCTCCGTCCGTGATCACCCTGAGCTGCTGATCACACAAAAGGACAACTTGGATGGAGGAGCATGTTGACCTTGGATGTTATGACAACTCATCCCATTTCCTGAAAATACTGGAAAACATACAAAAATATCATTTTGAGGTATGAGCGCTACTCTACTTAAAGAGACTAGCGCCCATACGCGACTCCAGTGCATAATAGTAGCGCTCATATCAATATATACGCTACTCCTTCTTATCAAAGTAGCGCTCGGAATTTAAAACTAAATGAGCGCTATTTATCAAACAATAGGGTAGCGCTCTATATGCTACTCCACTGTGTAATAGTCGCGTATATCTTAAAAATGATTAAAAATATATTAATCCATCGAAGAGGATTAGTTGAAGTCAGTTTCTTAACTTCCCCAACCTCCTCATCGACTTGAACTGCTTCCTTAAACCTATAAATTCCCAGAAGGCTAAAGGAGCAAGGTTAGAAGAAATTATGAATGCAAATGATTACTAAAGAATGAGAGGATGAGTTAATGGAGAAACTTTAAGACATTGGAGAAACTGTTATAGAAGACATTCAGACCAGAGTAGAGCCAGAGCCCAGGATCTAGTTGCAGGAGCCTGCTTCATTGTCAGGTATATTTGTACTGCATACTATTTTGACAAATAAAGGTTGAAGTGTTTCCTTGTTCCAATCTGAAGGTGTTATAAAATGGCATTTTGAGTTGGATTTATTTTGGTCAATACTGGATATTAAACATAATCTTCGTTTATTTTTATGATTTATATGTTGCCCAAAGTGTTTGAGGAAGGTATCGTTGTTGCAGGTTTGCTGAAAGAAAGTAGATTTGGGAGCTGGACACAAGACTGGGTCAAGGCTAGGATCAGACTCCAGTAAAAGGTATGTTCTCTAAATCTGTAATCTATTTCTTTTGTAAACACCTCTGTAATGACATAAATGCACTTACCTGTCACCCCAACCAAGTTGATAGTTTAGTTTCCTGACTATAGGGTAGAAATATCCGCCAACAGACTGGCGACTCCGCTGGGGAGATAGAGTTTTGGCTTTAGGAAACCTTTGTTTTTGGATGTCTTCTCGGTTTATTTTGATTTCTTCGATGTGTTAAGAACCTTTGTAGGTATCCTTTATTTTTGGCTTGCCTGCTTTCATCAGTTTTCATACCTTCCAAGGTCAGTTTCCTAGCCTTTGAAATATGAGCGCTACTCTTATATATACACAGTAGCGCCCATACGCTACTGTTCTATATATACAGTAGCGCCCGTTTTGGCATGGGCGCGAGTTGCTCTACTGCACAGTAGAGTATATTTCCTGAAGCAGTCATTTTTGATTTTTTTTGCTTTTTTAGCCCTATGGTGACTTGCTGACTTTGCTGTAGGATTCTTGGGATGATTGCATAAGGTTTTTAATTGTTGATTCAAGTCATAGAACCACTCCTTAAAGTTTTTCCATCTTTTAAACCATTTGTTGACCTTTGGATCTTTTTTGAGACCTTTTTGACCTATTTGGAAGACTTAGTGGTGTTTGGTGACGAACATTTTCACTTTCTTTTTCAGACCCTGACTGCTTTTGCCCATTTACAAACCTGTACACTCCTGTGTCTGTTGTTTGTGGTGAAGTTGTCTGCTCTCTACTATCCCTGTCCTTTGTTTAGGGTTTGGTCTTTGGTAGAGCTTCTAGGGTGTCTTCTTTTTGTCAAGTTTCATTTTCTTTCGGGACTTTTTGTCTTTTGATGGTCACAAGTGCTTTTTAAACAGCTGTAGGCTAGTTTCACCTCTCAGTTTTCTTCGTGTTAGTAGGGCAGCCTGCTTGTCTACTTGTACTTGGCTTTGTGGTCTTGTTAGGGTTAAACACTTTAGGTCAGTCCTTGGGTGTTCTCTCCTTGGTTTTCTCCCACTTGGTGTCCAAGTTTATAGGCTTTTTCTGAGTAAAAAACCTGTAGATCAAGCCTTTCTCGAGTTAGGTTTCGATAGCTATAGGCCCAAGAACATTTGCCATACTTCCACTTTTTTGCATAAGAAGTTTTTATTTGGCTTTCCATTTTTACATAGTTCTTTTTCGGTCATTGAAAAAGCAAAAAATTTGGTACTTTAAGTCAAAATAGAACTTGTTTTTGTCAATGCAAAATAGCTTAGTATATTTTGTATAATTCAAAAAGAAAACAAAAAATTAGTAGGAAAGTTTGCTTAGATTTTCAATTTTGAAAAAGAGGTAGATGAAAAAATAAAAAAATAAAAGAGTTTTGTTGTAAGAAGATTTGAATATATTTGCATTTAGTTTTCTTGTTATAACCACGTTCACACACTCACTATCCCTTTTGCGTAATAAAAGCCCTTAAAATTTATTAATAAAATGAACTAGAAACCTTTTCTTTTTTAGGGTACACTACACCAACTAGTTTTGGTTAGGGTCTTGGGTTTAAATCACCTTAAACTACCCAAGATCACACATTGCGCAATAATCGTAGTGAGATTATCATTTAGGCAAATCCACCTCACTCAAAATTTGCCTGGGAGCATATGCAGTAGGTCAATGTGAGATCAGTTTGTGGGAATACCTCTCCTACTTTCTGTTCGAGCATACGCCAGGATCAGATAGCGTATTGGGGACTCTTTCGAGTTTCGGGCTTAGCTACCCTGCCCACGCTTTCTGATTCGACCGGTGACTGTTCCCCCAGGAATTTTCGGTGTTGTGGTATCCATAGTATCAGACTTCTAGGTTCTTACACAGGTGACAGCAGAGGGTATATCTGCTGTACCTAGGACAGACGTGGGAGGAAATCCCTTGCAGGTCTTTGGGAGGGCGGTTGGGTGATTCCAGCGCTTGCACCCTTAGTCATTGTATTGTGGACCCCGGGTAACTGTTCTTCATCCTTCGTTGATCTGTTTTGGGCCCTCATCATCCCAGACTCTTCTCCGGAAGGCACCTTTGTTTGACTAGTTTGTATACTTAGGAATTTTTAGTTGGTGTGCTGTTTGCCCCCTAGTCATAGTGGCCACTAGGTTCTAGGCTGTTTATTGGATATCTATAATCACGGAGAATCAACAACTCCGTAGATCGAGAAGGATTCAAAACCTTCCACCTGTTAGAACAGAACCTATACAACCAGCTAGAAGACAGCGGGTAAACCCCGGTATTTCTTCAGAAATTACCTCTGAAATAGAATTGCTTGAAGAAATACTTATAACAGAAAACCTTGAAACTGAGGTTCCTGAGGAACCATCACCAGGTATCACAGATCAACAACATTTTAGTACTGTTGAGGTGGGATATCTTACTTCCGCGGAGTATAGCACTCCTTTCAATCCTCCCTTAACTAACACTAGAATTCCGTTACTGTCACCTGTTGGTTTCCAACAGCCTCTTTTCAGTGCAGATCTTTTGCTTCCCGATTATCTGATGACTAACACAGGAGGTGAACCAGGGGGTCCCCAAACTCCCACTTTAGGTATGAATACCAGCACAGTTAACCCTTCTTTTACGGCTACATCTAGTCAGGCACAAACTACGTCGGTGCCTACTCCATCTTTCAGTTTTAACACTAGTACTTTAGGAATGCCTAGTTTCACAACAATGGCATCTATTCCCACGTCTACTGTTAGACCTAGCAGTATGGCCAACTGTGCAACACCTTCTACTTCACAACCTTTATATCAGATCCCCAGTACTTGGGTTTCCACACCTGTGGTAGGACCAAGTGTTTCAGCAAACATGCCAGTCACGGGTACCATGACTGCACCGTCCACATCAATTTCCGCTGGTTTCAACAACTTTGTAGGCCCTAACTTGAATCAGGGTAGCATGCCTGCAAATAATGTCCCTTTTTCCTTATTCTCAGGGGGAGGGGGCAACTTTTTCAACCAGCAATATGGCGGGGCTAACACCCAGCCACAATGGACGAACCAACAAAGCACTAATCCGCTCTCGTACGGGTGGGGAAATTTTAATAATTCTTTCTCACAACAACAACAACTGGCAGGGGGAAACCCCTACCAACAAATACCTGGGGGTAACCCCTACCAACAGTTAACTGGGGGTAACCCCTATCAACAGTTGGTAGGTGGAAACTCCTACCAACACATGGCCGGGGGCAACCCTTATCACCAAATGGATGGGGGCAACCCCTACCAACAATTCATGGGACAAACAATGGGTGCTTTCCCTTATCAAGCTTCATCTTACCGGCCTCGTCTACCTTTTCTGGCAACTTTGAATTTGCCAGACCTTTCGAAATTGACAAATGATCCTGTGCGTCATAACTCAGCATGGCCGTCAGTTCCCACCAAATTACCTTCGGATATTCCCAAATTCGAAGGCAAAGCTGGTGAAGATCCTGGTGACCATGTCACTACCTTTCACTTGTGGTGTTCTTCAAATTCATTGAACGAAGATTCCATCAGATTGAGATTGTTTCAAAGGACCTTAACTGGTCCCGCGGCCAAATGGTACATTGAGTTACCTGCGGCTACTTTCTCTAGTTTTGGGGATCTGGCAATCGTCTTTTTGAACCATTTCCAACTTCCTGTTCGGTATGATGCCGGAACAGAACTTTTGTCTACTTTTAGACAAAACAAAGCCACTCACCTATCTGACCACATTCAGGAGTGGCGAAGACGGAAGAGGCTCATAAAGGCCAATATCCCTCCAGAGTTCCTGCTCGAGTGGTACTTGAAATCACTCCTTCCTTATATTTCTAAGGAAGTAGCGACATCTAGAGTCTCCAATGAAGAAGAAGCCATCTTAAGGACTCAACAGTTAGACCTTGTATACGCACAATCTGGTTTACTGTACGAGATTATACCGGACGCACCGAGATCAAACACTGATCTAAGTAGACCCAAACCTGGACCACATGCTGACGGCATAGTGGGTTCGGTTAACTCTGCAGCTTTCGAAGCACTGACCAAACAGGTCCAAGCCTTAACTGTCAAACATTCGACTGCAGACATTGCTTCCGTCACAACCTCTCCTTCTACTTGTGAATCTGTTAATCAAGTTCAGAACAATCAAAAGGGCCCTCGGCAGCCCAACAACAAAAAGAAGGGCAAGAAAGGAGAGGGGAACCAACAAAAGCCCAAAAAAGATAATGCCGAAGAGGGTAATAAAGAAGAGAAGAAGGTTAGGTTCCCTTGTAAACTTTGCAAACAAAACCACCTTACTCACCAATTCCCTCTACTAGAAGAAGCCCAGAAGCTCTTGAAAGAGAAGAAGCCTGCCGTCTTGAAAGATCCATTTCCCAAAGGGCAAGGCTCCACTTCTGGCACCTCCAAAACTGGGAGCACTTCGCACGCTTCGGTTGATCAAACATTCATAAATATGGTCAACTCAGATGCACTTTTGCAAACCAGAGCTAAGAACTATACCCCGGAAACGCAGAGAAAGGATAAGGAGATTGCTGAATCCTCCACTCCACTCCACATACCTGTGGACCCAATGCCTAAGATTTCGAAAGGTGTCTTAAAGAGGGCATCGCACAATCCCAACACGCGGGCTGCTTCCAATTACAATGTAGTTGAAGATCTAGCCCAAACTCCTTGTGCCATGTCTACCTTAGAAGTCTTGCAGAGTTGTCCTTTGCAACGAAATGCACTTCTGGCAGCTATTGGGAGTATGGAGTCATCCAACATGTCTGCGCGTTTTGATATGACTGATGTCAAATACCGGTTTCCATATCACGTTGCCCTCCAGATTGAAGTCGTTCATGGTCCAATGACCATAAGACGAGTTGTAGTAGATGAGGGAGCGTCGACTTGCGTAATGTCTATTTCCTGCTGGAAAGCTCTAGGTTCTCCTGAGTTAGTCCCTTCCAACACAATGCTTACTGCATTTGATGGCAGAACTTTCCGTCCGCATGGAGTTCTGCCATCATTTAATGTCACTTTGGCCGGTAAGACAGTTGCTGTTGAGATTGAGGTTCTGGACGCTCCGCTCGATTACAACATGTTATTGGGTAGGAGTTGGACTTATGCCATGCAAGCTATAGCATCGGCAGTTTTTCGAGTGGTCATGTTCCCATTTGAAGGGAAGATCGTTACAGTCGATCAACTTTCTTTCACTCAAGGAAAACACCAGACTTCTACGGAAACCACGATTCCTTTGGTTGATCAAACTGCCCCGGTTATCGAGAGTTTAGGAGCAGGACTGTTTGGATCATTGATTGGCACTTTTGACCTACCCGCTCCTACTTTATTTGTTGGTACGGAAGGATGTTCATCGTCTGAAAATTCTATGATTAATTCAACAACTGATTCCGAGTTTCTCTCAGCTAATCTAAACTCTTCCGTGCCTACCCCTGTTGTAGAAGTTACCCATTTGGAATCTCATCACACTACAACAGGACATTTGGGGACTCAATCGGTGTCTGTTGAGTCAAATATAGATTGTGCCACTTCTCAGATACCTAACTCGATTCATTCTCTCAACAGTTCAGGAATTACTTTACCTTCTGATGAGGAAATGTTAGAAGCTTTGAATGACCCAGATCATCCTCGCGAACATAGAAACCACGTGTCATTCTTGTTTCCCTTTTTTCACTTATTAGAGAGAGGTGAATTTTGTTCACCACCCGATGAGAACACTGGTCTTACTCCTTCACAAGTTGCCATTGTTGAAGCAAATAGAGTACACACCTCATTGGTGAACATTTTTACTAGAGTTAACGGAAACATTTTCTTTGAAACGGGATGTTATCTGGATGAAATAATCCCGTATATTAACCTTTTCCGTGAGTTCCATAACACCTTTGCCCGATCTCCTGAGGAAGATCCAGGCAGTGACCCTACCTGAAGAAGTACTACGCCTAGGTTAAAGTACTTTTTCTTGTAACATAGCTGTATATTTTTGTATAGTTAGTTTTGTTATGTTCGTTAGGTGATCTGATGTGTGCTTCTCGTTTCATGTACCAGATGTCAACCGCACATTTCCTAGGATTTGCTGATGGCGCCAGTCGCCACACCTGTCAGTTGGCTGCAGCAGCTTGGGTCATTTATTCACCCGCTGACCAACTTGTCTCTTCGGGGGGGGTTTGTTTGGGACCTACCACGAACAATATGGCTGAATACAGTGCAGTTATAGAACTTCTCCGAGATGCCCTCAGTCATGGCATTTCATACCTGGAGGTAAGGCTTGACTCACAACTAATTGTATTTCAGTTAACAGGTGTCTATCGGATTAGAGATCCAGGATTGCTACGACAGTTTCTACGAGTTAGATTATTGGAAAGACATTTTCATTCTATCAGATATGAACACATTCCAAGAAATTTAAACAATTTAGCTGATTCATTAGCAAACTATGTGTTAGATTGGCATTTGCATCATACATTGTAAACAACATTCCACACATAAAATTTAAAACACATTCACATGTAAATAACCGATACTGTATATATAACTAATACCGTATCAAAAAATATGAGTTCCGAGTCATGAGTCTCCTAAGTCAAGTCATAAAAGTACAAAAGTTGGGCATGGCAGCCTCAAAAATATATACATATAATGTTTTTCTTCTCCTATGGAGAAGGAGGAACCTCCTCATCATCTACCGCATTACGGTAGCATATCACTAGTCTAGCAACTCTCCGCAGTAATCTAAGCCATGCTGGGGGCACCCCAACAACATCTTCCTGCATGTCAACAGGTATCTGGTCCATGCGGCATGCAGGAATCTCATGAGTCAGCCGACTCATTTTCCTCTCCAGGGTTCCCAGCATAGCTTCTGCTGCGGTGATATCAGCTGGCCTCACATAGATAGTAGGATGGCCCTCGGGACGAACAGGCCCAACATCTGCATTGGACACTTGATTAAGAACTCCAAAACTCATTTCATAAAAATCAAATATTTGAAAAGTTTGAAAAAATTAAATAAATTCTCAAAAAGTAAACATACCAATATCTCCCCAGGCTCCACCTGGCGGAAGCACCAGCTCTGGGTCGTGACGAAAATCCAGTCCAGCATAGGGAAATTGCTCAAAAGCGGGAACTTGCCTCTCCCACCATCCCCAGAAGTCATCTGTATGGTAACAATAGTGACTCTCCCCACCACCCTGGCGGAGAAAAATGTCACCCCAACGGCCTAGTCTGGGCTCACGGGGGTTAACCTGTGGTAATGGCATTCCCAAACTAATAGCAGGCATTCTCTCGAAGAAGAAGGTACACAAGATACTCCCGTACCCGAAATTCTTCATTGTACCAGATTTGCAACTCGTTAATTGATACTTCATGTTTGCCAACAAGCTAGTACTCCAATCATAAACATGCCCATGCAAGCACTGTACACCGACATGCATTGAGTGCCTAGAAGCCAAGTGTTGTGATGCACTACCGGATACCCGGTTGATCATGCTCACTATCACTTTCAGCGGGAGACCATCAATAGTTGAAATCAGGATTTGGCTTCCCGATTTTTCTGCTCCGGCAACACAGTAGGTGTTCACATATTCTTGCACTGATCGTGCACCCAAGCGAGATGTCCCTTTTAGATTGATTACGTCTCCTCTCCTTGAGAGACCGGTAATAAAATATATATCCTCAACGGTAAGCTCAAGAGTTTTCCCCCGGATGATGAAGGTATTAGTATCGACATCCCAATACTGAATCAATCTCCGAAACAGCTTGTTTAGTGCCCGCATGTTTACGGTTCGATAAAATTTCAACAAACCGCATCTACGGAGTGCATGGAGGGTAGCCGGGTCTTGCATAGCTAGTCTATCCATGTCTTCATGCTCCCTTTCCCTCCATTGTAAGACCATCCTGCACAAAAACCCCAAAAATTTTGAGTCTCGGCGCTTTAATTTGGCTTTGCAAGTATGTACGCTACTGTGAATACTACACAGTAGCGTGTAGGCGCTACTCTGTTTGAGCAAAGTAGCGCCCATTGCCTTCGTATGCTACTGTTATGTATATACAGTAGCGCCCGCGCATAAAACCTTATGAGCATTGCGTTTCGGGCCATTTTTCCTCAAAATTTTAAAAATAAACCATTGAAATGCAAGTTTGGTTGATTTCTACTTACTTGGTCGAAGCAGTTTGGCGATTGGATGCTCCGTTCGATCACAAAGGAGATTTGAAATTCGTGAAAATGTGCCCAATGTTTGCCCTACAACACAAAATGCAAATTGATTTGTTAACATTGAAATTATATATATAATTGGATTTTAATTTTTACCTAGAATTTTTAAGTTTCCATAGTTTCAAACATTTTCAAAAACCCTAATTAATCAATTGAAACACAAAATAAGGTATAAAACTGATCCAAGTTCAATTTTCACTCAATTGTTGTCGAATTCGTCTCCTGAGTTCAAATTTCTTAACGATAAATCTTGTCAGTTAGCTAAACATTTCAAATCCATATATTATTTAAGATTTTTGCGTCATCGACTAATATTTTGTTGAAAATCTAGTTTTTGGCAGGACATGAAGTTACGATCCCGGAAGCTGACCTTTAAGTCATTTTAAGCTCTTGTTTGGACTATTTAAACCTAAACAAGATTGCCGAGCAGACTTGTCCTCTTCGAGCTCGTTAAAGTATCCGAAGGCTCATCCACTCAGGTATAGAATTACCCCTTTTCCGGGCCTCAGTGGATTAACTACGGAAAAGGTATACTCTAGGTATACGTCAGTATGCGCTAGAAGAGTTCTCCTTTCATTGTTTTATACTTTTTCGGGGGAGGAGACTAAATATACGAAAAAGGACCTTCCGGAGTCTCTCTTTAGGGTTTTCAGACTCTCTAAATATGAAAATACCAAGCGAGCACAGACCAATCCGGGCTCGATATAAAATCCACGGATAGGTGAAAAGAGGATTGTTTAAGTTTTTCAGACTCTATAAACAGGAAAACACCGGCGAGCATTAATCTGCTTGGGCTCGATACTAAAATCCACGAGCAGATATATGGAGTTATTGTTTAAGTTTTTCAGACTCCTTAAAATTGAAAACACCGGCGAGCAAGAAAAGATCTCGGCTCGATACTAAAATCCAGAGATCAGTACATATAGAGTAATCTTCTATCTCTTCTTCGAACTCTTTAAATTATGAAGAAGGTACTGAGTCTTCCTCCCATGGGCTCATTAAACTATTTACATGGTTGGACCTATTGAGTTTTCATTCTTTCTTGGACTCATTAAATCCACAAGAAGGGTATTCTTTTATCTAAAAAGAATAAGGAACGGGAAAACACATCATATCTTCATTGTTAAAGGCAGTATCAGTCAAGTCCTATCCTTGAACACATCACCTACTTGAGTCTATCTTGTCGGTTGGGTTTAGTTTTTGGCCTTAGGGTGAACCTTTCCTCCGAGTTATTTACTCCCCCGGTTGGTTATTCTTCCAACCATATGGAGGGTCTGCTAATGTCTCTTACATTTCAGACTTATTCACCCCATTATGTCAGAAACTGCCTGAGTCACTTTGTGTCGTGCTCAATGTTCAAGGATATACCCTGTGTCGGCCATTCTGCAGTTTACCTTGACCTCATGTGTCGGCCTTCCTAGTGTCAGTCTTGTTACATATCATTTCATATCATCTCTTACCAGTTGAGTGTTCCTCGAGTTGGATGATGGAGGATGCCTTAAGGCCTCCCTTCCAACGGACTTCTTCCCATCGACATCAAATCATTATTCTGGGATTGAAGTTTAGAGTTTCGGTTAGTACCTTGGAGATTGCAGTCACCAGTGGCAATTTTCCTCACTGTTGAATGATGAGAATACATCAATGTCTCTTCTTCGACAGGATTCCCAAGTGTTCGACTCCAAGTCCATCTATTCACATTTGGCGAATCGTACTTGGTACCTTGGACTCCATCATCATTATCGATGGAAGTCCTCGCGTTTGTTAACGGTATACATCAATGACCGGTAATCAGACGATGCCCTCCATGTTCGACTGTCAACTCATCTATTCACATGGCTCGGGTTTGTACCTAGGGTCGTTATGGGATGAAGACCTTGGGATTTGGATGACATAACCCCATTTTGTTATCACCCAAGTTGCGCAAGACTGAGCCTCACTTCTATACGGCTCTCCATGAGACATAGATCCAGTGTGTTGTTATGGCTATGATCTCTTAGTTTGACATGGATCCACGCTTGTATTTCAAGTGGCCATGTTTTTATATACATCTCCTTGTTATGTATCGGAGATCATGTTGTGCCACCCTACACATCTATAAGATGTCAACAATGTAATTGCTCGCTGACCTTGATTTTTGTTGCAGGTTTCTTGCGACTTTTTCTGCGGTTCTGTGCTCTCTCTCTGGCTTTGGATTATAATGTATTTCGGCCATCGTTTCTCTCTGATCTCACACATTAGGGGGCATCTGTTATAGGTCAAACTTGCACCTCTCCGTCCGTGATCACCCTGAGCTGCTGATCACACAAAAGGACAACTTGGATGGAGGAGCATGTTGACCTTGGATGTTATGACAACTCATCCCATTTCCTGAAAATACTGGAAAACATACAAAAATATCATTTTGAGGTATGAGCGCTACTCTACTTAAAGAGACTAGCGCCCATACGCGACTCCAGTGCATAATAGTAGCGCTCATATCAATATATACGCTACTCCTTCTTATCAAAGTAGCGCTCGGAATTTAAAACTAAATGAGCGCTATTTATCAAACAATAGGGTAGCGCTCTATACGCTACTCCACTGTGTAATAGTCGCGTATATCTTAAAAATGATTAAAAATATATTAATCCATCGAAGAGGATTAGTTGAAGTCAGTTTCTTAACTTCCCCAACCTCCTCATCGACTTGAACTGCTTCCTTAAACCTATAAATTCCCAGAAGGCTAAAGGAGCAAGGTTAGAAGAAATTATGAATGCAAATGATTACTAAAGAATGAGAGGATGAGTTAATGGAGAAACTTTAAGACATTGGAGAAACTGTTATAGAAGACATTCAGACCAGAGTAGAGCCAGAGCCCAGGATCTAGTTGCAGGAGCCTGCTTCATTGTCAGGTATATTTGTACTGCATACTATTTTGACAAATAAAGGTTGAAGTGTTTCCTTGTTCCAATATGAAGGTGTTATAAAATGGCATTTTGAGTTGGATTTATTTTGGTCAATACTGGATATTAAACATAATCTTCGTTTATTTTTATGATTTATATGTTGCCCAAAGTGTTTGAGGAAGGTATCGTTGTTGCAGGTTTGCTGAAAGAAAGTAGATTTGGGAGCTGGACACAAGACTGGGTCAAGGCTAGGATCAGACTCCAGTAAAAGGTATGTTCTCTAAATCTGTAATCTATTTCTTTTGTAAACACCTCTGTAATGACATAAATGCACTTACCTGTCACCCCAACCAAGTTGATAGTTTAGTTTCCTGACTATAGGGTAGAAATATCCGCTAACATCTATGCAAGGGCCAACAAAGAACTATTGTAGTCTAGATGCACTGGAATTTTCATTATTCCCCAAGGACAAGAATGTCTCACCCAAAGCGCGGACATGACTAGTGGAAGATGAGGGAAATACTAGTGAAGAGATGATGGAGTATTCACAGGGTTCATTTCAACCAGTTATTAAATTGCACAACAGAAATAGAAACTAAACTGATATCAACCATTGAACATGCATCGCAAGTAGAAAGAAAATACAAAACAAATTCATCACATACATCATAACACAAAATTTAAAGGGGCACCAACACTTCTTATTTCTTTTTGTTCAAAACAAAGTGCATCTCATTGATTACAATTCTTAAAGACATATATGTCTTGCAACTATCCCTTTGGTTCCTAGATCCCACCCAGTACATTGGGGACCTTGTCCTAGATTTCTCTTGACCTTCCATCACCTTCAGATCTACCAATCCACTAACTCTTAATAACCAATACTAACAAAAAAACCCTTCCTTGAAGGGACCCTTTTTATATAGCTCGGTTGGTTAGTTCTGATTGTGTCAAGGTAGTTTACAGTTCAAATTGTTCTCATGGGTGCATTAAATTTCCATCTTATCTTCCTCCATGTCCCCTTTCTCTAATCCTTTCCTGCATTAACTACCTTCCCATCTTCTGATATCAAGTCTTCGAAAAATGAATAGGAAAACAACATAGTTTGTCTCCTAGTGACAAGTTGTTAATAAACTATAATTTCCATAGACCACCAACCACTCATCAAAGGTGGATTACATTGGGGCTACCTTTAGACTTCTCGTTGGGATGTAAAAAAAACAATGAGTAATTGTATTTTTATTTTTATTTTCAATGGAATTAATGTAAATGTATTCCTTAATTCAACTTTTGTTTTATAAAGTGGTCGGTTGCATGTATATTATTAGAAAAAAAATCATGCTTCCAATAAATGTTTTGCCTAATGTTTGAACATATGTCTAAATGCATTGTGTTTACAAATATAATTTAATTAGTGTTCACTATTTTTACAATCAAGATTATGAAAATGAGTGACTTGTTTACCATCTACCATTGTACCCCACTAAGATGTCAAATTGAGAGAAGGTTGTTAAATGTGAATATCTTGAAGAGAAAACATATTATTGGAAAATTATAAAAACAAAAGAAAACAACTGATGAGCTGTGCATATGACCCTTTTTGTTCCTTTATTCTACCTTGTCTATGACTCCTTTTTGGCATAATCCTGTTTTACCACTAGCTCTCTTGCTTACATCTTGCACATTTTGGCCGTGGTAAGGATTGATCTTTTCCTCCTTGTTATTTGTTAATTGCTTATGATTGGATAGAATTATGCTACCATTATTGCCTACTAAAGAAGTGGTGTCTCAGGTTCAGTATCAGTTTACCTATAGGTTACAGAATGAAGGATTATGGAAGCTGGAAGATATGCATTTTAGTCTTGAGCTATTACACTAAGGTATCAAGATTGATGTATTTCTTTACATCATTTGGTTACTTATCCAACGTTCAGATGATGATGTAGTCGATCCAAGGATTGGATATTTTGTACTTAATTCAGTACCTTGGGTCTATGATGAATCATAAGTTGACCACTCCAATATCTCTGGGATCGTCTCCACTTTCCACGATGCAAGCTCCTGAAATATCTCTTTGAAGATCTGTAGATAGGCCTTAAATGGAAACATGTTGTAACTATACGATCTCTCATATTTCTCTCATAGGCGTTGATGTATAAAAGACATTGGGACTCTTCAGAAGGGTTAGCCACAATTGCATAAGATATATTGAACATTGTATCAGGCTTTTATATAAAGGATTTCTGGTTTATCTGATTCGAATGTGTTGATCAATTTCGTGTTATTGAGTGGCTATTCAACTCCTATTGCTGGAGGCAGGGCCCCCTTCTGTAACAGGTGTTGTTATAAGTAGGATTTCTTCCTTTATGCATGAGTGATCAGGTTAATAGATTAAATATTGATGCAGTGTTGATTGGTTTAATTATTTGATATTCAGAATTGGTGTGTTGAAGCGTAGCTGAGTGTGAATCCTTTAATGAGTAATACGATTGAATTGCATAGTCATTTCTATTATCAGTTACAGAGGAACATATGAATGATGAATGTTGAATTAGAATTATTTCTGCAGTGAATGGATGCATTAAGTTATTCTTGGAATTTTGTTGTTAGTACGTAAGGGTAGAGGCAGATTGTAGAGTTTAATTAGTTTGTTCAATTTCTTCATTTCAGTTGTGACTTATTGAATTGTCTTCCCTAGGAGTTTCTCAGTTTGTTAAATTGGAAATTAAATTGTCTTCTGTAGTTTGACAGGGTGTTGTTGGTGCTGATTACTTTTTGTAGTGTAGCAGAATACTATACCATAGCAGAACATTTCTTGAAGTTAATAGATAGGTGCTTTGATTTGATTGCAAGATCCTTTCTGTAATTGGCAATTTCTTAGGAGTCCATTCACCAAAAGATTGCATCCTAATTTCAATTCAGTAATTCATTGATCTCTTCTGTGTCAAGATCATCCAAGTTGCAGTGTTTGGCATATATTTTGCTTGCTAGCTCATAAGCCTTTGTGGCCCTGGGTTGATAATTTATGAACAACTTTCTAGTTCAATTTAATTAAAAAAAGGAATTAAAGAGCCCGTCAACAACAATAACAACAGAACACAATATTTACATGGAAACCTTGATATGCATAGGTAAAACCACAATGAAAGGGTAGATTTGATCTTTTATTATTACTTGAAAAAATATTACAATCCTTTCGTATCTTGTGATACAATTCCAGGGATCACTTTCCTTTTGTATAATACATATGAGGGTTCCAAAATTAACTAAAATACACTAAAATGGTCTAGAAATTTTTTGCGCTAGGGCTTTGTCCCCACACTCATAGAGAGGGGGCCTAGCACCCATCTATTTTAGTGCTTAGTTTAACTCCCGCTTTAATTACAGGAATAGTGTGTTGTTTATCTCCCTCTTTAGTTCCAATATTTGCGTTATGTTTAGCACTAGGAATAACACATAGTTTAGCTCCCTCTTTAACACTAGGAATAAAACCTAGTCTAGCTCCTTAGCTCGCTCTTTAGTTATAGGACTAACACTAGGTGTAGCTCCAGGAATAGTGCCTAGTTTAGTTCCCTCTTTAGCACCAAGAATATTGCCTACGTTAGCTCCCTCTTTAGCTCCAAAAAAACACCTAGTTTAGCTCCCACTTTAGTGCTAAGATTAGCAATAGGGTTAGCACTAGGTATAGTGCCCAGTTTCACTACCTTTTAGGCGCTAGGATCAACTATAGGTTTAGATCTAGGATTAGCACATAGTTTAAATCCCCATTTAACAATAGGTTTTGTGCCAAGTTTTTCTTCTACAATAGCACTTAGTTTACATCTAGTTTTTGTCCCAAAATGGCACCTCGTTTTTCTCCTGGATTGGATCCCAAAATTGAGCCTAGGTTTGCTCCTATAATTGCACCTAGTACAACATATGAGTTAGTACATATAGGTGAAAAGGGAAAGGGGTTAGAGGCTATAGGATATGATGATGGCGATCACAACGACAATAACGATGATGATGGATGATGACAAAGACGATGGCATTGATGATTATTTCATTATAAAATGATAATGATGACAATGACAATGGGGATGCAGACGACGATGATGATAGTTGTAACGCTCGCCTCAGTACATTGACTGACCGTGGACTTGAAGAAACTTTCCTAGTGACCCGATCAAATAAAATTTAGTAAAAGGGTCCTTTGAATTTTGAAAATGCTTGAACGACTGAAGAACGCATGATGATTTGCATAATGATGCAATGGACGATAGTTATAGAAATTGATACTTTACTTAATAAATGAATGCTCTACTTAATGATTTGCGAATACGAATGATGACTAAATGTTAGATATGATCGACTGATTGAGATAGAATGATGAATGATAGACATGCTAGCTCGATTGAGAGAAAATGATGAATAAAATATATGCTCGACTGACTGAGATATTATGAGGAATGACGAAATGACTTTATAATGAAAATGATGAATGAAATATATGCTCGACTGACTGAGATATTATGATGAATGACAAAATGAATTTATAATGAAAATGATTGAATGAAATAGATGCTCGACCGACTGAGATATTATGATGACTGGTGAAAAGATTTGATAGTGAAAATGAAGAATGATAGAGATACTCGACTGACTGAGATATTATGACGATGAACGATGAAATGATTTTATAGTGTAGCGCTATTTAATGTGTGCTTGAGTGTGTGTGTGTGCAGTGGCAGGTAAGACGATTTACCAACTGACCCACAATGGAGCTATAGGGGTCGTAAGAACGAAAAGAACACATAAGGGTATGACGACAGACTGTCGACCTTGAATTAGCACTCCACGCATGGGTCGGAAGCTTGCGAGCTAGCCCGGGGAAGCGTGTGCCATACGGGCGAGGCCATACCGACTTGGTTGCATATGAGAGTTGAGGGGTGCACGATAAGGAGAACCTTATCCCTCAACATCCGTTAGTCTCCAAGAAGTGTAGTCAAGAGATCGCGGTAACGACTCCCCGATCGCTACACAGTTCTCCTCACAAGAAGAAAGAAAAGGAATTGTTGGAAGGGCCCGCCGTAGAGGTACCTAGACAAGAATAAGAAGAAAGAAATGGAATTGTCGGAAGGGCCCACCGAAGGGGTACCTAGACAGGAACAAGAAGAGATTATCAATCAATTTTGCATAATGAAAATCCCACATGTAAAGTAAATAAAAACAATAATAAAAGAATAAATTCATTTTATTTTATTATTTTTGAAAAGGAGAAAACTTGAAAGAAAGTGAAAGATTTATTAGAAGAAATATTTTATTTTTTTTTATTATTTTTGAAAATGGGAAAACTTGAAAGAAAGTGAAAGATTTATTAGAAGAAAAATTTTATTTTATTATTTTTGAAAAGGGGAAAACTTGAAAGAAAGTGAAAGATTTACTAAAAGAAATATTTTATTTCATTTGTGGAAAGGAGAAAACTTGAATGAGAAAGATTAATGAATAAACTTATTAGTAAGAAAAATATAACTAGGACTATAGTAGAAACCACTCCACCTACATCCCACTTATTTATGGACTAGAGAAATTAACTAAGGAGACAACAAGGAGACATTGTAGGGATTTAGGTGCACACTTAAAGATAAAGTGACACTTGTTTTAAGAGAATTATTAAATTAAATAATAATATTGCATGAAGAGACACTTGGCATGGATATTTTGGTTATAAAAGAAAGGGAGGAGAAGGAGAATGGACTCTCTTGCTCCCTAGTGCTGGACGGGCACCGTAATTGAGAAATTATCTTGTGATTCTTGTGAGTTGGGTTGAGCTTTCCGGGGATTGGGGGATCCCTGCGGAAAGCTTGCATTGTTTGTTCTTACGACCCCCAAAATGCTCGGGGGTTCAGGGGAAAGAAGATTACTCCCGATATGGTAGGGAGGTCAACCGAGAGGTCTTCGGTAAATCGGGAGATTGGATGACTGGATCGAAGCGGCAAGGGATGTCAGCTACAACCTCCTACAACCATCAGAATCAGGTATAATGTTCCATTTTTATGTACAAGTTGAGTTTATTCATTTTTATTTATGGTATCATATTTGATTTTCAAGATTTAAAATGTTTATATGATGTTAGTATTACATAGATAGTCTTTTTGGGGAACCCCGAAATGGGGGTCCCTACATTTGGTATCAAAGCCGATTGAGCCTTGAAGGCACCAGACTCATATTTTTTTTTCAGGGGTTCGTCGGTGACCGTGGTGAATGACAGCGGGATTGGAACTGCAACTTTCACAAGAGTTACATCTTCGACCGGGGCATCCAGTTATACAGGTTCTTACTGCTGAAAAAATCTATATTTATTTTTGTTTAATTTAGAGGTTATGATTATGATTATGTCGCTCTATATTTGGGGATTTATACACACTTTATTTTCGATCTATTAAAAGAAAAAGTTAGAATTTAGAGTAAAGTTATAGATCTAGGATTTCACATGCTGCAAATGACTTTGTATACGATTATGAAATATCTGTTGCAATTTAAATTACAGAAAACTCTATTGTTTTCTTTCGAAACTGCGATTTTATTTGTGTGTTGAGTAATACGTTGTGCTCCTGCTTCTTATTTTACTGGATTGACCTTTTCTTTATGTAAATCGCACGGATCTGAGATTTTTTTTCTCTGTGTATGTCCGAGATCGAACCCTGTCTATACTCTGTCCCATTAGTTGTTTTTCCGTGATGATCAGATTGAACCCTGTCACTGTAGTCAAACTCTCGACAGAAATTGGTTGATTCTCATCAACATATTACCGGATTAGTGCTGAGATCAAGAATCTGTCTTCTTTGGTTTTACCTTCCACAGCGAAAAGGGTTACGATATAAACTAAGTTTATATCAGATTAAGACCTGTAAGTCTTTATTTCAAGAGCATGTCTTAATTGAATAAGGACATAACTTAATCTCAGAGTGGTCTGCCACTCACCCTTCTGACCTGGTCGGTAATTGTGGAAGTTACTCGAGTTTATTACTCGAACTATTTTTTTTGTTGAGCATAAAACCACGACCCAAGGAAACAGTTAGCTTAATTCATCCAGCTATCTTATGCTTCAGAAATTATTTTTTATAGAGTCCCAAGATGTTCATATTTAAGTAGAGATAATGGACGTTGCATGGGGTATAGCTGCTGATAGAAGAAAGGATGCATCAGTGTTAAATCCAAAAGCATTGCTAGGTTGTAATAATTGAAATTTGAAATTATGTAGTTTTCCATTATAGTCAAAGTTTGCGAAAATAAACGAAGCTAATGAGATTCGAATTAAATCTAAATGAAAGCGTTCATATCGAGAAAAAGGTCATATTTAAAAATGAGATCGATGTTGTTTTAACCCAGCACTCCACTTCAATTATTTATTTTGAAGAGAGACTATATTTATTAGGAATTGCCGGAAATTGAATTTGTTCTGTTGTTTCGTTAGCATTTACTTTCAGTTGTGGAAAATAGAATGATATGAGTTAAATATATGATCGACCTATTAAAAATTTTGACTTCGTCTTTTGAAAGAATCAGTTAACTTTAGACTTGTATCTTACAGATATTTTTGTATCCCAGCAACGTGTGAAAAGTAATAAGGATAATTTGGGCCTGAGATAGTGCAGTAGTTCAGTTAAGAGTAATTTTTCAGTTAGAAGTAATATATATATATATATATATAAACTTATGGAAATACTTTTAGATGTTTTGGAATGATGCTTTATATATGTAAAGGGATATGATTAACAAATGAGTGGTAATTTATTGTTTAAAAAGATGTAGATAAATAATGGAGGGTGTGGGAATTATGTATTTACATATATATTAAGTCACTTTCGGATTTATAACATATTTGGTTTTCATAAAGAAGTTGTAAATTCAGGAAATTGGTGAAGAAAATGGCTAATATATATATATATATATATGTCCTGTGTGTGGAAATGAGTTAACTTTAGAAGCCCTACTTATATGTATTGAAATGTAATACGGTATGGTTAGTAAATAAAATAATGTTCAAATTCGTTATTATATTGAGTATGGAAAGAAGGATTGTATTAATTGAATATTTAATTGGAAATTGTCATATACAAATTGGTGAGGAAATGTGATTTGCATGATGGTATAATGTATTGGAATTAGATGCATGTAAGTTAAATTTTGAATATGTCAATTATATATTATAATAGAATTGCACAATTGGTATGTGGAATTAGAATCAATATAGGTAACTTGAGTTTAGGAGGTGACATTTTCTATTACAATTGAACTACATTAGAAAGTGATAATTATATTTGCATAAGATTTACATGACTATAATTACATTAGAAAATGGTAATTATATTTGAATGAGAAATTAGGTAAATAGAATTTCATTAGAAAGCTATTAGAAGGGTAGAGAGTACATAGTATCTTATTGTAAGCATTGTATACCTAGGTAATATTATGCAAGAAAATATTATAAAAATAGATGGGTAACATCCTAGTTGTTATCTGCAAAGGCATCTCCAAAGAAAAATACCAATGAAATTCATTTGTTGAACTAGGTTGAATGTGTCAATATTTTATGTTAAATAGCTAATCAAAGTATTGATTTGGTTAGGTGATATTTGAGGAAAAACACCTTTGTGACTCTCCTATATGTAAAATGTTGTGGGTATATCGATTTTAATGACCATTAGTGTAATATTGTATTCAATTGGTTGATCAAATTTGTGTAAAGATTAATTGAAAGGAATATCTTAGTCATGTATAGGGGGGGTAGAAACAAAGGAAGTATAAACAAACTGGTGTTCATGACATAAAGATTGTATCCTTGTTGAAGTAGGTGATGCATATAGGCGAGGATATTTCTAAACTTTCCCTACATATTGATGATGAGAGGACTAGTAGACGGATATAACTGGTGAATTTACTAAATAATTGAAAATCGATAAATTTTAAATGGTAAGGACACCAAGATGCGCAGATTGACGAGACTTCGACAGTTTGTCGAGTAAGTGAAACATACTTAAAATTTGAATAGCAAAATATCAATGTTACTAGCATGAGGAGCTAAGCCCAACGAAGCTAATTTTATAGCATGACAATAATGTTAATAAGAATGAAAAGGTACAAACCCGACATGACTGAGACGACTGTAAAAGAAGAATTCTCAACTAGGGAGTCTCCCGAAAGGGCCAAGTGAGGACTATTTTAGTAAAACAAAGTACAAAGATGATCATCATAATTAAATGAACTCAATAAAGCTAACAATAGGACATGGCCAAAGCTTCATGAAAAGATGACTAAACCTCGAGATGGAACTCGATGAGGTTAAGAAAACCCACAATGTGTGACTTGATGAGTATGTCGAAGTGGTCCTATGACTACAAAAAGATGAAACAAGGTAAGGACGTGATAAGCTCATTGACCTGAACACGACCTGACTGATGAAAATACTGATAACTAAAGTTTAATATGTTCGACTAAGTCGTTAAGTATTGATAATTGGAATCCTATCAAATTGAGAACAAACATTATTAAAACATTTAGGGGTTTCTGGAAGTAGTCTTATGGAATTTGGTTTTTGGAAATTTTTTGAGAATCTTTCGTTTTGTTAAATATGTGAATATATCTTGCCTATCTTTATTGGACTAAACGTTTTATGATGTTTACCTTCTCCTCTTGGAGGAAGGGATAGCCAATAGATTTGAAATCTCAATGGGATTTGTTATGCAAAAGATGATTGGATAAATAAGATGTGGATTTGGAAGCAGTATAACTTGTAGTTAGATTGGATACCATGAATCTTTGTAGATAAATAGAAGAGATAGGAAATCTAAGTGGAGAATGACAGTTATTAAAATAATTATTAAATTTGCATTACGCAAGATTACGATTGAATTAATGAGGAGGTATTGGAACCGTGTTGGATGAAAAAATTAATTAGAACCACTAGTGACTATGGCTATGATTGTTTGAGAAAATAGAAGAGAATGACAAGAAGATGAAAATAAGGAAATTAATGTAAATCCTAGCATCGAAGTTACGAGAACAAAATTTAACTTTGGGACGAAGTTTTAATAAGAGGGGGTGTATGTAACGCCCGCCTCAGTACATTGACTGACCGTAGACTTGAAGACACTTGCCTAGTGACCCGACCGAATAAACTTTAGTAAAAGGGTCCTTTGAATATTGAAAATGCTTGAACGACTGAAGAACATATGATGATTTTCATAATGACGCAATGGACGACAGTTATAGAAATTGATACTTTACTTAATAAATGAATGCTCTGCTTAATGATTTGTGAATGTGAATGATGACTAAATGTTAGATATGCTCGACTGATTGAGATAGAATGATGAATGCTAGACATGCTAGACTGATTGAGAGAAAATGATGAATAAAATATATGGTCGACTGATTGAGATATTATGATGAATGACGAAATGAATTTATAATGAAAATAATGAATGAAATATATGCTCGACTGACTGAGATATTATGATGAATGACAAAATGACTTTATAATGAAAATGATTGAATGAAATAGATGCTCGACCGACTGAGATATTATGATGACTGGTGAAAAGATTTGATAGTGAAAATGAAGAATGATATAGATACTTGATTGACTGAGATATTATGATGATGAGTGAAGAAATGATTTGCTAGTGTAGCGCTATTTAATGTGTGCTTGAGTGTGTGTGTGTGTGGAGTGGCAAGTAAGACGATTTATCGACTAACCCACAATGGAATTATACGGGTCGTAAGAACGGAAAGAACACATAGGGGTACGACGACATATTGTCGACCCTGGATTAGCACTCAACGCACGGGTTGAAAGATTGTGAGCTGGCCCAGGGAAGCGTGTGCCATACGGGCGAGGCCATACCGACTTGGTCACGTACGAGAGTTGAGGGGCGCGTGATAAGGAGAACCTTATCCCTCAAAAACCCTTAGTATCCAAGAAGTGTAGTTGAGAGATCGCAGATTCGACTCCCTGATTGCTACACAGTTCTCCTCACAAGAAGAAAGAAAAGGAATTGTCAGAAGGGCCCGCCAAAGAGGTACCTAGACAAGAATAAGAAGAAAGAAATGGAATTGTCGGAAGGGCCCGCCAAAGGGGTACCTATACAGGAACAAGAAGAGACTATCAATCAATTTTGCATAATGGAAATCCCACTTGCAAAGTAAATAAAAACAATAATAAAAGAATAAATTCATTTTATTTTATTATTTTTGAAAAGGAGAAAACTTGAAAGAAAGTGAAAGAATTATTAGAAGAAATATTTTATTTTAGTTTTATTTTTTTGAAAAGGGGAAAACTTGAAAGAAAGTGAAAGATTTATTAGAAGAAATATTTTATTTCATTTTATTTTATTATTTTTGAAAAGGGGAAAACTTGAAAGAAAGTGAAAGATTTACTAAAAGAAATATTTTATTTCATTTGTGGAAAGGAGAAAACTTGAATGAGAAAGATTAATAAATAAACTTATTAGTAAGCAAAATACAACTAGGACTCTAGTAAAAACCACTCCACCTACATCCCACTGATTTAGGGATTAGAGAAATTAACTAAGGATACAACAAGGAGACATTGTAGGGATTTAGGTGCACACTTAAAGATAAAGTGACACTTGTTTTATGAGAATAAATAATTGAGAATTATTAAATTAAATAATAATATTGCACGAAGAGACACTTGGCATGGATATGTTGGTTATAAAAGAAATGGAGGAGAAGGAGAATGGTCTCTCCTGCTCCCTAGTGCTGGATGGGCACCATAATTGAAAATTTATGTTGTGATTCTTGTGAGTTGGGTTGAGCTTTCCAGGGATTGGAGGATCCCCGCAGAAAGCTTGCATTGTGTGTTCTTATGACCCCAAAATGCTCAAGGGTTTGGGGGAAATAAGAGTACCCCCGATATGGTAGGGAGGTCAACCGAGAGGTCTTTGGTAAATCGGGAGATTGGATGACTGGATCAAAGCGGAAAGGGATGTCAACTACAACCTCATACAACCATCAGAATCAGGTATAATGTTCCATTTTTATGTACAAGTTGAGTTTATGCATTTTTATTTATGGTATCATATTTGATTTTCAAGATTTAAAATGTTTATATGATGTTAGTATTACATAGATAGTATTTTTGGGGAACCTTGAAATGGGGGTCCCTACAATAGTTACTAATTAAGATCCATCCATAGTGCTCACAACGTGCTAATGTTGTCTACATTCCCACTTAGAGGCCAAATATCCTTTACCATATTCATGTAAGGCAGTTGGATGCATTTTTCATCATCACAACGATGATGACAATGATAATTACTATGATGATACATGACAATGACAGTGATGAGAACAATGATGATAATGTTTATGTTTATGACTATGAAGATGATGATAAGGAAAATGATGAGGATGAGGATGGAAATGTTTACTAATTAATACCCATCCACACTTCTCATAACTTTCTAATGGTGCCCACATTCCCACCCAGACACCAAATCTCCTTTACGGAATTCATGTAAGGCAGTTGGATGCCTTTTTCATCATCAGGATAATGATGATTATGATGACAATGATGATGACTATGAAAATGATGATATATGAAAATTAAAATGATGATGACAATGACGATGATGATAAGGACGGCGATGTCGATGACAATCATGATGATGATGATGCTGAAATAGAAAACTCATTTGCTTGCTCAATAAATATGAAAATAGTAAAATATTATATATTCATCTACCATATATATATATATATATATATGGTAGATGAATAATAGTTGATACTTGTTACAAATGAGGGCCCACACACACACACACACACACACACACACACACACACACATATATATATATATATGGTAGATGAATAATAGTTGATACTTGTTACAAATGAGGGCCCACATATATATATTTTGTAAGGGGTTCCTAGTTGTCCTTTTATGAAAAGTTATGTCTTTTTAATAAGAGTATTTTCTTGATTTATATTTTAATATTCATTTAGTTTTTTTGTGTATTTATTAGTTAAAATTTATTGTATTATTAATTTGTAGTTTTATTATTATTACTATCCTTTTGGGTCGATAACATTTCCCTCCCCTTTTTGAGATTCTTTTTCCTCAAAGAAATTTGGATAATTTTGTCTTCTAAGATGGTGATTCATCTTGGTTATGGATCGTGGTTGCATACTTGTGAAGTTCTTTATTTGTGCATATCTTGATAGGTTGACTAGGCTTCCCAAGCCATATAATTTGTAGCTACTCCCTTGCCATCTGAATTATATGAATTGTTCTTGGAGTTTTTTGGCATAGGTTCCCAATTGCATCAACCATTCTTCTCCTAATACCATGTCCATCCCATTTAGTACTGAGGCATAGTATCCGATTTGTAATTGCAAATCTTGTATCTATATAGAGATTTCATGGCACCTTCCTATTCCCTTAACTTGTTGAATATCAACGACTATAACAATGAAATTATTCAAAGGGTATACAAAACAGTTCAATTGTTTTGCAATATTTATATCCAAAAAATTGTGAGTGCTTCCTGAATCGATGAGGATAGTAAAATTTTGTTTTTTATTCCCCCCGTTGATTTTTAAAGTCCGTGGTTCCATTTTTCCTGTAATTTTTTCAAGTGATATCATGGGCTATTCATCCTAAATGTTTTGGAAATTTCCATTGTTCCTTAAATGAGGTAGAGTATATCTTAATATAGATGGATGCACTTCACAAGTTTCTTACTAGTCTGTTAAGTGCCTATGATTGTTGCCAATGATACTTTTGGGAATTTTTTGTCAACATTAGGGTCTAACATGCCTTCTTCAACAACAACCTCTACTTATTTCCTATCTATAATTGTTCAATGATATAAGTGATTGGATGCACATTTATGTCCTAGGATCCATTTCTCACCGCAACTAAGAAAATTGTGTGTCTGATTCTCTTTCAAATTCATAACTATATTCTTTTTTATTGTTGCATTTGTGACCTGGTGACCACTTGTCTCCACAGTATCTACATTCGCCCTCCTTCTTCCTTGAATAAACCTTGTGAAATATTTTATGAAATGATGCCCTTTCCAACTTATTTTCCACAACTTTTTCTTTGTGTATGGTTGTTTCCATGTTAGGGATATATTCTAGTTTTAGTTTATTTTGTATGTGTGTATTTAGTTCGATTAAATATGATTTGATTACATGTTCTTTTGATATTTTGGGTACCCTTGTAGCCAGTGCTTCCCAACCATAAGTAAGTTCA
Source organism: Larix kaempferi (assembly GCA_027924585.1). Lineage (NCBI taxonomy): Eukaryota > Viridiplantae > Streptophyta > Pinopsida > Pinales > Pinaceae > Larix > Larix kaempferi. The sequence goes on from BSBM01000769.1 coordinate 18,838,694, forward strand.
TCCACATTTCCCTTCTATTGTAGTCAAGTGAGTTATATAAAAAGTATTCCTCTTTGATCCTGTGGAATCTTTTAAAGAAATTATTTTTACATCTGTTCCAATTTGTCACATAAGATGAATTCTTCCACCACATGCACTAGTTTTATGTGCCTCCTTCGAGTTGCATAGAAGTATAATTGAATTTTTTCATTGTTGTTATCAATATTATAAAACATGAAATATTCGTCTGCCTTGTTGAACCATGCTACCCCATGTTTTTCATTTCCATCATATTTGGACAACTCTAATTTCACCTTCATCAGGTACACAAAAGCTAGTTGATTTGGGTAGGGGGTAATGGGGAGGTATCATCAAATTGCTATATCCCATGCTTTGTTATAGAGTTGGCTAAATTGGAGAAACTAGTAGTGTGCAAGGGGCGTTTGGGGAAAAATAGGCTAGGGAATGATGACCCCTAGTGAATCAATGGAGGTTGTGATATTTGCTATGATATTCTTGAGTTCATTGTGATTCTCATTAACTATTTTGTTGATTTCCTTTTGTTCGTGTTGCAGCTTCTTATGGTTATGAGCAATTTTTTTCTCTAGTTCGTTATAACTTATGTTTCTATTGAATCTCTTTCTTTATATCGTCATATTTCATTGTGCTCAACTTCTATTATTCTTGTAATTTCCCTAGTATGGAATTTGATTATGATTTTCCCCCCATTTTACTAGTTTGGGGTGGAGAAATCCTTCACATAATTTTGAATTTAATAGTTGGACTTGTTAATTAATGGTTGAATTGAATCTTAACCGAGTTTCGTAAAAAAAATTACCAGGTCTCATAATCTTTTTTTTCTTTATACCGACACTAGTAAAAAAATTTTACCAGGTTGGAAATTTTTTTTTTTTTTACTAGGTCTAGTAAAAAAATATTTATCCGTTCTAGTACAAATATTTTACCAAGTTGGTAAAATTTTTTACCAGGTTTGGTAAAAAAATATTTACCGAGTCTAGTAAAAACATTTTGTTGGATTGGTTAATTTATCTTACCAAATATGGAAAAAATATTTACCGAGTCTAGTAAAAATATTTACTAGTTGGTAATTGTTTACCATGAGGACCCCCCCCCCCCCCCCCACACACACATATCCTAGGTGTCCTTTTATGGAAATTTATGTCTTTTTAATAAGAGCATTTTCTTAATTTATATTTTAATATTCATTTATTATTTCTTAATTTATTATTTAACTTTTAATTTGTAGTTTTATTGCTATTCCTATCCTTTTATGTCTATCATAGATGTCTTTAAATCTAGACATTGTTGAGGGAGGAAATCCAGGCGTTATACCCTAAAGGAACATTTTAAACATCCAACTTAAAAATTATACCTTAATCAAACACACATGAACTCCTAAGCATATCCTTGGCTTGAAAGTGGGGATATTGGAAGCATGACAAGGTTTAAGCAATAGGTACGGGTATGTGGGTATATCATTAGAGTCAAATCCTAATCCTTAGACTCTGAATGAATATTAGAAGAATCCAAACCCAATAATGAAGCCTTGAGTCAAAACACATGACCTCCTAAAGGGATATTTGACCTTAAAGTGGGGATAATTAGCTTTAGAGAAAAATGTATGGATCATAAGGACTTCATCATTATTAACAGAGGAACATATGCCATAGGTTCTAAAGGAATCTTTCATGCATCCAAGGCCAAAACAAACATCTCAAACCAATACATATGACCTCCCAAAGGTGTCTTCCACCTCTAAGTGGGTATATTAGCACCATTTGAGTTTCTAAGAACTAAGTATTGGTCTTGATTTCTTGATCAATGTCAAGGAATGAAACTCAAACATTAGACTTAAAATGTCTCTTATAGGGCTCAAGGGCCATGAGTGAGGCCTTGAACCACCATGCATTAAATATCCATGGGATATTTTGCCTTTGATTGGTGATATGGGAACCACTGGGATGTTTTCAACATCAAGGATTTATTGCAGGGCCTTGGACATGTTCAAGAGAGGAAAAACGCCCTGAGGACCTAAAGTAACTTTATAGGCATATAACACGAAGTACATTACCTCAAACCATCACACCTCACACCTCAAAAGTATCATTTGTATTTGATGTGGGATATTTGCACCATTAAGAGGTTTTGATTACTATGTATGATTATTGTACCTTGACCATGGTTGAGGGAGGAAACTTAGGCCTTATGTATTGAAAGTATCTTCTAAGGCTCAAGTTCCATGAATGAGGCCTTGAACCACCATACATTCTCTCTCTATGGTATATTTTTCCTTTGAGAGGAGATATAAACTCCCACATAATTTTTTATTCACTAGGAATGGATCATGAGGCCTTGCACATGTTTGGGGGGGGAACATAAGTTGTGGACCTTGAAGGAAGAGTCTAGGCATTTAAGGTTAGGAACTTCACCTTAAACCACCACATATGATCGCCTTAGGTTATTCTTGGCCTTAAAGTGGGGATATAGTAACCATTAAAAATTTTCAAGCATTAGGTATGGGTGTTGGTTCCTTAGACATGTTTAAGATGAATACGCAAGCCTTAGTACTTAAATAAAGCTTATATGAATCTAGGGTGAAGAAGAACATGTTAAACCATGACGAATGATTTGAGGGTATGCTTGAGCTCCAATTGGGTAAATTAGTGTGATTAGGATATTTTCAACAATACATATGGGTCTCAAGGCCCTAGATATGGTTAAGGGAATAAACACATGCCTTAGGCCCCAAAGGAATATTCTATACATTTAGGGTCAAGAACAATGGATCAAACCACTACACATGGCCTCTCACGAGCATCATTTTCCTTTGAGTGGGGATATCATGCCAATATTATTTTTTTAGCACTAAGGATAGGTATTTAGGATATAGACATATTGGTCATGGGTGTAATGTGGGAATTAGGTACTACAGAAATATTCAAGGCATCCACTTATAATAATGACACTTCAAACAACCAAACATGGCATCCTAAGGGTACCCTTCCTTTGAGTGGGGGTTGGTGTCATCTAGTGGTTTTGAGTAGTAGATATAGGTCTTATTATCAAAGACATGACCAAGGGAGGAATCCCATTCTTTATGACAAAGTAATATTTAAATCACCTTGGGCCATGATTGACACCTTAAAACACCACACATGAGGCCTTAGGGAAAGCTAATCCTTATTCCATAAAGGAATATTTTAAACATCCAACTTTAAAAATCATTATACATTGATCAACTACACATGGCCTCCTGAGCATATCCTTGGCTTGAAAGTGGGGATATTTGAAGCATTTCAAGGTTTAAGTAGTAAGTATGGGTATGTGGGCCTTGGATTTCATTGAGGTAATAGCCTAAGCCTGAGGCCCTAAATGAATATTAGAGGAATCCAAACCCAAGAATAAATCCTTTAGCCAAAATACATGACCTCCTAAGGGTATTTTTGAACTTAAAGTGGGGATAATGATATTTAGAGAAGAAGGTATGGGACATAAGGACCTCAACATGATTAAGGGATATACATAGGCCATAGGCCCTAAAGTAAATTTTCATGCATCCAAGGAAAAAAACAACATCTCAAACCAATACACATGGCCTACCAAAGGAATCCTTCACTTATAAGTGGGCATATTGGCACAATTTTAGTTTTTGAGAACTAAGTATTCGTCACTGAGGAATTGACCAAGATCACGAAATGAAACTCAAACATTGGACTTAAAATGTTTCCTATAAGTCTCAATGGACATGGGTGAGGTCTCAAACCACCATGCATGAAATCTCCATGGGATATTTTGACTTTGATTGGTGATATGGGAACCATTAGAAGGTTTTCTTGCAAGGTCTTAGACATGTTCAAGGGAGGAAAATAAGTCCGTAGGACCTAATGTAACTTTCTAGGCATCTAACACCAAGTGCATGCCTCCAACCATTGTACCTCACCTCTAAAGAGTATCAATTGCCTCTGATTTGGGATATATGCACCATTAGGAGGTTTTTATTACTATGTATGGGTATTGGTACCTTGACCATATTCGAGGGAGGAAATGCAAGCCTTATGCAATAAAGGTATCTTTTGAGGCTCAAGAGCTGTGAATGAGGCCTTGAACCACCACACATTCTCTGTCTATGGTATTTTTGGACTTTGAGAGGAGATATAAACTCCCTTAGGTTTTTAGCATTAGGAATGGATCATGAGGCCTTGCACATGGTTGGGGAAGTAAACATAAGATGTGGTTTTATAGCAGCATGTATTATACATCCACAATTCCTCTCATAGGTTCCACAACATTATTTTGTTGCACAACTCTTTCATTTAATCGTTAGTCTTTAAAAGACAAATTAGGTTCAAGTAATCATGCCAACTTCATATTATTTTTTACTATTACAATACACTTGTGTTCCTCCTCTCACCTTTCCCACGACCCCAAGAACCTTTTAATATTTTTCCCTTTCAATTCTCACTTTAGGGGCTAAGACATAGGGTTTTGATCCAATACCATGGTTTATAACTCAATACCCATGCTTAGTTGACGAAATCTTAAAATGATACCCATATACCAATTGTATGAAATGTAATGGTGTAATATTATTTTTGTACTACCGCAAAAATCATTGGAAAAAGGTGAGGGTGTTCCACTGCAATGTCTCTCTAATCCTTTGTCACCATAGTCCAAATAGCAAAGCTCATTCATTTGTGTGAGTGTTGGGGAATATGATAAAAGGAGGATCAAAAGGGTTGATGGAAATGAACTTGGTGAGGGAAATTATAAAAAACAAGATACCGATGATCAATCCTCCTTCATGGATCCATGAGATGAAAAATGAAAGAGGAAATAGGAGCCACCCATGGAAAAAACAAGGAAAATGGAGGAATGGGAAACCCTCCACATTTAAAACAATGCACACATGTAGGGAATAGAAATAGTTGATTAATTCATATGTATCATGGCATAAATCTCAACATGATGTTTTTCAATGCTTATCTCTTCCAAGTCTGTAAGAAGGTTGCCCCGAGCATCTTTCTAAAATTTGGTCCCAGTCAAAGAGAGTGGTAGGATTCATCTTCATTATGACTCTTTCCCCACTAAAGAGTATGAATGGGTCAATTTATATGGTTAGTTTAGACAGATCGTGACTTATCAAGCACATAAAGAGTATAAGAGGTCATTATTAGCCCCACTAAGATTTAAGAAAATATAATTTCATTTGTTGGGTTAATAGATTGGTTAGGCCTCCTTCAATTTGTTTGGGTTAGTAGTGATGATTTAACTTCATATTTTATGTATTCCCTGACGCATTACAACACTTGAATCATGTTTATGACACCCATTAAGGTCATAGTGTCCAATGGTATCTTGTTGGCACACAATCGAGATAAATACTTGCCTACTTTGGCTCATTTCATGAGAGTAATATTTTGGATTGTTGGAAGGCTATCCTAAAATTATTTCAATGTTAAGAAACCCCCCCATATCATTATTTCCTATGTCAAGGATGATCAGGTCATATTTCATGACGTATAAACCTAGCTTGCCAAAATTTCAGCTTTGGACCCTTTTGCCAGTCACTGGATGGGATCCATGTGGACATCATTATTCATAGAAAATAAAATAGGTTTTTTCATTATGATAAAAATACATAAATTTCACCTTATATAGATCTAGATAATATTTCCAATGATCCATTGTTTTATTGATTTCAAGTTCATTTTCCTAGTCTACAAAGATAGAAAAGTACACACCTCCTAAATGGCCAAATTCCATTGTCATGAATTCCTAATCATAGTATATGATGAATAGTATACAAAGAAAAAATCAATATGGGTGGCACAGATTATTCAAATTCCCTTCCAACAATGTATCATATGCCTAGTTTTGACTCCTATTGTTGAGAATGATCCTTCGCATTTTTAGTACCTCTTTTAAGAACCAATTTGGTGGTAGTAGTTCAAGGTTTAACAACTGCTATTGATGGGAATCTAAATAATAAATTTGGATTTTTTGTTGTTTTATTTGGTTCTGATCCGTTTCCAAAAACACCTCATTTCAACATCGAATGACCCAATTATGGTTGCCACAAAGTTCAATACTAGTTATCAAGCGGTTGTTTTGGCAACTAGCATAGTAGAGTTTCAAGATAGTACAAAATGAATATGATAGTCTCATGCCCTATTTGTGAGTGAATTTTTTCAAAGTACTCATCAAGACCTTTCCAAATATACCTTTTTTTGTTAATTGGGAATTATTTGACATTGTGGAAACCTTCACAAATTTGAGTCTTTTGCAGACCCCACTAGCTAATCAATATTAGGGACAAATATTCTTACGAAAAATTGAGGGGATAGATATCATTGGATTAGTTCATAAATGATGCATTCATGAGGGTATCTTCGATGCCTTTCCAATGACATGCTACACACCCCATTCTGAATCCATTTAATGGGACCCTCCTTTCCCTTTTTAGTCAAAGTAAAAGGTCAACTAACACAATTTTCTAGAAAAGAAACTACTTTTAAAAAATAAAAAAGGAAAATTAAAACTAAAAAAAAGGAAAAATGAGGATATGACATGCATGCTTCTCATGCAAATAGAATAAAATTTAAAAAATGAAAATAAGGGAAAATAGAAAACCATTATCCCCCCTTCTCCTTGGTTCATTTTCCAAATTTGGTAATGGAGCTTTGCAACTCTCGTTTGTGGGAGGAAGATCAATTTTTTCACAAGGATTTTACAATAAACATCCCCTATGAGCAAGTACCATTGTTATCCATCATTAGTTCATGGTTTAAATTCCTAGATTAGTCAATGGTGTAATTTTGGTTCATTGAATGCTTTTCAGTGTTGGTTCAGTGGATTATGTTGATTCTATGATTGCACGATGTTTGAATTCTAAGAATTTTGTGTTGGTTTTGACATACATGATGGAAATATTACTATATTTGAATGAGTTGATTGCTTATGCAAGTTGATGGGTTTTTTTGAGTTGTTTTGGTCTTGGCATGGCCTTAGCATTGTTTGGACCATAATTTGAGGGTGAATTTGTGCCAGATAATGATGGATTGGGTGCTCTTTTCCAAAGTATTTAGTTATTGGGATGAATTATTTTACTGTTGGTTCAGTTGTGTAAAAATATTGTAAGAGGGAGAGGATTTGAAACCCTCTTGGCTACTAGATCCAATCCCCTTATCCCTCTTGGAATTTTTTCTGCAAATGATTCAAAGAATCAAATCTATAGATGATTTTGTTTCAAATTAGGTCAAATTCAAGGGGTATACATACCATAAGTACTTGTAACCCCCATTTTTTATTCCAATTTGTTTTTCCAAAATCAATTTTTTTTATCTAGACACATGCAAGAAAAAATGGAGATCCCCCTATGGGGGTTTCTCTTTTCCTAGGTTTTGGCTATGATTTTGTTTTTGGTTTCTTAAGAATGTTGGAAGGATATCAAGAAACTAAGAGTTGTAGGTATCTAGGTGCCAAGTGTTTGACAAAATACATCAACTAAATAGTTGTCTACTAGGTGTTTGAAGAAATGCATGAGCAATAAATGTCATAACTCCTTCATTTGAAGGTGGAGTTTGTGCTAGATAATGATGGATTGGGTTCTAGTTTCCAAATTATTTAATTTTTTCGGTGAATGGTTTTACTATTTGTTCAGTTGTGTAAAAATATTGTAAGAAGAAGGGGATTTGAACTCCTCTTGGGCACCACACCCAAGCCCCTTGGCCCTCTTGGAAGTTTTTTTCCAAATGATTCAAAGAATCACATCTCTACGTGATTTTGTTTTGAATTAGGTCAACTTCAAGGGGTCTATATACCATGTGAACTTGGAACCTCAATTTTGAGACCAAAAAAATTGTTTCCAAAACCAAATTTTGTGATATGGACACATTTATAAAAAATAAAGATCCCCCTATGGGGATTTCTCTTTGCCTCGGTTTTGGGCATGATTTTATTCCTATTTTCTTAAGAATATTCAAAGTATATTAGGAAATTAAGAGCATTAGGTAGTTATGTTCCAAGTGTTTGAAAAAATCCATCAATCAAATAGTTGTCTATCAAGTTTTTTTATGAAAAGCATGAACCAAAATTGACATAACTCCTTCATACAGAAGCGGAATTTCACCCAGAAATTGTCTAAATGGACAAATAGGAGAGCACTTCAATGATACAGTGTTATAACTCATGAATTTAGACCAATTTTTTTGAAATAAAACTAGAAGTGACTCAACCTATTTCACAACTTGCAAGGTATATTTCATGGGCAAGTTTGGGCTCATTTTCGAGTTGATTTTGGCTTGAACAACTTGTTGTTTGCATGTTGTGTTCACCGTACTTGAATTTCCAGCCACATTAAAAACATGGTTTTTGTTATTATTTACCCCTTTTTGACCAAATTTTACAAATAAATTGCAAAACCATCTCAGTAGCTAAGTTGTCCTAGATTCTGTTAGAACTAGGGAGTTAATCTAGTGCAAAATTTGAGCCTAAAAGTGAGAGATCAACCTGTTGTTCTCTGTTATTAGTTTGTTGGTATAAAAAATAAATCGGATAATATTTCACATCCACGCCCTAATTTCACACATTCTTCCATTTTTGGGTCATCCAAGAAGCTAAGGGAGGACAATACCTGAGCAAGGTGGTCCTAAGAGGACTTGCACCCAAGTTCATAGCCCCTCTTTCTTCCCCTTTTTCTCTGCTTTGGGAACTAGACCATATGAGGTGCGAGTAGTATTTACGTCTTGTTGAGCTATCAAAGAGGGTGTAATCGGCCCCACTGCCAAATAGGTGCAATCTATCTCAACAGACAGATTTTTCTTATAACAAAGATGCTTTAAAGAAACTTAGAGATGAAGAAGTATGTGAAATAACAATTGATCTGACTAGGCCTCAAGGAATTACAAATAATATAACCTATAATCAAATTAGGCAAGATCATTACAATAGTGCAAAACTATGAATGCATATTGCACAAATTTTAAGAGTAGACCATGTGAGCATTGCATTAGATAATGTGAAAAGGAGATTTAGCAGGTTAGGACATTCATGCAATAAGGAGAAGAATATGCATAGAGGATTGGCAGTATTTTTATATGTTTCTGAACCAAAGAGATGGATACAAATTTTGGAGTCTATAGTTGGGGATTGTTTACTACAAAATGGACAACCAGAATAATCTATCATGGATTTGAAATCTTCAAATTAGATGGGTATATAGTTTGTGGTTTTCCTAGTGATAAAAATAAACAAAGCTTGAGTTCTTCTCCATATAAAATTGTCAATGTCTTATGATGGTGCATTCCCATATGCATATTTTACTATTTTTAGAATTGAAACAAAACAAGTTTTACTATGTTATACCACTATTACTATGATGGCGTAGAGACTTGAAAACAAAATTTCTATTTAGAAAAATAGAATGCAATGTATAGTAAAAAATTGGTCAAATGTTATTTGGAGGCTTTGATGTAATACCCCATTTTTCCCTTGATGTGTTTATTGGCTTCAATGTAAATACTGTCTATATACAATATGTGTATTTTCTCTAGTGTGGAGCTCAAGGCCAAGGCCCCACTAGTGGATGTTTAAGTTATTGCTTAGGAAAGTATTTGGACAGTTTGATTATTCATGGGATGATTAAGCCATGAAGGAATGTAAATGATGTAATTATTATTAATGAATAAAATAAGCAAGAAGTTGGCTAAGGAGGCAACAAATGAGAAGGGGCCATGTGTATCCACTAGGGATAGGTGAGGGGGTTTGGGATTGGTTTCCCATATTTCCACATGTTTGATTGAGAACCTGTTTGAACTCCCTGCTAACATTAATGCATTGCAGTGGGTGGTTGAGAACCTTGATGGCTGAGGCCGTTGGAGTATGGAGCATGCTTGCGATTTCGTATGGCAGGGCATGGCTCTGATTTCGTGTGTTGAAGGAACCCAATCGCTTGGGGAAACTCACGGGGCCTGTTTGACTATCGGGGGGGAAGGATTCATTACACACACACTCAAACATTCCTCACTCACTCTGGAAGACTCATGCCCTTACCATCCATGAGCCATCAAACCTCGCAGGGAATTTGTCCATGCATTTCCTATATTCACCAAACCAATACGAAAGAGGAAAAACTGAGGTTACCCATACTTCCTGTGTGCTAGAGAATGCCCGAGAATTGATAGCTGTAACACCCTGTGTGTGCAAACCCGAGTTACAACGGTGGAGTGGCATCGATAGAAGATGTTGCAGAGTGGTATTGGCAGAATGACCGGGAGGAAACCCCAAGCTTGGTAATGAATTCAGTTGTTGAATTGTGGGAAGAGGGTTGGGTTGCTTGATAAACCCAGTGAAGGCTATAGTCTCAACAAACTAGTGACTGGACCTTTATATGCCCATCCTGGAATAGCACTGGAAGGGAAAGACCGTGAGAGACAGTGCAGCAGTGATAGGATCTTCCTTGTGTTGGATGTGGTAGGTATTATGGGTGTCAGGTCAGCTGAGAGCGACTAGAACTTTCTATGCCCATCCTTGAATAGCACTGGAAGGGAAGATGCCTTGAGAGACTGTGTAACAGTGCAGTAGGTCTTCCTTGTGTTGGATGTGGTAGGTATTGTGGGTGCCATATCAATTGAGTGTTGAGATGCCTGCAGCTCTGTGGTTGAGCTCACTAGCTTAGCAACACCTTCCTTGTTGTCCCTGATTTGCTTGATAAACCACTGTAGGTTGGCTTAGCATGGGTAGGAGCGTTGGAATGCTTGATAAACCCCCAACTACAGGCTGGTGTAGCATGAGAATGGAGCCTTGACTGTGAGAGAACCTGTTAGCCCTCCTTAGTGGATACACTACCCAGCTCGGGGGTGATCTCTCAGCTGAAAGAGTATAGGCTGGACAGAGATCTAAGGTTGGGTGGAACGTTGCTCTCACTTAGCCAGTTGCTTCGGAATTGAAAGATAAGTATTTATGTTATGGTAAATAATGTTGTTCATTGTTGTGTTGAATGATTATGTATAATTATGGGCCTGTGGAATGTATGCATATGAATGAGACTGACATGAAGTCATATACAGGCCTGGGTAAGAGGCCGAGTTCACTGTTGGATGTATATCTTATATTGCATGAGTTTAATGCCTTGTAAGTCTTGCATAAGATAGATGTGTGGATTAAATCTGTTAATGCATTTTACATGTTATAATGAATGATAGTGTTTCATTATTGAAGATGAATGGTTATGCATAACTAACCTGTGAAGAGATGTATATTTACACCTGATCCTTGGGAAGGAAGAGAACACTGGAAGTGATTCAGAAACCTCTGTGGATCAGATGGAATGGAAGATCTTGGCAGGTTGAAAGTTGGAAGTGTCTAAGTGGGGATATAGATAGAAATTCAAAGGAGGAAATGGGGAGGTTAGATGCATCACCTGGTCATGGGATTCTACCATTGGATAGCTCTCTCCAATATCTTTCCAACAGTACCAACCTTGCCCCATTTGGATGCTGGAGGAGGAAGTTATGCCCCTTAGAAGATTTGATGAAGTTACCTTGAAGAGGCAAGGTTCCGCACACATGGTTCCGGAATTGCGGGTTGCGAGATCGACATGTTCTAAGTAATCCACGTTTTGAGTTTCTGCAATTCTGCATCCGCAATTGTGGGTTGCGGAATCGACATGTTTGAAAGTATGCGTTTTAGGATTTCCGCATTTCCGCATCCGCAATTTGCGGGTTGTGGATTGCGGGTCCCACTGTTGCGGGTTGCGGGATCGTCAAGTACACATTTTTTGTATTTTGGATTTCCGCAATCCTGAATCCGCAACTGCGGGTTGCGGATTGCGGGATGCTGGTTGTGGGATCGTTGAAGTTCAAGATTTTCGTGTTTCGGAATTCTGCATTTCCGAATCTGCAATTGCGGGTTGTGGATTGCGAGATGCTAGTTGCGGGATCACAGCTACGGGTTGCGGATTGCGGATTCGAGCTCTCCCGACTGTGTGTATGGGCACTCAGCCGCTGTTTTGGGAGAAAAAAAAATGGATCATGGTCTCCAGCGGCTGGGTAGATCGGTGGGGATGTGACATTTGATTAGTTTCAAATTCCGTGAAATTTCCCCTTTGTGTATGTCCATCCAATATTGATTCTAAGTGGTAGAATATTGCAATTTAGGTCCTTAATTGAAGGTTATATTAGTTAACCTTTGAACTTGGGTGATAGGGTTTTTACCCTCCATCTAACTTAGATGGGTTTGAAATTAGTTTACTTATGCATTTACAGATTTATCCTTGTCATCGTTAATTTATAGATTTGAATGTTATGCCATTTCCATAGATCAATTTATTATTTTCAATTGCTTTCTCCAGTTTGTACTTCATTTATTCTTTATTGTTCATTTATTTATGCTCTTTAATTTATGTCAAGTGTGCTACCGAAATTCCATGTGTGGAGTGTGCTCCCATAAATTTTAAGAAGTTGTTAACTTTGAGTTCTTGAAAGATCAATTGCAAATCCACAAGGCTCGAATCTACGACTATGAGTTTTTTGGGTTTGGTTTTATATTGCAAGATTTATTTGATTCGGTCTAATGCTTGGTAAAGCTACAAGAGTTGTTAAGTCTTGACTCCTAGAAATGATTTATCGAGCAAATTGTATTTTGAATTTAGTAGAATTAGTTTAGTTTCCTACTCCTGCACATACAGTGATGGTGTCTCACAAGCTTACAAGATCCTGGATTGATAATTTAATGATCAACAATTTAAGCAATTAAATTTCCCAACATTTTTGGTGTCGTTGTTGGGGTGATTCTAAGGGATTAGGAATTGGTAATTTGGTTTTCAATTCTTTTATTTTCCTTTATGCACATGTGTTTTCTTTTAGTTTGATTCATGGAAAGGAAAAAGCTAACTCATGGAAACATATAACTTGGTGACAATAGGGTCTTAGTAGCATGAAGGTGTCTGAATACATAATTAGTTTTGCTTTGAAGTTTGCTTGGTGTGGTGTGTTTGTTTATCCAAGATTTTGTTAAGGAGTTTCTAATTTCGTAAGAACCCCCCATATAGTAATCCATGTGCAATACATGTATTATCATCCAACAAGAAGCATTTAAGCGTGTTCAAGAATTGTTGAGTAAATAAGGATGCTAATTCAATAAATTTCTCAAATATCGTAACAATTGAAGATAGATCTGCATCTCGGGAAGTGATAAGAGAACACAAGTTCCATGAGCCACATATACACCAAGCAGATATAGAAGGTTTCTTTGATCATCCTTGCTAATCTTATAAATATACCAAAGAGACATTGATAGCATTAGATGGATACCAGGCATTGGAAGTCGAGGTTGAACAATTTCTTACAAGTTTGTGTCTGGATCCTTTGTGTGAGAGAAAAATCTTTGAATATATACCGGTATGAAAAACGAGGACATGCAAACTAGTGCTAATAAACAAGTGGACCAAGGGGATAGTGACTACATTGAAGTATCGTTCCAGAAAACTACCAGTCCACAATATTCCTTCACTCTTCAACATTTCTTGGCACCAAATCAATCAAAGCAGTTTGTTCCTCATATTTTGGTATCTATCAAAGCATATATTCCAAATTTGAATATGAGTACATTTGTAATCTTGTTACGCAAATGGATCCATTGGAAATACTCCTAAACTTGAGAAGAGGTTTTCATTTTCCAAGTAGGGTAGGGTAGTGTAGAAGAATAAATAAATGAATAAAAGAGTAAAGAGAAAAATAAATTCTAACTATGAAAACCAGGATCATGACATAGTTAGACATGAGATTTTCTTGAAAACCAGGTTACTAGTTGGAAAATTTATTCAATAAATTTTGCATAGGTTGTTGGTCCATCTCCAAATATAGTTTAGTATCCTAGTTAAAAAATAAAAAGGGGTCATTCTCATAGATCATCAATTCTAGTAGTAGTAATCAGATTTCCCACATCATAGATCTCCTTCACTCAAGTATGAGTAGCTCTCATTGCACCACTGTGTTTAGAATTTGACATATCAGTTCACAAGTTTTTGATATGTTCCAACAACAAGTTCTTCATTCTCCCAAGAGATAGTAAAACAACAAAAGTTAAGGAATACATTAACCCATCTACTCCATTTGACATGGTCATTATGCAAGTTTTGGTCTCAGTTTGCATATTTTATGATTAGCATTGGTCATGATAAATAAGTGCAGAGGTGTTCATAATTTTTAACATAAAGGGAAGATTCATTATCAATAACATTTTCACTATTCAAATATTAGTACCAACACATCAAGTTCAACATAAACCCCTTGCATTACATCAAAGATGGAAAAGATGGAGCAAAGGTAAAGTGTAACACCCCATTTTTTTACCCACTATGTATACAAATGTAAATATTAATGAAATAGATACAATTTAGATATGTATGGTCTAGAGTGACCAAGATATGCAAATTTGTAAATTTCCACTCTTTAATATACAAATCTTTGGTTGTTGTAGACTAAAGGACAAAAAGAAGAGATGGGGGACTATCCTTCCACAAAAGGGGAAAAGTATGCCCAACCCATGCATCCCTCCTGTCCAACTGTCTTTGGGAAAAGGGAAAAGTGGCCAACTCCATGCATGCCACTTTTCCACCTCTCCATGCTACTTGTATGGCCTCAAGAATGCATATAAATAGAGAGAGATAGGAATCATCCCATTATTCATGGATGTTAGAGAGAGTTCTTCTAGCTACAAGACCTTAACTATCTACATGAGAACCTTGTCACCCATACTACCATTCGGTACCATTCTATACCATTTCGTACCACCCTCACCTTGCTGCACATGGAGAACTAGATGTAGAACAACAAAAATCCCTCAATCCCTGAAAAGGAATTATGGGCAACAAACTCGAGGTAATGTTAGCTCTAGAAGGGATCGCGAGGTACTCTTAACTCGAAGAAGGGAGCCACATTCCTTTCCTAAGGGATAGCTGAAGCTATAGAAACCAACACCTTCTTGTGGATTGATAATCCCAACTCGAGGGTGGCCTATCAAAGTATGATATGGCTTGACAAAGCCTACAACTTGGTGGAATGTCCTTGGTCTGCAAACAATAGGTTCACTTTTCCAGATAAGTATTCATTTGTGTATGGAATTTGTTGTGGAAATTATTGAATTGTTCTTAATGTAATTTCCGTTGAATGTTTTACTAAATTGCATGGAATTACTATCATTTGAGGAATTGCATTCATAACAATTATACTTGCATTTGTTTTCATACATATTTAAATGACCATAGTGCTCAAATACATTCATAATTCCACTGTAAACCTCAATTTAACCAATAGAAAACCGAATTTGGATAACATGGGTGTTTCGGGGTAAAATTGTGGATGTATCACAGCCCAATTAGTATTGAGATGGAACTAGTTTTGTGACATAAAGGGAAAGGATTGTCAGCACTTTCTAGAAATCCGGTGGTAGTCATGTGTTTCCAGAGTGCCTATTTGCTACCAAAATTTTGAAACTGCCATTTCTAGAATTCCCGTAGTGGATTGCTGTAACGCCTTAATGATTTGTATAGTTGCACTCCTTAAGGATGAAATCCACGATATCTGTTTTCTTAAGGATGGTATTGTTACACTTCCATGTTATTTAAAACAACACAACAACCTTCAGCTAAGGAGCGGATCTCTGGTCAAATCCACAATCAACACATTTTATATGGTAGAGTGATACTTTGTTTCAACTTCCAAATCATAGTCCATTTCTTCCATTCAACAGAGTCAAAGGTAGCATTAAAATATTGTGGCAGTAGCAAGTAATAAAAGGATCACTTGGTGACATGGTGATGCACCTCGAAATAAAAAAAATGGCTCCATGGTTTTGTTTGAAATATGGTTCATGTTCTTCTTTCCACCCCAAAAGTAGCTTCAAGGTAAACAATGGAAAAAAATGCCAACTCATGATACATCTCAACACCAAAGCAAATACATCCAAACAATCAGCTCGTAGGGATCAACTTCATGGATTTCATTCATGAACTTGTTAAACAAAATTGATATAAGTTTGTATTTATTTTGATGTCATGATTATCCCTTGTTTTCATAATTAGCAAATGATTGTTTCCAATCCAAACTATGGGTGGATTAAGTCTATCATATGAGTCTTCCTTTGAATTTAAATTAAATATATGTATGGGTAGTAAGTTGGGGATGGTTGAGAAGATTGTGCATCGTTGAGGAAGGAATATCACCGTGTAGAAGATTGTCCCTCTCTGTACTTTCTTCTAGTTCATTAATAGTGATACAAACAACATCAATATACATGTTTTAGCCATCCACAGAGTGTATATTCCAGTCTTCTTCTAGCAGATCATCATTTGTAGAAGTTGGTTTCACTGTTTTCATATTTCCAGTAGCATGCTAATGTAACCACAATGACTATTTGCTACCAAATTTTTTACAACATGAGCTCTTTCAATTTATATTCAACATACTTTTCACAACACCTCCAACCTTATTTCTTCATCCAACAACAGTTTAGTTTCTTGTAGCATCATGTCAAAGTATTGTTCCAATAAGAGACCTAAATTCAATAGTACAATAGTAAAAGCCTCCATTTAGCATGATCAGATATAACACTCAAATTTGTAGCAGCAATAGGTAATCAAAGTTTTCAGCATGCTCTTTTCAATCCAGGCATTCAACTTCTCGTGTTCATCCTTCTCAGGTCATCATACATCCGAAGACGTAAATTTGGGTAAACAATTCAAATTTCTATGTAGTCATATAACTTGGGAACACATGCACATGAAAATCTTGAAGCTCTTTCATATTTTCCCATCTCTTCATTCCTTCATACCTTACATCCTTATCCTTATATATTCCATATTTCATTGCCCTCCTATCTTTATCCATTTCCCTGTGGCATTGATAACTTTGTAGAGACTAAGTGTAAAACAAACCCATTTTCCATTTAAGCTTTGCACACAAATGTATGCCATATTTATTAGTAAGACATCATTCCAACATCCCTATCTCATATTTGGAATACATCACCAAGAATAGGAAAACCTCATTACTGCAATCTGATTAATTATAATGTAGTTCCTTATATCTTATTCATCCTTGTCTTACCAAAGAAAAAGGAATAAAATAAATAACAATAGAGAAAATAATATGTGTGTTAAAAATATATAAAGAAATAAAAGAGTTATGAAAAGAAGGGAGGAGCTCTGAGAAACAAGGAAAGAAGAAATCTTACCATATAGTGGGATTGAAGACTAGGAGTACACCTCATAATCTAGGAAACATTCATCTATTCATGTCCTTGTTTGCATGAGAACATGTAATTACTTGAGTGTGGGGGGGATGTTGAGCCTCCGTTTTTACATGTATACAATGGTCATTTAGCCTATTATTCCTTCATTCTCTTTGGTCATTTAACAATGTTACCATATATCATCACACATTTTCCACTTTCATACTATACAATATTCACGAGACATGTGAGCACTGATAAGGTTAATTTCCCATGTTTAGATGGTTACTTGGAATGGATATTGTATTTTCCTAACTTGCATCCAAAGGTTGTAGTAGATTTCACTATTTTCTAGATTTCATGTAGCGGATGTCTTGTAGCAGACATTTGTTAGAGGCAATTTTTCCATGCCATTTGCGAGTAGATGAAGACGAATTAAAAAATTCCAATACATGGGTTTTCTGTAGAATATGCCCATTTAGCCTGATGTGTAAGAAAAATCCTTGAAAAACACAAAACAAGGAATGTACGAGTGTGATTTCAAAATGGATTTGTTATGTCATTCCCAAAATTCTTGTAGCAGCGAGAATTCCAGTATTGCATCGATGCTTTGACCAGTTATAGATACTTATGGGAGAAATAGGGAATGTGGTTTTGGTGGGAATGATTCTATTATGCTCTTAAAACAACCTTACACTAAATCGAAGATGAGATGGTTGTGAGATCCACATGTTTAGGATCCAATATTTTATGGTTGTGAGATCCACATATGTAGGGATTGATATCATCTTGTTGTAACCCCTTTCTTTGTAAGTTTTGTGATATATATGGGGAGATATCAGTGTTGTAGGGAGGCTTGTTTATCATCATGAAGGGAATTAGACAGGAGAATGGTTGAAAGAAAAAAGTATTGCTGCTAATATTTCAATTTCCAGTCTTGCATAGAGGAGAAGCGTTGATGGGTTATTGATACTTTGTTATTGTATTTGTTGAACCTTCATTTTTCTAATGATTAATACAATCGTTGTTTTTGTTTGATGATGTTGTGATTGTGATTTAAGAAATATATTTTTCTCTACAGTGCATCCCCAACTCATTGGCCCCCTGGCTTGGGAATACACTGTATTGTTATTTAATTAGTTTAGTTATGCATTTACAGATTTAGTCTTGTCATCTTTAATTTGTAGATTTGATTGTTCTGTCATTTCCATAGATCAATTTATTATTTTCAATTTCTTTCTCCAATTTGTAATTCATTTATGCTTTAATGTTCATTTATTTATGCTCTTTAATTTATGTCAAGTGTGATACCAGAATTCTAGGTGTGGAGTGTGCTCCCCAAAATATTAGGAGGTTATTAACCCTTATATTTTGAAAGAGTTGCAAAGCCACAAGATTCAAGTCCATGACTATGATATTTCTAAATTTGGTTTTATATTGCAAGATTTATTTGATGTGGTGTTATGCTTGGTAAATCTATGGTAGGTGTTAAGTCTTGACTCCTGAAAATGATTTATCAAGAGAATTGTATTTTGAATTTAGTCGAATTAGTTTATATTCCTAGTCCTACACATATAGACATATAGTACTAGTGTCTCACAAGCTTACGAGCTCCCGGATTGATAATTTAATGATAAAAAATGTAAGCAATTAAATTTTCATACGCATTCATTACAAAAGTTCCCACTTGATAAGAGCTTCATTTAAAGGTGCCGATGTTGGTTATCTAATCACACTATTCCATGGAAATGTTAAAACCACCCTTGGGTGTTGAAAGGATTAATCAGATAGCCTTTTTCAGCCGATTGTGAGACCTCTTCTAGTTGTGCCATGACAATTTGACAACCTTTTTTACTATTAATAGACCATCACTCCAATATGCAGTAACAACAAAGAGAGAGATTGTGAACACTTCTATTATGGATAATAAATGGATAGCGAATTCAATTTTCCTTGGTGTTGGGAGGGAAATTCAAATCATATGTACTTTAACCCATGGGAGAGTGTCCCTCCTAAATTTTTCCACACGCAATGCAATGATTTGGGACGTAAACCAAATTTGAGACTTAGGAGTGAAGGGATTAAGATGTTGTTTAAGATGTCTTCTGATTGATATTTTCCATGGGGTTGGTTTTACCAACCTCATGGTCTTGTTCATTTTTCTTGAAATATCCTTGTTCACTAGCCAATTTGCTCACTAATTAGAAGATATTATATGAACAATACTATACAAACATTCCGAGGGTAGATTTTATCCATGTAATTTGGATGGTTACTCTCCATGAATTGTTTCAGTCTTTCCTTTTGAGGCGATCAATAATCAGTTTGGAGTTACATTAAAAAATAATTACTTTTAAACCAAATTTCAAAGCTTCATTGATATCACAAATCAAAGAATCCATCCATTTATTTTTTATTCTATGCCTAAGGAATCCAAACCTAATTACAATAATACCCCCATTGTGGTTTCTGTAAGCATTGCCTACTTAGGGTAATTATGTGTTTCCATTGAAGACCCCATCAACAGTGGAATTTGATCACTCTTTAGGCAGGGTTCCATAACTGTTGGTAGGATTTGGGGTTTCCTTAATCCTGGAATTTAATGGTGAAATAATAATTAACAATTAATTCTTGGTAGTATCAATTATATTAATAGTGTCTCCTAATCTATTATTAACATTTCAGTAATGTATCAATAATTTAATTTTTCTTATTACAGGATTCCATTATACTTTAGTGGAAAATTATTTTCTCAACTGATATTTTAATAATTGTTCACAAGTCATTCTAGTTTTCTTCCCAAATGATTTGTTTAATTTTTTAAACGATTATTACGATTATTTACAAGAATTATATATATATATATATATATATATATATATATATATATACATACATACATTTCTAGTTGTCTTGGTGTCTTATTTTATTATGAATTGGAAATTTATGATGTATGTGTGTGTGTGTGTGTGTGTGCATACACATCATGATATATGTGATTACTATTTGATAATGAGATTGCATGGAATATAATAACATTATTAGCAATATAACATAGATATGCATTATGGCATGAAATTAATACTAACATTTAGTATTGACTATTTCTTTTTCTTTTTTATCATAACATTGTTGAAGATGATCACATGGATGATTATCCAAACTATCCTGACAGTGGACCACAGAGAGGAGTTGATGATGATCATGAATATGGTACTGAGGTTTACCAAGGTGACGAGGATGATCATGATGATGTTGGTGTTGGTAGGCAGTGATGCTACTCATGAGCACATCGATGATTATTACTATATCCATGCTACTAGAGATGTATTCTAGATTTTATGATGATAAAAGTTCTTATTACATTCTGGATCATATCGACATGTATCATGGATTCTTGTTGACATATAAACTTTATCACCCTTTATCATTTTGAATTTTGTATATATGGATATCATAAAACTTATTTCTTGTGATATTGGTATTTTCATCATATATATATTTGACTTGTTCTTTTTACTTTACTATAATGATCTCCATGACAGGTTATAAATATGATGATATAGTCAAGACTTTCAGTTCTTTTGATAAACAAATAATGATGATGCTATCGGTATTATCTTGTTAATTTATATCTATTTGAAGTTTTCAATGATTTTTTTGATGGAGAATTAATAAGTATGATGATATTACTACTTTGGATGAATGTTGTCCATTTCCATTAAATTTCTTCATAAATGTTATGCTATATATTTGAATTGTGATATCTTCTTTGTATATTTCATCATGTTATTTGAGAACTATAATATCTATCATTATTTAATTGAAATTAATGAAATAAATATAATAAAGGGGGTCATAAAAAGGAAGCAAAAGTTGACACTATAAACATGAAGCAAAATCTGGAGTTAATGTGGAAGCAAAATCTGGCATTAATGTGGAAGCAAATATTGGCACAAAATTGGATGCAAACGTAGACACTAAATAGGAAGCCTAATGTGCTGCTAATGAGAAAGAAAAAGAGGAAGCACAACTGGGAGATAATCTAGAAGACAAATTTGGCACAAATGTCGAAGCAATATTGGAAGAAAAACTTGGTGCTAAATGAGAATAAAATGTGGTGTTATTGCAGACGAAAAACTAGAAGCCAAAATGGAAAAAATAAACTAGAAGTCAACAAGGAAGCAAAACTAGGTGCTAAATCAAAAGTTAAAAGTGGTGTTAACGAGGAATAAAAATAGGAAGAAAATATAGGTTCTAAATGGGAAGAAAAAATATGTGCTAAATTGGAAGCCAAATGTGGCACTATTGTGGAAGCAAACATGGATTCCAAATTGGGTGCTAAAGTGGAAGCCAAACATGTGAGACTAATGTGAACGCAAATATGGATGAAAAATTGGGTTCAAACATGGACACGCCAAACCTACCACTAAAATGGAAGCCAAACATGGTGCTAAAGTGGAAGCAAACATGGATGCGAAATTGGGTGCTAATGTGGACATCCAACTTGGCACTAAAGTGGAAGCAAACATGGATGCCAAATTGGGTGATAAAGTGGACACTGCATGTGGTGCTAAATCAAATGCTCAAATCAAATAAAATGTCCTCTTTTAGGCACTATTTATATCACCAAACCAGACGTTAATCCTAGAGCTAAAGAGGGCGCTAACCCTTGCACAATTTTCGGAGTTAAACAAGGTACTAATTTAGGCTCTAAAGAGGGTGCTATTTGGGGTGCTAAATTTGACGTTGATGTAGGAAATTTAATGAAATGTTAGTTCACACTAGGTTTAGCACCAAATTTTACAACTCAATTGGAAAACAAAATTACACTAAAAAGGGATGCTAAAGTAGGCACTAATTACATTTTTTGTTGTAGTGATCCATTAATTGGTCCATCCATATTTTCTCTTTAGTGGTCTCAATTTCTACCTGTTGAAATTTGGTTGTCATTGATGTCAACTAATGTCAAAGAGGATTCAATATTCTTGTTCCAGTTTGAATAAATATATGGAATCCAGTTTGAATTAGAAATACATAAAAAGTATATTCACAAGTACATCAAGAATATTGATCTTGAAGAAGTACATTAGGAATACATTAAGTACATATGGTATATGCACAAGTCCCATGTCCACCCAATCATTCTACCTCAAGACTAAGTCAAAAGAGTTGGTTGGAAAAAGTGCAAAAGTGCGCAAGAGACTTGAAGACAAGAAGTGGTTGAACATGTAAGCAAGTCCCGAAAGTGCGCAAGACTCACCAATCGGAAGTAAAATTCAAGTTGGTGAAGTGCGTGAGAATAACAAAAGAAATTAGCGATTGAAGAATACAAGTGAGAAAGTCCCACAAGCGATGGTACATCAAGGCCGTAAGACCACACCTCAAGGGTGAAAATCCCACTAGGAAAGGGACCAAGTATGAGCAAGATCCACAAGAGATGAAACCTCAGTGGCGCAAAACAAGACAAGTGGTGAAAGTGTGAGGCAAGCGGAACCGTGAAGAAAGGAAGAAGGGATGCTACGAACAACTTATGGACATCACCATTTGCGCAGAACAAGTATAAATAATAATCCAAGTTTGAGAATGAAGTAAGCTTGAAAGTTGGTGAGTAGAAAGTTTGAAGATACATATTTATAAAGCTTCTAATTATCGAGGCATCAAAGGATCGTGGAACTAGAACACCATGATCTAGAAAATATTCGAGTGCGCACGAGCATAGGAATGGAATTTTTGATGGTGCGCAAGATGATACAAGTTTATCTGTGACAGTTGTGAAAAGAAAGAAAGGAATAACTATAGAGGATGTGCAAGTGCTCAAGACCAGAATGGAAGTATCGGAGAAAGCACACAGACAATCACATATGCTTTAAGACAAAAGCGCAAAGATAGACTTCAAGGATATCCTGTAATGCACGAGGTAAAACAGTATATCATATGTGCAAAGATAGAGTTGCATCACAGTAAAGGATGCACATTATGATGAGGATGGTAATATACAAGTGCATTGAACATAAAGGTAAAATCATGCACAGAGGGTCGCATATTATCTAAATACTGTTGCACCAAGACAGAACATAAGTATCACATAAGGTGTGCAGATTAATATGATATTGATGCATGAAATATTAATAACAACTCATCAGAAGATGCACAGAATCAGTTGAAGTTGCATATGCGCAGAAACATAATGACATATTGAATCTGAGTGCATACTACATAATATGATGAATCAATACACATTTTGTGAAGTATGAAGTCAATTAAGTGTATCTTATTGATGTGTTCAAGTGAAGTTCATGATACATATCAGTGATTGCAAGATATCAAGGTTGCAAAAGGTGCACACAACATTGTGAACAACATATTATCAGAAGAGTGCGTGAATCATAAGAACAAAAAAGTAATATATTCTTATTACATATCAAGGCGACAAGACAGGGCAAGGAGTAGGGGGTCGGTTCCTCCTTCCAGTTGGAGCTGGTAAATCAGGGAGTTGGTGATTTCTTCAAGTCAATGCCTGTAAAAATTCTGGATAAATTAGGAAGTTGGTTCTGGAGAAATTAGGAAGTTGGTTCTTCATCGAATGTAATCTTTCATTATAAGAGAGAATTCCATGGTTTTCTCTCATTTGGGTTTCCACGTAAAAATTTGTGTGTTCTATATATGATGTTGAATGTTTATATTTATGGTGGATGCACAATTTAAGTTCAAGTTTAAATCAGATAAGAAGTTAAAAATTTTTCATAACTGCGTTAATATTGATTCATCCCCATCTCAATATTAAATAGATTCCAACAATTGGTATCAGAGCAAATGTCTTCAGTAAAAGTTTAACATATGGAAGATAGATCAGTGCGCAAAAATGAACATCCAAGAAAAAATATTCATGGCTAATGAAAAGGATCTAATAAATATGGGCACATAATATGAAGAAATGTTTGAAGTGGATTTTGAAGGATAACTAATCAATTCTCTTGATGAACAGAGAAATCAAGAAGAAAAATATGTTAGAAAAAAAAGATCACAAAGAAATAATAATAAACAAGATGCAAATACAAATCACATAAACACAATACAAGAGAGACACCAATATACGTGGTTCTCCCAATCTAGGATAAGTCCACGGAGAAATTTCCAGTCCTTTTATTATACCATCCAACAAAATGAAGGGATACAACCCGCATCACATCCGTTGCAATTTCCTCTTCACTCTCTCACATTCTCTCTTACACAATCATAGAGATCTTTACAATGCTACAATACATTACAAAACCGTATTACAATGTATTCATTTTAAATGGGAATTACCATGGGAAAATACCATGGGACCGTAAACTGTTGGCCAACAAAAAAACCCAAAAAATTGATTTCGGGGGTGATGCCCCACCACTCCCCCCCAATGGGATGAGTGTACATTCCACTTGCACACCATATGAAAATGGGGTACAAACACGGCTGAAAACAACATCTCTAAATCAGGAAGATCGGGCTCCACAACCAACAAAACCAACAATTGTAGGAATCATTATTGAAATTAGAAGCTGATACAATCAAGCAGTTGAAATTAAGAGAAGAAAAGTGTGGGAAGCTAGGAGCTGAGGTCACTTTTCTAAAAGAAGAACTACAAAATATTACCATTCAATTGGAACATGGAAAAAAACTTGTAAACAACACCAACAAAGGATCAATCTTTGTCCTTGAGGCGAAGAGTTACACATATGCTCTCAAAAGTCCTACTCCAAGGAATAATCAGAAGTTTGAAGAAAAGTACAGGGAGTCAATTCATATGGAAACTAGATCTTCGCCTACAATTCAGAAGAATTCATCCCATCAGGTGTCAAAATATGTTTTTGAGAAACTATTATTTTTGTCATAACTTTGGTAATAAGGCAATAAATTGCAAAGCACGTGCACTTGTGAATGCCAGAAGAAATGGCTTTTCCAATCAGACGAACCCCAAACAGAAGAGTGTTAGAAAATTAACTGAAACTCCAAAGGAAAATTTCAATCCATTCAACCTCTTGAACTTAGATATTGAATTTTCTAAATGTCACAATCATGGTCATGATAGCCAGAAATGCGAAAATCAGTTGCAACCCGCGTAGTCGGATGAAAACGTCTCCAACAAAATAGAGTCTGCACAATCCTAGAAAGATCAAGTATATAAGGAGGGATGCATCCTAGCTTTACATGTGCAAAATAAAATGGGACAATGGTATATTGATAGTGGTTGTTCTAAGCACACGACAAGGGACAAGAATAATTTTCTAAAATATAGGGAAGAAAAGGGAGTCAGTGTCTACTTTGGAGATAATGGCTCTGCCAAGATCCTTGCAGGTAAAGGCTTAGTAAGCTTGGGAATAAAAGAACCAAAGAAGAAAATGTTTTACTGGTTTAAAACATGAAACACAATCTTCTCAGTGTCAACCGGATGTGTGAAAAAGGACATACTCTTACCTTTAAGCAGAAAAATGCAAAATCAGAAACAAGAATATAGGAAGATTAGTAGAAACAACCACCAAAACCACCAATAATGTATACATTCTAGATGAAGGGAAGGAAGAAAAGTGCTACATGGGACAAACATATCAAAGTTGGATTTGGCACAGAATATTGGGACATATAAATTTTGACAATTTGGTTGGCATCAACAAGAAACAAGCTGTGAGAGACATCCCAAAAATCATGAAACCATTGAATTCAATATGCAAACACTATCTGCACGAAAATAAAATGAGGGTTACTTTCAAGACAAAAGATTACACTGCATCAAATCCTTTGGAACTAGTGCACTTAGATATTTGTGGTCCAATGAGAACCAAAGGGTTAAATGGTGAATCTTACTTTCTTCTATTCATCGATGATTATACTAGGATGACGTGGGTATTTTTCCTTAAAGAAAAATAAAAAACATTTGAATGCTTCAAAGTCTTTAAGGAAGTGGTTGAAAATTGGACTAAGTTAAGGATTAAGTGTGTAAGGTCTGACAATGGAGGAGAATATACGTCAACCAAATTTGAGAACTACTGTGAAAAACATGGGATCATGAGACAATTCTTTGCTACCAGAACTCCACAGCAAAATGGAGTGGCAGAAAGGAAAAATGGAACTGTGCAGGAAATGGCCAGAACTATGTTGAACGATTCAAAGCTATCTGATATTTTTTGGACTCAAGCCATACATACAACTATACACATCCTTAACATATGTCATATTAGGAAAAGCAATAGCTCGACGCCTTATGAACTCTGGAAAGGAAGGTCGACCTTAGTCAAGCACATCAGGGTATTTGTAATCAAGTGCTACATCAAAAGAAACGATGAAAATATGGGAAATTTTGACTCCAGATCAGATGAAGGAATATTTCTTGGATATGATACAAGAAGCAACTCATACAAGTATTAAAAATCCATGACTCAGAAAGATGTTAGAAATCCCAAACATAAAATTAGATGAAGTATTCACGTATAGAAAAGTAGAGGAAGATGATGATTAGCCAATAATCGAGAAATCATATGAGGAACTTCCATAAAATAAAGAAGTAGGAGAATCACAGGAGATGATATATCAACGTGAATTAGAAAATGGAAGACATGATACAAAATATCCTTCCAAATATGTTCAAAAGAATAATTCAGGAGATTTGATTATTGGAGATATGAATGTCGGCATAAGAACCAGAATAAATTGTTTAAGTGATTCAACCGAAGAAGTTCATTTGTATTCACTATCCCAAATAGAACCGAAATGTTTTGAAGAAGCTGGAGCAGACGAGCACTTGGTTAAATCCATGGAAGAAGAATTAGATCATATTGAAAAGAATGAAACCTATAAACTTGTTCCAATACCCAAAAACAAGAATGTTATAGGTACAAAATGGGTATTCAGAAACAAACTAAACGAAGAAGGACAAGTTGTCAGAAACAAGGCAAGACTGGTGTGTAATGGTTATGCGTAGATTGAAGGAATAGACTTTGAACAAACCTTCACTTATGTGGCAAGAATGGAAGCAATTAGACTATTCCTCGCCTATGCTTGTGCTGAAAATGTCAAGGTATATCAAATGTATGTAAAATCAACATTCTTAAATGGAGATCTTGAAGAAGAATTATACATTGAACAACCGGACGGATTCTCTCTTTCAGATAACAAAGATTATGTATGCAAGTTAAAGAAAGATTTGTATGGACTCAAGTAGGATCCCATGGCCTGGTATTCAATATTAAACAAATATTTGCAACAATAAGGCTTCAAGAGAGGTAGTGTAGATACTATCTCTACATAAAAATTGAGCAAGAAAAGATGAATGTTGTTGAA
Organism: Larix kaempferi; assembly: GCA_027924585.1. Classification (NCBI taxonomy): domain Eukaryota; kingdom Viridiplantae; phylum Streptophyta; class Pinopsida; order Pinales; family Pinaceae; genus Larix; species Larix kaempferi. The sequence continues at coordinate 18,866,243 of BSBM01000769.1, forward strand.
GTATATGTTGATGATATCATTTTTGGAAACAATGATGGCAGAATGAGCCAACAATTTGCTAAGGAAATTTATAAATATTTTGAAATTTCTATGCTTGGAGAATTGTTCTTTTTCCTAGGAATCCAGATATCTCAATTGGATAATGGCATCTTCATCTCTCAAACCAAACATGTGAAATAAATGCTAAATAAATTTAACATGGAAGACCGCAAATCAGTATGTACACCCATGGTCACCCGGTGAAAGTTAAGTAAAGAATATGAAGCAAAGGAAGTAGATAAAATACCATATAGATCAATGATTGACATCCTGTTATATGTTACTACCTTAATAACAGACATAATGCAAGCCATAGGACTTGTTGCAAGATTTCAGGCAGCACCCAAAGAAACACATGTCCAACCAGTAAAGAGAGTTTTCAAATATTTGAAGGGGACCATGAACTTTGGTTTGTGGTATCTATGAAGTAAATACCTAAACTTAGTTGCATATACTGATGTAGTCAGGGAAGGTAGTTTTGATGACAGAAGAAGTACCAGTGGAACTACATTTTTTTAGGAAATTGTCTTGTATACTGGATTAGCAAGAAACAACCATCAGTTACACTATCTACAACAAAAGCATAATATATTGTGGTGGCTTCCTTTTGCGCCCAAGCATTATGGATGAAACAAACCCTAAAGGATCTACAAGTGAAACTTTATCATCCCATAAAAATTCTATGCGATAATACAAGCGCGGTTAGCATCTCAAAGAGTCTAGTTATGCATTTCAAGACCAAACATATTCCCATCAAGTATCACTTTGTAAGAGTGAAGGTCACTGAAAACACCGTCAAGATAGAATATGTTGACACCAAAAAATAGATTGTGGATATATTTACAAAACCGCTCCAACAAAGCACATTTGAATATCTCGGGGAGAGACTAGGTGTGGTCCACAATCCTCAACATGATGAGAGTCTCGACAAGAGGACATAAAAGCAGATGGAATTATGCACTTTGTATTAAATACAACAAGAAGATTGTATGAAAGACTGCGCAAGAAATGAAGAAGTAAATATGTATGGTTGATATGAAAAGAACATAACATCAAGATAGAAGGAAGATAGCAACTGTACAGGGAGAGCATATCTGATATGGGTACAAAAACAATAATGGATATATAGATTGAAACATGAATCATATCTACACAAAAACCCCAATGAAAGAAAAGAAAGGATGAAGCATGATGACAGGGGGATAAATTAAAAGAAAACAGATGATTGAAGGCCAACAAAAAACTAAAGAAAGGAGTACTTAAAATTGCACAGTAACGGCACCTCTTTTCCATTCATGTCAAAGGGGGAGAATGATCATGAATCATGTGATCAAAATAGATATGAAAAGTAGTTGAGAAATATCACGAAGCATGTGATCCGTGCTAGAAGTAAGTGACACAAGAAAGAGAATTGATAGAGGATGCGTAGATGACCAATGGCTCAAACTGGAAATGAACATAGGGGGAAGTACACACAGGGGGAGTACTGTGACCAGAAAACAGATCAAGCGCACAACTTCATGAGATGATTATGCATAGCTTCATGAGGTGTGGAAATCAATTCCAAAGGGGAAAATTGTTGAACTCTGGTTGTCATTGATGTCAGCTAATGTCAAAGAGGATTCAGTATTCCTGTTCCAGTTTGAAGAAATATATGGAATCCAGTTTGAAGAAATACATAAGAATTATATTCATAATTACATAAAGAATATCGAGTTTGAAGAAGTAAATTAGGAATGCATTAAGTACATATGGTACATACGCAAGTCCCATGTCCACCCAGTCATGCTACCTCAAGGCTAAGTCAAAAGAGTTGGTTGGAAAAAGTTCGGAACTGTGCAAGAGACTTGAATACAAGAAGCGTTTGAACATGTATGCAAGTCCCAAAAGTGCGCAAGGCTCACCAATTAGAAGAATCATTCAAGCTATTGAAGAACGCAAGAATATTAGAAGAAAGTAGTGGTTGAAGAGTACAAGTGCACAAGTCCCACAAGCGTTGGTACATCAAGTCCGCAAGACCACACCGCAAGGGTGCAAGTCCCACTAGGCAAGAGACCAAGTGTGTGTAAGACCCACAAGAGATGACACCTCGGTGGTGCAAAACAAGACAAGTGGTGGAAGTGTGAGGCAAGTGAAAGCATGAAGCAAAGAAGAAGGGACGCTATGACCAACTTGTGGACATCACCATTCGTGCAGAACAAGTATAAATAAGAAGCCGAGTTTGAGAATGAAGTAAGCTTGAAAGATGGTGAGTAGAAATATAGAAGATAAAGATTTATCAAGATTCTAATTCTCAGGGAATCAAGGTCTTATGGAACCAAAACAACATGATCTAGCATAGAGTCGAGTGTGCACGAGTAGAGGATTGGAATTGTTAATGGTGCACAAGTTGATGCAAGTTTATCTATGACAGTCGTGCAAAGAAAGAAAGGAAAAACATAGAGGATGTACAAGTGCTTAGGACTAGAATGATGGTGTCACAGAAAGCACGTGGGAAATCACAAATTATTTAAGACAAGAGTGCAAAGACATACTTGAAGTATATCCTAATGAGTGAGGTAAAGCAGTCAATCGGATGCGTAAAGAAAAACTTAGTTGCAACACAGTAAAGGATGTGCATTATGATGAGGATGATCTGATACAAGTACGTTGAATAGAAAGGTTGATTCATGCATAGAGGATTGCATATTATCTAAATAATTTTGTACCAAGACAGAACAAAAGTATCACAAAAGGTGCGCAAATTAATCTGATACTGATGCGCAAAATTAGAATGACAACTCATCAAAAGATGCACAATATCAGTTGAAGTTGCACATGCACAAAAACATAACGACATACTGAATCTGAGCACAGACTACAGAATATGATGAAGCAGTACACGGTTTCTGAAGTATGAATTCAAGTGTATCTTGTTGATGTGTTCAAGTGAAGTTCATGATACAGATTAGTGATTGCAAGATCTCAAGGTTGAAGAAGTGTTCTAGCAAATTCGTCCTACGGATAGTTAAATCTACTCAAAGATTAAAATAAGTTTAAACAAGCTTAATCTAAGACAGAAGTGAAACAAGTGGTTGTTTACTCTCCTAGATATAACACAATACATAAGATTTTAAACACTAAGAGGAGAAGGAATCATGAAACATACCTCAAATTCGTTGGTTTTCCTAACTCCATCTTCATACTTGATCTCCAAGGAGTGAACCTATTTGAACAAGACAAGAAACAACACCTCCAAGCACTAGATGTAATGGTTAAGATATAATTTACACAAAAAACATATCATGCACCTAGCTAAAGTGAGAAACACAATATGGGAGAATAAGCCAAGTTTTTATTAATGAAAGATAAGAAGACTATTACAAAGTTACCCTTGATTTCCAAGCAACAACTTCCACTTCCAAGCTTTTCCTCTTGCTATCTCTGCAAATCTCCTAAGACCATAGGTTTGATGCCTCCGAAATTTCTCCTATAGCTCATGGATGTCCCCCTTCTTATAGGATTTGGGAGGCCAACCTCTAGGAGAGAATAGTGGATCTAAGAGAGTGGAAGGTGGATCAAGGAGGTGAGTCATACCAAGGGAGGTGAGATTCAAGAAGAACCTCCATCCAAAAAATATCTCCTTTAAATCCAAGATCCAGGATTTAAGAGATAAGGTGGTTAAGGTATTTTAACACCCTCAACACTGAGCATAGCGCGAAAATGTTGCAATTTTCGTGCCCCTGCGGGCATGCAAGACGCGAAAATGTGGTAATTTCGTGTCCTGGACCACTAGTAGGGCACAACAATATGGGTAAAGTGGATCCATTGAGGTGGAATTCGACCATGAGAAGTTGGATTTTCCTCAAAGGAAGGTTAGGGATGGGACCAACAAGGTGGAAATGAGTCTCAACACTTTCTAGGAGGAGCGACCATTAGGTTCTGCATGCTGGTATGACATGAAGGCTCAGAATGACGCTCAAAGTGGGACTTTGAGGTATAACAAGAAGGTGTGCACAAAATTGTGAACGTCATATTATCAGAAGAGTTTGTGAATCAGAAGAACAACAAATTAATATCCTCTTCTTACATATCAGGGCGCAGGACGAGCAAAGGATAAGGGGGTCAATGCCTCCTTCCAGTTGGAGCTAGTAAATTAGAGAGTTGGTGCTTCCTTTAGTTCGGTGCCTGCAAAACTAGGGGGTAGGTGCCTCCTTTCAGTTGGTTATGGAGAACTTAGGAATTTGGTGCTTCCTCGAATGTAATCTTTCATTATAAGAGAGCATTTTGTGGTTTTCTCCCATTTGGGTTTCCACGTAAAAATCTGTGTGTTATGTATGTGGTGTTGAGTGTTTATATTTATGGTGGATGCACAATTTAAGTTCAATTTTAAATTGGATAAGAAGTTAAAAATGGTTCATAACTGCGCTAATATTGATTCAACCCCCCTCTCAGTATTAAATAGATTCTAGCACTACCACATATTTTTATTTAGTGGTTGATAAGGCCACCAATGGTTGCAACTTAGATGTCCAACTTACAACTCCACAAACAATAGTGAAAGTATATCCTATAGTATACTTATGTCCATCTTGGTCTTCACCAACATCATAATCCTCAAAACATTTATTTTGTAAATCTATCGATCTATAGAGAATAGTAGCATCTAAAGTGACTCTTTAATATCTAAGTATCCACTTCACAACATTCCAATGCTCTTTACCAGGATTTTCCATGAACCGGTTAACAACTCCCACTGCTTGGGAAATATCCAGTCTAATGTTCACCGTGTCGAACATGAGGCTCCCTACTACTGATGAATACAGTACATGAGACATGCTTGTATTGTGTGCTTCTATGTTAGGATATTTTTTGAAAGATAAGTTGAAGTGTGCAAGAAGTGGGGTGCTAACTCGTTTTTTATTCAACATGTTGAAGCATTGAAGAATCTTTTCTAAATATGACTTTTGACATAGCTAGATCTTCTTACCTTACCTATTATGTCAATGTGTATCTTCATCCCTAGAATTTGATTTGTTGCTCATAAATCCATCATTTCGAATTTCCTATCCAACTGATCCTTAAGATCAATATTTTTCTTCATGATGAGGCTTACAACCATTGTATCATCAACATATAACATTGAGATAATAAAATTTCCATAATTAAATCTCTTATAATAAGCACAATGGTCAGCTTCACTTCTCCTAAAACCTTGGCTCTTCTTTAAGGTGTCAAATTTTCTATACCACATCCTTGGTGACCATTTCAATCCCTACAAATATTTCTTGAGTATACAAACAAAATGATCTTTTCCTCTTTCTTTATATCCCTCAACCTAATCCATATAATTTTTTTTCCTCAAGATCACCATTCAGGAAATAAGTTTTTATATTCAGTTGCTCCAACTCTAAGAGTCATGTTCTGCTACAATTTTAAGTAAAACTCTTACAGTAGTTATCTTCACAAATGGAGAGAACATTTCATAAAAATCTATACTTAATTTATATACATAACCTTTTCCACCAAGAAGTATTTATAATGTTCCATCAACCCATCATTGTTCTACTTTACTTTATACACCCACTTCTTTCCAACAACCTTTCTTCCATGCATGTGATCCACAATTTTTCCCATGTTCCATTCTTGGGTAGTGATTTCATTTATTTTTCCATGGCATTCCTCCATTTATCTATATTTTTATATTCTCTATATTCCTAAAATGAAATAGGTTCACCATCATCAGTTAACAAAGAAAAAAAGATTGAAAATTAGGAGAATACCTATCTAGACATCTCTTGGGACACATAGATTTTAAGAGTAGTGGTTATTGAACGTGTTCTTCTTCATGCTAATCAAAAGATTCATTTTCATACTCACTCATTTATGCTTCAATGGTTACAATATCAAGTGTCTGTTATACCTTCTTCTTTTGCATGGATTTTTCATAAAACATAACAACCCAAGTAACAATTACCTTGTGGTCAGAAGGATCCCACAATCTATACCTATTTATTGTATTATCATAATTGAGAAAAAAATATTTCCTTCACGTTGGGTCAAGCTTGGAACTCTTTTATTTAGGCACATGGGAAAATGCATCACAACCAAATATACACAAATGAAAACAGTCAACTAGCTTACCACACCAAACCTCCTCTAGAACCTGTCCATCCAATGCAGTTGTAGGTGATATCTTTATAAGATAAGCAACTGTATTAATAGTCTCTACCCATAATAATTTATCCAACCCATATGTGTTGAGCATGCTTCTTGCATGCTCCATGATTGTGCGATTCATCCACCCATCCACACTATTTTGTTGTGGAGTATATGGGCCAGTCTTCTGTTGCTTAATTCCTCCATCCATATAAAATTTATCAAATTACTTGGAGCAATATTCTCCTACATTATTTGATCTAAGACATAAAATAGAATTTCCCAAACTTTTCTCTACTCATGCCTTGAACTCCTTAAATTTCTCACAGGCTTCCAACTTATTTTTAAAAAATACACCCACACTCTTCTAGAATAATCATCTATAAAAAGTTAAAAATATCTAGCACCATTTATAGATAGAGTGGGGACTGGTCCAAATATAATAGAATGAATAAGTTACAAAAGGTATGAACCTTACCAGAGTTTGTAGTAACCAAAAATTTCAAACTTTTTTTACTCTTATTCCAAATATGTTGATGCCATAGCATCACTGCATCCAGAACATCCTTTGATTATGTTGCTACTACACAATTTGTCATTGTATCACCATAAAAATGATACAAGGTCCCATAATATTCTCCTTTTTCTATCGCGGGTGATCATTCTATACTTTTCAATGATTTTCAGCAAAGGTAGTAGAATATCCTAACTTATCCATAATCTTGATTAAGAGAAAATTATTCCATAGATCTAGTACATGTCACACATCATATACCTTCCTTTCTCCGCCATTCCTCAGCTTGATCTTAATGTCCCCTCTTCCTACAATTCCTAAAGGTTGATCATCACCAAAGTAGACCATCCCATCACTATAGGGATGATATTTGACAAACCAGTCTCTATGTGGAGACATGTGGAAAGATGCACATGAGTCTGAAACCCAACCATATAAAAGAGATCTACTATTAATAACATAGAAACCCTCACATGTTTCCATCTATTATTGATTTTCTATACTATCCTTAGTTTATGGTTGATTTGGATTTAAATCCTTCTTTTTGTTCTTTAGATGCCAATAGTCCTTCCTCGAGTTCCCTAGTTTCCCACAATTCCAGCACTTCCCTTTTAGCTTGTATCCTTTGGAATTAGATCTATATTTTGATCTACCTTGTTGACCCCTTTCACTAGATCGACCTCTCATAGATAGGGATTCACCGATAGAGGGATCCATAGATGATTTTCGCCTCAACTCTTCTCCTAGAAAATAAACTACCACATCATCAAATTTTAGGGTTCTTAATGATGATTCGGTGATGATCACCACCGTATGATCCTAGGTATCTAGGAAGGACCAAATAAAAATGATTGATATATTCTTAGCCTCTTACTTTACACCAACCGATATGATATGAGGCAAGGGGGGTCATATATGGGGTTAAATGTACATGATATGAACCCAAGGGGGGAACATATGGGGATAAATGTATATATATATTGATGTAAATGTGTATTTAACAGTGTTTGATCCTAATTAAGAGACTACATGTGAAATGAGTGAATAGCTATATATAGGGGTAATGTAGTCATTATTGAGAACATGCGAAAGGATTATGTGAAGGTCTTGGGGTATTTGGAGAAGGATCTCCTGTTATTTAAGGATTTATTGTGTAAATTATATCTATTATATATATTGGAATTGTACTCCATGTTTACATTTATGTACATTGTGTGTACTCTTGTCTCTTATGTTATGTTAAGGATATTGGTTCATAAAAAATGGTATCAGAGCTTGGACGCTTCTAAAATTAGTCATGTTGGTATTTTTAGTATAAATTTTTTTCTAGGACATTTCACAAAGAAAAACATAAAGGGGCCACAAACTACATACCTAAATATTTGTGGTGGTATTTTTGGATCCTGATTCATTACAAGTTCAGAGTTATATACTAAGGAAGTTAGAGTATTTGCTAGTCAAAAAACTAGTCATCTTGGCATTTTTGCTATAATTTATTTTCTAGGGAGTTTCACATAACGAAAATTAAAGGGACTATACATGAAATATATATATATATATATATATATATATATATATATATATATGGTATGATATTTAGATCCCAACTCATTACAAGTTTGGAGTTATACCCTATGGAAGTTAGGTTTTTAGACTAGTCCAAAATATAGTCTCAAACAAGTGTTTTGGGTAAAACCGTTATATTGAAGCTTGAAAGATCCAAATTGAGTGAGACTTATTGCATAAAAAAGAAGACATACCATATTATATATGGTATCAATTTTTGACTTAGATCCTAAAATTGGTCACGTGACAGGTTGTACACTTTTGCTCTCCCGGAAAGGAAAAAAATAACAAGTCTTGGGAAACTTACCATAACTTTTTATTGGCAAATCATAATTAGGTTAGACTTATGGCATTGCAAATAAGACATATCAAGATACCAGAGGAAAAAACTTCAAACTCATACGTGCCGAAATTGTAGAGTAACCTCAGTTGGAAGGTTGGCTAATAGGACAATCTCCAATTCAGGGTCTTAAAAAGCATATTATTTTGAATTTTGCGTAACTTTTGACTAGAAGGTCCGATTTACATGATTCAAAATCCATTGGAAAGAGGAAACACAAAAAAATATGTTGGAAAGATCATATTATCAATTTTAAATATTATTTTTAATATATTGAGGTTGGAATTTGAGGGGGACCAATTTCATGGATTTGTTCGAGATGATTTCCATTAATAAAGTATTGAACAATCGAGTCAGTACTTTTATAAAAGAAAAGGATGCGTCAAGGAAATAATTGAAAAAGAAGGATCAATAAATATGCATATTAAGAAACCATAATAAAAAGTTACTGGATGATGTCAAGAGATTGAAAGCATAAAATGTGCATGGTCAAAATTAAGAAAAAGCAACGATCTTGGATGAAGAGACTTCCAAAAGACTTGAAGAGGAAATATGTAAGAAGGTTGAAGAAGCTCTAAATACATGACGTAAAAGAATAGATGCAATCTAGAATTGAAGAAGGACATCAAACATTGATGAATGAAATTACATTGTAGCTTCAAAAGGATAAGGAAGACAATATTCAAGAAGGACGCCAAAAACTGCTTGAAGAAGTTGATCTCCAACTTGAATATGTGCATGCCAAATATGAGGGAATTATCTAAAAGGTGAGAGTGATCAAAGACCAAGCACAAGGGATAGAGGACGCAATTATCTTTGAAAAGAAGATTGATGACATGGGTGAGCAGAAGGAAGAGAAACCATCAAGTGTGAAACCATATTGACATCCTCATTACCATAAAAGATTCCAATAAATACAAGAAGATATGCAACAACACTACCAAGGAAAAAGATGGAATACTCAACAATATTCATGGAACAAGGCATCAAAAAACTATTATTCAACACGATATTATTAGATACCAAAAACTACAACAAATTTGAGAATTCACAATCACAACACATGGAATCAATATTATGCGAAAACCAACTACCAAGGATTGAGACAAAAAAAAAATTAATTTGGATGGATGGGTCATCATCAGTGGAAACAAGAAAGCAATACTATAAGAAAATCCTTTTACTTGGTTCCATCACATCTAAATCCATTAACTGCAAAGCTTTGAGGACAATTTTTTTCAAACGAGGGTACTATGATATGACCCAAGGGAGCTCATATATGGGGTTAAATGGAGATGATATGACCCCAAAGGGGGCATATATGGGGCTAAATGTATATGCATTGATGTAAATGAATACATAATAGGGGTCGGCCCTAATGAAGGGATGACATGTGCAATAAGTGAATAGGTATATATAGAGGTAATGTAGTCATTGTTAAGAACATGTGAAAGGATTATGTGAAGGTCTTGGGGTATTTGGAGAAGGATCTCTTATTCGTTAAGGAGTTGTTGTGTAACACATCTCTCTTATCTATTTTGGAGATGTACTCCACATTTACATTTCTATGCATTGTGTTTGTTCTTGTCTCTTATGCTATTCTAAATATATTGGTTCATAACACGATACCAGTTTACTGATAAGGTGTTAAACTTGTTTAGATGATATACCATAGTTGAACCATCCTTCATCCTTAGATGATAAACTTGTTTTCTTAGGAAAATTGTATTTGTTGTCGATGTAGTCTCATACAACTTCCTGATTTTCTCCTAAAGTGCTTTCACGGCATCTTCTTCAACATCATTGAACAAGACAAAGTCTGCTAGGTAAAGACAAATTGTAGAAACTACCTACATAAGTAACTTTATCCACTCCTCATCTTTCATGTCGTTTGATTTTTTTGCAACCCTTTTCAAGGTTAGGGCTTTGTCATCTTGAACCCACCTTCATCTTCCATAGGGAGAAATTATTGCCATGAAACTTCTCAATCTTAAACTTGGTTAAACCCTTCCAAGAAAACAAAAAATGATACCAATTGGTTATGAAGTTCCCTTTACTGTTTTGTGACCAATACCCACTAAGAAAAATGTTGTAGGCCTTACAAATGTCAACTACTACAACTCTAATGAATCCTTGGGTCATAAGCTATAGGAATAAATATGTTTCGAATTCTGCTTTGACTTTCAATTCAAATCTATCTAATTGGGTGATCTGGAAGGAAAACTTAATAAGTTTAGTATTGAGCTTCTAGTGGACCAAATTAGGTATACATTGTAGAAGCTCGGGGTCAACTAAACAATTAGGAATATTTTGGTTATAGATTTCGAAGCTCAAGAATAAAGGTAATGTCTTCACTTTAGACATTATTTTCAAGGCGGATTTAAATGTCTGTCTCTCTTGGGTGGGTGAGTATCCCTTAGAGATTTAAAACAACCTCATATTTCTCACTAACTTTCAACAACTCAAGAAAATTTATGTTCACTTTGATCCTCTTCATATATTCAAAAAGGAATACACTAGTGTTTAGGAGGAAAGAGGAAGGAGAATGTTTATTTTCTTGTGGCAACATGATTAGAAGGAGTATCAAGAATCTCTCATTTGTTCTCCTTAATACACAAGGAAAATTATCTATGCCCTTCCCCAACTTGTACCTCTTTGGTTTCATCATCGTCCTCTTTATAAACTTATGTGTTAGAAAAAGGGGTATTGTTTGACAAGACCCTGTTGGTTGTTAGGGAAAAAGCTGACTCTTTTTATTCAATGTTTGTGTAATTTTTTACAATGCCATCTTGTTGTGTAAACGTTTATAAGGAATTGAGGAATTGGGGACACTATTTCTTGCTATGAAACCTTGGGTGAAATACTCCATAGTAATGTCATTAAGATCACACTAGTTGTTGATGAGTGGAGGCTTTCCTCTTGTGGTCAAATTATTATTGTTAGTGTTCTAGTTAATGTTTCTATTAAATTGGAAATTTCAAATTCTTAAGTATCCTTCTCCTCTTATTCTGTAGATTGATCAAATTATTGGATAATTTAGTAGAATGCTTTGCTTTCTATGCTATTTTTGGATGTGTGGTTGTTCTATTTGTTATGCTATTAAAATACTAGTTCTAGGGTAAGACTAAGTCCTCCCAATATTAGAATTTTAGGGAATGATTCATAATGGAATGAAATTTAAGGCTAGGGTGGCATGTAGGGAGGACATTTATTTTTCAATATTAAATGCCTCAATGTAGGATTCTCTCCATGTTGGAATTTCAAATCTCTTAATTAGTAGGCCCATCATGGAATCTATAGCGATGAGGTGATACTATAAGGTTAATTCAATATGATGTTTTTTATTCTCCATAATGGTAAGGTACAAGACATGGATATTCATGTTGAAATAGTAAACCTTTTCATTAGGTTTTGTTTTAAGCTTAGTCAACTACAGTGCCAATAAACTAGGGTTTTGGCCATCCATGAATTTTTCAATGAAATTGGTTTTGAATTCCTACCATTCGTGAATGGTGGGAGTAGGAAAGTTTTAGAACCAAGTAGAGGATCTACCTTAGAAATTCAATGGGAGTAACCTATAAGCGATGTCTTCATGTTCCACATTAAGGAGGCAAATGAATTGCATGGAATCCTTTATGATGTCTTCTGCTAAAATCATTTTACCAAATATTATACTTAGGGATGTATCTTTATGAATTTTTAGGAAGATCATACAAAGGATTAAGCATGTATAGGGCATCGTCCTCCATCCCAATTATTTTATTTTTTTCCATATTTGATCTATTAGGTTGCAAGTGATTTCAGAGAATATCAAAGATGTTTTAATAGGGTGAGTCTCAAAAAGGTTAATAAGATGACTTTCTAAATTCACCTAGAGTATGGATACACGTCTCAATTGTTGATGTTGTTGTACTCCTTTATAATTTGGATTTGGAGATACATCAATTAATATAGTGAAATTCATTGTGAATCTATTATAAGGGTAAGCTTCTTCATATTCAATTGGAATATCATATTGGTATTTCGAATCATTATTTTATGTGGTGTTTTCAAAGATTAAAAAACCCTATTTTTAGTGGCATTCTATTACTGTGGGAAAATGCCCCTCATCAACATTAAGGGATATAACTAGGTTAAAATCATAGATCAAAATGCCACCCTTTTAATGGCTCCTTCAACTCACCATGTTGGTTACCGTATTCATTTTTGGGTTTCTAATTTTTCTTTGATGAATTTGACTAAGATATTAAAATGAAAAAAGCTAATTATGTTTTTTCAAACACAATATGATTGAAATTTAATGCTCACACATCTCATAAACATAATTATAGAACATAAAATAATAAAATGATTTACAATTCAATATACTCACACTCAACCATAACAATAAACGAATGAAGGCATTATTACTAGTAATGAGTCATGCTTACATTGCATTTACCAAAATTGGGAACTTATAATTAACATTCTCCAATCCCCCTTCTAAGTTTCTTTTTTAAAATAAAAAATTCATTTTACATGTATTTATTAAACACACACAAAAGTATTACAATACTTGGTTTTTATAAGATTTATTTCAAGTATCGGGTCTTATTTGACTAAGATATAAAAATGAAAAAAACATATAATTATGTTTTTTCAAACACAATATGATTGAAATTTAATGTTCACACATCTCATAAACATAGTCATAGAACATAAAATAATAAAATGATTTACAATTCAATATAATCACACTCAACCATAACAAGAAACGGATGAAGGAATTATTACTAGTAATGCCTCATGCTTACATTGCGTTTACCAAAATTAGGAACTTATAATTAAGATTCTCCAATCGCCCTTTTAGGAACTTATAATTAAGATCCTCCAATCGCCCTTCTAAGTTTCCTTTTTAAAATAAAAAATTCATTTTACATGTATTTATTAAACACACACACATAAGTATTAAAATACTTGATCTTTATAAGAATTATTTCAAGCCTTAGGTCAGGAAATATCCTAAACTAGTTCCTGTTTTTATTTACCTTGAAGATTGTGCTTCTGGATTTTTTGATGGTGTTGCTGCAAACAACTCTTGTGGATGTGCTATGATATTGAGAGTCACTGTAGAGACTTTATATTTACTATGGATGGGGGCTGGCTTGGGTACCAATACTCAGGCAGAGCTTCTAGCTCTATGGGGCCTTTTACAGTTTGTGCACTCACGGAATTTTCCTTCTATTCATATTTTTGGTTTCTCAAAAATTGTAGTTGATTGGGCCAAGGATATTGGTACATTGAAGGTGGCAGTGTTGGAACAACCTGTGTTGTAAAAGGATATGGGACCTCATTTCCAGAATTCTCTCCATTTCCTTTTTCTCATATTTATAGGGAAAGCAATATCCTTGCAGATTGGCTTTCCAAAAGAGCTTTGGGTACAGAAGAAGGCATTTTTTTTATGAAAAGTTTGTGGACAACATGCTAGTGGAAAAGGGGTCTTATATCGTCTACTAGAAAAGCACCCTTTCTTATCATTTTGGCCTGTTGGTGCTGTTTATTTTTTATTGTTCAATATAGTTAGCTTGTTGTATTTGCTTGGACTATTTACAGCCTCTTAATAGTCATGGTTTGCTTGCATGGACCCTGGTCTAATGCATTTTGAAGTGTATTAGAATTGGTATATGATGTTTGGGTTTTTTGTACATCCCTCTATACTGTCAGGTGGTTCTTGTTCAGTTATTTACAATTTTGTTGGGATCTTTCATAATCATTCAGTCATGATCATTTTTGGACAAATTTTCATATATCTTGTAAAGAATAACTTTAATTCCATCGAATAGAAAGTTATTTGTTATTTTTCTCCATATATATATTACAAACCTTTGCGAAGGGTTGTGCGAGTTAGGTCCCTTGTCGACCTAATAACTACTACTCGTTCTGGTATTATACTTTTGCAGGAAACCACGTGTGAGGATATGGTTGCGATATCCAAATTTGTTGGCCTCCTTGGGGGATGGGAAGTGTCTGCTATTAGCTCTAATGGGATGTCGGGTGGGCTATTGGTGGCTTGGGATCCCAAATACTACTCCTTGTTGGTGTATAAATCTATATGGGGTATTCTGGTGGAGGGTTTCCACAGATATGATGATTTATCTCTTTCTATTTTAAACTATTATGCCCCTTATAAGAATAGAGAACGGTTTTGGAATGGTTTGCAATCCTCTGGTCTGTTGAACAAAGATAACATTATTGTGGCTGGAGACTTAAATTTTACTAGGTTGAAATTTGGGGATCCAATGCTAAGAAGGATGTTTTGGTAGATTATTTTTCTGAGTTTTTGGTTAATAATGACTTGATTGATGTTTGCATAGGTGCTATTTCTCCTACCTGGTCAAACAACAGAGGTGGACACGAAAGTATTCTTAAAATATTAGATAAGTTCCTTGTTAAAAGTCCACTTCTGGAGTCTTGTAGCCGGTATCGATCTTGGGTTGGCAAGGTTAAGATATCATACCATTGGCCAGTTTTTTTGCAACTGGATGATTGTGACCTCCAGCGCAACTATCCCTTTAAATTTGATTGCTCCTGGATTTCAAACGATGAATTTGTATTGTTTGTGAATGATGTATGGTTAAATTCTCCTGTCACTATTACATATGGGCGGATTGTTCCACGAAATATTTCCACGTTTTCAACATTCGTGGGTTAAAAAAATGAATTTTTATATTTTTTGTTTTTCAGGGCGGAAAAACCATGGCAATATCCATGATTTTTAATGTTCCACGAACATTTGTCGATATAGGGACGAAATTTTTAGGTTTCACTTTTTGTTGCAATATAGACGAATGTCGAGCTAATTCCCAATTTGACACCTTAACTATACAATATGTATTATTTGAATGACTTTTGTTTCCTTTTATAGTATTGCTAATTCCTTTTTCACATTTATAAAGTTGATGAATAAAGTGCTAAATATATGTATTGACGTATTTATAATCATGTATATGGAAAACACAATTGTTTAGTTAGTTACCTAGGATTATTACTTGCATCATTTGAACCAATTATTTGCATCCTTCTAAGGAGATAAATTGTAGTTAAGTTGAATAAGTGTACAAATTTGTGTATGCGATTCCACAAGAACGATTGATGATATGACCATTGTTTCAATAAATATTTCATTGTGTTAATTGGTGGTATGAGCATTAATTCAATAAAGAATTTGATTAGTGTCAATTGTTGATCAATAAAGAGCATTCATGACTTATAAAATTTAATGAAAATGGAAAACTATATTAAGATATTTATTGCATAGTTTCAAAACCATAATGTTTTCACTCTTAATGTACTAAATTTCAAGATATTCTAGTTCGTGTAGGAAGCCATGCAACAAGAAGTATTTTAAGAGACAAAGTATGAGTTGCACAACTACTCCCTTTTTTTTTCTTTGGTGTTATTCAACAAGCCTTCAAGATCATGATGGATCTTATAGATACACCATGGGAAGAGTTTTGATGCAACATCAAATACTTATTGCATGCCACCCTATCCGCTTTTAAGACATTACTTTGAATTACTTAGTGTGTGATTGAAAAATGTACACACTAGTTCAAGTTTGGAAGTATCAATGATATTTATTGGTTAGAAAATATTCTAGAATTTATATTTTTCATTAAGATTTCTCTTTCCAAATCTTGATTGAGGATTAGTAGTCTTAACATGGCCAATGGTGAATTTAATTTGAGCATTAATTTGCACCATTCTTCATGTGAAAAAAATAAAATTTGATTGGGTGGATGAATGTTAGCTTAGAATGAATGATTGTTATTTTTCAAATAGTATAATGGATACCTTTATGTGCAAGTTTCTTGTAATCAATGATCTTGTTTAATAATCTTGTGTGATAAGAGTTTTATGGACAAATAAAGATGATACAAGATCATTGCAGAGGAAAGAAGAGATTAATGTGAACCCTATTTATTGAGTTAACTATGTTGGAGGTCACATGATGGAAATTGGAATTATGAGGATGTCGTGATAGACTTAGTAGTGGATTTGAATGTTAAATAAGAGGTTATTACCATGGAAATGTCTTTGGGACCTAGTTATGTTCATTTCAAGAGTTCATTTTTTTATTAGCAATGAAATGTTTGATTTTGGAATGTATTGGAAGTCACTTATTAGAATTGAACAATTATAACGTGACATCCAACAATGTATATAGAGATAGTGTGAGGGTCATGCCATCATACACCTATTTCCTTTAAAATTATCATGTGAGAGAATCATGTTTTGTTATTCATTCTTGTGGAATTCTATCATGCATATTACTTGGGTTATTTGATAGGTAAACCTCTCTTAAATATGATATGAATGTTGGAACTTGAAAAGAGTGATAAACATGGAGTATTAAAGCCTTTGGGTATGGAAGACTTAACTAGAGTTATGAATGGATATTCATTTCCTTGAAAAAGTAAACCAAATTATGTGATTTCTTGGAATAATGATATAAGATTATTTTGAGGCATCTATAAATAGTTGTATATGAATTTTTTCCTGCAATGTTGCTCGAAGTTTTAATAGGCTAATATCATAAATTATAATTGTTGATATTTAGGTGGATTGAAAGTCACTTCTTGAACTAAAATAAATATGAAGATTGATTTATAGTTGAGTATGCAAAGAGTGTAATGAATCTCTTTGTTTCATGGATTTACCCTTCTTGCTAGTTTCCTTATGACAAAAAGACATACCTCAATCATTCCTTTGAATTCTATCATGGAACTGCTTGTCAATTATATAGGGTAATGTGATCATTTTGAATACTATTTTCAAATGAATTATAAATCACTCTTCATAATGAATTTTTATCATATGAACATATATCTTAAAATGTCGATGTGATTTGATTGGCATTATAAAACACATCCCTCCTTTGAAAATGCATTATATTTTTTTTATCATATGAACATATAGCTTAAAATGTCAATGTGATATGATTGGTAGTATAAAACACATCCTTCCTTTGAAAATGAATTATAGAAGAATCCTTCCTTATTTATTGTCTCGAAGAATTGTGTTATGATATCATTCTATGTTTATTTTGGAGAATGTTGGAAATCACTTTTTGGATTGAGGTCTAAGAGTTCACTATATATTTGAAGGTACAAATTATGTTGAGAGTATTCATTCAATCACTTTGAATGTAAGTTCTTGTATGTGTTTTTCATATAATTATTCATCATTTAATGATGGATGAAGAATCCATAAAGAAAAACGTTCTTAAGCATAAATAAAAGTTGTTATTGATAAAATATTGTTGCATTTGGTTGTCAATCCATGTGATTAATTGAGAATATTTATAGTGTTGAGAATAATTTAATTAAAATATATTATTATTTAAATAATATATATTATAATTTAAATAATATATTTTATAATCTAATTAATATGATATTATAATTTTTTAAACAAAAACAAGACATAACTGAAACTTCATACCTACCTGTCGAGCTTGGTGAAAACACTTGGTGCTCTAGTTCAAGGGAAACCCTTGCATGCAACCGGCTACAATTCCGTGTCCTCCTCCTTCCTCGTGTAGTGGTTTAACACTGGTCGTGGTTATGGGGCCTGCTCCATGAGCATAGCTCAGGCGTGCCCTGATCGTTATGGTGGTTATAGCTACTATGGAAAAACTCCACGATTTTGTAGCTTCCAGGCTTGTTCATTTGTCATTTCGTACTTGTTTTGAGTTTTGGGAGGAGGCAGAGCTCCTGTAGTTGTTTAACGCTGGTGGTAATGGGGCCTGCGCCATGAGCATAGCTCAGGCGTGCCCTGATGGTTATGGTGGTTATAAGGAACGTGTGCCGCTCATGGAACAACAACCTGGTAAGTGGTTTGTTCAATCCAACTGATCTATCCATAAATTTCATTTTGATTCGTTTATTCATTTGTATTCATGATGGAATGGTGTTAACCCTGCTCTATTTCTATGGCAGAGTGAGTGGTTATATTTGGAGCAGCGAGTTGGGGCATGGGTGGTTCTTGTCTGCAAGGGTTTTGAAGATGTCGAATGGACGTGGTAAGTTTGGACCCCTTGCGACCCTCGAGTTGGGGCGTTTTGAAGTGTGACGACATTCTCCTTCCCAAAAACACCAACATTCTCCATCCTCTTCTGGCGTGCAATCCTCTTCTGGATTTCCCTTGGGACTAGACATAGTTGGTAGGTTCAAATCTTATCTTACTTAAAATCCAAAGAAATGCAAATCCTACAAAAGCACCTTTCTTAAACACCACAATACATTGTTTCTTAATAGTGGTGATATTGTACTTTTGTACATATCTAAGTGTTTAATTAAAAATAATTATATAATATAATATGAATGTCTAACAATTAGTGAAGAGTGGATTCATCAATTAGTGATTGCTTTGTTTTATTGGTATGTGATTGATGATGTATAAAAATGAAAAAAAAAGCATCTCTAACTTCATATATTTTAAGCAATGGCAAGAACTAAGCCTCAAATCATACCAATTGCACTAAATAGCATGTGCATTGCATGTGTGAATTAATAAAGATTCAAAACATGGAAGCTGAGAATGTAGGAGAAAAATGATAGATGCTCTAGTCTTGTAGCTACATTTAGCAATCTTATTGTAACATGAAAGATTGAGTTTGAAGGTTGATGTTATGGTAGAGTAGTTGAATGGAGTGGAAAGTTTGCAAATAATTCATGTAGCTAACTCAAGACCGTTGGCAACACTCCTCAGACGATGGGCGTGGGTCATACTGAATTGATAAACTAATTGAGGGAAAACGCAGCGAGAATTTGTGATGGTTGCATAGTGAAATGCATATAGAATGAATGAAGAGTGGGTGTCAATAGAAATGGTTGTGGGACGTCGTATGAGAGGAAATGGTGATGGGAATTCAAAGGTCAAATTAAATTTGCATGGTGGTAATAAGATACACTTGTGTCTTCCATTGTCAGCTGCACTTCAAGCTTGAAGGTGGTAGCCTTGGGACTAGACATAGTTCGCAAGTGAATTCTTTATCAATGTGATTGTAAGGCACTCTTTGAAGGTGAAGTCCACAATTTTAAGTCTTTTTACTCATTTTCATGCCTTTTTGTAAGACAATAAGGAGGGTAGTGGCATCAACATTGAAAATGGTTTCCATCCAAACCTATCAAGTGTACTTTTAGGTCAGCAGTATTCTTGATTATGAACTGTAGCAGCTGTTTGGCCATTTTGACCCTGTAAATCCTTCGATTTACAGGGTGAAAATGGCCAAACAACTGCTACAGTTCGAAGAAAAGAATATTGCTGACCTAAAAGTACACTTGATAGGTTTGGATGGAACAGATTACCATGGAAATACTCTTTATCTTCATTCTCGAGTTTTGAGAAAATCAGAGATATATGAAACAATGCTTTATGACTGTTCGCCTTCACAACCGCCTCTTGAAATCAAGGTAAGAAATGGTTTAATGATTCAGTGTAGTAAACGGTTACCTTTATTGCATGTTAGCTTTTATTGAAGGAATGTGTTCACTGAATGAATGAATGGTAGATGTTTGTTTATGATGAAATATTCATGGATTTGCATGTAATTTTTTTTTCAAGTACATGCATTAGGTATGGGGAATTGAGAGTGATGTGGGGGGGGGGGGGCATAAGAGCTTTCACCTTCACATGGTTGGCCCTGTTCAGTAGAGAATATTAAATTATTCTCGAAACGGAGAGGAGCTCAATGAATGGCAACGATGTTGCCTTTCTACAACCCACTCCCGTGTCATCTAAATTTTGACAATTTCTTGGACCTTGTTGTTATGTTTGGTTGCTCCTGATCATAACCAATTTCGAGTTTCCACAACTTCAAAGGCGGAGTAAATGATGCACTAGAACCAATATCTTTAAGATTCTCTTTAAATTCCTTGGAATCTCCTTGAGAATATTTGAATGAGATATGTCTCAAATCCTCTAGATATATTTGAATGAGATGTGTCATGTGCAATTAGTAGCATCTTACAAATCTTTTGTAGTTTCCACCATACAGTTTTCAGAATTTCCATTTCCCTATATTGGATTGTATCAACAATTTTCATTGGAAGTCAATGATGTGAAGAAGCAATTATAATAGCTCTTGGAGAAAGGAGTCATATATATAACCCAGTGTTTCACCTTATGGGTTGCCTATCATCACAGTGCTTAAGCAAGATGAATGTTTGTGAATGTGTACTGACTACCGAGTAGTGAATGAGATAACCCTCAAGAATCTATATATATTTGCCACATACTAGTCCTACTCTACATCATTTCTAAACAACACTCAATGGCATGCAACTACAAATAATAGCATGCATTTAGAACCAAAAGCCAAGCAAAGGTTGATTTATGAATTGATATAGAGAGGTGGCACTAGGCACACAATATCGAGAAACAATGAGTTAGAAAAAACATTTGGACCAAAGTACCAAAATGGTTATTAATAAAATTTATAAATAAAAAATTGGTTCAGGAATTGTCTTCAATTTGATGGATGGCATGATCACGATGACAAATCAATAGTGTATTTTGTTTTTTAAATTACCTATATCCATCGGATATCCGACCCTACATATGAAGATATTCGACGTTCATTCCATTCCAGCGACGGATACGACCGTCGGATATCCGACTCTACCCACCCTAATGTCCGACGTTCCTGCCATACCTCCGACGGCAGATAACGTCAGATATCGGCAATCTTAAGATGGATTTCCCATCGGATATCCGACTTACTAACCGACAGAAGAGTCGTTGAATATCCGACGGCTATGTAAGATGTCGGATTGCAGCCAAATTCCAACCGACGTTAAAAAAAGATGGGATTTGTCGGATAATCGACAACAAGATGTCGAAAATCGGACATCTATGTTGTCATATTTTTGGTTTAATGTTGACGTGGAGATCTTCAACTAAACCTCTCTTATTGTTATATGATCAATATGTTTATTTTATTACATGTTACTGATTGAGTTATTAAATACTTGTTGTACCTTCCCCACCTTGATTAAGTTATTATTGGACTTGTGGTACCTTGTCTTTGACTTGTGGTTAATGCGGACATTTACCCTCCATTTTTTTTATACCACCTTGTTGAATTTTTGGTCTTATAGAGTACTTGACTTTGATCACCTGTGATCAGTCATGGTGTGCTGATAATCACTTCTCTTCTGCTGAGACTTGGTTGAAGTTTATAATTTTTGTGACTTTATTTATGTTGATTTATGTACTGTGCTTGACTGTCATTGACCTAATCAACTCCAGTCATTTCTCTCTCTCTGGTTTGTACACACCCTCTTGTAGGGTCAGCTGGTTCCTAGAGAAGACTGGCTTCTCCAAGGCATAAACAGTCTTTTATGAAAGTAACACTTTTGAGTATATTTTCAAGAATAGTTTCACACCCAGGTTGGTATCTTCAACTATATCTCTCTTTTTGTTATATGATATATATGTTTATTTTATTACATGTTACTGAATATTAGTTTATCGTTTTCGTTTGCTTGTCAGCGTAACTCATTATAATCTGTTGATATGGTAGTTTTGAATATACCAAAGAGCCTGTGTTAAGAACTTATGGGTTGTACATTTGGAGTTCTTGGTTACAAGAGGTAAGTATGCATGTGAAACAACTTGGGTATCATTTGGGGTGTCAGGTGATTAACCATATATCCCTTGTTTGTTAGTATCCTGATCTTATGATTCCTGTGTAAACACGGGTATCGATTACCATATCATAGTGTTTAAGATGTTGATTTCCTTAAGTTGTAAGAATATGAGAAAGAAAATAAAGATGATGGGTCAGCTTAAGTAATTAAGTATTGATTTCATGGGATAGAGTCTTCTTTTTTAACTCAAGGGAAATACTGCAATGTTCCTGCAACTTAGAACAAAAACTGTATTTTTCTGCACTTAGATTTTGATGTGTTTTGAAGAGTCTTATCCATATCCGGACAATTCTTGAGAACCTGAAGTTGTAGAAACACATACAATGCAATATCAGAGTATGTTGTATGTTTTATATTTACACTGTAAGGTGTATGATGTAGAAATGCTTAAACTAAAATGATATTATATGTTGCCTCTGGAATGGGAGAGGTCCTGTAAGCAATTCAAAATTTCAAATTCCAATAACCTCGATTTCCTTTGCTAGTAACCTCCGCTAAAAACCCTAGTGTCTTATAAGAGAAAACCCTAGCAATTTGCAAGATAAAACTCTCTAAGAACATCCAAGAAAAATATCTCTTCTAATTGTCTTCTCCTAAGGTTTACATCACACACCCAGGTGTCTTTCTTCCTACAAGACTTATCTAAGACAATTACAAATATAGAATAAAGTACAATGATGATGTGTGATAAAAAAATCTATCTTTTCCTTTTATATACAACATGTGAGGGAGGATAACATAAAACATGGAGTTACTTGAATTAACCAACAAGTTTTTCTCAATTTTAATTTCCAAGTGTCCTCATGCAAGGTATTCCTCCTCTAATTATGTGGCATGCTATCCCTCATATGACATGAGGCCTTGAACTAGTGTTGAAGTCCATGTTTCAACATGTTTCACATGGATATTTTCCTTTGGAGGTCTGTGTAGTAGATGTTGATGTCTTTTCTTTCATGGAGGTTCATCTTTTTAAGGAATCACTACACATATGGAAACTTTGATATTTTATATCCATGCATTATCTTTTTATGCATTCACATATTTGGGGGCAGGACACATTATTAAGTGTCTAGGTTTTTTCTCTTAGATAGGAGTGTTATACACATTGGGTGGTGGATTGACAAATAGATGCATCCACACATGTCCTCGCACGCTTTTGAGAGAAACACCCTTCAACTAAGGGTTTCCTAATGTTTTTTTTGTTTATATTTGGTTTTTCATTTGTATCCTGGAGGAGGATCACTCCCATTGTACATATCTTAAGGGTGTTCCATCATTATGATTTTATGAGTAGTTTTACTTGGTCATAATGCCCAAATTGGGGTGTAATGCACATTCTTTGAGGGAATCCTTGTTTTAAGGGTTTGTTTCAACATCCATTTCCCACTTTGCACACATATATATGCAGATCCAATCTATATGGGATTGATTATCATGATTACAAGACTGCTCACATTCTGTCAGCACACATGTTGCAGTCCTCCTATTTTCAGGAGTTGTTATAAAAAGTAGTGGATTTTTTTTGGCATATATATCCATGATATATTGATTGTAGGGGCACATAATGGATATCCTCCACAAGGATAGTACAATCCAGTAGCTATACAAAACCCTAGATACGAAAAACCAAGAAAACTCTAGATACAGAAAACCAAGAAAACCCTAGCTCACACCAAGGATCTCCAACAATCATGCATCACACAAGCATGTCCTCCAAGGAATATGCCTCCTTTCATTCTTCTCTTATTCAAGTACAGCCTAGAGATTCATCCCTTATACAAAAATTCTCCAACTTTTCAACTCCTATCTACCTCTTGATTAAGTCAACATTTTCTTGCAACGCTTGCATCTCACCAAAATGTAGCTTCACATCTAGGGCCATGGCCTTAACAACAAGTTTTTCATACTTTTTGAATCTCAATAAATACATGCACAATTTAATAATTATCTTAAAGTCAACAAGTTGTCCAATATAAATTTCCTTCAAAGAAGTTGATATGTCTTGTTCGTGAGAAAAAGATCAGCTTCCCTTATCATAATTTTCTTGGAGAATCTTCAAGCATTCTTCTTTCCAACCTTTAGACTTTTATGCAACATAGAGTAATCCTATTGTTGGATTTGAAACATACAGCTCAAACCATGTTGAGTCACTCCAAATGGAAGGTCAAGGTTGTGAGGGAGAATGAGCTACATAAAACACTCTTAATAAAGATATGAAACACATTCCAGAGTTGTGTAAGGGTGATAAATTTTCTAATGAAAACTACACCAAATTTTTAGACTGTGGAAGGTTTGTGTGTCTGTTGGTTCTCAAATATTTAGAAGATACCTGCATTTGGCTCTCATGCACATCTTTTCAAACATTTTACTCCGAGTATAAACAATCCTCACAACAACAAAAACCACAAGTGTTTGACAAGATTAGTCGAAATTTAAATGACCAAAACACATCCAGATTCTTAAAAAAATTTAGAGGTTCTGAGTCTCAACTGACAATAGAGATTAAATGCACTTTGAATGTTTACAAGACAAGTCATATTGCCTTTATATTTATACAATATATATTTCTTGTGTTGTATTGTTTTCACTATATGACATATGAGTTATTTTCCTATTAATTTTATTATGTTTTAGTCTTTGAGAAAGTGATGTATGTAATTTGAATCTTTGGCATTTTCTTTCTTATTATCCAATAGGAAATATTGGGCCAGAAACTTGGAGAAGAAACCTTGGTGCTTCAAATTCTAGCCTTGTGAGTCAAAATCTACTCAAACGGTAATGCGTGAATAGATTTCCAAGTTATATGTGTAGGTGTATAGTTTAAAATATGGATGGTTGTTAGCCTCACACATTGTTTAATCTCCATTTGCAGTGTGAAGTATTCCCAGTTGAATGTGGACGAGTTAGAAACACACGTTGTGCGTCTGTTAGATGATCAGACATTTGAAACTATTTCATCATATCAACTTGATGCTTATGAAAATGGGTGTTCCATCCTCAGTTGCTCATTTTCTAATGACAACAATGCCTATTATTGCATTGGGGCAGCATATGTCTTGCCTGAGGAGAACGAACCTAACAAGGAAAGCTCTGAAACTTCTGTTTCTTCTTTTATAAAATCACTCATGCTTGCTCTTCTAATTCTCTCATTTTTTATAGGGTTTTATTACAATTTTATGAGAATAGTAAATACAGCAAAGGCTCATGCTAGATGGATGTCTTGTAATTGCCATGCAATAGTCACTTTCACTTTTTAAAATCTCAGTCAATTGTTTTATTTTCATTTGTTTTTGTTAACAGGGCATAATTTTAGTATTTTCTGTTGAAGATGGTAAACTGCAACTTGTTACTGAGAAGGAGACAAAGGGCTCTGTTTATAATCTGAATGCATTTAATGGAAAGTTGCTTGCTGGCATCAATCAAAAGATTCAGTTATACAAGTGGGTACTCCATGATGATGGTTCAAGAGAGTTACAGTTTGAATGTGGCCATCATGGTCATGTTCTTGCACTCTATGTTCAGTCTCATGGAGATTTTATTGTTGTTGGTGATTTGATGAAATCAATCTCTTTATTGATATACAAGGTATGTCTTTTTCTTGATTCTTGTGAAGAAATTTTGTTTGTAACCTAATGACTCTAATTGGCAGATACTATAACCAGACTTTATCAGTTTGTTGTTTTCATAGTCCTTATGTACTGTCTGCATTTCTTGTGGGGTTTTTAATTTAATTTTATGAATGATGTTGTCTGAAACATTAGGCTCACATTAATGTGTCTCTATGGTGAAAAATTTTGTTTCCTATTTTTTGTCTTGTAGTTCTTATTTGCCTAAAGAAATGATATGATGTTGGATGGTTTTTATGAATAGGAAATCAATAACTATCGAATTTTAGGAAACACTCTCTATGCTTTCAAACAAGATAGCTAATTTGGTTAAGCATTAAGGAAACCTAAAATAAAAGCTACAACTATCCTCCATTAATTTATGTATTCATTAACCCAAGTGTCTAATTACAATGATTGTAGTGAATATCTAGGGTTACCAGGGTTCTTCTATGATGCGATGATCATTTTTTGGTCAAGTTTTGCATAAAATACATTGCAGTATTGCCCTTGGCTTTTTCAATTGTTTTACAGGAAACCTTTTCATTTACATGGTTCCCTAAATTGTTCGTCTCACTACAAAACCTATGAAAACAAGTCTCACTACCATATGCCCAATTACGGTATCATTTGAGTCCTGAGAACCAGCATACATAAAAATGTCATTCCGAGCAACAACCACAAAATTGATGTCTTTACCATGAGTTGCAACCACACCATGTGATGATATCTGCATTGAATTACTAATATGAGTAGAACCTAGTACACCAAAAAAACTGCATACTTTGATTGTGCAATCACTCAAAGCCAAACCTAGTATAAAACTGAGAAGGAGAGGCCTAATGATTTTCAAACCAAAGCATTAATTTATTTTGTGAAAAGGTCAATGGAATCCACTCTTTCTCCCCAAACATGCAACAATACCTTTCTTTCTCGTGGGCCTCTTTTCAGGATGCCTTGAATGCTTGAGCTAGTATTAATCAAGCCACTTGTTTAGGGTTTCCTTCCACTTAACAAGTTTTGGAAAGTTGATTTGCATTGCAAACATTCTGGACAGATATGAATGTTAACAAGTACCATTCGGTTAGGTTTCCAATTGAAAATTCATGCTAGTTATCTTGCTAGTTTTACTAAAGAAAAACCTTAACTCAACATCTCAACGTCACAAGCAACCATATTTAAAGATGGGACGACTTGTTTTGATACTTTTTGTAGAGATGGTTTGTCTCTTATAAATTATGTTTGGGTCAAACTTGATTGATGGGTGACAAAAGTTATTATTTATATATCCTCCTATTGCGCCCTTTCAATATCTGACACCAATATTTCCAGTGCATTCGTAAGAGGGACATCAATAGGATGATAGTCAGAAGGGACAGATTTGTGAGAATTTATTTGGACATATCAAATTACTTATCATGACCAACAATACATCAAAGGGTGGAAGTAATAGGGAGAGATGATTTCCATAACTCAAGGAATTAAAATTTTACAACAATAAATTCATCAAAATTTCTGAAGATTATGAGAAAGGATGATATGCACTGACAACCCTTTGGACCAACACTGTTTGAGGGTAATTCACATATGGAGAGTGCTCAAACAAAAGGAAAGTATATGGATGTCAAGAAAAAATTAGATACTGATCCAAGGACAACAATATATTGGGTACGATGTTTGTCAAAAAGCATTACTAAACACATCCAGGAGCAACTTTGAAGGGTATTTTGTGTACAACTCTCAATACTTGGGATATTCTTGGGCCTGAAATACCTCATGAATGAGTGATGAGGTGAGAAATTATAGTTTGGAAAACTCCTTGTAGCATTGATTGTTGCTCAAAACATATTGTCTCACCCTTGTTTCATTGACAAGTGTCACAAGCTGTGACAAATTTTTGGATGTCTATTTTCATGTCTTCCCAAAATAAGTGCTTAATTCTCTCATAGGTTTTATGAAAACCCAAGTGACCTGCATTGGGGGATGAATGTAACTCTAAGAAGTAGTGCTTCAAGGATGAATTGGGTGCTAGACAAATGCACTCATTATTGTTAATGATAGTGCAGTTGTGATAGCCCTGCACTATGATTTACAAACAAGTAATCAACGAGGGAGCGTGCCCACCAAAATTTGAACTCCTGTACCCATAGTAGGATAAAGAGCATAGCCTTTTCATTTCATTTTTTAAAATGGGAACATTACAAAATTATAAAGTTGTGTTAATTTTCACATAAGTTAAAGGATTTAGCTTTTTAATGAAAAACTTATTTAGGAAGTATAAACTGACTATTTTTATCAATTTTGTCTTCCAGGGCCAGAATTCTATAAATACTAACTCATGCATGTACTACAGGACTTTTACTGATATTTTTAATACAAGGAGCTGAAGGACTTGACCATTCCATTGTGGAGTTTTCTTCAGTTCTCACTGTTAACTTTATTGCGATGCATTTAGTTTTAAACAATGTCTTTCTAATGCAGCAGTAATTGAACATTGAATGAATGGTAATTTTTTTAGGGTGAAGCCTGGACAAACTGTCAATAGGAATATTGCATGTGGAATGTCATGTAGTTGTCCCCTTGACTATTTCTGCTTTCATGATTTGTAGTTAGTGCGCACCCATAGTAGGCCAGAATATGTGCATTGAAATTCATTTTTTTTAACACTTCTAGGTATCGTCGATATATCGATGAAC
Organism: Larix kaempferi; assembly: GCA_027924585.1. Lineage (NCBI taxonomy): Eukaryota > Viridiplantae > Streptophyta > Pinopsida > Pinales > Pinaceae > Larix > Larix kaempferi. Next base: position 18,894,835 of record BSBM01000769.1, read on the forward strand.
ATTAGTGTAGGCCATAGAAACTCTTGCCATGCAGGTGCTGAACCTGCCACGAAATTGTGTGAATTGATGCATGGATACTGAGACGATGATTCGTGGAAATATAAAATTGTTTCCACGTAGGTGTTGAACCTGCCACGAAACTTTGTGAATCGATGCGTGGATACTGAAACAATGGTTCGTGGAAATGTAAAATTGTTTCGACGTAGGTGCTAAAACTGCCACGAAAGTTTGTGAATCGATTCGTGGATACTGAGACGATGATTCGTGGAAATGTAAAATTGTTTCGACGCAGGTGCTAAACCTGCCACGAAAGTTTGTGGATCTCTGCGTGGATATTGAGACGATGATTTGTGGAACTATAAACATGTTTCCATGCACATTCGTGGAACTTGTAGAAGTTGAATGTCGATATAGAGACAAAACTTCGTGGCAGGATTCATATTCCATAGATCTGAGAACTGTCGTGTAGTTGAAACATGCCCACCAAGAAGCATTGCTATTGCCACAATGGGGAATTGTCATCCCTATATCCACGAATGTCGTTCCACGAAAAAACGAAACCCCAATCGTTGCAACAGGGATGAAAATTTGTGGCAATTACAATGAAAAATCATGGCAAATTTGACCATATGTCCTAGAGTGTTGATGTGGATTTAAATCCAGTGGACCGGTTCTGTTTGAAGCTGAGGGAGCTAAAAGGGAAAGTCACACATTGGATCCATCAAAGAAAACAGTTGGACAGGCAGAACTTATTGTTAGTGGAATCTCAACTACAGATCGTATACTCTTATAATTTGGAGGCACCTTTAGATAGTTCTAATTTTGATCTTTTGAAAAAATTAGAAGCTGAGAGAGAATGTATTTATTTAAAGGAGGAGGAGTGGCGATTGAAAAGTCGAGCTCTGTGGGTGAATTTTGGAGATAAGAATACAAGATTTTTTCACTCCTATGCTTCGGCCAGGAGAAATTACAATACCATCTGGAAAATTTCTGATGAGGCTGGGAATGAGGTATCAGGTGAAAAGGATCTTCAATCATTGGCAAAGAAACATTTCTGTAATATCTATTCAGATGATAAAGGTTGTGATTTAATATCTCAGCTTCAAGTGGCTAGATTTTATCCCAAGTTATTTGATGATAAGGAGGCTGAAGACTTATGTATGGAGGTTACTTTGGAGGAGGTGGAAAGAACTCTTAAATCATTTGCAAAGGAAAAGAGTCCAGGACCTGATGGCTAGACAGTGGAGCTATTTTTGCATTTCTTTGACATCATGGGCGATGACATTTTGAAGATGGTGGAGTTTACTAGGTTGCAGGGTTACGTCTATGGGACCTTGAATGCAACTTTTATCACTCTTATTCCTAAAATTAATGATCCTAAGTCCTTCGGAGACTTTCGACCTATTGCTTTATGCAATCTTGTATATAAGGTTGTGTCAAAGATTATAGCCGGACGTCTTAAGCCTGTTTTTCAAAATTTATCACACCTGAGCAATTTGGGTTCCTACGGGATCGTCAAATTCATGATGTTGTTGGTATTACACAGGAATTACTTCATACTATCAAATGCAAAAAACAGAAAGCTATTATTCTTAAAATGGATTTAGAGAAGGCTTATGATTGTGTCAGTTGGGATTTTCTTAGGATTGTTTGGATACATATTGGTGTCTCATAGCACTTGATATTCAGTGGATTATGGCATGTGTGAATACCATGAATATTGTTGTACTTGTAAATGGTGCTCCTACATCATTTTTCAGCTGTTCTAGGGGGCTTCGTCAGGGTTGCTCGATGTCTCCTTTATTATTTCTATTGGTGATAGATGGACTGAGTAGGATGATCAAGCAGGCACTATGTGAAGGTAAGATCAAGGGTTTGAAAATTTCAAAGGAGTTATATATTTCACATTCACTGTTTGTGGATGATGTATTATTAGATGGAAATGACTCGTTGGAAAGATGGAGGGTTTATCAGGGTATTATAGATCTATTCTGTAAAGCATCTGGTATGAAGTTCAGTCTAAATAAGTCATGCTTGTATGAGAATTTGGTTGGTGAGGACAGGCTGAGGAACTTACAAACTTTGTTTCCTTATAAGTGTTGTAAGATTGTTGATGGGTTTACATCTCTAGGCTTTCAGCTCAAACTGAATGGATACCTCATCAAAGATTGGCAATGGCTGATAAAAAAGTTTGAGTCCCAGATTTCACACTGGACATATCGTCTTTTATCCATTGGAGGAAAACTCACATTGGTAAAGTCTGTTCTGACAGGGGCACCGGTGTACTGGTTTTCACTTCTTTTGGTGCCTTGCTTGGTGATCAACACTTTGAGGAAAATTATTTTTAACTTCTTATGGTCCGGGGGTATGAAGAAATCTTGCTTGTCAATGATTGGCTGGGATAAAATTTCTATACCTGTTGCAACTGATGGTTGGGGGATAAAATACTTATCTGTCTTTAGGGCTGTTCTTCGGTTGAAGAGTTTATGGAGGGAATTATTCGGTAATTCTCTCTGGTCCAGAGTAATACATCAGAAGTATGTGAAAACAAAAATTTCACATTGGTTGAGGATGCCCAAAAAGAATGTAAGAGGAGTCTCCCCTATGTGGAATGGTTTCTTGAAAGTTTATTGTTGGCTTGCATCTGAATTATGTTGGAAAGTGGGGAACGGGCTTGAAGTGGCTGTAGGTGTAGATCCTATTGTTGGTTTGAAATATTATTACAAATTATCTGCTGAGTTATTATTCATTTTAAGGAACGTTGGATTTATCACCCTGAACGCGATTGTAAAAAACAGTGCGCAGAGCTACTAGATCGGTGCAGATGAACTTCATCTTTCTTGTCATATTGCCTGTGAATGGGAAAAATATATCCATACATTAAATGGTGCTGGTATTCGATTGTGCTCTGTGGATGATTCGCTGTTTTGGGTTGGTAATGAGGTTACAGGAAGAGTTACTGCTAGTTCGGAATATAGCTATATTATCAAGCGGAGATGTATTTTCCCCATTCATTGGTGGTGTAAGGTAATATGGTATTGGTATCTCCCATTAAAACTTAAATGCTTTTTATGGTTTGCATTACAGAACAAGCTAAAAACGTGGGATAATCTATCATTGATGGGATGGATAGGGCCAAGCCAGTGTATATTTTGTAAGAATGGCTCTGAAACGTCATCACATCTTTTCATAGATTGCTAATTTACTATGAGTCCGTGGGAGAAGTTTTATCTAAATTTTGGCATTACTGTGACATGGGGTGGTAACAATGTGGAATCATGTTTACAATCATGGATTAAAAATGGAAAAACACATTCTACTCTTTCGGTATTCATTTGTTGGGCTATTTGGTGGGCAAGGAATAAGGCTACTTTTGAGAACATCTGGCCAAACCTGGATAATATTTATAACTCAACATTATGTCACTACTTAAAATTTTAGAAGGATGAAGTTGAACCCATTGGGCGCAAAATAGGGCATTTTCACCTTACTATTGATGGTCCAGTTTTATTATTTGATGGGGTAGCAAATTTGGGGAACTGTGGTGTAGGTGGGGTTATCTTCCTCAATTTGGACCACTGTTACACATGTCTGAATTGTGGCAAAGGGACCAATATGAAGGCTGAGCTTTTAGCACTTTGGTGTGTCACCCGGGTGGCCAATCTCTTTGGCCTGGCGAAGGTAAAAATCTTTGGTGACTCGAGGGTTACTATCAAATGGGCGAGGGGTGAATATGATCTGAAGGTCTTGAAGTTGGTCAATTGGTGCAATCGAATTCAGTATGAATTAAGATCTTTCAGCTCATTATCCCTCGATCATATTTATAGAAAATATAATTCACAGGAAGATCTATTGTACAAGCAGGCATTGGAGGGGGAAGAAGGTTATTTGTTTTGGGAAGAAATCTGTGAGAATATGCTACTAGACTCTGGTTCTATGTATTTTCTAGACTAGAGACTTTTGGATCTTTTTTGGGCTCATGGATAATGTTTTCAGTCTATTTTGTATATGGGGGTTTATCGAAAAACCATATGTTATGATCTTTTGGGAAGACAGCATATCATTTTTGATATTATGTACTATTTGATTCAGTCAATTGAATAGCAATAGTATGCTTTTTTTTTCAGGAAAAAAAAAAAAATTACAAACCTCTTTGTGGCCTTTCAAATACTCCTCAATTCTTTCATAAGTCATTTCAAAGTCAAATCCTTTGTGGAAAATATTATTATCGTGATTGGTTTTCAAATATCAAATGTATGCGATATGACCCGTCCTTTAACCCTAATTGATTAAAAATACTTTTGTAGTCACGGGGCCTTCTATAAACTCTCCACGCGACTTCATTTGGGGATTAATCTACAAAAAATATGTTCGTCACTCTCTGGAATTTTCCACAAAATTGATGAGTTACGTTAGGTGATGACCTGGCATCACCATTTCAAAAAAGTGGTATTATGTTACCTCATCGGAATTGTTGAGATTATCTTCATTTTCTGTATATTTTGTATCTCCTCTTGTCCATCCTTGAAAGTACCTTGGACGTGATGGATGATTGTAACCTTTCGATTACCTTCAATAGACCACAAAGCACACAAATTTTCAAGGATAGGATTTAGCTAGTCCTATCATTTAATTATGTCATTAACAGTTCGTGACTTTGTTGCCATGTCACTGATCTACCATCCAAGTTTTTCAAAAACCATGACAATGTTAGCTACGAACTATTGTGGTGCATGAACATGTTGGAAAAACTCGGTTATCAATGAAGTGTTTTCCTCTTCAAGCTTGTCATGGGCATATTTAACAAAACCATTGAGATGATTGTTGAGGTTAGTTCAACCCTAACTTTTGATTAATACTTGCATTCCATGTTTCTTTAAAATAAAAATTGTGTCCTCTTTTTAATTGCCCAGAAATTCAAAGTAAACAAAGATGATCATCAAACTATTAAAGATTTATCTCTTCTTGCTAGAATTTATGCTTTTTCAGATTATTTGAAGATTAATAATACTTATGTATATTGCCTCTGTTTGGGAAATTATGCCTTTCAATCCTATATTATTTGTTTACAGTCAGGGCGATGAACTCCTCAACATGCAGTATCATATTATTCCACAAGTATTCCATAAACTCGTCATGATTCAATGATATATCAAATTTGACGGGATCCATTGCCAACTCAAGCAGAGCGGATCATAATTCATACATTTCATCTAAGAAATTTGTAATACTGGTGTCAAGAATCTTTCAGGACCACAAAATGGGGAATACCGTCCCCACTTTCCTCTAATGATCAACCCCAAGTTCCAGTGCACCCGTCAACAACACAACATGAATCATATCATCATCCTCTTCATCTAAAATGGAAGTCAGAATACAATAATAAGGATTTCAAATTAGTCGTTGATCCATATAAACACAAAATAGTAACAACTCGTAACCTACAACATGTCCTCTAAAAAAGGTACCCAAATGGATCAAATGGAAAAATTATTATAATAATAAGGATTCCAAAGCAATCGATCAATATAAACCCAAAAATAGTAACAGCTCAGGACCTGTATTATGTCCTCTAATCAAAGTACCAAAATGGATCCAACGATTCAACTGTTGAGCTCTACTGAGGCTTTAACAATGCCAAGAGTAAGTCATTTCCTACATTAATATCTTTCTTATTCTTTGTTGCCAATTGATTTTTGTTTGATACCATATAAGAAGTTGATTGTCTAGCATAGGGATTTAAAGTCATATCATATTAATGACAATATTGCAGGTTCAAGTGATTGTTTTGAATGGTAATATGCACTGCCAAGATTGTCGAGTCAAAGTCTCCAAATTTGATGGTATGTTAATTGTTCATCACACTCATATTAAAACGACTAATGAAGTAACCATTAGCACTTTGATGGATATCTCAATATTTTTACATGTATTTAGTTTCTTAAAGTTTGAATGAAGAGGTTAGGTAAATTGATATACAGTCTTTCTAGAATTTTCCTTGGGAGCATGGTTACTATAAGTAAAAAATATTTAACCAGAGCTATTTGGATTGGCTATTGTAGTTGTGGTTCCATACTCTATCCACATACCTTTGTTTGTTGACACCTAGGGATGGGTCATGGTTAGTTCTCCCACAATCATCTTAAATGTATCTTTATTTAGAGAATCACTGAAAACAGTATACTTTATGTTGCTCAAATATTGCCGCTTAAATGCTCATGCATACTTCTAATAGTTAATAAATAGAAAACGGAACTAAGTAGCACATTAAAGACGACATATGGTACTTCAATGGAGAAACATTTGTTGCAACATCAACTTTGAACAAGAGTGTTCCGAAGATGTACAGTTTCATATCAAATAAATATTTAAACTCAACCACTCTCAACTATTATAAAGGTTCTGACCAGATTTGGATTTTCCCGCGGGGGGTTCACTAGCAAGGCAATATCAAATCATGTCCATTCATATTGGGGGTTTGAATACTCTTAAAAACATAAAAAAAATATATTGCCCTGTATTAGGGGTCAAGGGGGGTTTTTAATTTTACATGGTAATATAAATATTGGGTCACTACAACAAAATAGCCCTTTAGGGGCGGTTTTGTCTTGCGGGGGTTTTTGTAAAACCCCCCCTAAAAAAAATTTCAGACATTTGGAGGTGGTCTTCTAAAACCGCCCCTAAAAGTCATGGAAATTGGACTTTTGGGGGCGGTTTTTTTAAAACCGCTCCCAAAAGTCCTGAAATTTTACTTTTGGGGGCGGTTTTGGGAAAACTCCCCCTAAAAGCCCAATTCTCATAAATTTTGGGGGCGGTTTGTCAAAACCCCAACTAAAAGTCATGAGAATTGAACTTTTGGTGGCAGTTTTTTTGGAACCCCCCTTAAAAGTCCTGAAATTTTACTTTTGGGGGCAGTTTTGGGAAAACCCCCCCTAAAAGCCCAATTCTCATAACTTTTGGGGGCGGTTCGTCAAAAACCCCCCTAAAAGTCATGAGAATTGAACTTTTGGAGGCGGTGTTTTGGAAACCCCCCTTAAAAGTCATGAGAATTGAACTTTTGGAGGCGGTTGTTTGAAAACCCCCCCTAAAAGCCCAATTCTCATAACTTTTGGGAGCGGTTTGTCAAAACCCCCCCTAAAAGTCATGAGAATTGAACTTTGGGAGGCGGTTTCTTTGGAACCCCCCTTAAAACTCATGATTGAATTGAACTCTTGAGTGATGAAGCTTAACACGAAGCTTTGGACCCAGTCTAATAAAATACGAGGAGACAAAATTTTAAAGTTAACCAAAATTTAAATACATTGGTCAGGGTCGATGCTATATTCAACTTCATCAGTTGCCATGTGTGCCTTAAAACAGTGAGTGGAGGTGTCTTTCACCAAAATCCCGATTCCACTTTGATCCTTATTTGTTGCGCCATCGAAGAATCCCATGTGTGAATTACCAAATAAAATTGGTCGATTTATCAAAATTTTTACTTTGTCCGCACCTGGATCTATGACGAATTATGCTGATGCTTTAATAATCCTTCTCCCAACCTCCTCTAAGTTATGTCTGTAGCCTTAAAAAAGAATGACATTCATTAAAATCCAATATAAGCTCCATGTGACAATAAAGGGAATTGATTTTACCTTGGGTTTTGTTAAAAACCAGAGCTTTAAATTTTCTTAAAGGCGCTGTAGATGCCAATTATTTTTTACTTGAAGAATGTTACAAATCAAAGTCCAAAGCTCGTGAGTAATGCTACAATCTATTGCAAGATGTTGTATGGTCTCCTCACTACTCAAACATAATGGATAGGCTGAAGGTCCAATTCCACCCCTTTCTCTGTAAATCTCCCCTGTTAAGACTTTATTTCGTAACCATAACCACATAAATAGAATTGATTTTGGAGGAGCTTTGATTTTCCATATCACTGTATACCACCACTTCAAATCATCATTCTCATAAAGATATATAAATGCATTAATATCGGCCTCTTTTACTATCTGCACAATCCCTTCTATTTTGTTCCAAGTCCAAGCCAACCTATCTGGTTCTATAGACAGACTAGTGATCCCATTTTGGTAAATTCTCTGTATGCAGTATGTGTTCGGCCATTCACTGGCTAGAGTTCCCATGAGTCCGAGATCTTATGCAGAGAGTCAAATACTAGAACCTGTCAAGTTGGAGATATTTGTCTTATGTATATATGCAAGATAATAAAGGCTTCGACTGTGTAGGTGTGGTAGTAGTTCTTCTCATAGTATAAAGCCTGCAGATAGTCCACCCAGAAAAGGATCCAAGCCTAAAAGAACTCTTGTACCTGTACCAACCTTCCAAGCAATCCACCGCTTAACCACAAGTAGTGTAGTCAATATATTTTTCCAGATAATGGAGACTATTGGGACAACAAAGTGTTTCTTCGACCTCAGCCATGATACTACAACATCAACTCCTTTCAAATATTTCCTTTTGATCATAGTGACACTCCAAATACCATCATGAAAAAGTGCCCTCCACAGTGATTTGGTAGCTAGCTAGGGCCTTGTTAAAGAGATTGAGATCTCTTATTCCCCAACCTCCCTTATTTTTTGGATTTGCTATCACACTCCATCTTGCCAAATTGTAACCCCCCTGAAAGTCCAACTGGTTGTTGCAAAATAGTTCCATGCATGTCGGACAAAATTTTAGAAAAAAATCTTTAGCTCTAACATGATCCAACATAGTCTCTTGTCGAAGAAACACAACATCAGGTTTAACTATAGACAAAAGCTCCTTGAGGCCAGCTAGCATCTTGGACTAGGCACCTACAATCCCCCTAATGTTAAGAGAGATTAAGACTAGCATTAAGGAACCCTCATATCAAGGTTCAATGCTCTAATTTGCCCAGAAGGAGAAGGAACAAAAACAGGGTAATTTGAAGAAACCATTATGGCTCGGGGTATGTTGCCAACCCTCCTTGATCAACAACCCCCATGTCTTTTTTCCTGTTAGTGGATTTGTTTTTAGGCTTCTTCCTAATGGTGACATTTGCAATATCCACAAGGCTAGCTCCGTCTACAAAGGAGATGTTATAGGTTTGAAGAGGCGCTTTATTAATAAGAACTTCTTTGTATGAGGGTTCCGAGGGTTTGGTAAACAAATTTGTATCCAATGGAGGGAGAGAAGCCAAGGTGCGTTCACTGTGTAAATGAGGGGTAGTGTGAGGTCCCTGAGGAGAGGTCTCAGTCAAAATAGGGCTTTTGGGATTTGTAACAACCAACTGTTCTGTCGATGAGGGGGAAATCAAAGGAGCATTTTATGAGATGACAGGGTTCAAATGAGAAGTAAATGGATGGGAATTGTTAAATTTTTCCAAGAAAATTTCCCAGAAACCCTAAAAAATATCGACCAGCCACTCCTCATTACTACTTAGCAAATTAATGTCTTATTCAGTTAAAGAAGTACTACTAAAGAAATTTGGAAAGAAAATCTTTAACTTACCAATGAAAGATTCAGTAGAGGGGAATTGACTGGGCACGGCCTCCATCTGAGCATTCTGGGTCCTCCCATTTAAGTCTTATTCTCCCGCTTTTGAAACCAACTCCAACGACTGAGCCTCTCCAACCATTGAAGGACAAATATTTGTTTTTATATGGCCATTGGATCTTCATACATGACACCGAAAGGGTTCTCTCCAATACTCTAGGGTTTGAATGAAGGACCCCTTTTCAGTGACAATTTCAACTTCTTTTGGTAGTCCTAGGTCCATGTCGAACTCCACTAAAAGCCAGGCCATGCGTTTGTTATTCCACCTTAGGTCCCTTTCATCAAAGAAAACAAATCTGCCAACAACATCTCCTATCCCTCTCAAAACCACTAGATCCCAGTATTCAATGGGGAGGTCAGGCATTAGTATCCATAAGCATCTCTTTTGGAAGATCAACACTGTAAAAGGGTTGAAATAATTACCCAAAGACCAACGCTTAACCATAATCACCCCTCTGTCGACTATAATCCAGGTTTTTTTCTGCAAAATTTTCCAAATCCTCCACTGACAAGAAGTGGAAATTAATCCAATAGTTGGACAGTAAATTGAACCGCTGCGAGTAGCCCAAAACTTGTTTCCATTTAGTGGAAATCCAGTTTTTCAGTCATAGCCTTAATTGTCAGTAGCCAAGCAATCAGGTACCAAGCATTTTTTTTTAAACAATAAATCATTTGAATCATCAAAATGTTTAATTTCCAACTTTTAGGTTGTTATAATGACCTTGAATAGTGCATATCCAATCATTTCAAACTTTGATTGGTGAACTCCTCCATAGTTATTAGGCTTCTAAACAATTCCTCATAGGTCAATCCTAATGTTCGGAATATTTGAAATTCAAAACTTGACCCAATGGAGTTAGCAATCCATTTTCATAAAGGACCTAATAACATTCAAAAATTCAAAAGGACAACCCATTAGAGTATATTAAGGTGATTTCAAACTTAAAATGTCAAAGGTAGGAGGGAACCCAATAAAAGGCATTCAACTCTCTTTTGAAAAAGTGTTCAAATGTGAAACAAGGGACTATAACTTCTCATTGGGCTTCAAGCAAGAATGTAACATTGTACTCAGCTTCTAAAGGTTTGAATCATTATGTTTAAAAGAGACCCCATGGACAATGTTATCGAGTGCCCTTTTAACTTCAAAATGTGAACATGAAAAGAAGCCTAATGAATGGTGTTGGGCTTTTGTTAACAATCCAACTTCGGGCTATTTGGAAAGTTATAAACATTTTAAGTTGGAAAATGGCTCAAAAGCCAATGTTGTTAGGTGCCTTTGCAAATTTGAAAAGTACACATGGAAAAAGGGTTGATAGCTAGTGTTGTCGAGGTAAAAATATGTGAAGTTCGATTGAATGTGTATGTCAACCTCCATTTCAACTTCAAAAATCAAACATGAAAAAGGAACCGATAACAAAGTATCAAGATTCATATGATCTTTGGCATCAAATGAACTCGAATAATCACATGATTTAGAGTTTCAAAAGGGGTCAATAGTACATGTTAGGCTTGTTCTGAATTTTGGGTTTGAAAGTTAATAGAATTCAAAGTTTTGAGGGCCTAAAAATTTGTGTTATCAAATGAACATTTAAAATTTCAAAATTTCTAACATAGGAAAGATACAAATTCATAATTCATAATAAGTGAACATGTGATTTCTTTGAAAACAAACACCCAATAAACCAAAAGAAACTTCCAAAATGTGTCTCCTATAAAACCTTGCAAAAAATGTAAGATGCATTCCCATCATGTTTAGGAATCCCACGCCATCATTTGGAATAGTGGTTCCCGCCACTCCATTTTGTGATTTTTTTTGAGAAATTGGTTCAATCCCATGCCATCATTTGGAATAGTGGTTCCCGCCACTCCATTTTGTGATTTTTTTTGAGAAATTGGTTCAATCCCGCACTATTTGGACAGACTGGTTCTATGAGCACTTGATCAGCTCGATTTGGACAGATTGGTTACTGGTTCGCGATTTGGACAGACTGGACAGACTGGTTCGCAAGCACTTGGTCAGACTGGTTATATTACGAGCCATTTCAATATAGAGAGGTAGTGAAAGTAGATCCTGATTTCTTCTTATTTTGTTCTCGTTAGACCGCCTCACCTCCAATTCGTGAGAGCTAGTGCATCTTCTCCAGCTCTTAGAAAAATATTTTTATCTCTATTTATTGCTTTTTCAGTGAATGCAGTAATAGCTCTAGAAATCATCCTATTTATTTCTTAGAAACAGAGTTTTATATCTATTTATTTCTTTTTGTAGTATCATTCATCCATCACTCTCTGTATGAGCACTTGGTATCCTTCATCCATCGCACTAGAAACAACAAAATGCATCGTTCAAATCTGGGACTGGTATTACCATAGAAGCTAGCACTGGGGCCGGCTCTCAAAGCAGGGGATCCATTCAATTGGCATGGTAATTGAAGAACCTTGAAAGGGCAAGGTACGTCCTTAGAACAACCATCGTTTGACATTAACACTTCAACCATATGCAGTGTGCCCAGAACTTCCAAAGATCACTGTTTGCATGCTGATATGCACCCAGAGTTTATGCCATCACAATCCCTACACACATTTTGAAATACTTAGTTGCATATAATATATGGCCCTGTCTCCTTATTGTAACATATTGATTCTTTTATTCTTTACAAAAGACGAAACTCAAAAACATAAATACAAATTACAAATGGGGGAAAGAAGATTCACGCTTGTTATTTTTCCATCAAAGTCTTTGCACCATGTTACATCTCATACAACTGTTAGCATCACCCTTGTTCCTTGTGGAGTATTTGTTCACATTAATGTGAATATTTCAAACAGTTATCACAATGTAATAACTAAGAACATCCTTCTCGAGGGTTTGGAGAGTACTATGTTAGGAAGACATGGAGATGCAATAGTTTGAAAACAAAGTCCCTACACAACCTGTTAGAAAAGGCTAGTTTCTTTTCAATTTTTTATGTCCTCTTCTCATATTTTGCAAATAGGCAAATTTAATGAATGGAGGTGCACTAGTTTGAAAACAAATTCCCTACACAACCTTTTAGAAAAGGCTAGTTTCTTTTCAATTTTTGATGTCCTCTCCTCATATTTTGCAAATAGGAAAATTCAATTCATTAATAGCAATGCATGTTTATAGGTTAAGAGATGTTTTTCTCTAATTTCTCACTATTATTATGAAAGTCAGAGATCATAGTTATATGGCATGCATGTTCATTTGTCTGCTTATTGCCTTTCTCTGCATAAGATGTTAGAGAAAGCAGTTCTTCTTAATGCACCTTCTATGTGATTTGTTATTGATAAATTAAAATGGGACCAGTCACAATTGCTTTCATGATTAACTATTCAAATCGTTTTCACCTAAAATGATTTAGTTGAAGCACGTAATTTGGTTTGAGATCAAATGGTAAAATCCTTTTGTCATCATTCATCCCATCCATGTTCAAAAGTAGCTAGTTTCTTTTTCAATAATCATTCAGGATTCACTAATCAAAACATAAAATTGAATTTTATGTTGGGATTTGCTCCAAAACATGGTTGAATTTGATTTTGAGATTTATTAATCAAAACACAGAATTGATTTTGATTTTGGAGAGCTCATGGGCATCCTGTTATAAATATTCAGGAAATCTTTTGACTAGACAAGCCATGGCACTCCTTACCATTTCTCTACAAACACTAGGAATATACCCTTTCTTCAATAAATAGTCCCTCAATCATACTTGAAGGCCTTTCATTTCTTTGCTTAATAGTCCTTCAAGAACCTTCATCCCTCTTTGTGTTCTATGTGTGTGCAAAAGGGGTCCAATCTGTTATTTGCCTTCATGATCAACTCAATAGACCCATCTCTTTGCTCTTGAGCATTCATTGAGGAACATTCTATAGGGATTGCAGGTATGTTCCTACCACCTTGGCCTATATGCTCTTTTGCTCCCTTCCCTTTCTCTTCTTAGCTTCAATATCCACCCTTCTTTAGGTATCTCTCGCTACTCAAAGATTCGAATGAGGATGGTTTAAAATGAATGGGAGAGCATAGTCTGGGAACACACAAATTGAGTCGATGACTAACACATGAATCAATGGATGAAAATGTGAATAGATGGCGATGAATGAATGGATGAATGAATCATAACGAGCAAATGGAATGGTTAGTCCAAATCTTGCATGGAGAGAGTGCACGAAGATAGAGGTAGTTCAAATTCAAGGTTCAAATTTTTATGGATATGGAGTCTCTTACACTCTTCATGGAATTGTACTCAACCCCCATGCTCTTATAACTATGAAAATTTTATGGTTAATCTACCTCATGGTATATCAAAAGAATAGTTATAAAAAAAACATGCCTAGGGATTCACTAATTGGACCTTAGTTTTCAACTCTACATTTATATCCCATGATTATATCCAAATATTTACAATGTGACCCAAAACATCAAAACAATCAAAATGGGAATATTACAATTTAAATATTATCTTTAACCAGTCCAAACCATAGCTTCTCTATCTAGGATAGAAAACATGGGAGAGACAACTTCTAATTATCTAAATCAGAACTAGTTAGAGCCTTGCAATGCTTCCTTCCTCCATGAAACCTAGATCCTTAATATAGCATATGTTGTATCTATGATGATGAAACAACATAATTCTTCCTAAAAGGGCGTTGATGACCACCATGCTGAATAACCTTTGCATCGATTGTCAAAGGCAAAGCCACTACCTTTCCATCCTTTTCTAGATTAGAGGAAACCCTTGATTTGTGACCAACTTTGAAATTATTCTTCAAAAACCTAGTTGTTTCTGTTTCTTCTCCTTTTCTTCCACCAACCTTTGTTAATTCATTATTCTTTCCTAGATTTGTTGTTGAACCTATTAGTACCTTCATCATTCTCTAAAACCCTTAGTACCTTCATCATTCTCTAAAACCCTTCTCCCCGAGATTTTGATATATTGTGTGGGTTTCGACCAGAGTTTTTAATCACAATAACTATAGGACAAAACATATAATGCCGAGGGAGAGATTGTTGGATAGGAAACAATAGTAGCAAGTGCACTACACAGTGGTACAATGGATGGTTGTGAACCCTTAAAATCTCAACTTGCTCCCTGACTTGGAAGACTATGTCCAAGAACAAGTATCATTTTTTATTTTTCGGGTTTGCATTGAAATGGGTTGTTGGTGAGAAAGTCCTATTACCAAACCCAAATCACCAAGAATATTTTTTTTTTACATTTTCTTCAATCTCTGTTCAAATATATCTGGATCTGTGTGGAACATCTGTCTTCATCAATTACTATTTGGTTCTTAAGCAAATTTGGATTTGATAAGCTTTGTGTTTATAAACTAGTTCAAACCTATATTTCTCTCCCAATCAGGGATCACAAATGTCCTTTTGAAGATTGGGGAGGCTTGTGAAAACTTATGAATTGTTATAAAATTGGAATTGAATATTGATTTTTCATGTGGTTGACTACTGATACAAGCTTTTTTTTTGTTAATTAGGTTGTGTACAAGTGCATACATGGAGTTAAGTGATTGTATGTGCTTTAACTATATCATTCTTTTCATGATATTTCCATGCTCATAACATATTATCTTGTACTTTAATAAGATTCTAATAGGCTACAACCAAGTAATACTCTAATCCATTTGAGAAAACACAGGGAAAACAAATTATGACACGAAATCGAAGAAGTCTGATTATGGAATCTAAAAAAAGAATCTTTAAGAAGGATAAAGTTGGGAATACAGGAACATGCACCCCTATAGGTAAAGATTTAGAAAAATGTCAGTTTATTTTCTTATGCAATATCATTTTTATTTTTATTGTATGGCAATGTTATGTCTATTAACATTTCTTTCTATAGTGACTAAGAAGAGGAAGATCCAAACAAGAGGAAGCTCCAAATTGCCTTTGAATGATTGTAATAGTCTCAATAATGAAAGAAATGATGTTGAAGAGATACTTCCTTCTTTTCAAGAAGAGGGGCAACAAGAAGAACACCGTATGCGCATTAATTATTAGATTTTAACTTGGTGATAACTTTAAATTTTTCTATTAATCATTCCTTTAACACCTTTACAATTCCTTCTTCTATTGATGATGTTCATGATCAATCACGCCAAGAAGATATTAACATAGAAGGGGATGATACCTCTACACACGCATCGGCTGAGACGATCAAGAAGAAGGTGTAGAGGACCAACAACATGTGTAGACATCAATAACTTGGATGCTCCGCTTGAAATTCAAATTAATGAAAGGAACCAACTAGTTGGTCCAAACTCTGTGAAGCTATCGTCATTACTAGGTGTACTTGCTAGGGAGATGGTTCCAATCACATATTTTGATTGGCGAAAGGTTCCAATTCCACTAAACGGATGACTTGTGGAATATCATCAATGTGAGTATTAGAACTTTGTATATTTGTTCTCTACATTTGTATTTTTGCATGCTTTCAATGTTTATTTTCAAACAATGGATAACATATAGTAATTCACTTCTTATATGTTGCAGTCCAAATTCATAATCCCTCCCATCCTTAAAGATTATTGTATGCACTCTATAGGCCATAAGGCAAATAGTCACATGCATCGTTTGGCCAAAATATTTTTTGATTCTCACGAGTCCACTGAGGAGAGATTAAAAAGTGTTCCTCCAATTAGGATAAGTGAGACAAGTTGGAGAGAGTTTGTACTATCACGAAGCACCGCTGAAATCCAAGTAAGCAAAAAGTTCAAATATTTATATAATCAAGTTACATGAAATGTCTATTGGCTTGTAATGTTGACCTATATTATTGTAATTTTTTAATTGATTTGTAGGAGACAAAGAGAAAAAATAAGCAAAACAGAGAAAAGGAGCAAGACTTGCACACTTGTGGACGTCGTGGTTATCAAAGGGTCGAACATGACATGGTAAGTACTTTTGATCCATTATATTTTCTTTATATTAGCATAGTTGGGATTCATTGTAATGCTACAACTTAACCATACTATTTAACTTCTTGTAACTAGAAAAACTCTAGATCCTCCGATGATACATCCACTACCATTACTAGGGCAAACCTATGGAAGAAGTGCCATCAAAAGAAGGATGGCACTCCAATCACACCAGCTATAGGAGAAACAATAGTAAATTCCTAACCTTCTATTTTAGATACAGATTAGAATTCCATTTTATGTCATGTTGGAAATTTTTTTAACATGATTTTGTTTAATTGCATGAAAATGCCAGCAAAAAATTGAAGAAGCACAATCAAAAGTGGCATATGAACAATTTGCATCTAGGGATGATGCCCTTGCTAAGGTATTAGTGCCTGATGCGAGGGGACAATGTCGTGGGGTTGGCCTTGGAGTTATGCCAACTAACTTGTTTGGAAGAAACCCATACAAGGAAGCCCTAGTTGCAAGCCAGGGTACAATTAAAGAAAATGCACAACAATTTCTGAACTCATGAAACGAGTAGAAGCCATGGAGAAAGAAAAATGAAATCAACAATGAAAGTGTTAGTATCAAATTCATTACTCTTCTCCCAATGTACATTTTTTTACATTAATGAATTGAATTCTAATATCACATTGTTAATATGAACAGCTTCCTACTATACAAAATTTCCAATCTGAAATCATGCCTATGGTGGGGGTAAGTTGTCTAAATATTTTTTTGAAGAACATTTTAGTTTCAATTTTTCATTGTAGGTCTTATAATTATATTGTATTGCCAGAGTAATTTAGGGGAGACAACAATCCCTATGAAGGAAATAGTACAAAAACAATTATCTCCAACACAAACTCCGACATCCCTAGTAAGTTTTGAAAATTATTGTAAGTTAGTTCAATTTTGTTCTATTCTTTCAATATATTACAAATCATTCTTTATTAGGTGCAGAGCTGTGGATCAAATTATGCTAAGCATTTGGAGCAGAAAACCCTATTTACCACTACATTTCAAACTAACAAAATGAAGTCCCCAATCTTAGTAAGTTTTCTATTTTATTTTTATTTTTTATAACCAATATTTAACATATTATTTCAGCTTATCTTACTTTGTTTCATTCATTGGCAGGAAGAGGAGAATTATATTGAGTTGCCAACATCTTCCCAATTAGGTTTGGAAGGAAAGAAGTGCTATCTCATTGTGCTAAATTCTCGGGTCAAAGTTGCAAGGGAAACAATACATAAGACTGACCCAAATACAATGATCCACTGTGTCCGTCTTGGGGAGGACTATTATGTTGTCAGTCCTACAGAGATTCTAGAACCACAATTGGGATGTCTACCTCTACCACGTCCCAATAGTGCATTGTCTACTATAGAAGATGCTTTATGGAGCTACATTCCTTGGCCTAAGGATAACATTGAGCTATGTAACTAGTGATTCTAGTTACCTGCAACAATAAAGCATGTTGCATATTGTAGAAATGTATTCACTAAAGGGTAAATACATATTACGCTAAAGTGGTTATATGATAATATATATATATGACATTTCTGGGATATCTTGTAAGTTGGAGTATATTGGTGTTTATAGTGCTATTGGGCATGTTCATTGTAGTTCCACCTTTATTAACAATACTCATCTTCTGCATGGTATGTCTTTTTTGTATGAATACATTGATGAATAGATAGTTGTATAACACAATGAATAAAATGGTGTTATATTCATAGTGGCTGGAATCCGTTGTGAAGAATTATCCACAGTTCTATTCATGGCATATTTATTAAGAAAACCAAGAAAGTTGTCACTGGAATTTTCATGGATATATGTTGCATTTATGGATATATGTTTCATTTAGCTCATATGTAAAATAGCATGGATATATGTTGCATTTATGTCTGAATTGGAATGTATGCTACATTTATGAATATATGTTACAGTGTTCAATCTCAAATTTTATTCTTCCACCATTGATCATGCCCTTTGATAGTTGTTTCATGCTCAGACTTGGTAGATGATGCCCAGAACTGCCTTTTAGGGCTATTCATGCCCAGAGTGCTGAATAAAGTGCTGATATTTCCCCTTATTTGCTAAATGCAGGTTAGAAAGGGTAACAAGATTACCAAGATTCTAATCGAGAAGAAATAACATGGACAATGCTAGCAAATATGATCTCCAATAATACTGCTAATTGGAAGGCTAGAACAACCCTTATTTCCCAGAACTTCCTTTTAGGGCTATTCATGCCCAAAGTGTTGAATAAAGTGCTACTATTTCCCCTTCTTTGCTAAATGCAGGTTAGAAAGGGTAACAAGTTTACCAAGATTCTAATCGAGAAGAAATAACATGGACAATGCTAGCAAATATGATCTCCAATAATACTGCTGATTGGAAGGCTAGAACAACCCTAAAGCATGACTGTTCACTGCCAAAGGACTGATAATTGGTTACTGTTCCCATATATTTACTGCCCAGATTTGATTTTCTTGTTTGTTTTTGTCATAGTCTAGAATTAATTCAGAACTGTACAGGATTTTTTTTTCAAGGGTTAAGTGTGCCCAAAACTTCCAAAGATCCCTGTTTGCATGCTGATATGCACCCAGAGTTTATGGAATGTATTCAAATGTGATTGTCAGGGTCTGGTTACACCTTGTTTCGTGAGGAAAAGTGCCCAGAATTCATAATACTGCTGTCAATTGTTGATTGGAAGGATAGAACAACCCTTATTTGTGCCCAGAATGTAAGTTTGAAGCTGTAGGGTGACTGTTGTTACAGGAAAACACCCTGAGATGTGCTTAGAACATGCCCAGCTTCAAAACTGTGGAATGGTTGCTGCTGCTTGAGGCCTAAAAACTGCCCAGTTTTTATTCTTCCACCATTGATCATGCCCTTTGACAGTTGTTTCATGCTCAGACTTGGTAGATGATGCCCAGAACTACCTTTTAGGGCTATTCATGCCCAGAGTGCTGAATAAAGTGCTACTATTTCCCCTTCTTTGCTAAATGCAGGTTAGAAAGGGTAACAAGATTACCAAGATTCTAATCGAGAAGAAATAACATGGACAATGCTAACAAGTATTTGTAGTGCTATGAAGGAAAGCGTCTTTTTGAATTCAATCAAATCTAGATGTTCAGATATGACCTTGTTGGTTTTTCCCTTCAAAAACCTTTATCACATTATTATTCACATATTTGTCAGGTAAGACCGACTTCCAGTTTTTGACCTTTTCATTAGGCAGCACTTCTTGAATCCTTTATTTATTCCCAGTACAAACAGGTGTTGACAAGCATTTATAGTTATACAGGCTCTTTATCCTTTATTCCTTTCCAAGGTTGGTGGGTAGTGTCTGCAAAAGTTGCATTTGACCAAACTATGTAGGCTGGAATCTAGACTACTATTTATTTTATAGTATTGGGTTTGTTATTTTTCGAGTCATTAACCAATATTTTTGGTGAAATAAAAGCTACCTTTTGACAACTTTTGACAGTAAGTGATTATCTTTCTCCTTAAGTAGATATTGTCTAGTACTCATAAATTTAAAACAAGACCCATAAATTTAAAAGGAATAGTATATTAGATCTCTAGAATTAACTCGGAACTGCATAGGAATTTTTTTTCAAGGGTTAAGTGTGCCCAGAACTTCCAAAGATCACTGTTTGCATGCTGATATGCACCCAGAGTTTATGGAATGTATTCAAATTTGATTGTCAGGGTCTGGTTACACCTTCTTTCGTGAGGAAAAGTGCCCGGACCTGCGTTATATATATGCTTGTGAAGGAAAAGTCTAAGGGTGTTGAACTCTGGTTACCTGCCACAAACTTCAACAAAGATAACCAAACACTAAATTTTAACAATTTGTAGGGTTCAAATAAAAACCTTGTTCAAAGATGTATTAATGAAAAGTAATACGTGATTCTCATCACTGTTAGAAGATGTATTTTCCCAAAATATTTGCACAATGAACAATAATGCTATCTGGTGAGTAGGGTTTGATATTTTTTGAAATAAGGGCTCATTCATGGAGAAAATTATGATGTATTAATGAAGATATATAATTTGGTGTTGAATCTGCTCAGAGTTTCTCTATTGATATTTGAAGATTCCTAGAGTTCCTTTGCAAATTGTCACAAAATCAAGTGAATATTTAAATTGGTTTGGGGCTACTCGGACATCCACAAAATCATGCAAATGGCTCTTCTTCACATCAACAACGAAATGATAAGGTGAGAGCCGAATAGGGTCTTTGATATCTTTTTAGTGTTGAAGATTGCAATTCTTAGCAAGGGTTCCAGCTTGTTAAATATTCTTAGGATAGACACAAGTCATGCGAAAATGCCATCACAAGTTTCCAACCCCCCCAATAAGGTCATATGAAATGATGATATTTAGGAAAAGGGCTAAATAGACTTGGATTTTCCTAAGACCTGCGTTATATATATGCTTGTGAAGGAAAAGTCTAAGGGTGTTGAACTTTGGATACCTGCCACAAACTTCAACAGAGATAACCAAACACTAAATTTTAACAATTTGCAAGGTTCAAATAAAAACCAGAAACAAGGTGTTGAATTGGTTTAAGTATTCAATTATCATACAACTAGGGAAAGTTGCAATGAAAAGTAATACGTGATTCTCATCATTGTTAGAAGATGTATTTTCCCAAAATATTTGCACAATGAAAAATAATGCTATCTGGTGAGTAGGGTTTGATATTTTTTGAAATAAGGGCTCATTCATGGAGAAAATTACGACGAGATAAATTTTTTATGAGTTGCATCACTCATCAAGATGCTTGGATGACTTTTCTGAAGCTCATGATGCTTGTCTTGAAGATATGATGTTGCGATTGTGTTTGGTTGAAGATATGATGATGTTCCTTCAGGCATTTCCATGACAACTTGCTCCACAACTTTGATGGTTATTTGTTAGAGAAGACTTTCATATTTCTCTTCAGTCACAAGTTTCTTAATGTGTTGAGTAACTTGTTGAATAGCCTACATGCGGTTGTCCTTCAATTCAGTAAGTAGGGTCTAGTAGTACTGTAGAGGGAGTGCCATGTGTAGGTATGAACTGAGCCCCTACAGATACCCTGTCACATCCCTAGCAACCCATATAGGGGATTGCAATATTGTCTCAGAGAGGTTGCAACAATCATCAACTAGGGTACTAGATGCTTCCTACTTAAACTATATCTTATCTAATTTGGTGCCGAATCTGCTCAGAATCTGCTTGTTTTTGTCACAATCTAGAATTAACTCGGAACTGCACAGGAATTTTTTTTTCAAGGGTTAAGTGTGCCCAAAACTTCCAAAGATCACTGTTTGCATGCTGATATGCACCCAAAGTTTATGCCATCACAATCCCTACACACATTTTGAAATACTTAGTTGCATATAATATATGGCCCTGTCTCCTTATTGTAACATATTGATTCTTTTATTCTTTACAAAAGACGAAACTCAAAAACATAAATACAAATTACAAATGGGGGAAAGAAGATTCATGCTTGTTATTTTTCCATCAAAGTCTTTGCACCATGTTACATCTCATACAACTGTTAGCATCACCCTTGTTCCTTGTGGAGTATTTGTTCACATTAATGTGAATATTTCACACAGTTATCACAATGTAATAACTAAGAACATCCTTCTTGAGGGTTTGGAGAATACTATGTTAGGATGACATGGAGATGCAATAGTTTGAAAACAAAGTCCCTACACAACCTGTTAGAAAAGGCTAGTTTCTTTTCAATTTTTTATGTCCTCTCCTCATATTTTGCAAATAGGAAAATTTAATGAATGGAGGTGCAATAATTTGAAAACAAAGTCCCTACACAACCTTTTAGAAAAGGCTAGTTTCTTTTCAATTTTTGATGTCCTCTCCTCATATTTTGCAAATAGGAAAATTCAATTCATTAGTAGCAATGCATGTTGATAGGTTAAGAGATGTTTTTCTCTAATTTCTCACTATTATTATGAAATTCAGAGATCATAGTTATATGGCATGCATGTTCCTTTGTCTGCTTATTGCCTTTCTCTGCATAAGATGTTAGAGAAAGCAGTTCTTCTTAATGCACTTTCTATGTGATTTGTTATTGATAAATTAAAATGGGACCAGTCACAATTGCTTTCATGATTAACTATTCAAATCGTTTTCACCTAAAATGATTTAGTTGAAGCATGTAATTTGGTTTGAGATCAAATGGTAAAAGCCTTTTGTCATCATTCATCCCATCCATGTTCAAAATTAGCTAGTTTCTTTTTCAATAATCATTCAGGATTCACTAATAAAAACATAAAATTGAATTTTATGTTGGGATTTGCTCCAAAACATGGTTGAATTTGATTTTGAGATTTATTAATCAAAACACAGACTTGATTTTGATTTGGGAGAGCTCATGGGCATCTGATTCTCAACAAAGTTTAATTTTTTTTATTACAGTTAATTCTCTGTAACACCTTATTTGCAACAGAGGATCTAGATTTACAGTCATAATGCTATTAATACATTGAAAAGGAAATTGGTAATTCAGTTGTATGTTGTGTAGCGCATCAAATGGGAATCGGGATACAGAACAATAAGTTTCATATTCTCATAGAAAGAGAGGTTCACGGATATTACGATGTTGCGATCGTGTTTGGTTGTGGGAATTATCCCACATTGATAAGGAAAGAGAGATTTTATGTGTTTATAACAGTAGGATTAATTAATGTTCATTGACGCGTAGTGCAAAGATAGTGTGGGAGCTCTGGGTGTTTGGTTCTCCATGAGAAGAACACCAGCCTGGAGCTCAGGATGCCTATGTGGCCCCCTATCTTTTGCTACACGTGGCATCGAAGTTCGACGTGGATATAGCCTATCTTTTGCGATGTTGACGTGGATATAGCCTATCTTTTGCTACACATGGCATCGATGTTCGAAGTGGATATAGCCTATCAGAAGTTTTAGAAATCTTTTTACCACGTTGTCCACCAAAATTTAAATAATTTTTGAAATGGGAAATGGGGGCGGTTCGCAACTACCGTCGTAACAGGAGTTTCCTAGGGAAATGGGGGCGGTTTCCTAGCTGCCTTCATTCTCTTTCATTAACTTAAAAAAAATTAGGGTCGACAGGGCCTTTCCACATAGGCGAATTCTAAGCTTGAAAACAGAAGGTCCTGAAGGCAAGACGGACATAGAGCGAGTCAAAGGAGGTTTCTTCTCTTCCACTGTCTATTTCACCATTGAATTCGTGGATCCGTCTATGTCTGAAATGATTTCAACATCAGATCCGTGGTCCACTGTTCAGCACTGGTAAGTTCCCTCTTTACATAAATGATTAAATTTCAGTTCTGAGTTAATGTTTTTTTATTTTATTTCTTGTTTCTTCACATATAAATTTTTTGTGTACCCTTGACATAACCTGCTCCGTGTTTTAAAAAAGTATTGTAGCCATTATCCATTCTTGCACCCCTACCTGTACCCAACAATAACTTAGGTTGGACAATCCCATAGTTCAAGAGCTCGATAAGGAGCTGAGGGAACCAGTAGAGTCTAGATAGTGCAGGTTTGATTTCATTTCATGGAGCTAAACTGCAAAATGCACACAAACTTGCAGTTCACTTGTGCATTCTTAGTAAGATATGGAGATGACTTAAAATACAAGCACTACTTTGCTTGGCTTACAATGGACTTAAGTAAAATTGAAAGACTTAATATCAGAAAACAAGTTCTCTTTTCATAGCATTACATAAAGTTGTTGTCTCCATTGAATGCCAGATTAGGATTTCAGTGGTGAAGATGTGAATTCTTGTATTAACCACATTGTATTCAGAGTAGCAGTTGGGAAATTACTCATGTATTTAGCGAAACCACAACCAACTAGGACTAAGGTAGGCAACTCCAAATGCCTTATGATTTGCCCCAATTGGGACTAATGCATTGAGTAGGATTAAATGCATCTATGTCTAAAACAATCACCGATGAATGATCACAAAGTTGGTCAAGGAACTCAAAACTTAGGCTTAAGAAAGCCTTGTACGGACTCAAACATGCACCTTTGTTTGTGCCCAGAGTAGAAGTTTGAAGCTATAGGGTGACTATTGTTACAAGAAAACACCATGAGATGTGCTCAGAACATGCCCAACTTCAAAACTGTGGAATGGTTGCTGCTGCTTGAGGCCTAAAAACTGTCCAGTTTTTTTTCTTCCACCATTGCTCATGCCCTTTGACAATTGTTTCATGCTCAGACTTGGTAGATGATTCCCAGAACTGCCTTTTAGGGCTATTCATGCCCAGAGTGCTGAATAAAGTGCTTTTATTTCCCCTTCTTTGCTAAATGCAGGTTAGAAAGGGTAACAAGATTACCAAGATTCTAATCGAGAAGAAATAACATGGACAATGCTAGCAAATATGATCTCCAATAGATAAGCACAATAGTAAGAAATAATGCCACACATAAACAAGAGAGAAACCCTTAGACAAAATTTTCTCCAAAGAGCTATTAAGCTCCAAAAGGGAGAGAGCTCCAAAGATTCAACCATCCTTATTAAAGATGCACCTATAAATCCATATAACAATCAAATGATCTGCTCAAGAGAGGAGGATCTCCACATGCTCTAGGTTGAGATCAAGCTGCTGCAAGGGGAATGGCCTTCAAATGCTAATTTCTGCCTCAGTACACCACATCTAGGAGCAAAGAACCTCTTCTTGATATTAGATTCTGCTCATAAAACCCTTAACTCCATGCTAATGTATAGGTTTAAATGCTTTCAAAATGAGAGAGACTGCTGTGCAAAGGGACCACTGGATGGGATGGCCTGCTTCACATAGCAAAGAAAGTCCTCCGAAAAGTTGAAAACCACGGATCATTGTTCCAACAACATCAAAGAGGGATGGTTCCAAGAGTGACCAAGTGCAAAGCTTCATAGGGGGAACATCCATACTAAAGCAACATAAAGAGATAAATAAGTGGACTCAAAAGGAATCGTCCTTCATGAAACTATCCCAGTAGTGAAAACAATTGAACAAACCATCATTAAAGGCTTCCAAAACATGGTGCTTTCCTCCATAAGTGTGCACTCAACAGGCTGGTATCTTCCTCTAGGCTGACGTCCCTACCAAAGCATGATTGTTCACTTCCAAAGGACTGATAATTGGTGACTGTTCCCATATATTTACTGCCCAGATTTGATTTTCTTGCTTGTTTTTGTCACAATCTAGAATTAACTCGGAACTGCACAGGAATTTTTTTCAAGTGTTAAGTGTGCCCAGAACTTCCAAAGATCATTGTTTGCATGCTGATATGCACCCATAGTTTATGGAATGTATTCAAATTTGATTGTTAGGGTCTGGTTACACCTTCTTTCATGAGGAAAAGTGCCCATAATTCATAATACTACTGTCAATTGCTGAATGGAAGGCTAGAATAGCCCTTATTTGTGCCCAGAATAGAATTTTGAAGCTATAGGGTGACTGTTGTTACAGGAAAACACCCTGAGATGTGCTCAGAACATGCCCAACTTCAAAACTATGGAATGGTTGCTGCTGCTTGAGGCCTAAAAACTGCCTAGTTTTTAATCTTCCACCATTGCTCATGCCCTTTGACAGTTGTTTCATGCTCAGACTTGGTAGATGATGCCCAGAACTTCCTTTTACGGCTATTCATGCCCAGAGTGCTGAATAAAGTGCTACTATTTCCCCTTCTTTGCTAAATGCAGGTTAGAAAGGGTAACATTTACCCCCAAGGGCGCCATCATTTATCCAAGCACTCAATACTAAAGGAGATGGGATATTAAAATCAATTGGCCTATCTAGCTTTTGCAATAACTGTCCAACTAAAGGACAATAAAGCTGTATTACACCAGAATAGATAAGATTGGTTAAGATGTAAAAGATGCTAAAGATCATCCAAGATAAAATACCACCCTCCCTCGTGGTCTATTCATCTCAGTAAGTTTTAAATTGATTTTTCTGGCATAACCCTAGTCCTATTCAAAATTTGGCCTAAGCTTAGTCAATGAGAGAGTCTGTTGACATGACAAGCCATGAGACATTTATATGGCCTAGTTCACCCCATTACTCATGAGCATACTCTGCATTGGCATTTGACAGGAATTTCCGTTACACCTAAGATTGATATGTATTCTAATTCTCAAATTTCTCAGACAGAAACATGCCATTACTAAGTTTGGTCTGTTGTATTCATAAAGAATTGCATTATTCTTGACAAACATTTTCATAAAGTTCAAAAGTTTTGAGCACCTACTTGATGATAAGCATGAATAACCATCAAATATTTTTAGGTCACTGAGGAAAAGTCTCGAGGAGCTAGTTGTAGAAATTGGGTTGATTTTATTATCAAATGGAAAAGAAACGACGTTGGACAGATCTGAAGATGAGGTATATTTTCTATATTTGATTCTCCGATATGATATGATATAGAATATGTCTTTGTTAATACTTGTAGTGATTTATGTTTTTGTGATGTGCAACTTGGTTGTATGTAGAATGTCAAAGGAATATCAAGATGGGGTTGAATAATTCATAGAGTTTCTATGAGGCATTCAGAGGATAAGAAGACCACGAGATGCCCTTGTAAAAAGTGTTGCAATGTTGCAGTACTAACATTGGAGGAATTGCAAGACCACTTGATGATTCATGGTATAATGAGTTCATATAAAATTTGGTATTTCCATGGAGAGAGGGCTCCTAATCAGGTATGATCATAGGATTTTGTTGACTCAAAATATAATTTTCATGTAGATAATATTAAATAGTACTTCAATTTACATATAAATACTATATAGATAAAACTTGACTTCTATTTTAATATCTACTGTAGGCATCTATATCTAACAAGGGCAAGAGGTGCTATGCAAACCAGATGCATGATTTACCTCGAGAAATTTCGCATTCAATGGTACGCAAAATGTAATGCAAGTGCTAACAATCTTATGTATGCAATGTTGCTTGAGGGTCAATTTCTATATGAACAATATTGATGTTTCTAATGTTTTTTTCATTATGTTGTATTTTGTGATATCAAAATGACAGGGTGATGAGCACATAGTTGAACATAATTATGATCATCATGTTGATGAGACTACGACATTGCCTACAAATGATATTGATGTTTCTGAGAATGACAATGATGATGATGAAACCATGGTTAACGATCATATGGTTCAAATGGTGAATGATGTTTATCAATATTTTAATGAACATCTAGACGTGAATTGTGAAAATAGCCAAGCAACATCAATGGAAGAAATGAATGATATCAATCAATATAAGAATTTAATTGATGATGCCAAGACACCATTGTACCCAGGATGCACTAGTTTCACTAAACTATCGGCCACTGTGCAATTGTACAACCTTAAAGTGAAAAATGGATGTTCTGACACAAGTTTTACCCAAATGTTGAAGTTGAAGAGAGAAATGCTTCCTAAAGGAAATACACTTCCAGATTCTTCATATGCCGCAAAAAGGTTGATTAAATCATTGGGTTTGGAATATGAAATGATACATGCATGCCAAAATGATTGCATTTTATATCGGGGAAAATATGAAAGTACAGATAAATGCCCAACATGTGGTAAATCTAGATGGAGGGTTGATGAACGTTCTGGAAAGGTGCGTAAAGGTGTCCCGAGCAAAGTGCTAAGGTATTTCCCCATTGTACCAAGGTTGAAGAGAATGTATAGGTGTGATTTTGAACTCTTTTATTTCTAATCTAGCATGCACCTTCATGTACCACTGACCTACTCACAAATTATCTTCTTTATTCTTTTTAAGTATTGTAATGTATGTATTATAATTGTTTTTTTGTTATAGCTCTAGACACATCTCGCAGAAAATGAGGTGGCATCATGAGAATGC
Source organism: Larix kaempferi (assembly GCA_027924585.1). Lineage (NCBI taxonomy): Eukaryota > Viridiplantae > Streptophyta > Pinopsida > Pinales > Pinaceae > Larix > Larix kaempferi. The sequence goes on from BSBM01000769.1 coordinate 18,923,146, forward strand.
AAGTGATGATGGAATAATGCGCCACCCAGTTGACAGCCCAGCATGGAAAACTATAGATTCTAAATGGCCTAATTTTTCCAATGATCCTCGCAATGTTCGACTTGCAATGGCGGTGGGTGGATTTAATCCTTTTGGAGACTTGAGCAGTGCATACAGTGTTTGGCCAGTAGTACTAGTCACAAATAACCTTCCGCCATGGTTATGCATGAAAAGGAACTTTTGTATGTTGTCATTGTTAATATCTGGTCCCAAGCAACTAGGAAACGACATAGATGTTTATTTGGAACCTTTGGTACATGACCTAAAGGTTACATGGGATGAAGGGGTAAGGACATACGATGCTCAATCAAGGTCATTCTTTAATATGAAGGCTATATTGATGTGGGTACTCCATGACTTTCCTGCTTATGGAAATATGGTTGGTTGCACGACTAAAGGGTTTTATGCATGTCCCATATGTGGAAGGAACACAGATTCAGAGTATCTCAAATGTAGTAGGAAGTGTGTGTACATGGGACATAGGAAATATCTTCCAATAAATCATAAGTATCGTTCTCAAAAAGGACCATTTAACGGGAAGCCTGAGCATCGCATTGCACCTCAAGTTGTAAAAGTGAAAGATATTTTTGCAGAAACAGAACGAAAGGAAGAGAACTGGGGGAAGAGTGAAAGTAAAAAAAGAAGGAGAAATATTCAAAAAGGTGAAAAATCGATCCCTGTTGTGTGGAAGAAAAGGTCAATTCTATTCAATTTACCATATTGGGAGGTATGTACACATTAACTCTAGGTAATTATTAAATGCATAATGCTTTAAGGCTTTCACTAATTTATATGTTTTGTTTGAATCCGTTGTTTAAATTTTCCTCCATTTTATCGTGCATTAATTTTGATATGCTTGGATGCAGAAACTCTTAGTATGTCACATCTTAGATGTAATGCACGTAGAAAAAAATGTATGTGAAAGTATTTTTGGCACCATTCTGGATATAAAAGGAAAATCAAAGGATGGAAAAAATTCTTGTGATGACTTACAACAGTTGGGTATAAGGACGTCACTATGGCCACAAGAGCAAGGAAAAAAAATATTTCTTCCACCTGCACCACACACTCTTTCAAAAAAAGAGAAAGAGACATTTTGTGTTGTTTTGTTCACATTAAAAGTGCCTGATGGTTATAGTTCAAATCCTAGAAATCATATATCTATGGAAGAACTTAAGTTTCATAGTATGAAAGCACATGATTGCCATGTTCTCATGCAACAACTCCTTCCAGTAGCATTGCGCCATGTGCTACCAAAAGCAGTCTGAAACACCATTTGTATGCTTTGCTTCATATATAAGCAAATCTGTGCAAAAACGGTGGATCCAACAGATCTTGAAAAATTAGAAAATGATGTTGTGGAGACAATGTGCTTAATCGAAAAATACTTCCCGCCCTCATTCTTTGATATCATGATACATTTGACAGTACATCTGGTACGAGAGCTATGTTTTTGTGGCCCAGTCGCATACAGATGGATGTACCCTTTTGAAAGGTAAGTGAAATTTCACTGTGTGTACAACTCCAGATCAGATTTGTTGATTTTATATGCATGTAGATAGATCAAAAGTTTCAACATATGAATAGATAAACATGCACATATGAGGATCTACCTGAAGGTAATACACTTGCAAAAATATAAAAATCAGAGATAAAACAGAGATACCCTCGAAAACCTTCCTGGGGTATAATACAACATGAAGATCAAGGATTGACACTAAGGACTACACCTACAACAATCAACACAATTAAGTCATTAATTGGCCACTTTGATTTTGCCCCAAAACATGTTTTTGAGATTATTTTGGAATGTTGTAAAGATTCAACCTGAAAATTGATAGAGGGACAAGATGCAAATGTTGTTAGTTCATCAAGCACTGAAGCTTTGCAGTTTGAAAATGGGAATCTGAATTCTTCAGAGGTACATATCAATTATGGGCTGTCAGGATTGAAAGTTACAAGAATGTCAGAATTGTGCCTTAATATCACAAGTTACAGTCACAACTATGTTTCCCAAAGAAGGAAACTAGGAAAGCATTGCCAAGATATATTGAGAATGGCATTCTTAAAGACTCCTTTCCACCACTGTTCAATAGTAAGTTTGGTACTCTCTCAATTTTTTTCGGTTTGCTTGAAAATAGATGCCCCCTTATCCCATAACCCCAACACATATGAACATCGATTGAGGATATGTTCCATAGTTTCCTCTTGAGCTTTGCAAAGTTGGCACTAGGAGGGGCCTTCAAAGCATCTTTGAATAATTTGATCCCAAGTGAGGGTTTTATACCTAGCCACTGTCCAGAGAAAGGTAGATATCTTTGGTCGTAGATTTTGTTTCCATATTTGATACCAATTTTTTCTCCCCTCAATAATTTGAACTCCAATAACTAAAGAGTAGGCTTCTTTGAGGTTTAAATTTTCGCCCATGATATGGTTCCGTGGAAGTTGACTCTGATTCACCTTTGTTGAATTTTTAACCATATCACTTCACTATAATGTTGAGGGGAAGAGGAGGCCATTTTTCCTTATTATCCCAAATTCTCCAATCCCATATTGAAGTGCTAGTGTCCCAATATTAAGACACTAAGGTTTGCTTCCAGGTCAGGAAGGAGATTCTATGATCCTGAAGGGCTAGATAGCCCTGATTTTCGGGAGATGCTACCAAGCAACATCCAAGAATAGGGAAGTTTTACCATCTCCTATTTCCAAAAATTGTTCTTGAATTAGAGTTTGATTTTACCAGTCATTATTCCTATCCCTCGAAGGTCTATTTGGGATTGTAGATCTGATTCCTCTTTGCTAAGAGACTATGAATGTCCTTTAAGAATGATCCTTTGTTGAAGTTGCACCATGTTGGATTCTTATTCTCTCTTGATTTTGAATACGTTTTCCAATACATCTTTGTTCCACTACATTAGTTTGATTTTGAGGTTTTTTAGCCTTTGTTGAAATCTGTACAACAATGACCCCTAATGGATTTCAACTTCCTTCCACCAGCTAACAATGTTGTTGATGAATTCTAGGTGTTTGATCCCAAAAAATTCAAATCTGAATGGTCACTTGTTGGGAGGTACTCATAGGTCCATATTTAAATTGATTGGCCAATGGTCATATCTAGAGAAAGTGAGAATTCTGGATTGGTTGACAGTCCACTTAAGAGCCACCATAAATCATAGAGTACATAGCTTAAAGCATTGACTACCAACACCTTCAAAAAGGGGAACTATTCTGCTACAAGAAGAAAGAACAAGTATAATCTTTTGAAATTGTTGCTAATGCTAGAGTTTTGCAAATTGTCACAAAATCAAGTGAATATTTATGGTGCAAAACAGAGTATGAATTTCCCAAACCTAAGAAACAGTACCGTAGAGGGAGTGCCATGTGTAGGTATGAATTGAGCCCCTTACAGATACCCTATCACATCCCTAGCAACCCATATAGGGGGTTGTAATATTTTCTCATAGAGGTTGCAACAATCATCAACTAGGGTACTAGATGCTTCCTACTTCAACTATATCTTATCTAATTTGGTGCCGAATCTACTCAGAGTTTCTCTATTGATATTTGAAGATTCTATGATTCCTTTATTTCTATGTTTCCCAAAGAAGGAAACTAGGAAAGCGTTGCCAAGATATATTGAGAATGGCGTTCTTAAAGACTCCTTTCCACCACTGTTCAATAGCAAGTTTGGTACTCACTCAATTTTTGTCAGTTTGCTTGAAAATAGATGCCCCCTTATCCCATTGGTGCATTGAATATGGACACTAGCATATGAAGTTGGGTTGGTTTCCTATCAAGTGGAAGTAACGCAGATATGTGATTCTAATGTAGATAGGATTTCGGAATGATTGTTATGCGATGAGATTTCATTATTACCATGTAGCAATCCTTTATTGCTCCTCTTGTCTTTGTCTTGAGTCATCTAATCTAGTCCTGGGGGCAATTATATCTAAACTATTTTGTAATACTTGGTGAGTAGCACCTGCAAAGTGCAAACCTTTTTAGCATCATTTTAGTATTTATTGTATTTACAAATGGAAATTTGTAGTTAATCTCGAAGGGTTGTGCATTGTTGGTCAAGACAACAAGAGACTCCATTCATGTGAGCCTGGCATTATATTATAAGTAGCATTGTACTCTATTGGCATATTACCAATAATAGAAAAGCTATTTTTCACTAAAAAAAAGTTGAGTATAATATCATTACTAGTCATATGACAAAAACTAAAAAACTAGATAAATGGAGGCAATATATTTGTAAAATCCTCTGAAAAAGAATAATAGCATACCTCTGTTCTAGCAATTCCCACAGATACATCAATCTATGCAGTCTCAGAGTATTGGTTCAGGTGCATAAAACTGATAATTTTGTTTGTGAATTATTTCATCATTTCATTTTTCAATGGAACCCAAGTTCTTCTTGAGCACTTACTCTTTCTATCCAAGTGCGATGAAATCTCAGTATATGTTGTTTTGGGGTCCTTTTCTGGAGCACTTTGCTCTTTGAATCCCACTGCAATGAAAACTCTCAGATTTTGTAGAGTTGGCATACTTTTTGACCTTATTATAGAAATGCTGGCAGATTGGTACTCCAAGCAAGAATACTGTTGATAGGGCTATAGTGGCTACTTGACTGAATGGTTATCAACTTATCTCTACATTTACTTTCAAATATTTACTTGCGTCCCTTTTGGTTGACTGAATGGCTTTTTGTTCAAGAGTGGACAAGTTGACCTTTGGCACATTGGATCTCTTTTGGTTACAAAAAAAATCAGGACAACATCCATTTAATTATTGTACGTCAAGAATGACCTTCTTAATTCTTGGTGTCATCTATTTGTAGCCCTTTTTTCTTTCTTATCTAGTGTTCTGCCTGCTTCTCCCGAGAGTTCCTTAGGTACCCCTGATATGTTCTCTTTTCCTCTGACTATTTTTTTTGGAGAGGCTTTTGCACTTCCAATGGTCACTTGATTTTATATTGGTACCTTTACAGTCCCATGAGCTGAGTTTGGCCATTTGCGGACTATTAATATTCAAATTTGTTTATCTTTAAATATATACTTCTGTATCTGATGCATTAGTAGTAGAGTTTATAAAATCCTGAATTGTAAACATGTTTCTTGAATATGACCTTACATGCTAGCAAAAGCAAGAAACTATGTTTAGCTTATATGGATTAATTAGTTCTATCAGGATAGACTTGTTGATTAAGGTAATTGTTAATCTATTTAATTAGTATAATAATAATTAAACAGGTTAATAAAATTCAAAAGCTACATTTTTGGTGAAGACATTCTTGCACACAAACACACATGAAATGAACTGGCACAACATAAGTTAGACAATGCTACAAGCTACCTTGGAAAAGGTGTGAAGTAACTTACCCTTGTTATTTCTTACCATGAATTGGGAAATGGCCAACATGCATGGTGATTATTTCTTAAAATAACAAAAGAGAGATAACCAAATTATGTGCCTTTCACTGTCTTACTGCAAGAGATAAAAGAGTTGTGGTCTAGTGTTTGATATGGGCATCATGACGCTAATGACCCAGGTTCAAACCCTGGTGGGCATAGAGCCTTGGATTATAAGTTGACTAAGTTTGACAGGATTCATATGAAACATTAATTCAAAAAGAAAAACACAAGTAAATGATACTACCCTTGTCTCCACCATGAAATTTTGATGTAATTCTTATAGTGGATTCATTCAACCCCATTCTGTTGTAATTCTTACAGTGGATTCATTCAACCCCATTCTGTTGTACCCACTACCATGTACATCAAATTATAGATTTTTTGCTATCCAGTTCTCTTATTCTGGCTTCCCTGATGATTGGATGCGATCTTTATAGGGAAAGAAGGGTGCCTGTATTGCAAGTGTTTTGCCATGATCATCTAATTTATATGGAAGAATATGTTACTTCTTGCAATTCCAGCAGAAGCTGCTTCATGGTATGACACAAGGAGCTTGGTGTCTAGTTGTAATTGATAAAAGTAGGATTGTGTTTGAATCTTGTATCACTGAGAAACTAACACAGGCAATACCTTCCAAAGCTTGGTTTCCGCTGCACATTATCTGCAGCCGTTTCTTTGTGTTATTGTTCAAATAGGTAGGCAGGTTATTTGAGTATTTGTTTTCTGTTTTCATTAAAGAGTAAATACATTTCAAATAGATGGCAGATTATTTGGGTATTTGTTTTGTGTTTTCATTCAATAGCAATTACATTTGTATACCAATGCTAACTTGACTATACAAACATTTTAATTGTTCCTTTTAGCGAAATTATGGTATCAGATTTTAGAGGTTGAAAAAATATGGTATCAGATTTTTTCATTTTATTTTATCACTGTTACACATAAACACACTAACATCTCCCCCAACCTATGAAATGTAGAGTACCTTAGTTCTCTCTGTTCAAAGACATCTATGTAGACTCTAGAGGTCCCACTAAGTCATGTTTCTCCACAAACTGGAAGGAGATCCAGTGGAAACATACAAGGCACTGCAAAAATTCAACTCACTGGCAAATCTTTTGCTCAATGCATTTAGATAAGAGAAATGTTTCCCACTGGAATTGGTTCAACTTCAAAGTCAAACTTCAGTTTGATCAAAATTTACCAATACTACTTTGGATCCAATGACTTTTAAGTTTCTGTTTTCTCAATATCTAATCACCATTTGTCAACTTGGTATACTCTTCTTCATCATGATTCGCAAGTTAGGATTGCGACTTGACGATTTAGCTTCAATTTTGTCTGTTAGAATTTTGGCATGTGCATCAATCTCTACCAAATTCGAATTGGACCTGAGTCTCTCTATGCCCCTACTGCTGATCTGTCATCTTCTTTTCCAGTTATTAGATTTTGTTTTCCATCATGGATTTGAGGCACTGGTACATTCTAGTTGCCATTCGAATCTGACACTCTTCACTAGCTGAGATCTCTCCTTTTTCTGACAAATTCTGAGCACTGTTTCTATATACTCTGTTTTTGTGTGTGCATTTGCTCTACTACAACTGAGTTTAGAGGAGTTTGGGTCAAATTTTTGCTTTCATAACTCTTTTAATATCATCTGCCAGCTCATTAAACCCAATGTACTTTATCCCTTATTCAAAATCACCAGTCTTCAGAAATAAGCAGCGGAATGTGTTTTAAATTTTTAATATCATCTGCCAGCTCATTAAACAATAAGAGACTTATTATGGTTTATTTCCATACCTATAGCCTTGAAATACAAGTTCAACAAATCCTTTAGTTTTTCCTTTGCTACTTATTTCAACGAGATTCCAACATATTATGTTCATTTAGTACATGACTAACAAATCTTTTTTCATACTTTAGATTTGACTGCAAGTTTTGTGTTCTTTTTTTGTAGGAACATGAAAGTTTTCAAAAGTTATGTGAAGAACAGGAATAGGCCGGAAGGGTGCATAGCTGAAAACTACACTGCGGAGGAATCCATCAAATTTTGTGCTGGATATGTTGAACGTATGGAACATATTGGAAGCATGGGTAGTAGAAATGATGCTTGGGATGATGAAGAAGGAGAGGTTGGTGACTATGGGAAGGCCTTATCTAGTGGAACTTCTATTGAATTAGATGATACTAGTTTGTTACAAGCACACAGATGGGTCTTGCAGAACATGGATGAAGTTCAACCTTGGATAGAGTAAGTAATAAGAAAGATCTTATAAACTCTTTTTTTATTAGAATGTATCAAAATATCTTGAAAAAATTGTTCATTGACATTATTGGAAATTATGATGCACTTGACTGAAATCGCAAATAGAAACATCCAAGCCCAAAAAGATGAAGCCTTGTTACAAAAGCTCTATAGCCAACAATTTAGTGATTGGTTAAGAAGGAAGGTAATGATATGTTCTTTATATTATAATTATTTAAAATTATTTGAACAAGACTATTATGATGTATGAAACTAAGATTATGTTCATATAGTTTGGAATTGCATGATTTTCTAACGCCATTTAATAATTTACAGGTGGACGGAAAAGAGAACATATCTCATAACCTTAAATTTTTGGCACATGGCCCAAGGAAATATGCAACTAAGTATGAGGGCTATTTAATCAATGGGTGTAGATTTCACATTAAAAGCATAGAGAATGCTAGGACCACCCAAAATAGTGGTGTGTGCATAGATGCATAAACATTAATGAGATAAAGCGCAAAAGACAAAAGTCCTATATGTCAAACAACAACATATTTTGGAGTGATCCAAGAAATAATCATATTGGACTACTATTGTGTGCAGTATCCATTGTTCAAATGTGATTGGGTAGATGTACATAAGAAGAGTGGATTGAAAGTTGATGAAATTGGTTTTACATTGGTGAATTTGAAGAGATGCTTAAGTAAGGACAGAGTGCAAGATGATCCATTTATTCTGGCATCGCAAGCGAAACAAATATTCTATGTACAAGATCCCATAGAGAATGATTGGTATGTAGTTCTGACATGCCCTCCAAAGGGGAGAAATAGTAACACATATGAATTGGAGTATGCAGATTTGTCAAGCGTTGCAGACTTTGAAGGGACAAAATGCAAAGAAGATGAAGCTGTAGGTGATGGTGACATGGATTATGTTCGAAAAGATTGTGAAGGCACATGGTTGGAAATTGATAAATGAGTACTATTCATGATTTATTTATCTGTTCTCATTGAATTTATATATATGAAAAATAAAATTACATTTTCACTCTTCATTGTTTTGAATGTACCTATATCAATTAATTGCCTATATTGTTTACTTGAATGCCATTGTTAAAGTTGATTAGATGACAAGCATTGTTGAAGTTGCTCAAAGGAAGTCATGTCATGTTTTTTATTTTGTTCTCATTATGGTAAAATGACTAATATATTATATGCTACTGTTTTATGTTTGTTATATAGCTCCTTCAACTTTAAATTTTTTCTTCAAATCATAGTATAAGTGGCTATTTTAAACTATTCTAATTTTTACCCTTTTGTGGGAGATAATGACAGCTTTCTATAGAATATAATGAATTTTTATGTGTTGATAGCTAGTTGTTCTTAAGGGATGGTAAATAACCACCCTAGTAGGTGGATTTAATTGTGGTTATTAACCTCTAAAAGTTTCTATAAGGGAAGTTTAAAACTACCCGCGTAGGTTTCTATAATGACATTTCAAACCAGGCCCATAAGTTTTTATAACGGAGGTTTGCAATCGCCTCCAGAAGTCTTAAATATGGTTTTTGAACTTCCTTGTATACTGTTACAATTCGGTGCCACACCCCCTCTGTAAGTTGCTATGAGGGGGGGTTCTAAAGTGTCCTCGTATGTTGCTACGATGGGGGTTCTAAATTGATCCTCTACATAGGTATGGGGGGGGGTTCTAAACTGATATTGTAGGTGGCTATGAGGGGGGTTCTAAATTGACCTTGTAGGTGGTTATGAGGGGGGTTGTTAATTGCCACCATAGCTTACGATGAGGGGGGTTAAGAACCCCCCCTGTAGGTCTCTACAAGGGGGGTATCAAATAGCCAAAATAGGCATCTACGAGGGGGGTTCCAAATCGTCCCTATAGACATCTACGAGGGGGGTTTCAAACTTCCCCTATAGGCCTCTACGAAGGGGGTTCATAACTGCCCCTATAAGCCTCTACAAGGGGGATTCTAAACTGCCCCTATAGGACTCTACAAGGGGGGTTCCTAACTGCCCCTATAGGCCTCTATGAGGGGGGTTCTAAACCGCCCCTGTAGGACTCTACGAGGGGAGTTTGAAACCTCCCCTGTAGGCCTCTACAAGTGGGGTTCACAACCGCCCCTATAAGCCTCTACAAGGGGGGTTCTAAACTGCCCCTATAGGACTCTATAAGGGGGGTTCCTAACTGCCCCTATAGGCCTCTACGAGGGGGGTTCCAAACCGCCCCTGTAGGACTCTACGAGGGGGGTTTGCAACCTCCCCTATAGGCCTCTACGAGGGGGGGTTCAAAACTGCCCTTGTAGGCCTCTACGAGGGGGGTTCAAAACAACCCCTGTAGGTCTCTGTGAAAGGGTCTACAAGGGGGGTTTAGAACCGCCTCCGTAGACCGCTACAAGGGGGGTTCAAAAATGCCCCCGTAGGTCTCTATGAAAGGGTCTACGAGGGGGGTTTAGAACTGCCTCCGTAGACCTCTACGAGGGGGGTCACAAACCGCCCCCAAAAGTCACTTTTGGGGGCAGTTACAATCTCGTCAAAAAACTGCCCCTAAACGGCAAAATTTTTAACATCGGTTCCTTTAGGGGCAGTTTTGGCAAAACCACCCCCAAAGCCAAACCCACCCCCCCGTAGGTCACTTTTGGGGGCGGAAGACAACCCCCCCTAAAGGCCAAAAATGTAGTAGTGGATGGTTTATTATTGTATGGTTTACCATGGTACTCATAATAGACTAATTTGCAAGTGGCCAGTCTCTCTTCAAAATTACTTTTGTAATTTTGATTTGATTGTTGAGTTATATGTTTGCATATTGTATGTGCTTTGTTTATTTATTTATGTTATTGGCATGCACTTCAAGTTCTAACAATGTTGTATATTTTTTTATGTTTTCCATTTAGAGAGAAAATGCTAGACGTTTTGAATGTGTACTTGCTTAGAAATCACATTGACAACAGTTTTTTTTAATATTGGAAATGATCTAATATTTTTTCACCTCTTAGATTATAATGCTAAATATTTGATTTGATGATTTGTGCATGTAGAATGGGGACACTTATCATGTAATGCAATTTTTTATGATGAATCCCAAGCCATCCAGTCAACACGTAATTCATCATACATGCTTGATGAGGCTTATGCTATTGGGGTAGTCGTTCTTTCAAAGTATGCATAACAAAGAGATAGTTTGAAGGTAAGATTTAGTGTTCAGGCACTGTACTGAATTCTTTATATAAATTTCATGTTTTCTAAGGATTTATTCACATACAAGGGAAGTTTTTTTCTACTTACCACATGAATTACACAACTGTTGAGAATTATTTCTTTCAAGGAAAGAATGATATAGACAGTAGCCATAGGATTCTTAGGTTCTACTTAGCTTGCTTTATAGGTAAGTTAGGTATAGCTATCAGTATTTTAGGAACTAAAAAAATAGAATTTGAGCAACTTAAACAATAAGGTCTTCATGTACATTTCATAACAATGATGCATAGTTGTAGTTTCTATTAAATGGAAGGTTGTAATAGGCCATTGTTTCTACCAACCTAATCTTTGAGTTTATCACGAGATTCACAATCTACCACCCTTTGCAAACAAAATATTTTACAATGTCGATATGACCTCTTCATTCATTATGGGTTTAAAGTGAATTATTGTTCAAATTTTTAGACCTGAACTTTTGTTAGTGCCAACATCCCTTATTCCTCACTGAATATGGAATTGGTAATATTTGCAGAGTGTTTCTTTTTTATGAAGCCTTCAAGGAATGAAATCTTTATTATCTTTGTAAATATAATGAAGGGCATTTCCTCCCCACACCCTATTCTAAACCATAATTGGGAGTTTCAAGACTTTGCATATATTGATATTGAGGGAAAGCACTAAATTTGTGAGACACGAGATATTACAATGCCTTTTCCCATTGATGCATTGATTTTGGATCTAGATGAAGAGTTCGTTTGGAAATAGTGTTTTGTTTTTTTTAATTCCTCAATTCTGTTGCAAATCCGACGGAAACTCAACTAGATCCGGCGACGTTGCTATACCTCCAACAACAAATGTTGTTGGATTTTATCTTCTGTCTGTGGTTACATATGTCGAAACTTCGATGGTTTCTTCATCGGATAACTGACGTTGGCGTATGTAAATGATGTTGGATATTCAACGCATTCTTGGTCAGTTATCCGACCTTGGCATATGTAAATGATGTCATATATTCAACGTATTCTTGGTCAGATATCCGTCCTCGGCGTATGTAAATTTTTTCGGATATCCGATGTTATTTTGGTCAGTTGTCCTACCTTGTGGAAAGTAATTGTCGTCGGTTATTTGACAATTTGTTGTCGGTTATTCGACGAGACCTTGTTGCTATCGGATATCCGTCAAAGTTTTGTCGATGTTTAAAAAAACAAACGTTTGTCAAATTGTCGATGGAGTGATGTCGAAATTCAGGCATATATGTCGTCGGATTTTGGGTTCAAATTTACCCAGGGTTAATGTCATCCATGGCTATACTCAATTGAAGGTTACATACTTCATCCTTGAATTTAGCAGGCCACGTATCCTCTATATGCTTCATGGCTATTGAATCTGTTGGGATTCAAATAACTCCTACCTCACATCGATGCGAGGCATTCCATCCCTGAAACATACCTAATTATTTGCAACATAAAATCCTTTGAATCCTTGGGATTATAGGCATGTGACTCAATATCTTATGAGGAGGACCATGTTCTTTAGTCTTGTTTCTTTATTTATGGTACCTGTCATGCCCACATTTTTTACATATCTCTCTATATGCATATCACCTCTATATAGAATACAATCATTCAAACATGCATGATATGATATGTACACAACACCCAACATTTTCAACATTTGCTTTGTCTCTTTGCAGCTACCGAGCAAGACATTATCACTCAAAAGTACCTTATCTTTGAATAACTTGCAGTTAGTGATAAATATAAATGTACAATTTCATTTAACATTTATAAAATTGACCATTTTCAATGTTGATTGTGTGACAAGATTAATCAAAATATAAGGGAGTTGATGGTCAGTTACTTAAAAAGAGTCGAGAAGCACGTGTCTAACATGCCATACATTGCTTTCAAGTTGTATACTGACATTGTTGTTCCTATATTGGTATACTTTGACCAAATAGGTCCAAACAGAGGGGTGGTGGAAGTCAATTTAAGGCTTTGGAAGAAGGTATCAATGATATGAGCGTCATCCCCTAGCTCATTATCCTAGAATGCATGTAACAACATTGCGTCCATGTCACTCATATGTCGTAATAACTCATCCATACCAACCTCTATTTCATTTCCTCCATTGCCAACATGCGAAGAACTACTATTACTATAGGCATTCCTAATTGGCTAGTCTGGATGTAGTGGGAATTGAATAGGTGGTTGATTTAACCATGCGTGGTATGCTTCCTCTCCAAGTTGCGCTCATTTTGCAGCCTTCTCTTGATTTGACATTGTAATGGGTTGCAACAGAAGATGGTAGACAAGTCTCTCATCATCAAAATCCAAATTTCAAAAATATTGAACATTACATCGATGATATTAGTAAGCACGATGCATTTGGTTTGTTCCAACATTATACCAAACATTTATTATAGAAGCATGCGAATTTTTTCCAATAGTAAATGTTCAACCACAAACAATTTATAAAACAAAAGTTCAAATTGAGAAATACATTAACATCAATCCCATTGAAAATTAAAATATACAATTAATCAATGGTTTTGGTCTTACGCCCCAAGAGGGAATCTAAAGGTAGTCCCAATGCAAGGCATATATAACAAGGAGTTGGTTGTCTATGAAAGTTACAGTTTATTAACAACTCGTCACCAGGAGACAAACTATGTATTACATGCGTAATAACAAATCTATATGCTTTCCTTTTCATAAATAACTCATGTTCATTGAAGTGTTCCTCAAATGAAAAATTTGCAGAAAATAAAGAGCACCTAGAACTATTTATGAACCTTGTAATCTTCCCATGAGTGCGTGGAAGACCATCGATATATAACAGTTCTTTCTATTAAAGTTTCCAAAAACATAACCATTCATGAAAATACTATACATGGAAATGTTATGTTTGTATTTAACAATATTCAAGTAATCTGACTGACAATAGATAGGACCGCAAAATGGAAAAAGGGCTACTGACTATTTGGGGGGAATGTGTACATTTGAAAGAATAAATAGCCCAAGATTTGTAGCATCTATATTAGACTTGGTAATCATAAAATTATTACCTCAAAAGGAGAATTTGGTTCCAACATCAGGCACAGGTAAAGAAGACGTCCAAGCACCATAAAAAGCATGGTTGTAACAAGTTTGATATTTAGTTTGCAAATTCACGAGAAGAGAGAATTCATCGCTACCCTCCAACAATTGGACCGACCATCGTGTGTACTTGCACATTTTTTTCTCACCTCATGAAACTTTCTGTATCTCCTAGTAGATATGTTTTGGGTGGCATTGATATCATACTTTGGATCACTAGAAATTTCAGTTGACTAAACAGAAGCAGAGGGGTTATTCAATTTATGATGAAACATAGTCGTTTTGGCTTCCAACTTTTCCAAAAATGAGCATAGGGAAGTGTTCCTATGTGTCTTTTCTATATCACCTGTTGGATTTTTTACTACAGTACGAGGTATTAGACCATCAACATTGGGTATTCGATCACTAGTATAATGGGTGAGTGTGACACGTCGATGGTTCTCCTTCAATACTTGGCATTTTAAAAAACCACATACTACTAGGGTGTCATAAAATAGATCTAGATCATGGAAGATTACCATTGAGGACCCATGATTGTGGCTGGAATATGGCATGTTACAATTGGTTGGGTAAAGTGGCTGCCCAGTTTCATCTACCAATTGCTTACGGTATCTTGCTCCAGATAACAACTTAGGATGTTTTTCAACTAGTGGAATATCTTGTGAATCTGAACTCAATCTTGAATTGGGATCTTTCAAAATAGAATACATTGTTATTTAGATTCACATGGATAAATAAAATAAATTTAATTCGATAATCAAAATATAAATAAAATCTTAACTTACTGGAGATGGAAAGGGAGAACTATCTGAACTTTGAACAATATGCAATGAGTTGGAAATTGAAGAATTGGCCATTTGATATTATAACATTTCTCCCTAAAATTGTGTCAAATCAACAATCAATACATGTCTACAGTCTAAAAAATAAATTTTGAGAACCATATTACAATCTTACTTCCCATATAGTTTCGAAACCATTTTGTAAGAATAAGGTGAGTTTAAGCAGCATATGTATACTATGAAATATTTTTAATTTCTATGGTTGAATCCTAAAAGAATATTTGAGATGAATATATCATTTTAATTTGAAAGAGAAATTCATAGGGATTTTTAATTAACACGGTGTGCCTAAATAATACAACCGCATCGGTGCATTTCAACTGAACAAATGTACCGGTGCTACAAATCCCTGTAGGCATCGTGTTGTAACTTCCGCATAAATATCCGGAAATGAAATTACCCGCTATATTGGATAGTGAATAGTTATCGATGAAAATTTAAATATTCATGGGGGTGGTGTGCTTTTTGTAATTAAGAGCACCAGTGCATTCGTATTCTTAGTACGCATTACAGGATGATATATTTTATAATAAAAAAATCTATTGTTAGCCACCATGGTGCATTGCAAAAATAGAAGCACACTAGTGCATGGATATCTTTTTGGCACACCACTATGCCATGAAAATTTTAAAAAATACATACATGATGCATTTAATTCTTAGATGGAACGATGCACCTGTGTAACACGTGCACTGCAATCTCAAGAATAAAAAATTTAAAAAATCCCATGAATTATTTTTCCATAAACTAAAAAAGAAGTGGGAAATTCATTTTCAAAACCTAATTCTATAGAGTATTTATAAAAAAAATCCTAATCATTGTTTCATTATTTTACTGAATTTTCAAAGAGAGAGTTCTGGAAGAGAGACTTACCGGGGAGGAGTTTGGATCAACCAGAGTATTCTGAATATTGAAATTTGTAAAGTATGATGAATCAAAGAAAACCTTGAATAGTAGAAATTTGAAGTATGTAAATTTTTACTATTGATCATGGTGCATGATTTATTTACTTTCCTATTTAAATTTTAAATGAATTCAAAAATTAATAATAATAACAATAATAATAGTTACCTTCAACGTCTAGGGTTGGCAAGTGCGAGGGGGGTTCTCATTAACCCCGATGGAAGCAACAAGAAAATCCACGCTTGGCAAATTGGATCAAGGACTAACAATGCAGCTGAATGGTTAGCCCTGATAAAAGGAATGGACATAGCTAAAAACAACGACATTCGTAATCTTGTGGTTCTAGGAGATTCAATGATTGTGATTAGAGAAGCCAGAGGACTTATAAACCACAGCCATAAGCCAATCTCTATGATGCACCACCGTTTTATTCATCTGGCCAAAGCCTTTGACTCACTCTCCTATCTTCATATCCTAAGGGTGAACAACCAAAAGGCTGATACCATGGCCAATTTGGGTTCTAATTTAAATTGTGGACACATCCTTGAGGATGGTTGTTTGAAGTTGGATGCTTGGGTTCCTTAAAACCCTTGGCAAACCCCCCTCCCTTCCACCCATGGCCATCCCATCGTGGCATTTATATCTACGATCCGCGGTTGGATCCGCTCGCATTTCCCAAGCTGACCTTACCCTAAATCGACGGCTTGCTTTGATAGAAGCCATATGGCTAGCATGCGAAAATTTATGGAAGACGAGGACTTTGGGTTATTTCATGCAGGTTGACGGAGGTGTGTGCACTCTGCCCATCACCGCGTCTGAGTTTCTTCTCTATATTTGTGTTTCTCCAGATAGCTCTCGACTGGTTTTGGTTCCTACCATGGATTGTAATAATGGTCCTCCTACTCAGCACTGCCGTAAATGTGTGAAGAACCTTCAGGGGCAGCTTGGAGGGGTCTACAATGGAGGTCCGAAACGTTGTCTTATGGATCTTTTTCATGGCATAGATGGCTTTGAACATTCCAGGGGAGGGGCAAAGAAAAATTGCACCTCTCAGTCTTAGAAGGAAGATATGGGCAATGGAAACCGGTGGGTTCCCCTCGAGTTTACTCATGGACATGGAAGTCGAATGATGCAACTCCCGCGTGGTGGCCTTGCTGCGAGGAAAGGTGGCCGGTACTCAACCCTGGGTGACCACAACCTGAGCTTTGCTCAGCACAATCTTCGTAGCAGCTCTGTTGAAATGGGAGGCATGTCAGGAACGGGCTCTCCAATAGAGCAAGGCAGTCCCTCCCCGGAACTTCAGACTCATCTGCAAGATTTAGACGATCATGTGCGTTGGATCAGAGGTGATATAATGGAAATGAAGAAAATGATCTCACATTTTGGTACCTTCGTCCAAATCTCCAACTCTGAAGTTCGCTCCTGCACTGGTAAGACCAAAGACTATTTTGAGAAACTGGTAAACAAAATGGATACTTTTTACAGCTGTCTGAGAATAGTAGAGGCTAAAGTTGATTGTGTTAGGGTTAGCAATGGGAACAGCCCCTCGGTTATTCTGAACATAGATGATGACAATGCCGGCACTGTCACTAGAAGCAAGGGGAATTCGACTCGAAGCAAGCATGAAAATTAAGGATGAAGGCCTCTATCAAGTTTTTTTGCTGAAAAACTATATATTTGCTTATGTACTGTTTCTATTGTTTTCTTTTAGGGCGGTTTGTTTCTATCCATAGTTGTGCTTATTCGGCAAGTACGTTTGAATGTAATAGACAAAAAGCTTATTTTGAAATACAGAGGCCAATACTCATTGAGTCTTTTCTAGCAGCTCTGAGATTTTGGGAATAGCCTCCCCATACTGATGTAATATTTCCATTTTTTTAATACAAAGCTCTTATCCGTTTCTGTAAAAAAAAAAATAGTTACCTTCAACGTTGGAACCTTGGTTTTCTTGTTGCTTCCTTTTGTTTTATGTGGCTGCATAATTTTACATTAGGATTTAAGTCCCTCTATTGTTTTAGAATTATGATTTTTATTTGTAGGGATTTTATATTTAATGGGCTTGTGCTTTTATATATACAAAGTGTTATGTGCCTTGGGACCACTTCTTGAGTCGAATCCAAAACCATGTCGGCCCTATAATATTTTTTTTTCAAAACGCTTATGGAATTTTCGATGCATTCTTGTTACTCTAATGTGCCGGTGCGTTTTTAATTATAGCACACCACTAATGTCGGCTATATTGTTTTTCATATTTTAACTTTATAAAATAACATTTATGCATTTTCCGATGCGAGATTGTTGTAATAACACACCGATTTGTTAAATGTACAAGCACACCATATAATTACGAGTGCTTAAAAATAAATACATTGCATCGATAAACACGTATGTGAATATTTATTTTATTTTGTTCTTGTAAACAATGCGTTCAAGTACGATGCACAAGTGCGTTTAGGTGTTAGAATCACTGGTGTATTTTTTTACTAAAATGCACCGAAAAGAAAAAATGTCTTTTTTTATTTATTTCGAATATATGTAATGTATTTGTATAATATATTTTGTAGCTTCTCTATTTAATGGTCCATGTTGTTTAAGGATATAAAATGCGTGATAAGAGTTCAATGAGCAATAATTCTAATCGGGATGATGGGCGCACATCCAAAAATGCGAAGAAGGAAATCTCTTTGTAATTTCTATATTAAATCAATATATTTAAATTATATGTAAGTTTAACTAATATATATTGGTTAATGTGTGTCATGCAAAGCCAAAAAATGAGGAATTTCAATAAGATTCTTTGCAATCTAAGTGCAGAAGACCATAAAACATTGATGGAAATGTTGTAGAGGGATGAATTAGGTGAATCAATATGAATTTTTTCTTGAATTTATAATAATATTGTACTTAATAATATTCACTAATATGTTTTAAACAATTTAATTCACATATGTTGAATATTATGTAGGGACTAACGGCAACAGAAGGGAATGTCATCATAAGAAAAAACAAAGTATGGATGATTAATTGGTCCTTAGCTCATTCGAAGTGGTGTTGGAAGTGAATGAAAGAGGAATTGTTTTTTATAAAATTATAAAGGATATAGTGGAAAGAACGTATATACATACTTTCCACTTATAGTACATAAATCAATCCAATGAGTCCAAGAATCAGGCTATATCTGAACTACAAGAGGCATTTCCAGAGAAATGGTTAATGAGACCTGTCAGACTTGCAATAATGAAACATACAACAACCAAAAAGAATCATTCAAAAATTAATATCCCTAAACATGTTTTTATAGAATATGTACCTAGTACTACAAAACATTCCTTTATTAATATTAATTTTGCTATATTTATTTTCATCTTATCATAAAAATGGTTTAGTCATTTTACATTTTCAGGAAGATTGTGAAAATCCTAAAGGATGAACGAGGTGATATCTGAAATATGTCAATAGGGGCATCCAAAAAAGTGTACAAGGAGATGGTCAAAGAAATGGACATAATTGCATCGCAGGAGGAGCCATCTCAACAACAACGTTCTTCAATTGTATGAAATCATTGAATTTTTCTATTGTGTACATCTAATGAATTAATTTAGCATTAAATATTATTTTTTATTTTTTTGTTGCAGAAAAGAAAACAAAATGGCACTCATTCAACACATAAGACATGATGAAAAGGAAAAAGGGGGTTGATAGCAAATTTTGTGAGTAGTTTTGATTTCCTTATAATAGATTACGATTTCATATTGGTTGTAATCTTTATATTTTAATTTTTTTTACATTAGCCATATTTGGATGTATTTAACCAAGTGTTAGCATACAAAGAAGGACCATCAGAATAATTGATTGACACTGGGTTAAGTATGGGTTGTGAGTATATGGTGGCGTATAAAAAAATAATTGTGGAATTTGTAAGTATCTATGTTGTTTTACTTCTCTCATTTTATAAGTGATAGAATAATAAAAATCCTTTATATTAAATCTATGATTTATTTAGGGGTATAAAACTTGTAGAAAACCAAATATAGAGTGGAACCAATAGAAGATTTGTTGGGAGAAGGATTGAAGCATGGTTTTCAACGAATGTGTATCACTCAGGAATCAATTTTTTCTATGGTACATCGCTTTTCAATTTACATTCATGGATACTATCTGTTTTAATTTTCATTATTCCTACCAATGTAGATACATTCATTACACTTTATTTTTATGTTTATAGATAGAAGTTGAAGAAGAGGAAAAGAATCAAGACAATCAACAAAACATTCGTCCAGATAACCCAATTCATGCAAGTGGCTCAAGCACTGACAATAGTTCTAGCTAAGAATGATGATCCATATATTTTGGATATTAATGCAATCTCTTGTATATTTTGAAATAATTGTCTATGAAAATCAAACGTTTTGTATAATGTGATGGACATAGTGCCCCAATTGAAAGACAATGGGTTACCAATAAGTGTAACAATTACATGTATGTTGACATTTTGATTATTGTGGAGTTTATTTTGTCTCATTTTATATGATAAAGGGCATCTTAATGATATATAATAAAATAAAGTTTTTATTCCATTGCATTCTCCAATGTCATTGTGAAATGTTACATCACTAATTAAATATATGAAT
Organism: Larix kaempferi; assembly: GCA_027924585.1. Lineage (NCBI taxonomy): Eukaryota > Viridiplantae > Streptophyta > Pinopsida > Pinales > Pinaceae > Larix > Larix kaempferi. Next base: position 18,943,539 of record BSBM01000769.1, read on the forward strand.
GATTAAATATTACAATAGATGCGAAAATTTATGATATAACAAATTAATCCAAACATCATATCCAAATGCAATAATTAAAATTCAAATGAATACTACTATGAAAAATATTTAACTTTTTGATGACTAATGGAATTAACCAAAATAAAAATAAAATATAGATATTACTGTGCGATGTTAGTAGTCACTGCTCACAAACATAAAATAATGTGTGGTGCTTTCGATTGTTCCAATCGCATTGGTGCGTTTAAAACCATGTAGCATCAGTGAGCTTTAAGTAATGTAGCACTGGTGCACTGAAACCTACAGGGGCTCCGTGCAACATAATACTTGTTGCGCAACCTAATGTTTTTTGTTATGATATGCATTGGTGCACTACTGTATATTAACAACACTATTAAATTTTAAAACTATAACTACAGTCAACTTTACTGATGCATTTACCTTCACTTATTGCACCGATGCTTTGTAATAGTTAGGTTTCACCAATGTGTTTTAGTAGTTATTAAGCACTGGTGCGTTTGTAAAGTACTTAAACACCAGTGTTATTATTGGTAAAATGCATCGATGCATATAATGCTATAAAACACCAGTTATTTTAATAATTTTGGTGCGCACCAGTGCATATAATGGTTTCAAATTTGCATGAGCACCGGTGTTGTGTGTTCATTTTAAATGCACCAGTGTGTTTTGCATTTGCTCGCACCGGTGCGTTTGTTTGAATCAAGCGCACCAGGAAAAAAAACCTCTGCAAAATTCTCCAGCCGCCGAGTTTTTTTAGTTACAATACATTTCCGTAAAAACCTACATTAAAGCATCTGGTGCCATTTGCGGAGGTTGTAGTGGAGATTTGTTTTTAGATTTTTAACCAATATTGTAATAATAAAAACCTTTGATATAGCCTATGCTAAAGAGCCTTTTCCTTGTAGTGATTGGAAGCCATCCTAATTTATTGGATGACACTTTCTTAGATACCAAAAGGTGTTTTGGAGAGCCTCATAAGAATTAGTTTTCGGTTTTTATGGTTTGGGAGTGTGGACAATAAGGAACTTGCTTGGATAATGTGGTAGGCCCTTGTGGTTCCAAAATGTTTAGGTGGTTTGGGTCTAAACAACATTCATTATTTCTCTAAGGCTCTTGTTCAAAAGAGTATTTGGAGGCTTATTAGTGTCAATGGTTTATGGGTTCGAGATGTGAACCAAAAATATATTGCCCATGGGATTATTGAGTAATGGATCTGTAGGCCTCAAAAGTCTTATTAAAATGTTTCTATGATGTGGAAAGTTGTTGTTCTATATTTTCTTTTAATTAGTGATTATGGTCTTGTGTGGAAAGTTGGGGAGGGAACTTTAGTGATGCTAGGGGAATATTCTTAAGTGGGTGTGGATTAGATTACAAACCACTTGATCATATGCTCCAACGTCCAAGACTTAAGGTTTTTTTTACTCTTTCTCATATATGTGATCGAGCTTCCACTCATTAGAGGAATTTTGAGGTCTAAAATGGGCCTCAAAACAAAAGATGTACTATCAAAATCGACTATAAAATAACCAATCACATTTCAAAGGATGACAACATCTTATTTGATTAAGGTGGAATTAGTTGAGTTAAGAAAGTTTATTTGTCAAATTCTCAATAGTGAATGAAAACTCATATTTAACCATTGTAATGTGAAAGTACTCATAATAAAAAAAGTATCCATAAATTACTTTTAAATACAATAAAAATGTACCATGAAATAAAGTACTCTTAAAGTACTTTCTTTTATATATATATAAGTACTCTACTTTCTTATATATATATAAAAGAAAGTACTCATGTCAATTCATATACTACTCACAACTTTATATTTAAAACTCAAAAATTAAACAAGTGATTTCATATCATATTCTTCATATTCTCGAAAAAAAGTCATATTCTTCATATGAGGTGGCAAGTTTATATCTTATATTATATGAGGTGATAGGTTTGTATATTATCCCATAAATAATATATTATATGATGTCACATGTTTATATCTAATGTCTTATATCTTATATATTAGATCATATATTATATATATCATATCATATCACTTGGAATGTTTATAATTTATGTTTTATTATGTCTTCGACATATAGTTTTTGATCAGAGACATTAATTCGACATATAGTTTTAGATCAGAGACATTAATTCGAGATAAGTTCAAAAAAAATTACATGCTTCACTATATTTCAAATAATTTTTTTTTAAAGTCGATTTAAGTGAGCTCCCATTAGCCTCGTGCAAGTGGCGTCTGCCTGGGACAATGTGCCCCAGGAGCCGGTGGCGGGCTCCCGTCAGCATATGTACCGTAGGGATTCTATGGGTTTCACGTTAGTGTGTTTGTATTCTAAGTTGAGATGTGGAGGAGGAAAATTTTTAAGGATCCATAATTTTCTCAAAGTGTAGAAACCTTAGAAAAACTTATTAATTCTTAAATTTGCAACCATATAAAAATGTTTCGCAAATTTTTTTAAAATCAATTTTATAAGGAATTTATATAGTTTTTGGATAGTTTTGGCGATTATTAGAGTAAAACAATTATCCCATGGAATTTGGGAAAATCATCTTTGAAAAAAGGCAAATTGGCGAATCTTTTTTTTTGGAAGAAAAGGTCGAAGAATAACCCATGGGCTAAATTTCTCCCCTAAAATTTTCCTTGATGTGAAATTGATTGAGTCCATGTGTTTGTATTCCCTACTAGGATGTGGGGTGTGAAGTTAATGGGAGCTTAAAAATTCAAAGGAAGAAGGCCCTACTATCCACGGAAAGACGGCTAGTGCCCTGGAATTTTGCATAGTGGCGATTAATGGGCACGGGAAGAGTCCCAGAAAGTTCCTTCTGGGAATTCATATTTGGAATTTGATTCGACCTGACAGACGAATTTTCAAAATTTGGGGATTCGCGTGTCCCCTGCACTTCCCAATATGCCTGAGAATAAATCTCTTTGTAAGTTCCCGGCCCCATTGGTTCCTTTTCTGTTTATTTTCCTTGGAAGCTGAAAATTGCCGAATGAGCGAAGCAGAAATTATTATAAGCACGTAATTTCTTTTTGTTCGTATTTGAAACTTAAAAACACTAAAGAAGATAAGCACATTAGGCTGTGGTACTCGTTAATTTATTTTGGTTTTGTTTTCAATCTTCAAAATTCCTTATGATGGAAGTGGTACAAGAAGCAAATTAGGTCGGAGTGAATTGGCGAAAATTCCGGCTCCATCACAACAGAATTGCACCGTATGAGTCTTGCAAAACATTATTTGTCTTAGATTTATCGTATATGACTAAAGGTTGGACAAATGTGTATGATTTTGGTTCGGTTAACTTGTACCTAAAATTCTTATATACCACAAGCAGGCCTGGAATTTGACGTGGAGGAAGACGTATTGAGCAATCTGGAACGTATTTTACGGGCAAGATTTTTTGCCACACATCACCGTCTACATGTGATATAAAATACAGACCGTAGATTTGATGTTTAATAATATCCATCGAACGTCAAAAATACTAGTACCTACGGCTAGTAGCTACATGCTGATGCAACTTGGAAAGTGGGTTAGGAACTTAGGCGGAGGCGGAGCCTGGAGGATGGAGCCTGAAGCATTGAATGCGTCATGGCACTTGGCAGTGTGGCACTGGCACCGTCCGGTTTGAAAATCGAGGCAACGAGGAGTCCTTTGCTGGTGGCCGCTGGTAGTAGGTATAGGGTATTATCGGAATTAATTGCGACTCGGTTGTAGGGTATTATCCAAGACTCAAGTTATTGATGCTCATCGGTGGAAGTTTGGAACCGTGGAGCCTGGAGCCGTAGGTATTCAGTTCTGTCTGTAATGTTTGTGTTGGAAGACTAGTCGAGCTTGGATCGTTGCCTCCGTTTTTGCTGGTATTTGCGGGACACGTGGAAGCAGTAGATCACAGATGGAATCAACATGGCCTAGGCGGGGATAACTTTGAAGGCCGTTGCAGAGACCTTCATCCGGGGCCTGCGACTGCGAGTTTGCTGCATTGGAGTGGCAAGGGTAAACCCTGGCTACGTCTTGATCTGAGGAAGTCTTGTCCTCTGGATTCACTATGGGCTCCATATGACCTCTTTCAGCCCGCTTATAATTATTTAGATGTTTGAAACTTCAAACCTTTTGCTAAAATGGAGCTGTTGTATTCGGCCCTGTTCAAATGCTTCCACGACCAAAGGTTCTCGAGATCAAGTAGAGGTATGTGTAACAAACTAAGAGCGTTTGAACTTTGAACCTAAATATATATAGATATATACAGGCATGAGGAATGTTTTTACAACTATGACTAATTTTTTGATTAAGGACTATCTCACAACGAGTGCATATATTGTCTCACAACTATGCATATATTGTCTCACAACGAGTGCATATATAGTGTAGAGGTATGAGGAATGTTTTTACAACTATGACTAATTTTCTGATTAAGGACTGTCTCACAACGAGTGCATATATTGTCTTGCTTTTGTCTTATGAGTCAACAACTTTTGCAGCTTCCTATTAGGCTTAGAATGTTGTCACCCACTAGCCCAATGGTTTTTCTACTAACAACATAGGGCCATCCATATCCATGGAGCTATTGTTTTTAGTATTGCCTAAATGCTCAGTGACTCGCGACAGAGAATTATCAACCGAAATGGAAAGGAGACTCCGCTAATTAATTAAATTGGATCCAGGTTTGGTTCCCAACCGCTGTGTTATGTATTTGGTTTGCGATTAATTTTAATTTTGTCTTTTCCCAATTTCCCCTAATTTCCCATGCCGAGAATGCTTGCACTAGTGAGTCAGTGTGAATCCATGGCCTAGATAGGGTTCTAACACCTAGGCATTTTATGCAGTGTGGGATCCATGTGTGACCTCAGGCCCTGGTCAAATTCCTATCTGAGTTTGTTCTGCCAATTATAAATTATAATACCCTGAACAACCTCTAGAGGGCCTGCCGCCTGCATTCCAGCCATGCTTACAAACTAACAACTAGATGCATTTTATTGCCACGATATGGCACTGGACATTGCAGATTCCCCAATTGCGTTAGGTAGACATAAGTATAGCCATACCATGCATTTTAGCTATTGAGACTAATCCAAATAACCACCAGATCCAATGCAAAATTTGTCATCTTCAATGCTTACTTAATTTTGGTAAGCCTCATTAATGTTTTCTCAAGCATACGAGACTTCGAATGCTTCATAAAAACAGTTAGCACAAAAAATGAGGATCTAACTTTCATGAATTTAAACAAAACGTAAAGTGAAAAGCATGGAAATAACAAGACCGTCATCAAATTGCCTGGTGACAGGTAGAGTAGATTTGAAATTCCAGGCCTAACCACAAGTGTAACGTTGTGGGAATATCTATTAATGAATATGCTCAGGATCAGACAACATAAGCAATACGCTACTGACATATGCACAATCGACATCATTTGGAAGACGTGACATGAAATGATGTGTGGTAAGGTTGGTTGAAATGGATTCATTATCTAGGTGGTGATTTGAACAAATGATAAACCTTACAGCTGGGTAAACACCCGATACAACACTTAATACTTGGATTTGGAAGTACAAATACATGCGGGCCCTATATTTACCCTAATCCGATACATTCACACGTCATCGATTGTAGACAAGGTGTGAAAACATAATGCCGACAGGTGCTACGGTAAACAAGATAATCACCCTTTTAATTGACAGACAATAGCCATAAGTTCAGGATGAAAAAAATAATTATCATGCAAGCGAAAGATCATGATGCAGCTTCATTGGAGTGTACCTTTGATGTTCGAGGTTATGGTAAACATTTATGATCTGGAGTGTCTACTTTGATTTGAACATAGCGAAATAGGTCATGTTAATGCAGTTGAATATGGTGTAATTTATGACATATGCAGTTTTATATCTAGGCTTATCTCTTTCATTTCAAATCCCTATTTTCAGTTAAATGTTGTGTAGGTTGGATGTTAGAAAAATAGGATCGCAAAGCAATAACAATAAACAGAAATGCAAATATAATTACACAAACACATTACAAGAGAGACACCAATATATTGTGGTTCACCCAATATGGGCTATGTCCACACTAAAATTGCCAATCCTTATTATTATACCATCCAACAAATAAAGGGATATAACCTGCAACACATTCGCTACACTTCCTCTTCACTTTCTCACAGTCTCTCTTCTTCGATTTCAGAGATCTTTACAATGCATAATACCTAATACATCAACCCTAGCTGTGTTACAATTTCTTTCTTTTATAGGGGAAATACAATGGAAAAATACCACAAGTTACCCAAAACATGGGCCCGTAAACTGTTGGAGAAAACAGCCCAAAAGGTTGGGGAACGAGTATACAGTAAGCCTGGAGTACAAACACCACTGAATAACATCTCTGAATCTGGAAGATCAAGCTCCACAACCAACATTGGAAACACACATCACCTCCCATATGTGTAAATATCCGATGGTAGTGCTAATATTAGAGCATCATTAGATAAATCCACGGCCTAATGTTAAAGCATTTTTGCACATTGAAAGTTTTCCAACTCTTCCACATGGTCATTGAGAGGTGGACGTTCATTAATATGTGACCTTCATGGTGCTTTCTTGAGCAATCTATGATGGGCGTATAATGCCTCCTTGCTACCAGCAAGTTTTGGGCCGATTTTTTCGATAAAGTCTTATGCATATTCAATGATTCACTGATCATTTTGGAGGAAAACCTCATTGGAGATAAATAAATGGCACCAAGTCATAGATGTTCCAAGGTCATGAAGTTACACAACAGAGAGATCGTTATGGGTTATTTAAATCCGAGTGAAGAGGATGAGAAGTGATATTATCTAGCGAAAATTCCCAAACTATTGGTGATTCATATCCATGACCCTCATGTTGTAAATAATTGGTCCTCGCTCCAAACAGTTGATTCAAAAAGTGTTTCTTTCAGCAAAAATGTTCTTACGGTTCTATTGGAAAGAGAATTACAAATTTATCAAAACTTCGTTTTTAGAATTGCTTGTAAATCTCTTTTCAAATAAAGCCTCTAAATTTGGTGTATGGGATATGATTTTATGAATCGTGAGAGGGTTAATTCTCCAAAAATAGTAGTAGGATTTTCATCATTTCTCAGATGATGAACCAGTCCTAAGCGGTCGTTTAGTTCATAGTTCCGATGAAGACACTTCGGGTGAAAGTATAAGAACATAAGAAAGGGTTTCGAATGTCGAATGATTGAAAATGAATGCAGATTCCTTTACGTGTTGGTTCGATCCCAAAAGGATTTCATAGTATAAGTCTTGCACGGCATAGTTGTTAATATACTGTTGAAGATTTGTTGTATCCTACTAGAGCATGGAAAAATATGCTTGATTCTGGTTCTGTTCAGACTAAAAAATTGAGGATGTAAATAGTTGCATGTTCTCTATTGTCAGGATATCTAGAAGATCCGGACAATAGACAAAGATAATGCAACAATTTAGACACATTTTAGTGTAAATATTTGCAATTTCGTAGATATCCAGATAATAGACAGAGAAAATGCAACTATTTAAAACAAATTTGAATGTAAAAGGTGCAATTTTCTTGTCTATTGTCTGGATATCTGCCATTGTTTGTGACTAGAGATCAATTTCGTGGCAAATTGTTCCACATTGTCAAGTTCTATGTTCAGTAAGCTTTTTTGTTTAATTTTTTATATGAACATGGTGCTGCAAGTTGTATAGTCTCAAATTGATGTGATTGTACGAGAACAACTATTTATAACAAATTTGAGTGTAGATAGTTTCAATTTTTTACTATTGTCCTAACATTGCGATTTTTTGTGATTTGAAATAAAATTGGTTGCAAATTGTTTCCTATTGGTTCCATGTTCAGTAATCATTTTTGGTTAATTGTTTATACGAACAGGGCGCCGCGAGTTTTAAAGTCTTAAATCGGTGTTATTTTATGAGATAAACATATGGCATTTGCATTTTAGGAGATTTTGTGCTCGTTCTGTTGATTCAAGGTAATTTAACAGACGTTAAAATGAAATACTGGCTACACTTAATCTCAATATTTACACGTCAACTTCGACTAGGATGCAGAATTGAAAACCGTCAAATGTACGCCCATCTAATCTACTAACCCAACATAATTGCTAGCACATATCCATTATTACTAGTAGATGCGTTGCATTGGTTTTCGAAAGTAATTAATAGTGGACCCGTGTATTCAGAGTTAATGAAAGTTATTAAATTTCATTACAAATTTACAGCTACACATTTCTAGATTTGAGAACTCCGGACTGGGATCCGAGCAGCGATAAACAAAAACTTCTGAAGAATCTATACACAATTCTAGGTCTCCTTGATGATCTTCATTAAGCAGTCGAATCCATCTCTAGTCTCCCTAATGATTTGCATTCACTCTTTCCTCATCCCAATGATGTTGAATCGATCTCTGATCTCCTCGATGATTTTCATTCACTCTTTCCTCTTCCTCACCCCAATGATTCTGAATTGATCTCTGGTCTCCTTGATGATTTTCATTCACTCTTTCCTCACCCTAATGGTTCTCTCTTTTGAATTCCATGTTGATTCACCTGGACAGATAAATAAACCCTCCATTCTCATTCTCATGTAAACCCTCAAATGCATGATTCTACAATGCATAGTCTAGAAAATATTTGATGAAATTCTTGGCAAATTCTTTTCCATTAGGAGAGGGAGGTTTGCTGCTTGAGAAGCTCTTATGTCATCTCCTTTCACATTAAAAAAATCCGATGAAAATATCTTCTCCTCTCACATTCTGAGAAAATCTTATATCTTCTCCTTTCACATTATGACTCTTATATCTTCTCTGCAAATAATTTCTTGAGCAGAGCAGAGTACCACAAGCTTAACATAAAAGTCTTTGTATGTCGAGAATGCCCATCTCGGAAAAATAAAATATTTTTTGTCCCCGCGCAAGGATTGTTCAGGACCTACAGTGCCTCTGCAAATTATTTCTCACGCTTCTAGGTTAATGTTAATGGAGAAGAAAACGGTGACCGCCTAGAATTTCGGCAGAGTGTTGGTTCTTGGATATATATGTATTGACAATTATTTTAGGGATATGTATACACAATTCTAGGGCTACTTGAGATGTTTTCATCTTCCATACATGGTTACACCCATCTATGAGAAAACCTCCTTGATCAGCAGTTGCGCTAAGGCTGGATTCCTTGAGGCCAAAGCTTGGAAAGTTAGAGTTTGAAGGGTCAAGCGGACTTGTTGCCTGGACACCGAGACCTCAGAAATCCTATCAATCCTACCCACCTCGTTGATCTTGGAAAGTTGGAGGCCCGAGGGAAAACTTGCAGCCTTGAATCCCAGAGATTGGAAAGTTCCAGTGACTTGGCCCTACCCTCACCTTAGGAACCTCATGTCCAAAGGTGGTGAGGGAGTTTCTCAAAACCTCAAATAATTCACAAACAATGGTATGTCATTTCCTCGGTAGATAGGAAGAAAAATCCAAATTCTTGAAATAGTTTGTGTATTAGTCAACACAAATTCAAACTGAGGTTACGTTTTTAAATTTGAAGGTGATATGAGGCCAAATTTATTAGCAGAATAGAACAAAGGTACATGTTTTATAGAAAAATCCTTGATTTTAAGGTCTCATTCAATCCAAAAAATTAAGCCAAATTTACAAACCCATAACTATCGTCAGAAAAATTCTCTTTTGCCTGTGTAAGTTTTTCTAAATCCATGTATGCTCATTTCTTGAAAAATCCCTGGTGTTTATTTAGAATACCAATTTGATTAATGTGAATGGATTCAGTTGAAGAGAGCATTGTTTTAACGAGATTTTAAGGGTTTCAACTTAACCATTAAGGTCAAAGGTATGTATTGATCATCACATTCATAGCATATGCCAACTTTTATGCTTCTAAAAAGCATATTAACATTGTTAAAGGAGTGTTGAAAGTTGATTGGTCTCCCTTCAAAGTTTGTGACTTAATATGTCTTTTAGTATCCATGCTTCTTTGGGAAGGGATGTTTTTTATATGTGTTGTTTTGGTTATCACGCAAGCCTCTACTACTCTAAATATTGGGTATTTATTTACTTTTGTACAAATAAATATATAGAAGCAATGTGTGTTCCAATATGCTACTCGAACTTCAGATTTTGCAAACAACCATCCAATGCAGATGCAATGTCGGGGACATTACCACCTCGTGGATCTTGTTCTTATATACTATATCATATATTATATATTGTATCATGTGGAAGGTAAATTCATATATTAGTTTAAATTATATTTTGTATATCTTTCATATTTCATTTTATCATTTCTCGGATGGGGTGTTTAATGGTGGGGAGGCTTGCATGTCCATGGTGGAGGTGACAACTTGTGGGTCGAGAAGGTAGGTGGAAGGATCTCTTGTCTCAAGGATAACTGATCTAGTATGCCACCACAAGCATGATATCAAGCAAGATAATGGTGTAGATATGGAGGATGATGGGTTTGATGCCTCACATGAGTGAGAAGTAGGGCACACGATGGACCAAAATGTTGCACTCCATGGCCTGCGTTGGTAATGAACACCTAGTACATCTATAGTAAATTACTATCATGGTTAAAGCAGGGATAAATCGCAAAGGAAAGGCCATGGCTATCCTACTCTATCCTCACTCTCTCCAACATCTTGATGCAAACCCAAGTATCATGGTGACAGGCACTTTGATTCCCCTTGTCCACTGCACAATGGTTCCCCATGGTTGGAAACCATGTCCCTCTCATGTTGGCTTGACACTAGCTTCCAAAGTCATTGTGGAAGCTACGAACTTCTATCATGCTAATGTCCCTAAGGAAGATCAAGAAACCATGTCTATATTGGAAGCGGAGGTCAAATTGGTTAGGGATTTCAAGGAGGATGACGATATTGAGCAACAAGTAAAGTGCAAGTAAAAGGTATAATTTCATATATGGGTTGCATCAAGAACTATAATTCTCAAATTTATAGAACCTTGGTGTTGTATTGTCACACCAAAACGATGGTGTCCCTGAGTATGTTTCCAAAAGATGATGATTTTTTGGAGAATCCATAATATCCATGTTCTTTAGTCAATGTTTCGAATCCATAATAGAAAAAGAAGCATCAAAACATACAGAAGAACAAAGAAAACACAACCATGAACTAAAAAGATCGTGAAGAAGTGTTATTTGTGCAAAGGGATTCTCAAAAGCATGAATGGGAGATAATTTCAGGGTTATATAGGAATCAATATAACTACCAATGAATATGACATACTTGGATACATGGAATGTGACAACAATTTACTCATACTTATTACTTACATTATTATAATCCTCATAATTCTTTCTGTGTTTTCAACTTAACCTATTCCTTACAATGTTGAAATTTTTTATTGCGTATTTTTCAGTGTAGATGTTATTATATGGACGCATTGATTTCAGTGTATGGACGCATAGATTTCAGTGTATGGACGCATTGATTTCAGTGAATGGACGCATAGATTTCAGTGTATGGACGCATTGATTTCAATGAATGGACGCATAGATTTCAGTGTATGGGGTTTTTTATTGCATATTTTTCAGTGTAGATGTTATTCTGTGGGCGCATTGATTTCAGTGTATGAACACATAGATTTCATTGTATGGATGGATTGATTTTAGTGTATGGACGCATTGATTTCAGTGACAACAAAAGAACGAGAAAAAGACTTGAAACGAAAAGCAGAAGAACAAAAAGAATTTCGAAAAAGGAAGTTGGACGAAATGATAGTACAAGAACTAGAAGAATGAAGAAAACGAAACACAGATCGACAAAAAGAATATCGAAAAAGAAAGTTAGACGAATTGACAGCAGAACAACGAGAGGAACAAAGAAAACGAAACGTTGATCTAAAAAGAGTGTATCGAGAGAGAAGTTGAAGCAGTTGGAAGAACAAAGAAATCAAGTTGCATAACAACAAATAAATCAAAATGTACGAAATGGTGAAATGATTCCAAAAGAAGGAGAAGAACGAACAAAACAAAATGCAGATCAACAAAAAGAAAATCGAAAAAAAAAGTTAGGCGAATTGACAGTAGAAGAACGAGAAGAACAAAGAAAACGAAACGTTGATCGACAAAGAGCGTATCGAGAGAGAAAGTTGAAGCAATTGGAAAAACAAAAAAATCAGTTTGCAGAACAACAAATAAATCAAAATGTATGAAATGATGAAATGACGACAGAAGAAGGAGAAGAACAAACAAAACAAAACGCAGATCAACAAAAAGAGAATCCTTAATACTTATTACTTACATTATGACAATCCTCATAAATGTATATGTCTTTTCAACTTAACCTATTCCTTACAATGCTGATCAAACTCTAGTTTTGTGTCACCGCCCACGACTGAAACCAGCCTAGATCCAAATCCTAGGCTCTATCAAGCACCGAGAGGGATCAAATCTCTTGAGGTGCAAACCTCTTCTCAGGTATTGCACTCAAGGAGCTTTTCGAGGAGAGGTTTACACCTCAGGAGATTTGATCCCTCTCGGCGCTTGATAGAGCCTAGGATTTGGATATAGGTTGGTATATTCAACCATTTATCTAGGGCATCAACATCGATCTGGCCTTCAAATAAACGGATATCAAAGCTAACTTGTACCTTAAAGGGAGTCGTATCTCTGAAATGGCTGCTCATTGAAGGTGAATTTGTTGTTGTCAGCATGCATCGAAGGATCTGAGAAAAATTATCCAGCATCTCATTCCTCTGTCGCGCAAGAAATTCTTCGAGCAACAACTTGATAGGATCTCCTATTCCATCGTCTCTCTTTTCTTCTTCCATGAGAGGTCATTTGGGGTGGCAAGAATGATCTTCCCCAAGTGAAACTAGTTTGAGACCCAACTCTCTATATCCTGACCTCGTCGGCAACATGCACCGAGAAACAATCAAAGAGCAGATTGCTTTGATACCATTGATCCAGATTTATGTGAGAATGAAATAAAAGAGCATATACAGAATCATATACAGATATATATTGCAAAGAATACAATGATACAATAAACACATATTCTATTAAATGGTGGAAATAGAACAGACTGTAAAATACAATAGCTAGAATGGTGGTAGCTATCTCTGAGAAGAGATGTGGTCGTTATGCTCATCCGTGCCAAGATTAATACAAAAAGAGGTCGAAAGGACCTATTTATCATAAACATGAGGGAAAGAATCCCAAACATCCAAAAACCTAACCCTAGAAGATGAACCGTCATAAAGTTTGTGGCCCCAAGGTGGTTAGTTGAACAGTCAACCTCTCGGGGTCATAACTTTTGCATACGATCTCCGTTTGGGGCGCTCGATCGCCCGTTAAGAAAGGTCTATCTGAGATTTGCAAATTTCGACTGGGGCCAAATGTATGTTGTTGGCAATCATTTGGCCCCCCAAATCGCCAAAAAACGTCATTTAGGTCCTCAAAACGGCCACAAAAGTTTGGGACTTGAAAAACTGTAGAAAAATTACTAGGAAATTGTCAAAATGGGAAAATGTTTTGAGCCAGTGGAATAGGTGGGTGGCCATCGATATCCATCTAGATCAGTAATGTTATTAATAGAAAAAGTTATTATCAGAGCTTAAGCTGAGTTGATAAAAAACAATGAGTCAATAGGTTCCTCATATTGCAATTATAACATGAGTATGCTTACATTACAGTTCATAACTAGAAATAATAATAGCATAGGTTCATATTTAGAGAGGGAATAAAACATAACTAATCCTAGCATATACGACTATCTCTAGTACTGAAAACATTAAGAGAATAAGAATGGAAGAGCATATTGTAATAGTAATATGCAAACCAGAGAGTTCTCATAACCAAAACCATATTGAATATATAGTCCTAAGACAGATAAAAACATTACATGAGCTACTTAGCATTCAGCTTTACCAACTAATAAGTGAAAAAACCAAATTTTAGCAATTAAATAAATATTTGATCTTTTGTATTCTAATTCTAAGTCTAATTCACCATTGTTTAACTATTTCTTCTGATGAAATAGCATCATAAACATATTCAAGTGCAATAAAAACTCAAAACTTATCAAAATCAAACACATTGATATATTTAAGAAAGCAAGTAAATAAAAACTCAAAACTTATCAAAATCAAACACATTGATATATTTAATAAATCAAGTAAAATCCTAAAAACATCTATCCAAGTCCAAGATGAGAAAACTATAATAAACACATTAATAAATTTAAGATGCAAGCTCTTTGATATACTAAATCCATTGGAGCGTTTCTACATCCAACAATCACAACTATTTCCTAACTATGGAATCATTTGTACATCCCAGTTATTTTGCATAATAAAATCACAGCTATTACCTAACTATGGCTACATTCCAAATACTTCATCCAACAATCACAGCAATTTCCAGATTTGGGGATCATGTCTACATCCCATTTATTTCACATAATTAACCTACACACTAATAAATAAAAATGAGTTTAAAAACTTTTAAAATACTTAATTCTTGGCAATTAAATTTACGAAAAATATGTATTATGCATCATCTTGGCAATATAAGAAAATAAAATATGAATTGTGAATCAACTTTATTCAAAGTCATTAGAGGCTAGCTACCAATATTCTTTTGTATATCTCAACAGTGATCTCGGGACCATCTACAGTTTTCGCATATGCATCAATCTTATGCAATTCCTGTACTGAAGCCAAAATACCATTCAACATTTTCAAAGCATAAAAATACAAAACCATTCATTTTGCACCACTGAAAATAGGAACTGTTGCAAATAAAAGAGAATCTTTAACTTGCATTAATCCATTTCAATGGTTTCGGCCTATCAGCAGTGATATCATAATTCTCTAATACATGATACACAAATTGATATCTTTCAACAAAAGGACCATATGCTATGTCAAACTGCATAAATGGTATACATCACCTCAACATCTGTCAAACTGCATAAATGGTATACATCGGGTCTCAAGATCTCTCAGTTGTTAATTGGGAACACAAAATACAACACAATATAGAGATGGCATACTAGAATAAATTCACCCAAAAAGAAAGGCCCGTCAACAAACTTTCCCAGATAATTTTCCAAATAATCAAGAGCAGGACCTGCCTGGCATGATGGGAAGTGTGTATTTATATCATTAATGGCTAGAATCTCAATAATCCATTGAAGATAAGAAATCTCATTAAAAAATAAGCGATAGCTGCTAGAAACAATGTTCTTACCAGCTTCTTGTGTAGCCTCTAGCTCCAGTTTGGTCAAACCAATGAACAAACCTTTTGAAAAATTATTTGTATACTTTAGTACCTATCAAGAAGATATGTGAAAACTGTTAATACATACCTTGGTAAATCCTTATATGGCCTAGAAATCAAAACAAGAAAGGATCTCAACCTTCACTTTCTAAGAATATAAGAAGCATCATACTTGGGCTTTAAAATGAGCAATCAAGGTTTAATATTACAATCCAAGATTTGAAACTCTAGGCCACGGGTACGACACATAAGGTAACTATCTTTCGAACCCTACGAGTAAACAAGAAAATTATGAGCTTGAAAACTAAACCAATGTGTAAATAGTTAACTAGGTAGAAGGGTAGGGTTTAAGCCTACCTTAGGAGCCGTGGCTCCTAAGAAACACCAATACAAACTAAGTAGACAGGTAGGGTTTAAGCTTACTCTAAGATCCCTGGATCTTTAGAACACCTGCAATCTCTAAACAAAACCAATAGTTAGTTAGCAAAAAACAAGTTTAATATATCTTACAAGATAAATTTGAAAACCCTTTGCTACTACAACAAAACTAGTAATGACAAGCAGGGTATCTTTACTCAAAATCCTAGTTAGGTGCACCATAATGATAAGACACACTATAATTTATTTATATGTGCCATTACAAGGAAGAAATTTTGGCTCATAATACCATCATGACTTACCAAAGAATGGAACTATTAAATACAATAGAACAAAGGTGTTAAACAATAAATTTTAGTAAAACTTTACCTGTGCTTCAGTCCAGGAAAATCCAAACCCTCTTCACCAACCCCAAACCTATCAAATAATATGAGGAAATAAGGGTGAGAATGCGGTGAAATAAAATGCAAAAGCATTAGAAAATTAGTTGTAATTTTTACACCGTAGGCGTTTCACCAACGAGAAGCCAAACCATCCATGTTGGCTAGATTCCTCACTCATAGAGCGAATGGAATGCTACCACGTGGATGGTGCCGTCGTGAAGGTTCTTCTTGCGGCAAGCAAGGTTTTGGTTTTATCCTAGCAACTTTACCGCGTGAGCAAGGTTTCCACACGCTATTAACATCTAATGCCCAGATTGCTGCATTGTCAATAATTTCGTCTATCGTTTCTCTGTATTATGGAACACCCAACGCTACCTATATAAACAACGCACCATTTATCTCATCTGTACCGCATCGCTTAGCCATTTCTATTTATTTTTCTAAGAATTGTGAGAAATATCACTCTACTCTCTGCTTTGTCTTTTATATTTCTGCTTTCAAGAAGATGTCTGAGGAGAAAAAACACCACTATCTGTTCCACCACCACAAGGAAGATGGTGCTAAGTAGGTGACTGAGAGCGTAGATGTGTATGGTAAGGGGAATGTTCAGTCTGACGAACACGAGAAGGCATTGAAGGAGGAGAAACATTACAAGCATATGGAGCATTTGGATAAAGAAAGCACAACACCTGATATCACCACGCAAAAGGCAGCAGAGGATCCCAATCCCGAACCTAGAGGTAAGTCTGAACTCACAATTACCTGGACACTGATCATGTTAGACGGACATAAAAAAAGTTTCAATGGCAGCTAAAATTTGAAATGACTAGAGCTAATTACATTAATCCACAGATAGAGAATCTTCCAAAACCCAATACAAGTAGTCCTGAAACAAAAATACCCAAGTCCAATAACAACACCAAAGCTTACCCAACAATGGAGATGTATAAGAATAAAAAAGTTGAAACTCCAGCGGAAACGCCAATTACAACCTCTGGGAACTCCTGTTCATCCACCAGGGATGCAATGCACTACATAATGTCTGCAGAACAAGATTTGACACATAGAGGATCCACAACAAATTCTTCCAACAGCTTAAAAGCAGCTTCTATACTCTGGATTGGCCATGTAAAGTGCACATTCAAGTCTCTCAAATTAAGAGTCAAATGCCCATCTGGGTCTACTGCAAACAATCATAGAGAGGGATTAAATTATCAGACTAAAATGCCTTTGAACAGTTTCTGCATATCAGAGCACTGTTAAAACTGCAATACCCTTCATATAATACATATATATAAAAAAAACGCAAACAACGCTCAATTTTTTAACAAAAGAATATTGCATCCAAACCATCAAGGATAATAACTATTACTTGTTCCAGCTGTGGGAGGCTGAATCCGGACTTGTGTGTAGAGGTCTAGTGAGGCAGCTAAAGTAGTGGACCCATGTATGACTGCATGTTCTCCACACAATATAAGTTTACCAGGTGCTCGCCCTAATACTTATACTCCAACCTGGGATTCTTCTGTATCTTCGACCTCTTTCTTCCTCCAAACAACGACTGGGTTTCTCAAACTTGTCAAACTTCTGGAGTGATTCTGCCTAGCTTTTGGCTACTTCATTGTTGCCTCTGCAGGGTCAAGCGGACCAGTCGCTCCCAGTTCGGAGTTAATCTATTTTTCCCTGTGTTAATATGCACTGACACTTGTTTTGCATCGTACAACGTCAAATGGTCGGTGAACAAGGTTGTTTGGGCAGTTTTTGATATTATAAAGGCTTTGAGTGTCTTCAATATCTAAGCACAACTCATCAACGGACAAGTCGGAGCTCAAAAATGGTTTCTGGAGACTTTTATACATGCAATGGAAGCTACGACCAAGTGGGTTTTATCCGGATCAATCTTAGACATCGGTCTTGCTGATGGACACCAATCTTGCTGATGGACTATTGGGAGGATCAACATTGCCACACAGATACCATGCATCAATTTAATTTCAATGAGGGGATCGCCACGCGGATACCATGTTGGAGCCTTTGCATTGGTACTATCTTTATACCCTTTTATTCATTCCTTTCCTTCATTATTAATTCATTTTCAAATTCATGTTTTGAATCTTATGTGATACACTTTTACTGAAATGGATCATTATCGTATCAATAATAGCGTTTTGAAATCTGATTAATTGTTATTGTAATGTGTTGCAGCATGAGAAGCACAAAGAGAAGAAGGACCCAGAGCACGCACACATGCACAAGCTTGAGGAGGAGATTGCTGTAGCATCTGCAGTGGGAGAAGGGGGTTACGTCTTCCATGAGCATCACGAGAAGAAGGAATCCAAAGAAGAAGCAGAAGAAAGTGATGGCAAGAAACATCACCACCTCTTCTAGCTGCATTTAAAATAATGTTCTTGATCTCTTAATTACTTTGTTGTTGGAATTGGTGTGGTTTTGTAAAATCCAGTTGAGGTCAACTGATGCCCTAGTCACTCGGTCGTCTTCAACCTTTTCCTCTTACAGTGATTTCCTATCTTAATCGTTTAGATCCGATCGTTCTGTACTTGTTCTATATGAATGTTATGTACTGACTTTACATAAATTTATATATATGCAGTTTGTATTGTGAAGAATTTGTTGATGTATATGTAACTTCGAAATGTATTTCATATATATATTTATTGTACCCTTATAGAGATGTGTTATTCCTCTATAAGGAAGTGTCATCATTTGTATTGACAAGTGCCGCAAGTGTGTTAACTTGCCGATGGTTTATTAGACCACCTTGATGGGGTCGGCCCTATATGAGTCATGTGGGTAAAAGGGTTATTAGACCACCAAGTGTGGGGTCGGCCCGAATTAAGTTAACCATGGGTTAAGCTAGACATGTAGGCCCCATTAGTTTATTGGGCAGGATAGGACAAGTATAAATAGAGATCGGAAGATCTCTATTTGATCACTCATTACACACACTTCTCTCATTCGGAAAGTGGCGCACTTGTGATGAGGAGGCTCTGCCGCTAGGAGAAGAATATCTCTTGTATTCTGGTTGTATCATTGCTCTATCTATCTCTGAGGAAGTTATTGGGGTTTTTCACCTTTATGGTTTTCCCCAAGTAAACTCTATGTCTCTTGTGTGCTTGCATTATTGTGTCCATGATTGATATGCTGTAGATATGTTGTACATGTTGTTCTATCAGTTAAGATCCTAGATCATATTGAAGTAAATTCTGAAAAACTAACATGGTATCAGAGCTAGCCTGAAAGAAGGCATGGTATGGCATGTATGACACTTGTTGCACTTGCGATGCTAGGGCTTGATATAGCAAAAACCAGTCATCGTAGAACTTTCGCTATAAATCCATTTTGGCGAAGTTTTCGGATCTGAAACTTTTACAAGTCAAAGATCAGATCCTCATGTATCTTGTTTCCAAAGGACAAATTTTAATTCGTTGTACTTTGTGATTTATGATCTGTACAATATAGGGTTTCTGCCTCTTTCAGATCTCAGTCAGAAACAGGTGACCTGGGAAAAAAGGTCATAACTTGGGCTAGGAAGCTCCAAATGAAATTTCGTAAAGAGTGACAGGTAGTAAACAGACTGTACTATCTCTGAAAACTTTTTCAAAGGCCGAAGTTGAACCAGTGACACGTGGAACGCCGTACAAGTTCGCTCGCCTGTTTTATCCCATAAACAGGTCACGTTGCAACACTTCGCATAACTCTCTCTCAGAGAATCCAATTGAGGTCAAACCCATCGGGATGGAAAGATGATAGGTCAGGTTACCATAAAAAACGTTTTCAGACCCTGTGGATCAAAAAGTGCGGAGTTACACTAGAAACAATCAGGTACATATTTCTGTCAAAACAGAATTATTTTTTAGCACCTTCATTCATGGCTTCCGGAATTTAGGGTTTCAGAGAAAGTTGGATTTTTTATAATCGGAGACTACGGTTGAATGCTACTCATCAAAATAGAAATTTAGAGACCAAGATCAGAATTTTTGGTTAGGAAGAAGGTCGGGCTTGATCAGACCCTAGTTCGAGACTTTGATCGAAAAAGTGGAAAATTAGGGCTTCTGCAAAAATTGGAATTTTTGAAGTCTGTGACCACGGTTGAAAGCTCCTCAGAAAAATAAAAGTTTAGAGCTTTGGATGAAACCTTTTGATTGAGAAGAAGGGTGGGTTCCATCAAACCCTAGTTTGGGATCCTGTCCAGAAGATCCAGAAGTTTCAAAGGCAATTTTGAGGGGTCAAATTTTGGAGATTTCAAAATTGAAGTATGCAAGTTTGATCAGCTCAATGAGACACATCTATCCATCCATTCAGAATTGTGAAAGTCAAAGATTGAATTTTTAGGATTTCTCTAGCAAACCCTAATCGAGCTCCAGATCCAATTTCAGGGGGAGTTGAGGCTAAGGCCTTACATAAGAAGACTACAAGAAATCTCGACATGTATGACTTAAGGAGATACATGTATGTCTTAAAATCCGATTCTTGATTAAGTTCATAATATGTTTGTCTTCATATTATTTAGGTTAGTACAATCTTGATTAATGTTAGAATTGTCTTATCACCCTAGTAAAAATATGAATGCATGTGAATGATAGAAGATATTCATTGATTAGGGTTATATGATTGTACTAATGCTCTGTGGTGTTGTATGAGGTTGATGTTGTCTGCTAACAAGATACAAGTACATCACAAAAGACAAATCAAGTTCCATGACAACATGAAGACAAAGACTCATCCATAATCTTTGATCACATAGAAGTTCTACTTACGAGGTATGTATAACTTTGTTCTATTATGCTTAACCCATGAGATATGCAGGTTCTAGCATAGGATCTCCAAATCATTGAAGAGAACAAAGAAGATATTTTTTAGGTATGTTAGACATAACTAAGCAAGTATACTAATCCAGGTAGGTTTTCCTATATCAAGCTAGAATCCTACCTTGTGTTAGGATCTTATACTGTTGTGTTGTTGATAATGATTATTCATGAAGTCATAGGTTTGAATAGTCATGGTTGTATGCATATTATATTTCTTACCATAATTGATGATATGACTAACCATAAGAGCCCTATATAAACCTTGAATACTAATGCTTATTATTTCTATTTGAAATGATCATGACTATACATGCTTAAGATTATTGTGTTTTAATAGTATCAAGATTATACTAATGAATGTGTGATTATGTATGAGACCTCGAGGATAACACAATGATGATACTAATAAGCATGCATAGTGATGGATATAAGTTCAAGGACAGGTAATCCAGAAATCAAAGATCAAGAGGGAGCACACTCCAATTGTTCCTGCAAGGAAGCAAAGATCAAGAAGGAGCACACTTCAGTAGTTTCTGCAAGGATGCAGATATTCAGAGGGAGTTGACCACTTCTCACAATCCACATCAAAATGGAGTTGCAGAAAAGAAGCAAAGACTGAGAGGGAGTCAACCCAACAAACAAACAAAGATAAGTATTTGAATTGTCATTACTTGCATATTTTATTGTTTAAATAATACTGTTCAATAATGTATATATTGATGTTCCTAGAATTAGGTTGTGTATTATGCATATTAGAATAGTTGCATTGATGAACAGTATACTACTAATATACATGGGTAAGTGGCCTATGGCACTGTACAACATTCCATTGCTACTTATCTAGAATGAAACCTCTTTGCTGACATGTTGGGAGTTGTGCACACTCTTAACAATGTTCTGGAAGAGATTGGAAGGCATCTAGAAAGTTACAGGATATGGATAAATGTTGTATTGAAGCATTGGCTAAGATAATTGCATGATTGTATGACATATTTCTTTATGTGTAAGAATTTGTTCTGAAAACTATGAGTTGTTTTCTAATCATGCAATTTAACTTGTTGTGTAGGAAAGATCATATACCATCACCTACAAAAGAAGGACTACAACATTTGTTCAGCAACAAAGTTATCTATTGAATATGTTGAAGATATTGAAATTCCCAGGATCGGGGAAGAATGCCATGATCGAGGAGTACCAATCGATCATGAAGATGTTTGGGATGCAGTCCCAAGACCTGAAGGAGAGTCTGTAGTGACTTCTAAGAGGATCTACAAGATCAAGCATGCTGCAGGTGGTAGCATAGAGACTTTTTGCTCCTGTAGCCATATACACTTCCATTAGATCAGTACTTACCCTGGTGCAACAATGAAATGGAAAATACACCAGATGGATTTCAAGAAAGCTTTCTTGAATGGTGTGGTTGAAGAAGAAGTGTATGTGGAGCAGCCACTTGGTTCTGAGACACATGAAAGGGAGTCATATACGTGCAGAACTTGGTATGGTAGGATAGACAACTTTCTATCCAGTTTGGGCTTTACCAAGAGTAAAGCGGATTCCAACCTTTACTACAAGGTTGAGGAAGGCAATCCAGTGATACTACTTTTGTATGTGGATGACCTGTTTGTTACAAGTGAGGATAGATTGATTGCCGACACACAGTGGAAGCTTGCTGCCGAGTTAGAGATGAAGGACTTGGGAATGATACACTATTTTTCTTGGTATGGAGGTGTGGCAGAGTGCAGATGGAATCTTCCTTGGACAAGGGAAGTATGCAGTAGAGATCCTGAAGAGTTTTGGGATGATGGGCTGCAAGGCCATGATCACACCTATGGCATGAAACCTGAAGCTTCTGTGTGATGCTTCTTCTGAGCCGGTTGATGCTACGATGTATCTTCAAATGATTGGGTCCTTGATGTACCTGACGAATACAAGGCCAAATAGTTGCTTTGCGGTGAACACCTTGAGCCAGTATCTGACAGATTCGAGACATGTTCACCTGATAGCTGCAAAGCATGTTCTGAGGTACCTGAAGGGTACAGTGGATTATGGGCTCAAGTATGAGGCGAATCAAAAGTTTAACCTGGAGGGTTATGTTGATTCGCATTGGGCAGGCAGTGCTATTGATCGGAAGAGCACTTCGGGGTGCTGCTTCAGTATGGGTTCAGGTGTGATCTCTTGGTTTAGCAGGAAGCAGTCCTATGTGGCACTGAGTACAGCTGAAGCAGAGTATGTCACAGCTTATTCAGCTAGTTGTGAGGCAGTATGGCTTAGGAAGCTACTTTCTGATTTGTTTGATCTCCAGTTGAGTGCTACTTGTATATATTGCGACAACCAGAGTTGTGTGAAGTTGTCAGAGAACCCAGTGTTCCATGATAAGTTGAAGCACATTGAGATCAAGTTCCACTATATCCGGGATATGGTGCAGAGAGGAGCAGTGAAGCTCCTGTATGTTGCGACAGACGAGCAGATAGCTGATGTGTTGACCAAGCCGCTTGCCAAAGTGAAGCTTGAATACTTCAGAGGGAGACTTGGTGTACTTCAGATCGAGATGCCTTCCAGAGGGAAGTGATGAGTCCGGAGACACAGATGCACACTGAGCCATTATTGCATGGTGGTAGGTTAGTCCTCCCATGGCAGGATGTAAGGGCCGAGCCATTCTTGCATGGTGGTAGGTTAGTCCTCCCATGGCAGGATGTAAGGGCTTAGCCATTCTTACATGGTGGTAGGTTGGTCCTCCCATGGTAAGATGTAAGGGCTGGGCCATTCTCACATGGTGGCAGGTTAGTCCTCCCATGGTGAGATGTAAATGTTGGGCCATTCTCACATAGTGGCAGGTTAGTCCTCCTATGGTGAGATATAAGTGTTGAAGCCTTTCCGACATGATAGTAGGTTGGTCCTCTCATGGTCGTTGATGTAAGTGTTGGGCCTTTCCGACATGGTGGTAGGTTGGTCCTCCCATGGTCGTTGATGTAAGTGCTGTGCCTTTCCAACATGGTGGTAGGTTGGTCCTCCCATGGTCGTTGATGTAAGTGCTGTTAGCCTTTCCCAGATGGTAGTAGGTTGGTCCTCCCATGCTGGTGAGTATAAGTGCTATGAGCCTTTCACATGGTGGCAGGTTAGTCCTCCCATGGTGAGTGTAAGTGTTGTGTGTGTGCATCTGGGTTGTGCTCCGTGGACTACGTGATGATCTGAAGACATTGATGTGATAGTTTGGTACACAGGTTTTGCAGAGACATATAATCAATCCTGAGATGCTCTTGCAGATTTTGCTGAGGCAGTGTAATCAGTCCTAAGAGATCTTGCAAGTTTTGCAAAGGCAGTGTAATCAGTCCTGAGGTGTACCTACTTGATGGCTTGCTCGCAGAGATGATGATGATCAGGTTGATCATGTGATGATATACATCAGTTGGATGTATTGTGAGTATCAGGTGGATACTCTGTGATCGTGGACAGGTTGTGCAGTGGCATGTAAAAGATCCTGAGAGATTCGAGAGGTTGAGCTGTGTGCTCGTAAAAGGCCTGGGATGCTCTTGCTAGGTTTTGCAGACGCACGTGATGAGTCCTGAGGATTCCATAGTATGACCAGTGATGATGAAGACCTACAGGTGGTGGGCCTACATCCAGTATGAAAAAGGACTGGCTCTGTAGAACTTCCTATGACGAGTAGATTTAGAGATTGATTGAGATAGCAGCAGTAGTGACGATGACGATGATTCGAGGATGATGATTCGCTGATGATGATCCAGAGAAGAAGACTTGTACTAGCAGATCTGTGTCGAGAAATACCTTCCTAGTTAAGAGGGAGTGTTGATGTATATGTAACTTCGAAATGTATTTCATATATATATTTATTGTACCCTTATAGAGATGTGTTATTCCTCTATAAGGAAGTGTCATCATTTGTATTGACAAGTGTCGCAAGTGTGTTAACTTGCCGATGGGTTATTAGACCACCTTGATGGGGTCGGCCCTATATGAGTCATGTGGGTAAAAGGGTTATTAGACCACCAAGTGTGGGGTCGGCCCGGATTAAGTTAACCATGGGTTAAGCTAGACATGTAGGCCCCATTAGTTTATTGGGCAGGACATGACAAGTATAAATAGAGATCGGAAGATATCTATTTGATCACTCATTACACACACTTCTCTCATTCGGAAAGTGGCGCACTTGTGAGGAGGAGGCTCTGCTGCTAGGAGAAGACTATTTGATCACTCATTACACACACTTCTCTCATTCGGAAAGTGGCGCACTTGTGAGGAGGAGGCTCTGCTGCTAGGAGAAGACTATCTCTTGTATTCTGGTTGTATCATTGCTCTATCTATCTCTGAGGAAGTTATTGGGGTTTTTCACCTTTATGGTTTTCCCCAAGTAAACTCTGTGTCTCTTGTGTGCTTGCATTATTGTGTCCATGATTGATATGTTGTAGATATGTTATACATATTGTTCTATCAATTAAGATCCTAGATCATATTAAAGTAAATTCTGAAAAAACTAACAGAATTAGCTGTCAAAACCTTATATATAGATTGTATTGTGAATAATTAATTGTTGGTTTATACATAGATTGTATTGTGAATAATTAATTGTTGTTAGTGTTTGTACAGAGTTTTGTTGATTAGTTGTGCTGAGAAGCATTTAAAGTGTTAGGAACTAGACTAGTATAAGCATGGTGAAAGATCGATACTTTTTTATGTCAGAGTTTTAAACTAAGTATTTATATTGGTTATTTGTTATATCAAAGTTTTAAAGCAAGTAAGATGGCATATTGTGGAGGAGGAAACAGGTAAAACTCATGACTACTATCATCAACCTTTTTGTGATCAGCTAAGTCAATCTGTTTAAGTTATCTAGGGGCTCTTATTGTGTGCAATCTCTCTCTGACTTGGTCAGAGATGAAAGGCACAACAGACTATTTTGTTGTCGTTGATCTGTTGAAGTTGTTGAAGATCTTTGTCTCGGTATTGTACCTTTAATTTTGTATGTAGGGTATTAGAGAAGTATTTTGCAAGGACACTGTATAATCTTAACAGGAAAGAATGTAAGAATCTGGTAAAATGAATTTGTTTATTTTTATTTTTTTATCTAGAATGTAAAATATTAATTTTTTTGTCTAGAATGTAAAATATTATGGCAAGTTGAAAAATGTAATTTCGTTCATCTAAATAAATTACTATACTATTTTTTCCCTGGGAAAAATAAATATCAAAGTTTTAAAGAAAGTATTTATATCGTTACTCTGTGATATCAAAGTTTTTAAATTTGCTTACATGTTATGGTAGCTTAAATATAAAGCTGAGTTTATGGTGTTTATTAAAAAATAATCGCAATGCAAAGACGACGATACTCCTTAAAAAGTATAAATAATATCAAGAAGAATACACGTTGATATTTATATGAAATTATGAATGTTTTTTAAATTAGAATTTATGATGTGATTATTATGATTTATGATATTAATTTTTTATTTGTAATGTTTTTAAAAATGATTATTAATTCATTTCTTTTAGTATTTCTGTTTTTTGGAAGCATTTTAAAGTATTTATTTTAAATTAAACCAGATTTAAATTGATTGTTGAGTATATATATATATAAACTTAAAATCCATTTCATCAACTAATGTTAATACTATAAATAAATAGTATTAAGACATTGTAAGATTTCATGCCTGTATTTATGCAAAATATTTCACGGAGATTTATGGATTTCATTCTTGTTGTATTGATCTACCTAAGAAAAAAAACTCTAATTTATAATTTTTCTTTTATTAGAAGTAATTAAATAACCATTCTCCATTGTGACATTTCTTTAAATGGATGCAATAGGCATGCCCCTCTCCAAATTCGAAAGTATTTAAATTTCTCTTAGGAGAAGAAACATATAGGGAATTTAATACATGTTATTCATAGGGTTGGGTTTTATGTTTGATAGAAGGTCAACACACCATGATCTTCATGACTTGATTAGAAATAGTTGTAAGGCATCTTAGACACTTCCAAGGAATATCATAGCATTACATGATGAGGTAGAGAACAAAATTTAGTATGGTGCAATTTTTCTTTACCTGGTACATTCAAGAGTTCCCTTGCATCCCTCCCTTTTTAGTGGGGGTAAAGTTTTAAACTTGGAAATACCTCCATTTACATTTTCATGTATGTGGCATTTTTCCAATGCCCATAATATGAAGAGTTTGGCTTGGTTTCATTTCACATTACTTGTAAGGCTTGACAAACAATTATTTTGATGTTTGAAAGACACTCACTACAATTATTTCAAATGCTACTAGCGGGTGTTCTCTAAACATTTTGCGGAGTTTGTGCCTCATGGTTGCATCATGCACAATGGACCCACCACATTTCTTTTGAGATAATGCTATTGAAAACTATATGGGTTTGCCTCTCTCACTGTAATCTTATAATACATTTTGCCCCTTATTTTTTAAGTTTTCCAAGAACTTGGTATTGTTGGGACATAATTTCCTTCAAGCTCTTTTGTTTTATAATCTTCAACAAAGGTTCATCCTTGTATTCTTCAAGTATAACTTAGTCTTACTTTTTGTGCAGCTTTTTCTTTGTGACCTTAGAAGTAAATGGTTCAAATTTCTTGTATGGATATTTTTTGTGTTAAGTTTTCCTATTGGACTATTTTGGAGATCACTGTTTTGCACCATGGAAAGCAAATACCATAAAAATATAAAACAAAAAATTTTGGATACATTACTCTTGAATCTCTTCTAATTGCTCACATGTGTAGAAGACATATAAACAAAACATTATAAAACATATAAATATGCCTGCATTACTCATGAATCTCTTCCAATCTACTGACCTAATACAATAGAAGAAACTTTCCTCCTACATTAAATAACCTACCATATCCCTAAATGAAACATCATTACAAAATTGTTCATCATATTGATATTTTTAACAATTAAATGGGTTTGAATTATACATTCATCATCACCATGCATTGTTAACATAAATGTTATGTGCATTTAGGCTGAATAAAAACATAGCTCAAAAACTCCCAAGAATTCTAGGGCTTCATAAATTGAATGTTGTGGAGTACATAACCTCCTTACAAGGTATGAAGGCAGAGGATTTGAGTGTCCACAAGTACCAATAAAGCTCAATATTTGGTGGGCCATCTACCAAAGCACCCATATGTTTGAACCATCCCAAAAAACATTACATATACAAAATTTAGAGTCCATTTGATACAACAAACATGGTGGCCTTAGTCCCAAATATAAATAAACAGTCATCAAGTTTCACAACATTGGGTGGAAGATCATCATGGGATTGGATCCCAAACTACATAAAAAAAATTACTCTCTTTCATTTCATCACATCACTTTACTTCCCCTTTTATTTCCTTTCAGCATTCCTTTGCACCTTCAACATATGTATTGCACTTGGTGCCATTTTGATATGTTCACCCTTACATGGTATATACATGAGCAGACATAGCATATTTTGTCTGTAATGGTTTGGAATCTTTAAATTTATTTTTTTCCATTAAAATTTTAAAATTTTATGCATTTTTTACTAAACCGGGTCATTAAATTCAAACCGGTGTGAGTCATGCTCGAGTTCGAGTTGGATTTTGAGTTGACCCTCGGCCAATTTCGAGTCTGAATCTGAGTTTTAACACATTGATTGCAAGATGTGCTTGATTGGGAATGATGTGATGCATGTCTCCAATCAAAAACTGTTGAGAACATATCAAAGTGTGACAAATAAAAAGGCCACACAAGGAAATCTTCAACTTTTGAGGTCACAGGGATTTCAAAGGAGCCTATCCTCAAAATTTCACCTAGGTGTTAGTGTTGGTAGGTGAAACCAAATTCCGAAAAATATTAAACCGTTGAAATCCAGCTCACCTACCAATGCCAGCTTACTCTTTTATGTTGGCTGGTAATTAGAATATACGTGATGAATTAAATGTTAGCAGCTTCCAGATCAAGCCATTTTTCCTTTGCTCACTAAGGCTCTGGATGCCTTTGTTTTTTTATTTACAATATGCAATATATTATTTTGTTGCCTTCAGGCAAATTGAAGTGAATGAAGATGAAGCATTTTCTGTGATAACCCTTTCTCTGTATTTTATTTCCCAGGCATAATACTTTATTTCTCTCTCATTGCTTGTTGTTGCTTGCTACCCTTTTCTATATGGCCACTAGGAAACTTGTCTCAACGAGCTTCTCCATCCCTAAAATAAAATGAATTGCCATGGAGATATTGTACTAGATTCTCTTAATGAATTTCGGCAATGGCTTCACGATAGAGATGAGATAACTCCATCATCCAAGTGACAAGTAAAATTCCACAAAAAAGGCAATAGCATTATACCTCATCAATTCAATGGTTATGCAGTAACTGTCATGTCCCAAATTTGGAATTGGGTCACAATGGCCTAATCACATTGGCCATAGTCATTAGAGTTTGTAAAATTGATGTTAAAGGTCAAATAATTGCCAAGGAGGAAAATTACTAGTTTCCTAGGTTTGGGGTGGAAGCTTTGGGATTTGGAATAATGGGGATAATAAATGATGTTTGAACATTAGAGTGGCATAAATATTTAATAAAGGATCTAAATAAATATATACAAGTGAAAATCAAAGTGGCATTTGATCATGAAGACACATGGAGGAAGTGGGACCCACATATGGCTAGATTTCCCCACTACACCTGGAATCATTCTCTCACCAATTCGAATTCAAGGTGAATGGTAACATACTTGGGAGAGTCCAAAAGGCATTATTCATGGCATGACTCATCCAAGGTCGAAATATAGAGGGAGAGTAACTCCCATGGAAGAGGAAGAGGCAATTTGGAGTTAGTGAGACACTTGGGCTAGATTCCCTAGCTCTATGACAACAATGATGAAGATGCTATGACACCTATGACACAAATCAGACCTGAAGGCTGACATATGACATATATGACATGTCAGGGCTAAAAATAGACTCCAAGAGGGCGCTCAAGGGTGTTAGGGAAGCTAAGATGATTCCACATGTGATTTGGTGGAAGTGGGAAACTAGGAATTGTTGTACAAGTGGCGTTCTTTGGAATCTCTTCCCAACTTGAGTTGGCATGAGTCTCTTGGAAGGAATTCGACCCATGGAGGACATTAGAAATATATAAATGTCAATAAAAAAGAATGAAACCATCTTTTGATCATTTGTAGAATTTGCAATTGCATTTGTGAAGAGGGAGAGCTAGTGGATAACTAGTTTCTTGCCTTACCCAATTTCGAGGGTGAAAGATTCCCATCCAAGTTGGTAATTGGAAAGGCCATTTAGACCTTTCATTTGGAGATTTAATGGAGTCTTTATTTGCATGTGTAAGCTACAGGGCAGCTCATGGTTTCTTTTATTGCAGCTCACTCCTTCAACCATTTCCAGTTTTGATGGCATATTCTTGATCCTTGAAGGAGGGCATTTTTGGTGAGCTATTGTACTCTTTGGGGAAGATTTTAATGCCCCATTTCTTTTGTAATATGAAGTAAATACTCTTTTCTTCATCTCCAAAAAGTTTCAGGTTGAAATTCCAAGTAGAAATGTATAAATCTCATTTTTAATGGAAGAACAATGCCATTTCCCCACTACCTTGTTGTGAGTCAATGTATTGATGATGATTTCGAATGAATGGATGATTATATGATATATTTGTGATCAATATAGTGCCATGGATGTCTTCTACAAGTTTCATGTACTGTACTTGAGCATTTGAAGCATTTTTACTCAGTTTAGTTCTATTGGGAGGTGAAATAGTGCCATTTCCCCAAGGGCCGAATTGGGGATTTTTGCAGTTGAATGGGAGAGGGTGAGAACAGTTGTAATAATCCATTAATGGTGCATATGATACTTTAATAAAATAC
The DNA here is from genome assembly GCA_027924585.1 of Larix kaempferi. NCBI lineage: Eukaryota > Viridiplantae > Streptophyta > Pinopsida > Pinales > Pinaceae > Larix > Larix kaempferi. The sequence continues at coordinate 18,974,308 of BSBM01000769.1, forward strand.
TTAACACATTACATACCTCTGTTCATAAATTTGAGTGGGTTTGGAGGCATTTGGGAAGCCATTTTCAGTACTTACCCCAGGGGGATTTGAACCCCAAATTACTAGTAAAATTGCATAATTGGTTTAGAATATTAAGAGAGTTTGCAGAGGTATTTTGGTGGACATATGTCATCCATAAACATCATATTTAAGTTCTAATATCATTCATACACCTTCCTTAAATATTTGAAGGCATTTGGAGTCAATTTGAGACCTAGAGACCAATACTAGTCAAAGGTCTAACTAGAGAAAAAAGTGAAAAATTGCCATTTTAATAAAATTCCTAAGAACGGACATTACAGTAACCCCGGGTCTGTCATGTATCTCATCTTTAGACTTCCTTCCTTCACTTAATGTTTGTTACAATTTAATTTCCTTCCTTCACTTAATGTATCTCATCTTTAGACTTCCTTCCTTATATCATTTTCCTTGAAGATACCTGTAAGGATGAACCAACAGAAGTTGCAAATATAGAAACAGAACTGTCTTATCATGAAGTGTCTCTAAAACTATTAAAGCCTGATGAATATAATATCATAACTGAAGAAGCTACTGCATGGGTAGACTATATTTCCAATTTAGAAGCGTCCAACTAATTTTAATTGTAAATATTATTTGTATATTCTCATATGTACAACACTCAAATGAAAACTTTGCCTACTATTCTCATTTTTGCAATTTCACTAGATATCAAACTCTTCCAAGGCTATATAGTGGTGAACCAACCCTTTTTGTTGTTCATCTATTCTTCTTTGTCAATGAAAACAAATTTCCCTTCTTGAGAAACTATTGCATAAATGTTTATATGTAATGTGTACTTTTCAATGGATATTATTGGGATTCGTTTTCTCTAAAAAAACTAAATGCTTGTTCATATTTGTGTAACAGTGCCATATTTTACTACTTTTTTAGTTCAATGCTCTTCAGTTTCCTTGTTGGCAATGGCTTTTCAAGCTAAGCTCATAATGGATTATCCCAAGCAGTAGTGTTATAAATATTAATCTCAGCTAATTTGTAAACTGTGTACTCTCTTTTACATTCATAAAAACAAAGCAGCCAAGCAAAGCGACCTCTCCTCATCTACCTCCATGTTGAATAAATACAACCTTTATATTGAGAGCTACGACCACTCCTATTGTATTGTAAGTCTACATTTTATTGTGCTTTGTTGTGAACTATCTATATTGTCAAAGACGTGTGAATCCTTGATGCAGTGAGAGTCATTGATAACCAATTACTTTCCTTGGTTTATTAGTGATTTTCAGAATATTAATTCATATAGTGACAGGTCTGTTCGCCTTTACATGGTTGAGAAGCATGTAAATTTTTTATTGTGGACTTCAAATCCTCAATGAGAAGAAAGAAACATATATGGGTTTCCCACTGTATCTTCCATTCTTGAAGCAAGCATAACGAAGATTCACCACTCCTATTGTGTTGTAAGTCTGCATTTTTATTGTGCTTTGTTGTAAACTATCTATATTGTCAGAAGACGTGTGAATCCTTGATGCGGTGAGAGTAATTGATAACCAGTTACTTTCTTTGGTTTATTGGTAATTTTCACAAGATTACTTCATGTAGTGATAGGTATGTTCGCCTTTACATGGTTGGGAAGGATGTAAAGTTTTTATTGTGGACTTGAAATCCTCAATGAGAAGGAATAAACATATTTGGGTTTCCCACTATATTTTTCATTATTGAAGCAAGCATAACGAAGATTCATTTACAAATTAGATTGTGGCACTATCAAGAGCTGGTCCATGAAAGAATTCTATACCTATACTTGTATATGGAGATTCCTAAGTTTATTTCTATAGCACATGGCATGAAAGCAAACTTTTGTTCACAACTAGTTTGTGTAGTTTAAGAGCTATTATAATCATTGTTTTCAATGATATTGTTGTAGAAATATTTTTTCAAATTGCTTATATATTCCAGATATAGTAGTAATCTATAGTGTTGAGATTACTACTACAGAGATTGTGAGAAAAACAATTGTAGTTAGCTCACTCTGTTGATGAACTTAACATTATTTTTTGTTATGGGTTGAGTGCCTATGTCTTTGTAATATGAGATTGTTACAAACTTTGCTCTTTTCCTACCAATATCCTTCGTTGCCTGTGCCTATGTTTTTATTCCTTCTAACTTTCCTCTTTTCCTACCGGCGTTCATTTTTGCCCCTCAAGGGGAAAATGCTAGTATTACACTCAATCCAAAATGCATATCTGCATTAGTGAAATTGATGCACAGACTGATAAGCGTGGAAGAATTGATAAGAAACATAAGAAACAAAACCATATCGAAACCCTCTCCCTTCAGATTTAACTCCTCTCGAGTTCGCAATACACAACAAGGCTGAGGCTTTTATGGTTCATAGTACCTTAATGTACAAGTGGTGAGCCAAGGAGTTACACAGATTCAAAGACCAAGACTATGCCATTAAAACTCTATACTAGATAATCAAATACCACCTACATTAGATGGGACAGGTGTTGGATGGAAACCTCAGCCTCAATCACATCCTAAAAAACTATAGAGCCAACTTTGGATATCAACAAAAAATTGAAGGTACGGAAGAGACTAATTGACCCTTAGGAGCGCCATATGTTCCCGCAGGGACATAATATTATTATTATTATTATTTGATTTTTATTTAATACTTTAATTATATATTATTATGTGATTTTAATTAGATTTAGAATTCAATTAATAATGCATCTTATAATAAAAAAGTTATGAATTTATGTTTATATTTTATTTTATGTATTGATTATTAAGGATAAAGGCATTAACTATTTAAGGACAATTTTGAAAAACTCATTTTTCTAGTCACATATTTTTCTTTTTAGTCACATCAATAATTTGACTTCTAGACAACTTTTCATTTTAGCTTAACCATAGTTACACAAATTTTAGTGCAAGAGGTGAGTTGTAAATATACATTCCCTACAAAATAAATAACTCGTAATAATTTATTATATCTCTCATGAGGCCCATTTTAGACCTCAAAATTCTCCTAATGTCTGTTTGGGGGCAAGGTTGGGTTAATGCATATGTTTTGGACTTTAGAGGGGAAGATGCTTTGATATGGAGGCCTTTCATTGACAACTTGAAGAATAGTCATGTTAGAATTCACAAAAAAGAGGATTCTTTGATAAGAGGAAAAACTCCTTCTCGTGTATACACTCCAAAATATGGATATTTATCATTAACCACAACTGATGATTAAGATGCGATGATTTGGTATTGGAGGGTGGCATGGAAGTTTCATTGTTCAACAAAGAATAAAATAGTGATGTGCTTTTTATTATGCAACAAAGCATTCACTTGGGATGTTCTTCAAACTAGGAACAGAGAAAAATTTAGGGGCAAAATTTACCCATGGGATAATTTTCGAGGTTTTTCTCCAAAAAAGTATTCGCCATTTTCCATTTTTTTCTAATATGATTCGCCCAAATTCCATAGGATTAAAAATTTTTACTTTAAGAATCGCCAAAATTGTTAAAAAACTATATGAAACCCCTGGAAATTTTAATATTCTTTAAAAAATATTGCCAGACATTTTATGGTTGGAAATTTTATAATTAATAAGATTCACCAAGGTTTCTACACTTTAACAAAACTATGGATCCTTAAAATTTTCCTTGACTAGGAATAGGTTTGGGCCATGGAGATGCTCACTTTGTAAATTTAGTGAGGAAACAAACTATCATTTGGAAATGGAGTGCCCATACATTATGTAGGTTTGGAAGGAAGTTGAACACCTAATTGGGTCAAGGAATGCTTGGTTTGGTATTGGAGGATAATTTAAGAAATTGATGCATAAATCCTATGGTAAAGGCTTATAGAGCATTACCTTTGATAATTTGATAGGGTATATGGTTGGTCAAGAACTCTAGCTCATCCGATGTAAGCTTTATCCTTGTTGTAGTGTGAAACATAGGGCATAAGAATTAAAAAAAAAATCCATAAGAAAGGCACAATGTTTCTGTTAGGCAGGTGGTAGCAATGGTTGTGGATAGAGATTGCCCATGTGATTTTTTTGATGATGTTGTTGAGGGAGAGCCCCATATATGTGGTGCTAGTGATGTTTGATGTATTAATGGAGACCATTGTCTTAATCTTAGAGTTGGGATATGTACTTTAGGCTCAAATAATTTCTTGGAACTCATGGCACTCAAGTTACTCTTAATAACAATAGGTGAGAAGGGCATCACTAAGCTATATGCATTTGGTGATTCGATGATTGTGATAAAGTGGTTAAAGGGTGAACATGTGTGAACAAACTGCATGTTACAACCTTTACTTAAGGAGATCAGGAGACTGGATGGAATTTTTAACCCTTTGCCTTTTTCTCACATATATCGATATGGATTGAGAAATTTATGAATATTATCATCCTCCATTCCATGAACAAGCTCCATAACGACTCCTACTCCCTATTGGGTTGGTTTCATTGTGTTTGTTTAGGTGCATATGGTTTTGTGTTGATTGTTTTCGGTACTCTTTAGAATCCTTTTTGACATAGGGTTTTTCTCGTGTTTAAAGTTTTTTGTATAATTGTTTTTTTTGTGGGGACCTTAGAACACTGATGAGCCCTATGCATTGATCTTGAGAGGAAGTACATCGAGCATTTGGGGAATATATCTTATCTACTAAGATGTGTAGATGCCTCTGAGGGTTTTGTTGAAGTATCAATACTTTTTCTGAACTTTGTGTTTATGTCATGCTCTTCACGCATCTAAAGAGTGTAACTTCGTTTATATTAATAAAGTTACAATTTATTTATTTATTTTCTGTGGAATGTGTGTGTGTGTGTGTGTGTGTGTGTTTTATTCATGTATTTAAAGAAAGTCATTTGTCTTAATAATCACTTAAAAAACTATTATCCCTAAGCATATTTTTAATGCTTTTTATACCGTTAACTTATTGATTTATTTAAAATTATTACTTTTATTTTTTTTAATTATTTGTGGATTCTTTGTAACTTGAACTTGATAGAATTATTAGAATCATATTCAAAGAATGTGTGTCCATTGTACTTGGCTTGCTCACTTAGTTTAATACACAGACTAAGTTTTTGAAATTTCCCTTATACTTGGCTTGTTCACGTAATTTAATACATTGTTTGTACTAAATCCAATATAGATTCATCTTAACTCTAGATCTATCATGCGGCAATAGGGATCAAAATCTTCGAAGTGGAGACCCTTTTTAATGTGCAAAAACTTGAGAAAAAGTTTGCACCTTGAGGGATTTCATACCTATATGCACATGATAGATCCATAGTTACGATGGATCTATAGTGGTGATAAAACTATTTTAGATGAAATCATAAAAAATGAATGTCATTATGATTATAAAAAAAATATGTAAATTGCACAGAGGTAAAAATATAAGAATTCCATAATATATGTATTAAGTAATTAGTTAAACATATTCAAACTTACACTAATTAAAATAGATATCAATTTGTAAAATAAATAATATATGAAATCCAATAAGTTTTGCACATTTGTGCTGTACATGTAGTAAACTAAGTTTTGGAAGAAAAAAACATGACCAAAAACATTTATTATAAACACCTTGTAACTAAATCTTAATTAATTAATTTACTAAAATTGTTTTAATGAAAATAGTTTTCTTACAAGAAAATATAAGTAATTACACACTAGACTAGAATTGTCTTAAATAAATGTGAATAACTAAACATTAAGAATAATAAAATTAGTTATTTTTCATTTGAATGGATATAAATAATTTAATTTTCATATTGATAAAAATAAATCATAATATTTTGAATATAAAAATTGTTTTGTTTTACAATTATAATCTTTATTTATTTAAAATAATATTTTTTTAAATATTATATATACAAATAAATATTGATGATGGTGGTTAATGTTTATTGAGGTTTTGGTTTATTAGATTTTAAGAAGAAAGAAAGAAATTACTTGGTTTGTTGTAAAATTCTATCCATATGCTCAAAAAGTTTAGAAAGAAGTGTATTAAGGTCACCATAGATCAGGGCACTCTAAGAGAAAGTGGATTTCATCCTCAATGCTCTTAGTTTGGTAGAGATGGCAAATCATTTCCTCCCGTGGTGTCCCAATTTCACTAAGAAACTCATGAGAGTTAGTTATTATTTGGCTATATTGATTTTCTTCTTCGATCTAGTTAAAATAAAGAGATACTTTTGGTCTTCTAGATTAGGGTTAATGACCTCCTTATAGTATCTTAATTTCCTTTTAACCTCTAAATCCTTTTCGTCCGCATTTTCTCTTTAAACTTAGATGTAATAATATTTTTAATGTTATTGATATTTTGCAAAGTTGCATTTTCATCAATCCCCTAATGGTTTAACCAAGCCGCGATCTTTATGCCAACCTCTCTTGAGGCGTAGGTTGTCTTGACTTGATTTTAAAGCAATTTTAGGGAGTATCTAGTCTCCCATGTTACTTATTTTGTACTTATACATTAGGTATCTAGTCATAGCAATGCTCTCCCATGTTATTGATTGTGTACTTGTACATTAGGTATCTAGTCATAGCGAGCTTCAAAATTCTCTAAGATTCTCTAAAGATGCAACCCCAAATTTCAGAGTTATACAAGATATATGTATTAAATATATACATCTATTTTATATTGAATGGTAAAAAGACCTATGTTTATGTTAAATTTTTATTTAAATAAATAATAATATAATCAATATCATTCAAAATAAACTAGATTTTATAGATATTTATTCTTAACCTCGAAATTCATATGAGCTTCCTCGAAAATATTCTACTCTTGAAAAAAACTAAAGCGAAGAATATGATTCTTGTATAGGGTTGCACACATTCTTTTCATCTTACATAAATGTACACCTTACTCTTTGAACATTTACCTTTATATGGTCTCACTCTTTTTCTTGTGAAAGATATTAATCAAGTGGGAATATGATTCGTGTGCGTGCACGTTTCTCAACAAATTCAAAAATCTTTACACCCCCTACTTTTTAAGATTGATTTTTATATTGTCTCGCTCTTTTTCTTGTGTTATTTTTCTTTATGTGCTATATTTTATTCTATTAAATGATATTAATCAAGTGGGAATATGATTCGTGTGCGTGGTTTCTCAACAAATTCAAAAATCTTTACACCCCCTATTTTTTAAGATTGATTTTTATATTGTCTCGCTCTTTTTCTTGTGCTATTTTCTTTATAGGTTATATTTTATTCTATTAAATCATAATAACTATAAAAAATAAAGAAAAAAACCTTCAGCTAAAAAATATAAAATATAAATAAATGAAACGCAAATAAAGCAAATACCTTTTATTAAAATTAGTATTATTTTTTTAGCACTAATTTTAATGAGAAGGGTTTACTTGTATTTCATTTATTTATATTTAAAAAAAATTATTATAATAATATTATTATTATTTACTAAAATAAAATAAAATATACCAAATTAAAAAAAAGCAGGTCTATATAAAGTTAAAAAATAGCGTGTATATTTTATATAAGGTGTAAAGATTTCTGGATTCACATATTTCAGAAGCTGGAGCAGTCAAAATTTTGAGCTCTAAAAATCTAAACGTTTTAGTCTGTGTATATTTGATTTTTTGATTTCTGCCACTGCTGAAACTATGTCTTTTTTGTCATGTTAGGGACAGCTTTGTCTTTAAGATTATAAGTCTGTTTTTAAGACTTAATAGCCTCCCTACTTGATTATGTTTACTTATGGTCTCAATCTCTTTTCTAAGATGTTATTTTTATTTTTAATTTTAATTTTATATATTTTAATTTATTTTATTAAAAAAATATTTGTGTTTAATTTATATGGTCTGAATCTTTTTTTAATGCTATTTTTATTTTTATATATTATAATTTATTTTATTAAAAAATTAATAATATTATTAATAAAAATATTAATTTTATTTGTATTTTATTTATGATTGTTGAATATTATTTTTGGGAAAATTTGGTCAATATTTAGTTGAGGATTTTTTACACTTTTATGTTGACAACCATCTTTTTTTCTTTTGAAAAAAGCATATTATTAATATTCAAAATGAATCAAATAGTACATCAATTATTTATTAATTACAATAGAAAATAAAAATCAAAACTTCTTTACCATTTAAAAACATAATAAAAAATACCATTACTTGTCAATGTATTAATGAGGGTGAGGAAAGTGATTCATAAGAAGCATTTAAAAAAAAATCCAAAATTTATCTTAGATTTTAATTATTTTAGTCAATTAAAAACAATTTTAAATCTTACTTCAAAATTTAAAATAATTGTTAGATCTAAAAAAACACATGTTAGAATTCAACTTGGCTTTTTAACTGCCAAGATGGACCGTCTCCATGGCCGAGAGAAATGGGAGTAAATTAGGTTCAAAAATTCTGAATTTTAAATCTTACTCCAAAATAGAAAAACAATATTAACCTAAATAATATTAAAAAACAAATTTACCCTAAATAGTATTTAGGAAAAAAAATTCCATATAAGCATCACCCATCCCATCACCATGACTGCCTTTTTTTCACACGAATAACCACCATGACTGCCTATAGTGCAGTCATCGCCATGACTACATATAGTATAGTGAAGTCATGTACTTTGTAGTAAATACTACCCAGAGGTACTAGAATGGAAAATAAGTAAATCATTTATATAAGACATAATAGTTTATAAATTCGTGCCACTTGTTAAAAGTTACAGAATACCAGTCAAATTACGTGAGAAAAAAATGGAAAAAATACAAAACTTCGACAAAAAGCAGCAGAGCCGCGGCCCGCATATATTCCTTCCTTCCATTTCAATTAATGTTCACCGTTACCTTTTTCAGCAATAAATACAGAAAACTGCAACTCCAATTAATTTCACAGGCGCACTTGCATTTCAAATTCACGTATCCAGGTGTGTTAATTATTTATCAATTTCAATCATGTTTTTTATTGCGTGAACCTGAACAGATTAGCTTAAATTTATTTCATTTGGTTTAGAAAATGGTTTAATTCGCTAGCATTCACAGTGCTTTGAGACTGAATTTAACTTAAAGATTGCAGTATAGAATTTTGGAACTGATCCTCGATCTGACGGTGCTAAGAGACTGAATTTAACTTAAAGATTGCAGTATAGAATTTTGGAACTGCTCCTCGATGCAGATCGGCAACATTTTGCCTATATAAAAAATTTGCCCTCCTTCTGACTACATTTTGATCAAATTTAGAGGGAGCCGATAGTAGCATCAAATTTATTTCACTTGGTTTAGAAAATGGTTTAATTCGCTAGAATTCACAGTGCTAAGAGACTGAATTTAACTTAAAGATTGCAGTATAGAATGTTGGAACTTATCCTCGATGCAGATCGGCAACATTTTGCCTATATAAAAAATTTGTCCTCCTGACTACATTTTAATCAAATTTAGAGGGAGCCGATAGTAGCATCTGCGTAGTGCTCTGACTGTAAGCAAGTAGTTTGTTTGTTTTCCTTGGCATGGAACTTTTGTTACCCTGTGTCTTTTTTAAGAACAGACAGGGTGAAGAACAAAGTTTCAGGAGGAGATTGAAGTTTTAATGAAATGTTGTCTCTTGAATTCCCCTACTAACTTAAACAAAAGATTACGCGGTGCGAGTTGTGAGACATAAACATGTTGTCCTTTCTGCTCCTTTCAACTGCTTCTTGATCAAGAGCTTTTAGGAATTCATGTTTCTTGAATCTATGCCACTTACTTTTGGCTATGAAAATAAAGATTAAAAGCTTTTAAGAATTCATGATGCTTCTTTTACTTATCTCATTGACCATTGATTTAATCAATCAATGCCATCAGCTTCCAATGGATGTCGCATTATAGCTGCAATTTCTTTTTGCCTGGACAGAATTTGCAAGAGTAAGGGTTACTTTTGACTTTTTATCTTAGATGATGAATTTCTAGTCTCAATCAAGATTCAAACCTATCTCTATGTTTATTAGATACCCATTTTCTTCACCATGTCATGGGAGATCTGCACTATGAGTTTTTTACCACCATGATCTAGCCTTTACGATTTCAGTCAGTAAGATCTCAATGACCGGGGGAGGTGTGTGAATGGTAAAATGTTATTGAATTTCTGTAAACCTACAAAACTAAAGTAAGTCATTAAATATATAAAATCTGTGTTTTTCCATTTTACCTGAAAGTGCTAGTAGTATTTTGGTTCTAACCCCATATAGCATTACTAAAATAATGTATATTACATGATGCCTAATTGTCTGATAATGTATATATTACATGATATAACATAAATTAAATAATGTATATTGCATTATGTATAAACAATTTTATTTCATCCTGCATTGACCTGTGACAAGGATTGCAATTCTCTGTTCTAAACTTTTGAAGTAACGCTGCAACCTATTTGGATTGAGATATGATGATTTTATGCTTTTCTTACCAAACTTGAATTCCTAGGCAGTGATGTAGCGAACCTGGATCAGTGATTTCAAATGTTTTGTGATCCCCTCTATTTTTCTAAGCATTTTGAATTGTTTCATGTTGTTATCAAATTATTAACATAAACAACCATAAAAACAATGTCACCATCTTTCAACTTGCTATAAAAATTAGGATCTGAACTACTTCGTTTCAAACCTGAAGATCTCTGGTACTTATTGTTTGTGTATACCATGCTCGCGGTTGTTTTGAGGGCATAAAGCAGTTTTATTGATTTGCATACCAAATATTCTTTACCTTTCACTGCGAACCTCTCTGGTTTCTCCATGTAAAATATTTCAACTGAGGTGCCATTTACGAAGACATTTTGACATCCAATTGATGCACTTGCCAACCCATTTGAGTTGTAAAATTGTTCTGATGATAATCATTTCAGTAATAGGTGCAAACGTTTCTTAATTCCTAGTCTATTCATTGTACTTGTTCAAATCCTTTAGCTGCAAGTCTTGATTGTGTTTGTCAATAGACTCGTATAGAGCTGATTGACTTGTATTTTGTTCTGTACACCCACTCGAATCCAATTGCTTTCTTTCCTTGAGGCGGAAGGCGGAAGTAGCTCCATGTGCAATTTCTTCTCAATGCGTTGTATTCAACTTGCATTGCATCTTTCCAACTCAAATGAAGTTGGATTATGATGAGAGGCTATAGTACTCATCAGGGAAAGATTTACATGTCAAGTTTTTGGAGGAGCTCCTTGATTGCCTTTTTTGTCCTTTTGAATGTTGGTCTTCTGTGTTCTTTTTTAGCACCATTTTGGCCTCTTATCAAAATGCTGGTATAATGTTTGTAGTTCAGTTTTCTCTTCTTCTTCATATACATGACTGGTGTTTGAGCAATACTGATCTGAGTGTGCCACCACCTGATGTTTTGTTGGTTAGTGATTCCTTCTCGTTGAACAAATTTCCAAGATGTTTCTTATTCTTCTCTAATAAAAAGTGATGTTTTATCATCGGTATAGATTCATTTTAAATCAGGATTTATCAAGCATCAAGAGGATCCAGTTTCTTTGTAATTTTTTTTTATTTTTTTTTTACCGCTCAGGAAATTTGATCCCTGTGTCAATGCTTGCTTGATAAATCTAGGTTTAAAATAAATTTATATTAGTTTTAATTTTTTAATTTTATTAACGAACATGAATTTTTTTTAATTACTTTTTTATGTTTTTTGTCTCCCCCATACTGTAGGACACCACATCTTTACTAAATAATTTTCCCCTTAATAAGATAATTATATGCTTTGGATTCCAATCCATAGCCCACAAATATATATTTTCTACTCTTATCTTCTATTTTATGCCTATTTTCATCAGGAATGTGAGTAGAAGGTGTACAATCAAAAGACCTGGAATTTTCGTAACTGGACTTCTCAACCTGACCAGGCTTTTTCTGCAGTCAGATTTCTGTTTACTTTCATAGGATTTTATTTGAATAAAGGGTTGTAGCTTGCACAATTTCTCCCCAAAATTCATGTCCTAAATTTCACCCTGGTAACATACACTGAACCATTTCCTTTAAAGTTATACTTTTTTAACATGCACTGAAGCATTTCCTTTTAAAAAAAAAGTTCTCCCTCCAACCATTTTGATTTGGTGTATAGGAGGTTGTTTGTTTGTGAATTCCTTTGTCTATGATAAGTATAAGAATTTATTTGACATGTATTCTCCACCTTTCTCAGTTTACAGAGTTTTGATTTTCATTCCACTCTAAAATCGCATTAAAGTTATTGAAGCAGTCAAAAGTTTGTGATTTAATTTTAAGAAATACATCAAGATTTTTCTTCAATAATCATCTATGAAAGTTGAGAAATATTTTGCTTCTCCTGTAGGTTTTATTCTCATCGGACCGAAAATTTTATTGTGAATAAGTTCAAGTATTGATTTGTTTGAGTTGCACTATCTTCAAATTTGGCTTTGTGTTTTTTTTCTAGCTAGACATTCATTGCATACGCCTTGTTCTTCTTGAATTTTTGGAAGACCTGGAGCCATGCTCTTCTTTTTTAGCAGATTGAGATAAAATATGTATCTCTCATGTCAATGCTGATTTTCAGACATTTCATTTGAAAGAAAATTTTGCTCTTTTTTGGGCTATTTCCTCACAACCATATTTTTACATGGTTGACTCGGAATTTTTTCTCTACAAAACTAAGTTGCAATAAAAGTCTATTTCGTGCTACCTTGTCGAATTGGTGCAGTGATCTCTGTCTACTGCCCATGCTAGAGTATTCACTTATCCCTAGGCTGAATTGCAATTACAGCTAATTAATAATACATCTAAATCTATTTTGACTTTTTATATATTAAATAAAAGAAAGTAAACTTATATATTTTCCTATTTACTTTATGAATAAAAAAGTAAACTTTTAAATAATAGAAAATAGTTTTAAATTAAATCTTACTTTAAAACTAAATTCATATATTACATTTAAATAAAAATTATCTTGATTTTTATTTTATAATAATTTAAATTTGATTATTTATACACCTTTGCAAATACTCTAGTATAGAATGTCTTGTAAAAATATAATATTCTAATACATTTTAATGAAAGTTGACAGAAAACTGAAAACTTACTCTATACATATAGCCACAAATATAGAAACTATAACTTCTAAAAGTTTCCACTTTAGAAAGAGTCTACCTTATATAATCAACGACGTGGATGGTAATCTTGATTTTATTGCCATTTCCATCTGCTAAGAGGTTCTAGTTACAATTGTAATATAAGAAATACGCTAAGTCATCTGGTTCTCATGTTTTTTTAATTTTTTAATTTTTTAATATAAATTATTGTCGATCACAACCTGCTGTTTCCTGCAAATTTTGGAGAAACTTCTAAACATATCGGATACTATCCACATTCCAGAAACTTGTGCAACATAGCAATTATATTATTTTCATTACAATTTGATGCATTAAAAACAACAACCATGTCATGCCAGGTACATAAAAAAACAGTTTTAATTTTGTTGACTCTAATCCCTGAAAGCTTCATAAGAATGGCTTGCGCAAGTTGTCTCTCCAAGTGCAATACTTTCAACACTACAACTTTCAAGTTTTGAAAAATCACACCTTTTTACCTGTCATGTTTTGAAAATCACTCCTTTTTTCTTGTCATGTCTGGTGGCACATGAATCTACATACCAAACACCTTTGGGGACATATGAGTGAGAGCTTATAAATAGAAATTCATCATTTTCTTATTCAATACAATTACTTTTGTTATAGTTTCCTAGATCTCTTCCTTGTTTGAGTTTGTATTACCTTGGTTTCTTTGCTGATCTTTTTGTTTCTTATGGCATTTTTCTTTGTTTTGACCACTTTTTCCACAATTATTGCAATACTTCTATGTACTGGCACTGGCATTAGACATACCTTATACAGGGAAGATTGCTTCCGCCTTTGCCACGTCCACTTTTTCTTTCTCTGCATCTACCATAGCCTTTAGCATAGCCACTAACTCTAAATAAAAAGGCTTTGTTAGATTGCTGACTCTCTTCTACTGTTCTACATGCAATCCACATTCCTCCTGCTGAGGCATCCCTACAACGTCATCATATGAGGGAAAACCTGTCTTGGAGGACACACAAAATGGTCATAAAATTTGCAATTTATTTGGACTTTGAAGCAGAGTAGTGATGAAGACATAATCTGAAATTTTCTCAACAATGGCATGTAACCATTTTGAAATTTCATCAAGTTTCTTAAAATGATCTACAACTGTATCTGCGTCTGACATCTTTGTGTTTGATAATTGATTTCTCAGAATTATGATTCTCAGTTTATCTTTTGTTTCATATTGGGCTTTCAATTTTTTCCATGCTTCATTAGCATTTCCAGACAAAAGTTGATCAGAAACAGAAAACGTTAGTATTACAAATGCTTTTTTATTCTTCTTTGAACAATTTTATGTCAATGGACTCTGGTGTTGTTCTTGTGATGAGGTCCCACAAATCCTCGTACATTATGAGGGTTTTCATTTTCTGTCTCTAGGTCGGATGGTTCTTCTCAGTCAATTTATGAGAATCCGAAATCTTGTTCTGGAAAGACGACATGTTTCCATCAAAAGGCTCATCCTACTTGTATCTTTAGAAATGAGATATCACTCAGAGTCAGAGAGCAAATTCTGTCCCTTACCTTTGGGGCAAACATCTTGCCCCTTTCTCCAATCATTTATGGGACTGCAACAGAATATGGCTCAACTTCTGCAATTGAGGGCATCAATTTGGGTCCTTTTCCGCCTTCACAAGAAACTCTGATTGGTAGTTCACGCCCACAAAAATATTCGTTGGTTGCATAGAATGTTTGAGATGGAGTTGTCTAATTATTAGACGATATTGACTTTTTAATATATGTTTGATTGAATTTGGTATTTTGAAAATGGATCCATCATAATTTTGCATTGGTTAAAATCTAGTTTTAATTGAAAAAATAGATTTAACGTACCCAAAAACCCATTGCATTGCTTTAAATCTAGTTTTAATTGAAAAAATGAATTTAACGCACCCAAAAACCCATTGCATTGCTTAAAATCTAGTTTTAATTGAAAAAAAATAGATTTAACGCACCCAAAAACCCCTGTGGCATCTGGAATATACAAATTCTGCAATCAAAACTGGATTTTGATCAATGCAAATTATGATTGGTCCATTTTCCAATTACCGGATTCCGTCTAACATATATCAAAAAATCGAAATCGTTTAATAGTTAAACAACTCCTTTCTTTTCTTCACTTGTGTGACAGTCTAGTCTATTTTTTCTACTAGTATATTTTTATCGACTTCCTCTGTACGCCTTCTTTGGGTTCAGTTGCCTTCGTCCATTTGTAGTGTATTGTATAAAAAAATTTCCTTTTTTACGATGGTAAAATTTATTATTATGAATATTGGTGAAGATAATTATCATTAATTGTTATTGATAAAAGCTTATTCAAGGAAAACTAAGTTTTAAAGGGACAAATTTTCACTTTTTACCAAATAATTTTTGGACCATTAACTTATTTTTGTATTCCAATAATCTTACTCCAAAAACTTAAACCTAACTCTTTTATCTTTTTATTTTATCTATTATTAAAAAGATTAAAAAACTAAAAGAACACTCTCCTTTTAATGTTTAGAGTTTCATTATGACTTCTCGTTTTATCTGTCTTCGGACTTGTATCCCGTGAACTCACACCAGGTGGGATCTGATCTGATGTCTGAAATAATACATGTTAATAATTAGACAAGAATGTTCGGGTATGTATTACCGATCTCCAACCACCGTGAACTCACACCGGGTTGGATCTGATCTGCAATAATACGTTAATAATGAGACAAGAATGTTAATTACCTTTGTAGGCTCCTTTGTTAGGTTCACCCACCCCCACAAAGCCACCTCCGCAATAAAGATTACTAGCACTTCACAGCGTATTGTAAGGGTACTAATTACTTTATTTTCTTTTTATGTGTCTTTTTAGTATATTCATTCAGGTAAGTCAAGAGGCAAGAATGTTAATAATTAGAATTATTTAACTTGTGGTTGGTGAAACTGATAGGTCACAAGTTAAATACCATGAACAAGTTGTATGTTACTTGTTCTTCATACTTAGTTGTAATCATCTTTTTTCCATGCCTTAGCTGTATGTTACCTTCTTTAGTTAAATAGGTTCAGATTGTTTGTCACTACTTATGATCTATGCATGAGTTATTAGTTATCCATGCATCAACTACCAATTAATTTTTATATTTCTTCTTTTTATAATTGTTTATTTAGAATTTTGAACCCGGACATAAAATCAATCTCAATAGTACAATTGTCTCATCCTCCTTCAATCTATGGAAAGCAATAATACATTTGTCTCATCCTCCTTCAATCTATGAAAAGCATAGATAATTGTCTACTGCAAATTCTAAAATATAAACACCTATCAATATAACAAATCAAAAATAATTTGAAAAAATTAAATATTTAAAAAATTAAAATACTCTAAAAAATAAAGTCATTAAATATGTACACCTTTCTTTCAATTCACTATTGTATAAAGTGTACGGGGGCTAATGTTAGACGTCCCTCCATAAAAATGACTACAGAAGTAATGCTTTTGCATTACATGGTTCTTGCCCTCCCTTGTTGGCAACAATGCTGCTATTGCTAGCAGACTTTGACTTACATGTAATGCTGCTTTTGCATTACATGGTTCTTGCCCTCCCTTGTTTGACTTTCGTATTCCTCCAATTGTAGCTTGTACCGCGGACTAGTCATGCCTCCATTGACAATATATTTCCACCTATCATCCATCTTACCTCAAGTCTTTAGAGGCTTAAGCGTGTTTGGGAGCCATCGGGGTATATGATGTTTAGTGAATAACCCGCTGGGATCCCTCGTTGTTGAATCACTGGTCAATCTTGTTCACGGAAGAGAATATGGGAAACGTCTTTGATATTTAATTATTTCACCTTGTTGGTTACCCTATATAATTATTTCACCTTGTTGGTTAGTGGGTAATTAGAAAATCAGAGTTATTAAGAGTTTGAATTCGAATACCAAATTAAGTGGGAAATATGAGGATAGAGAGTTATAGTTATCAAGTTTGAATTCAATATGAAATTTTTAATTTGATAGAAATTTGTGAGTACATAAACATAGAGTTGTAATTATTAACTAATCGGTAACAAGCTAAAATAATATATGGATTTTAGATATTGATATTATAAATGTCAAATGTTAATATCTAAAATCCATATAATGATTAGAAAGTAGAGAGGTTGGATCATTTGAATTGAAAATAGATTATGATTCAAGAATTGAAAATGAAGATGGATTTGACCATAGTGTAAACGGCCATAACTTATATATTTATTATAATCATTTTCACTTTTTCTTCTCTTCATCCATTCCTAAGGAAAATCTTACATCTTGGAATGAAAGGGGCTCTAATAGTTGCCTTCACCTACCCTCATTTCGACATAGGCTTCCCCGCGCCATATATTGCCAAGAATGTGAGAGAACCTATAGGAAGAGCTTGAGCAAATTCCATCTATAAACCTAAGTCTCGGGAAAAGAAAATTTCCATAAACAATCAAGATTGCCAAAAAACAACTCCCAAACTTACTTGAAACAAGTTAAGAAAAGGCATAGTAAGCCAAAGTGATTCCCTAGTGTTGAGGACCACAAAGAAAGAGAGATATTATTCATTATTTATCTCACCTATTGACACGTATCATGCATGTCAAGGTTTGAAATTTGGTTAATTTGAAGGCACTCCCTAATGCATTCAATGCAGGTATTTCCCTTCCCCCTACAAAATGAAAGTATCATGCCTTCGTTGGTGTTAAGGTATGGAAGTATTGGGCAAGATAATCACTTTGAATACTTACAACCATTCAAAAGAAGCATTACAAAATTAGCAGGATCACAAGCACGAATTATCATAGCATGAATTTCAAGCACTTGTCAATTTTAGCGAGCCAAACCAGATCGAATAATTCGTGAGATGAACTAAATTTCTAAGTTTTTGTACTAATTGGCTTAGTAATTTGCTTGAATTTGGTAACTATGTAGGAAACCATTTGAATGCTCACTATTATCAATCAATTCCACCCAGCTGTTCAGGAGAGAGAAGATGGCACCAAGAAATTATTGTTGATACTTGGCCTTTTCCTATCATTGGCCCATTGGGGGATTGAGGCATGAAAAACCTTATGGATGCCCCTAGAAAAGGCCCACTCCTTAGACTCATAATGTTGACACCTCAAACCTGCCACATCATTCTTTGTATGTATCATATCTAAATTGGTTCGTTTGGAACTATGTTGTATCTTGTGTTAAATTCACCTTACATGGACACTAGGAGGTTTTCACATGGCAATAATGGATGGGTGAATTTCCATTGGCTTTGTCCTAATGACCTAATTATTCATATTACTATTAATAGTTTCCTTGTTGACCAAACCTTGATATGTGCCCTAACATGGTTGTTGTTGATTGGTCCTTGATGTGTAAATCACCTTGGATATTCCAATGGTCAATTCATAATGCTATTTTACATTTTTGTGGTGATCTTATGCTATTTTGTACAAGGAGCTATTTATGCTTAACCTAAGTTATCAGTAATAATAACACACCATTCTAATTCTTTAAACTATTGAGATATTATGGACAGAAATACACAACAAACACACTGGAGGACACCAAGGACACATGATTTACCTTGGAGAAATCCATGATGGCGGAGCTTTAGCGAGAAATAAAGACTTGCATCTTGCTAAGTTATTATCTTCAAGAATACAATGCAAATTATAGAGAAAGCTAGCTCATTGTGGAGTAAATGGATATTGTGGTGGTCAACTTGTTGAGATTGTTAACTTTTTCATTCGGCCTTTGTTTGGGGTAGTTATTTTGTTAGAAATCTCCTGAAGAGATCTACAATGAAGAAACCCGCAATGCATTTTCCACTTGGTTTAGAGCCCAAAAAATGTAGTTTAAGGCCCAAAGTCGTGCCCAAAATTTTATGACTTGAAATTACAAAATTTATGATCAATCCTAAGTTGGCCTTGACAAGATCATAACTTTGATTTTTTTCACTCCATAAAAAAATCAAATAGAAAACCAAATATACTATCCATTTCTAATCATGCCTACCCATTTTGGAATGCTTTTGGTCCCAAAAAGCATTAATTATGAAGGAGATGAGGGAAATTTTCTCAACTTTTCCCTTGGGTACCACTTTACTTTTATTAGTAGTTTCCCTTTCATTACAATCTACCAGGGTTGTAATGTCCCCAATTTGGCCAATTTTTGAACCTTGGACTAGTGAAACCCCAAACTGTCCCAAATGATCCCAAATGGTTTCGAATTATGTCTAGAGTGGATTGAGGTGTATTAGGACACATTAATGCAGCTATTATATGCTTGGAAACTTTCTAAATACTTCAGCAACTTGCATTTACAACTAGAGAATGAGAGGCAAAAATACTAGGAAAATCGATGTTAAAACCCCCAAGGGTAGATGGCTCCAAATGAATCCTGAGGATTTCGAATTGGATTTGAAGGTGTTTGAAATGTATTAGGACATAAAAAGGAAGCTGATAGGTGCTTGTACACTCTTAAAATACTTCTATAACATTCATTTAAGTTCGGGAGAAAATAGGGAAATTTGCTAGTAAAATCGAAGTTCAAATCCCCAAGGGTACAAGTCACTAATGGCTTCCCAAATGCAGTACGACCCTCCCAACTTTCAGAACAGAGACTTGGATTAGTTATATGACTTAAATGGGCACCCAAATACAACATTAATCAGTTCCTAAAGGCTGTTGTAACTCCCATAAATCAGATATTTGTAAACATGTCTTAACATAGGGGGAAATGAGATAAAAACGTTATAACTTGCTATGAAATTTGAGAGAAATGTTACAAGGACTTGCATAAGGTGTATGAAAATTATTCGGTATATTAATGGCTCTCCAAATAGAAACAAAACCATAGATATTTATTGATAGAAGTCGATACCAAACAACTTCAAGCTCTTTCACAAGATATATGGGAAAATGGCACCATTCATACATAGTTTGGAATTTTTACATAGTTTTACTTGGAGTTTCGATCTGAGGTATATCTCAGCATCAAATACAGAGCGTGGAAACCATATTACAAATAAATGGGTCCTCTTGGGCTCCCCAAAAGAGATCATCATCTCTCCATGTGCGCCCTTCCTCCAAGAGCAAGAATATAGAGAGAAAAGCAAAAGAGATGTGGAAACAAGTTGAAGGAGAAATGGTCACGAGCAGCACTGCCGCTTCAACCTGTAACAAAATTTCTTCATACAGCTCCAAATTAAAGGTCTGAATAGCCTCTCCAATTTCCAATTAGGATCATAATCTTTCACCCTCGAAATTGGTGCTAAGGCAAATAGAATAAACACTCAACTTGCATGGACAAGCTATGCTCTCCAAATTACCAAATGAAAAATGATCAAAAGGATGGTATCCTTCTTTCTTATTGTCTTTTATTAACCTCCCAAGGCCTCCTTATCTCTAATTCTATCCAAGAGACTCATCCCAACTTTAGTTAGGTACTTGTCCAACTTTTCCTAGCTCTCCTCTTCCATCAATTCAAATGGGGGAACCTTGGCTGCCATAACTCCCCTTGTGCGCCCTCTTGGAGGCTATTTTTAGCCTTGACATGTCATATATGTTAGATGTCAGCAATCAGGTCTAAACTTTGTCATAAGTGTCATAGATCTTCATCATTGTTATCATAGGAGTTAGGGAATCTAGCTCGAAGTGTCACAATTCTTCTAAGATGCCTCTTCGTCTTCCATGGGAGTTACTCTTCCACTCCAATTCGACCTTACATGATTCATGCCATGAATAATACCTCTTAAAATCTCCCAAGAATGTTACCCTTCATCTCAAACTCGAATTGGTGAGAGAATCATGCCAAGTGTAGTGGAGAATCTTGCCACATGTGGGTCCCACAACCTCTTATGTGCCCTCATGATCCAATGACACCTTATTTTATTTTTATTATTATTTAATTGACCCCTTTAATGTGAATTTGTAATTCTAAGGTCATTTTGGGTCTTGTAGCTCCTTTACTCCAACTTTTAATGCTTCCACCCCCAATCTAGGGAACTAATAATTTTTCTCCATGATAGTTCATTTAGATGGGAATATTACAAACTTTGAATTGGGAATTTTCTCTTAATGTGACCCACCTTGTCCATTTGGATCTAATTTTACATTATTACTAACTTGGACATCATGCTTGGAAATTATTTGACCCTTAGCATCAATTTGTCAAACTATCATGAATATGGCCAAGGGGCTTAGGCCATTGTGACCCAATGAAAAATTTGGGGACATGACAAGGGTTCCTTCTAACCCCTTATGGTCAATCTAATGTTCTTCTACTAACCCATCTTGTGCATTTGGTGCCATGTCAAGGTAAGACTTGCCCTATGTTTCTTCATTCAGCATGCTCAAAGAGTTTCCAAATTTCTACATTCACCACTAGTTAAATGCATCAATATGGAGGTAGATGGAGTGTAACGTACCCAACAACCTCTTTTCACCCATTGAAACCACAGGGCACTCATATTTCAATTCTGAATTATTCACTGATATCCAATTTCATTTTTATTCAATACATTCAATTACACAACGGAATTTAAAATGTATTTGGTGGCCCAAAATACACATATCTTAAGCATACATTATAATTACAAGAAATTCAAGCATGAACAAACACATATGCCATACCCATTAATTCCATGCATTTCAACATTCATATAACAATCATTTAAATAGAATGTAAACACAGAATTAAACCACATCATTCATAATCAAATAGACACTTATCTGTAATGCAATTGTTCTCCAATTAGCTGCAGGTGAAGGATGTTCCTCCCAGCCATAGGCACTATTAAGCCAAATCTTACTTTAACAAGCCACCCCCGAGCTGGGGATATCAATCCACAAGGGAAAATATCTTCCTCAATCCCACTCTATATAGTTGAAGCTCTCATGAAACCCAATGGTTCCTAAACCCCCTCCATAGCTGTCCCAATCCTCAATTCTCCTTCCTCATCAACTTGCACAACACTAGGAACAATCCCCCTTCTCTAAGTTAATAGTCTTTGAATTGGGACTCCAGGGCACAAGCCAAGTTTCTCACTCACACCATTCTACCCAAGTTAATGCATGCACAATTCATTTCCAACAACGGCATCTTGGTTCTTTGTCCTGGTACCATGCTATAGCTCTACAATATTGTGGCAAGAATGGTGGTGAATGAAATTCGAATGGTTGGAGAGTATGAGGAACGAACCCCTCCCAAGCTTAATTTCTCACTTTTGTAAGCATAGTTAAGGTTTCCATGTGGCCACTCCACATGGGCCCACTTTTACCCTCTTAATATCATCTTATGATAGTTAAATAAGGCTTAATCAAAGCATGGCTCTTAATCACGGTTTAATAACTTGGTTTAAATGGATAAGGCTAAGGATATAAGTTGAATCCCACTATCATTTCCCCACTTGTGGATTCATAGTCCCCCATATCTTCTTTGTCCTTTTTTCTCTACAGCCATTTAGATATTTTATATTAATACAAAAAAATGTACATATTGCATAGTCTTGGTCATCCCGACCATTTGTTTTTGTCTTCTTATCCCTTTTACTTCAATATTTACAAATTTATATTATGGGGTCAAACTAGGGTATTACATGTAGTCTGTAAACATTGTTGCTTACCTATTCTAGCACTTCAAAAGGCCCATATCTCAAAGATTTTATTTTATTTCCAACTCCTTGCAATGTTTCTTTCTTCAAGTGCAACCAAACTCAATCTCTTACCTAGAATGTCTTCTATATCTTGTGTTGGTCATGCATAACCTTCATGTTAATCTTCTCTATCTTCATGTGATTCCTTCCATCTCTTAATCCCACAAATGGATCTGCATGATTTTATCAATGAATATTCTTCCTTGAACACATTGTGAAACTATAGAACACGACAGATCATAGAGCTAAGAATACCTAACGATGAAAAGAATGAGCAAAAAAGATGGATTACAGTGAAATAAGCAGTAGAATTAATCATGCATTGGAACTCAGATAGAAACATAAATGTGTGCTATGTTACAATAGAGATAATTTTATTATAATAGGAGAGTTCGAATCCATGTCAGTCTAGCATAGGAATTGTCACCACTCGAGTGCTCTTGAAGTCCCAAACTCAACTCAACTCAACCAAAACTTAGTTAATTGAACCTCTTGTCAGTTAACTAACCAAGGAGGGTGCATTAGTGAGTTTTGCATGCAATGTAGGTGAAAAAGGGCGCATTAGATCACAATTAGTAGTGATTGGAGCTAAAACCCCTAGTAGAGTTTAGGGCCTCAGGTGGACTAAACTAGAATATAGAGTTAGCTCCTAAAATGTAGGCAACTGACTTTGGTGGGCCTAAAAGCATGCATGCAGTGCGCATTAGGTGGATAATGGGTCCTAGATGACATATGCACACCATTGAGGGGAAATAACATCATCAACTACTAGGAAAAGATAAATAATGATAAGTAGGACAAGGATGGAGTATTAATTATCATAACACCCCCCCTTAATCCAAACTTGGACATCCGGGGCCCTGGTTACTGAGACCAAAGGTCACCTATACAATCAAATAAATGATAAAAAGAACTGTTCATGAAACTAAGGAAATGGGGAAAAACTCATGGGAAAAATACCACCCCTCAAAAAGAACAACAGGGAACTCAAGCAACTTTCACATGTGTAAAAACTTGGTAAACATTCCTGCAGTATGTTTCTCTATAGGATAGTAATGCAGTGTGTTAGTAATGTTGTGCACTAGTTCCCTGATGTAGTGCATGTGAACCTCAGTCTTCCATCCTGGATCATGGCAAGTCTCTTTGAAGGATTGTAGATCATACCCCATCATCATGTAGCACCTCTATGAGAGAAGTGGATTTGTATGACATGGTGCAAGGCTTGCAACTTGATACTGAGATCTGGTTCTCCTAATGTCAGATGGATCCCCAGCTACACTCACAACAGCTTCAAGGAGTTTGTGAGCCCATTTTGGCCTTGGCCATGGATTGGGAGCAGGTGTTGGTTTTGGATCTTGATCTAATTGATCTTCATTCTCAACATCAAGATCTTATTCAACTTGGTCCTCATCAAAAGAGACCTCATCCTAATCTTCATCAGGTTCAAATGGAGTAGGCAGATCAGATCTAACTTGGCCTTCAACTGGCTATAGATATTGCAATGGATCTTCATCAAACTTGACACTTCTTTCAATGAATCATCTTTTGGTTTCAATCTCCATCAACTTGTATGCTTTTGCATCTTATGCATATCCCAGCAAAATGCATTCGCTACTTTGGGGTTGAAGATATTTTATTTTGTCAGATGGGATTCTGGCCCATGCCTTGGATCCAAAAACCCTCAAATGAGAAACATCAGGTTTGTGTCCCTTCAGTGCTTCGAATGGAGTGACCCCATCCATAGATTTGTGGGGTACCCTATTCTGAATTTATGTAGAACAGTTCACTGCTTCTACCCAGAGATATGGTGGAAGATCCATTGCTTCAAGCAAGTAAGTAGCCATCTCTTTCAATGACCTATTCTTCCTCTCAGCAACACCATTTTGTTGTGGTGTGTATGAGATAGAATGTTGCATTTGGATACCCTCAGAAGCACAAAACTACTGCAAATCCCTCTTGATGTACCCTCCTCCATTGTCTGATCTGAGTGCTTTGATATTCTTTCCATAACTGTTCTCAACTAAGGCCTTGAAAACTTTGAAAGTTTCAAATACATCAGACTTCTACTTGAGAAAGTAGATCGAACAAAACCTAGAGTAATCATCTATGAAGGTCGGAAGGTATCTAGATCCATTCATAGAAGTTGTGGGCATCGGTCCTGAGACATCACTGTGTATCAGATCAAGTGTGGAGGAAGCTCTCATTGCCTTCCCAACATCATACTTTATCTTTGGATGCTTCCCTACCAAGCAACCTTTCCACTCCCTTGAGATAACTTTATGTCGAACAATCCTTCAAACATCTCTTCCTCATGCAACTGCTACAAGTACTTGAATTTTAGGTGTCTGAATCTTTCATGCCAGAGTCTGCTTGTCTCATTTGCATGAGTTAACAGAGCACTTTTATGTGAATATGGAAAAAATTGTGAGAACTCAAATGCCTTTGAGGCATGGTTTGCAACACCTTTAGCTATCATCTTCCTAGATGAGATCTATGTAATCTCAATTGTGTTAGGTCCAAACACAACTTTCTTCGATGAACCAGTGTGTGTCATCTAGTAAACAAACAACAAGTTTGCTTCCAAATAAGGCACATACAGAACATTACTGAACTTTCTATGATCCAGTTGTATTGTTCCTTTCCCTTCAGCAAAGATCTGAGAATCATCTCCTATGTGAATACTAGGACCATCGGTAAGACATAGAGAAGAAAATGATTCTTTGGAGGTAGCCATGTGGTTTGAGGCTCCATAATCAATGAGGAAGGCTTGTTATTGTGAGAATCTAGTCTTCAACACATGGCATCTCTCATGATCATCTATCTCACTTCCAGAATGACTCTTCCTTGTGCCTTCTGGGAGGGAAATGTTGTGTTATTCAATAAGTTTGGTCATTTGATCTATCTTTTTCTTCATGCGAGATCTCTCTGGATGGTTTCCTTTCTTGTAATAGGAACACTTGGTCTTCTCAAACCCTTTTTGCTTATCCTTCTTGGAGTTGGAGGCTCCTTTCGATGGATTAGACTTCTCCTTTTGCTTGGATTCACACTGCTTCTTTTATTTCCCTTTCTGTTTCCCTTTAGGATTCACACTTTTTGACTCTCTAGCCATAAGAGCTTGATTTTTGGAGGCCTTCAAGGAACCCATCTGAATCAATTTGTCTTATTCTTGGATGAGAAATTCAGTGAATGCATCTAAAGAAGGAATTTTCCAGCTGGGGATTGACAATCTCCTTGAATGGAAGGTAGAAACAAATATTGAAAATTATGGACCAAGCTTGCTTAAAATGGATAGAACCAGCTACTCATCCTTCTTCTCAATGCCACAATGTTTGCATTGCATGACCAAGCATTTGAATTTAGAAAAGAATGGATGTATGGTTTCGAAACTGCCGGGTTGAAGAGCAATTAATTCATTCTCCAAAATATGGCCTCTCATCTCATCTTGCTTTTTGAATAGGGACTCAAGCTTAAACCAAACCTCTCTTGGAGTCTTCAACCCATCAAGGTGGAAGAGAAAATCTCTGGAAATATGAATACACATGAAACCAAATGCTTCATCTAATCTATTCAGGTACTTGGATTTCTCAACAACTTCCTGAGGTTAGACCTCCTTTCCCATTGTGACCCTGTACAGACTCTTGTTGCGCAACTCCATCTAAATATCAGCCCTCCAATCAAGATAATTGAAGGGTGTCAAGATCCTTGGAGACAAAGGAACATTTGAATTCTCCATGTTAAACTGTTGTAGTGAATACAAAATGAAACTGTTGCTACTGCTGCACTGAAAAACCTTCAAAATCCTGCAAAAAACTCTCAATTTTGGAGATAAACTTCTACTGAGCATTTCTTAAGGACAATAGGCACTTTTATCCAAATCCTTCATACCTGGATAGACCTCAAAGAATTTCTCCAATGAATTCAATGCAATGGCACCTGGATTTGTTGTGGAAATCCAGAGGCTTCTGGTGCACTACTGAAAGTAGTTGCTCAACCTACAGTCTCTGAGCTCTAATACCATGTGAAATTCTAGAACACAACAGATCATAGAGTTGAGAATAGCTCACGGTGAAAAGAATGAGCATAAAAGATGAATTACAGTGAAATGAGCAGTAAAATTAATCATGCATTGGAACTCAGATAGAAACAAAAATGTGTGTTATGATCCATTAATCAGTATAGTCAACATATATGTTACATTGGAGAGAATTCGATTATCCTAGGAGAATTCAAATCTAGGTCAGTCTAGCATAGGAATTGTCACCATTGGAGTGCTCTGGAAGTACCAAACTCAACTCAACTCAACCAAAACTCAGTTAAATGAAGCTACTGTCAGTTAACTAACCAAGGAGGGCACATTAGTGAGTTATACATGCAAAGTAGGTGAAGGGTGCATTAGATCACAATCAGTGCTTGTCGGAGCTAAAACCCCCGGTAGAGTTTAGGGACTCAGGTGGACTGAACTAGAACACAAAGTTAGCTCCTAAAATGTAGGGAACTGACTCTGGTGGGCCTAAAATCATGCATGCAGGACTCATTAGGTGGCTAATGGGTCATAGATGACATTTGCACACCACTAGGGGGGAATAACATCATCATCTATGCATTTTTTCCCATGATGTAGTCGAAAAAGTGTAAAGGAATCTTGTGTCACTATCAAAGAAAGTCCACCCAAATATGTATAAAGAATAAGCTTTATATTGCTAAGATTTTTACAAGGCATCAACATGCACATCTTACTAAATCTGTCAACTAACACAAAAAGGTATTGCCTTCTTCTAGGAAAACATAAGAGTCCCCAGTGTTTGCTTATTTTGTATGTTGTCAAGTTAGATGCTCAGTCTCTGATATTGTTCTCGTCGGGACAGCCAGTCTGTTGAGGCCCTATTGTTTTGCCTCGCTGTGACTTTGAAAAAATTGCAGAGGAAAATTCTAAAATGATTGCTATTTTGGTGACAGTGTGCTCATCAATCATATTGTATATCTACTGATATAGATTTTTCACTTAATAAAAAGTTTGTTTTTCCTGTGTGAACATAAGAACCAATATGTTTTTCTTAGGAAAACATAAGAACCAATACGTCATGTTTCCATGTGTTCTATTTTCAAAACTAGTACACATTTCATGCAACTTACCCGCCACCTTTCTCATTGATTTAGTGAGGTTGTACTATTGCGATATTATGAGGAACGTGAGGATCTGGTAAGGTGTGGGGAGTGACACTTGGTTTCTATAGATAAAAACTAAAAAAATGCTTCCTAGAAGGAAAAGTGAACTGTTTGTCAGTGATAATTTTAATTCCTTAGTTCAAGACAATAAATCCTTCCACTGGTTAGCAATATATAAGTGGTATTTGGAGTTACTAGAAGAGGACCAAAGGAATAATGTGGTTTTGGCTACATGCCTAGTGAACGTTGGTTGCATGACATGAGTATGCAATTAGTGAGAAGTTTTTGTTTGGTGTGCTAAGAGATTCGATTCTAAATACAAGGTAGTGAGGTTGGATAGATAGGATAAGATACATATATCACTTACTCTCAACCTCTAAGAGAATGTTATAGTTTCCAAAGCCCACCAAGATTTTCAAGATGCTTGGGGCTAATGCTTTTCGAGATGAACATGGTTGTGGCTTTGCTATTTTGAACAAATAACTTTACAACCTAGACCTGATGTTATGAAGTTGTGCTAAGCCAATATTTTCTAATTGGTCGACCATTACAAAGAGATGGCATGGCTTTTTGTCTATTTGGTTGGATAGGAATCCATGACTTACATATACAAGTATATGGCATACATCATTTTTTATATGGAGTAAGTTAGTTAACTCAATATGGAGTAAGCTAGTTAACTCAACATGGAGTAAATGAATGTTATGGCATGTTATAGTCTTCTACAAGGTTGAACTTCTTCCTTTGCTCTATTGTGGTATATCTCTTAATTCTCTTACACTGTTGTTGTATGGAACAAAATTCTCTATAATAGGAGTCAAACCCCCTTTCTCCCTATGTGACTAGGTTTATCTCCTCTTTGACATTTGGGTTAGGGTTTTGGATTTTGTTGAATATTCTATAATATTTCTAGAAGACCAATGTTTCTAGCTATCCATGTATAAGTAATTGGGGTTGCCATGGATTACACAATTATATTATTGTTTTTATTAAAAACTCTTGGGTTGCCATGGATTACACAATTATATATTTTTTTATTAAAAACTCTTTATGAACTCCATGGAAGGAAAACTTGCAATGCTTATTTCACCATTTAGAACCCAAAAATATTGTTAAACACCTCAAATGGGCACTGAGATTTCAAAACCCAAAATTACCAAATCTAAACTTAGCCATGAAATGGCCTAGACAAAATAATAACCCTGATTTTTCTCATCCTAAAAAAAAATATAAAAGAAAACACAAACATACTCATCCATTTTGAACTAGTCGTTGTTGAACCATCTTGACACATGATGTCCAACGGGCCTGCAGGCTATCGAGGTATGAAACTTCATTTGGAATCCTAAGGGGAAAACCCCGATGCTATTGACATGCGGGTCAAACCCACTGAGAGAGAAGAGAGAACTAGGGAAAGGTGGGCAACACACAATCTTTTTTTGAGCTCAAAGTTCAACACAGTGTGACTCGAACCTTGAACCTCCATTGTCGCGCTAGCAAACGAGTTTTTTTTTCCTGCGAAAAAAAGCATACTATTGTTATTCAAAATCTGAATCAAATAGTACTGTCGAGCACTCTATATGCAGATAAATTGTTACCAAACACACAGAGCATATGAAATTTATTGTCAACCCGAGAAAGTGTTTTTATCTCAAAGGATAAGTGCACAATATATGCTTAAACACCAAACCATTAGAAGTGAATACTTTTATCTTCTATCATCCACGTTCATCCCAAGAATCTATGCAATCCCAATTGCCTTCTAACTGCTATACTACAATTCTTTTCTATTATGCATCAATAAGAAATGGTATCAGATCTAATCAACAATTGCAGAAAAGAAATCTCATTCGTATTCTAGAACAATCACTTGTCTGACCTAATCAAGCTGGAAATCATAAAACATAAACTGAACATTAATCTAGAAATCTAATTGCAAAAGATTGAGTCAACTGTTCTAAGAAATTGAATTGCAGAATGGAAATCAAGCAACACACAACAGGAAAGATAAATTGTAAAGACTCATGGGATCACAACTTAGCTGTGAGATGAACACGGCTGTGTATAACAGCAATTGAAATGCAATAAGAAAACCTTACTCAGTCGACTGTTATTCTACACCATTCACCAATCTCACAGAAATATAATCTTTTACTGAAAAATCCACACAATAAATATTGCTGCTGCGTATAAAGGAAAGAACAAAGCATCACACAACAAGAAAGATAAAATCCTATTTTAACTCAGCAATCTCTGTGGAAGACGGGCCCAGTCTTCACACAGAGACGCTGGTTGAACAACACAACTCTTTAGCTCAGAAGTAACCCCTTATATTAACAGAAGAATGAGTACACAGTTTTGATCAGCTGCTAATACAATGAATCAATTGTTTGTTGTCCAACCCTTGGGTCGAGGCAACTCCCCATATTTATACATACAAATCGTAACATCTAATCCTATAATTGGGCAGCCATGAAGATCTCTGATCTTCAGGCGCCCTAAATAACTAGCTGTTACAATGCGTGGCAGAACAGAAACATCCAAACATGAGAGAGTTATTAATTGACCCAATAGTGGCGGTCCTTATAGCTCACAGCTAGACTCGAGCAACAACATACTTAAAATAGCGAATTTTGTTACAGCTGCCATGTCACGGCTGTGCTTTGATTGATGATTCGAGCCCCAAGGAACCTTCTACAAGCAACGGGCATCCCTTTCTTCATGACTTGTTCAGTCCCGATCTTCCTGCAATCCATTTGTCTCAACTACCTTCATAAATCGCAACATGTTAGCACAATTTGAGAGATGCACAGCTTTAATTATCACAATCATAAGCATTAATAAAATAAAACAATGATCAGCCATACCTTGGTAATTTGGGGAATAAGGTAAGGACAATAGGTCTAATTGCCATGATAAATGGTATAGGACAGGGGCAGGAAAGATGAATAATGATGACTAAAAAGGGCCAATTCTGGGCTCAACAAGTACATGATTGAAGCTTATCAAAAGCAGATTGTCCATAGAACATCTCTATAAAAGAGAGTCTCGATATATGCAATACATCCCCCATAAAGGCTGCCGTTAGTCCAAATTTCAGATACAAGCATTAAACAAAATTAGATCATGATATTATAAGAACCCGAATCAATCAACTGATTCTCCCAGAATTCTTCCCAAAGCAAAATATCCTCCTCGCCTTCAAGTGCCAATTTAGAAAGACCATCTGCCTGATCATTGAATTCTCTGAAAATATGCTCCAATGAAAAAGAACTGAAGTTATTAAGCTCATATTTAATTCTTCTGCATCAGCTGACCAAACTCAAGACCTTGAGCTCATATTCCCCTTGGGCCCATTTTATCGTCACACGAGAATCCCCAAACATCTTCACACTTACTAACCCAAAGAGATTTGCAACTCTGACAACACACCACAAGGCCAAGAGTTCAGCCTTCATATTAGAGCCTCTCCCACATTTCAGACGAAGGGAATAATAATGAGAATGATTTATAAAAATCACTCCACCAACCCCACAATTTCCAAAATTAGCAGCACCATCAAAAAAAAAACATGCTCTTTTATATTGAAGTGAAATTCCCCAATATTCCCATGAACAGATGATGATGCTTTTGTCTGGTACTGCAGAAAATGTGAGAGAATATTATTGAAAGAGCCCTGCACATTTGGAATGTGATCTTCAAAAGTGACCTTGTTTCTAACAAACCAAACAGACCAGCAGATAAAGATAGGCAATGTACTATACTGTTTACATTTCCTCCTCCATTCCAGAAGACAAGCTTCCACCGATGGACCATTCCATCTGTGTGCAATATCAAAAAGCAGATAGAATTTTTCCCACAATTCCACAGTAAAAGAACAATCTATAAAGATATGTGTTACAGACTCCTGATATGATTTACATAAAATGCAGCAATTGGGACCAACCCAACCAATTCTAGACAGATTGTCCCAAGTCTTAAGACGATCCTGTAACATGAACCAGCTAAAACATTTCAACTTCAAGGGCAGGTTCCAAAGCCATATAATCCTATACCACCAATGGTTAGGAAATATGCATCTTCTTTTAATAAGATAGTCATAAGCCGAACTAGCTGTTATGATATCGGTTGCTTCATTACCACCCCAAACCACAACATCCTCTTCTGCTGTTAGCCGGATTCCAGCACCATTTAGACCATGGATATAAGTCTCCCATTCAAATATCAAATCCGGTGGCAAGTTGAGATCAGCAACATTAAGCCAATATCCAGTGACATCATTCTTAGCAATTGAATTCAAAGTTATCAGACCAGCCCTTCTCAGAAAACCAGAAAGTTCAGGTGAAAGTTTATATGTCTCTTTAAGGCCCAGAATTGGATCTACTCCAATAGCCACCTCAGAACCATTTCCAACTTTCCAACAGAGATAATAAGCAAACCAACAGTAAACCTTCATGAAACCTTTCTAGATTGGGGATACTCCACGCACTTTCTTCTTTGACTGTCTTAACCAGAAAGAAATCTTTGTATTGATATATTTGAGAAAAATAACTTTCGACCACAGTGATCCACGATAGATGGCCCTCCACATACTTTTTAAACGCAAAGCCTCACTGAAAGCAGTCAGATCTTTTAACCCCCATCCTCCAGAAGTGAAAGGCAGAGATAACCTCTCCCATCCAACCATGGTCAAACTAGAGCGTTTCAGACCACCAGTCCATAAGAAATTGAAGAGCAGTCTTCTAAGTGAATTGATCACTGAACAAAGTACCGGGAGAAGAGAAAACCAATAGACCGGCATCCCCACCAACACAGACTTAGCCAGAGTAAGCTTGCCACCAATTGACAACAGTCGATAAGTCCAATGAGAGATTCTAGACTCAAATCTCTTGATAAGTCAATCCCAATCTTTAACCAGATAACCATTCGGCTTTAGGTGAAAGCCCAGATAAGTAAAACCATCAGCCATCTTACAACATTTGTAAGGGAGGAAAGATTGAACCTCTGAAACCCGATCATCATCAACCAGATTTTGAAAGAGGCAGGATTTCAATAAACTAACCCTCATACCGGAAGCCTTACAGAATAGGTCAATAATACCATGAAGCATTCTCCATTCCTCCACTGACGCATAATTTCCCAGCGATCAGAACATCATCAACAAAAAGAACATGTGTTAGAAATAGATCCTTTGAAATTTTTATTCCTTTTAACTTACCCTGCTCATGAGCTTGTTTGATTAGCCTACTCAAACCATTAATCACCAAAAGGAATAAAAGTGGTGACATCGAACAACCCTGACAAATGCCTCTTGAGCAGCTGAAGAATGTCGTAGGAACCCCATTAACTAAGATAGCAATATTCATCATATTCACACAAGCCATAATCCAGTTAATGGCTAAAGCTGGCACTCCAATCTGAATCAAGAGGATCCTCAGAAAATCCCAATTTACCCTATCATATGCTTATTCAAGATCCAGTTTAAACAAAATAGCACATTGCTTCTTGCATTTGATAGAATGTAAGAACTCTTGAGTAATACCAAGAGCATCATGTATCTGTACCAAACAATATTTAATACACAAGTTAAAAACATCATAGTTTAATAATAAAGCTCAAACTGATATCATGTGCAAAATCTTTCCGATGAACACTAATAAAGTGGTCAATGTTCCATCCGCCATTCATCAATCATACGACACCTCAACAGGGCAGATAATAGGCCCCATGCAATTATGCTCCAAACCATAATTCCAGTCTTCAGACCATAGTTAGCAACATATACAAAAGCCATGGCTTCTTCTCTCGAATTCCGTGAAATGTTCCGGGCTGTTACCAAACCTAATAACTTCTGCAATATTCTTTTAACAGAATAATTCTTCAGAAATGCTTGATGGGTGTAATGCAGAGAGGGTGTAAACCAGTCGTTAAAATTGTGACCATTAAAAAATTTCAAAGTAATCAATAATGATTAATGCTAGTACCATTAAAAAAATTGCAAAACGCACCACTAGTGGGAGTGAGAAAATCAGAATATACCATATTTTTAAATGAATATTTTTTATGAAAATAAACAGATGGGTTCAGAAACAAGAAAAAAAAGGAAGAGTCAACCCTACACGGGAGGAACATGTTTTTTTAGGATTTGAACTTGAATAATTTTCACAAGTAATTATTTTAAATTATTCCTAACCATAATAGAATATACTAAAAAATTTGATAAACATGAAATTAGGCTTGGATCCACTTATATATACACTAGCCTAGATAACAAAATCATTTAAAAAATACAATCCCTTTAAATGCAACCTTATATATATATGATAAAAAATACAATCCCTTTAAATGCAACCTTATATATATATGATAAAAAATACAATCCCTTTAAATGCAACCTTATATATATATATATATGATAGTCTTCTTAATTGCATATAACTCTTTGACTTCTCAAACCATAAATAATTCTAGAAGCAAACTAGCTATTATACAATGGGTATTCCAAAGTCCAATTGCATATAACTCTTTGACTTCTCAAGTCAAAAATAGTTATACAAGCAAGCTAGCTATTATACTATGGGTGTTCCAAAGTCCAAGAAGATTGTGAGGTAACCATACAAAGTAAGTTGTAAGGTTTTCTTCAACAGAGTTCTAATATGTCAGGTTGTTCATATACTATATGGATAATGTAGTTTGAAAGAAAAAAAAAAGGAAAAATCAATTATATTAAAGATTCAAGTATATTTGTCATTATGATGTTATATGAATAAGTATATATATATTCAAATATTAAGTAATCAAATTATTATTATAAAAAATCTTTTGTTACACAAATAAACAAAAAAAAATTATATATCAAATAATGTACTAATTTGATATACTGCTAATCTATGAATTTTTTATTATTATTATTATTAAACTTAAAAAAAACATTTAACATAACCTGATTGTTCAAACTGTTCAAATCTCAAGGTCATCAAATGTGCCTTAAATTTGGATTATGGAAATCTGCTGAAGCTAGACAGAAGCAAATATGCAGTGAAACACACCAACACATATCCTCTCTTATATTCAGTGTCCTGCCCTTTTTTTCAAAACAATGATATAAATATTGCTTTATGACTTTTGTTAATGTGGATTTTAGGGTATCATGTAATGTTTTCCCAATTTGTGATTTTTTCTTTCGGATTTTATAAAAGATTTTGTCAATGGCTTTCCAATTATATGGCTACAACTAAGTACTTTATGGTACAACTTGTATTCGGTCTAATCACATTGATTACTTCTCACTCCAGTTTTGGGATGGTTATTTAGTCATTTCCAATATCCTAGTTTGTGCAATCCTGTGACATAAGTGTGGAATCAAGCTGGACTCATGTTGATTTGCTAAAGGAGGTTAGTTGTGTTTGCTGCGGTGAGAGAGAGCATAGACGTACTTCCACTTGATCATAATCTCCCTCGACTAATGGGACAGATTATGCTTTCTTTTAATTACTTCTCAGGATGATCTCATTATAAGACAATTTACAGATTATGTTTTCTTTTAATTACTTCTCAGGCTGATCTAATTATAAGACAATTTACAATCATGTTAGAAAAGAAGGCAGGCAGCCTACGTGATTGGATGCCTTAAGCATTTGTGATATAAATGCCCTGTTAAGAGGAAATTTTACATCAAAATACTAATTATGAAAAATGAAAAAGTAGGCTAGTGAAACTAGCAGATAAAATGGACGTTCATCATCGTCTTCATGCCCAATCTAGGATTAAAGGTGCCCATCGTCATTGTTACCAGTGTTGCAAAACTCTCTGGTTTCTCAGAAGTTTTTTGAGTTTTCAGGTCCGAGTTTATGCTTACAGAGTTTTGCCAAGTTTTTCCTGAGTTGATGACACTCACCAAGTTTTTCCCGAGTCAAATTCTGCAACACTGATTGGGACCACCCATTCTTCTATGCCTCCATCATCATGGTGCTTGGTGTCCTTGTCTTTAACCTTCCCAAGGAACAGAAAGGATGTGAGCATGTTATGCTTAATTAATTCTATGATCTATCATTTTATAATAAACTTATACTCTTCCATATTTGATGAATAAAAATTTGGCCTATTATTTTAATTTGAAATCTGAAAAAAGGGTGTACAGAAAGTAACATCTACATGTATGTGTGATATGTATTCATGGATGAATTTGCATATATTAAACAGTAATTATTATGTTTTTTTCTTGTCTTTCCGTTTGGCATGACAGAATTATGAACTGATCGGTTTCTA
Source organism: Larix kaempferi (assembly GCA_027924585.1). NCBI lineage: Eukaryota > Viridiplantae > Streptophyta > Pinopsida > Pinales > Pinaceae > Larix > Larix kaempferi. The sequence goes on from BSBM01000769.1 coordinate 19,010,529, forward strand.
TACACAAAAGAATGATTCAACAGTAATTTTTTGTTTCAACAGGTGTGGTGTGAACCGAGCAACACAGTCACTTTATTGGTTACCCTGTTATAGTTGGGGATGGATTCGGATATGATGAATTCGTCAACAAGCCAGGATGATTTTGTCTATCCCGTTAAGTTAGTATTTGTTGGAGATTCAGGAGTTGGGAAGAGCAGTCTTCTTTTACGATTTACTTCTGACACTTTTAATGGTACTCCTGTAACAATAGGTATGCCTTTCATTCCACAGAAATTTATGGACATTGTCTTTATGCACCTTTTTTCTTCTTTCCCAGGTTGCATGCAATTTCTTTATTGATTTCCTCAATCCCTAGAAATTAAAAAAAAAGGGCGACCTACATTTTCCCTAATTGGTTGACATGAACAAGCGTTTTGAATTTGGTTTCACGGTTTATGTTTTGATGATGCCCATCATGAAGATGATGAATACAAAGAAGTTTTTACTAAAACAAAATCCTGGATTGAGATCGTTCCAAGGGCCATTTGCTATAATAACGATTGTTTAAAGGAGCATCCGATCACTTTCTAAAGGGTAGATAAATATAATTGAATGGAATACAGTGGAGTTTCTTAGATTCCTAGACAATTACATGCAAAACACAAAAAATGAAATAATATGAAAAAAACAATATTTTAACTCAATTGTATGGTTAGGTGCTATCTCGGTGTTTTCTCCTCGAGTTATTTGCTTATGAAGAAAATGATTTTGTTGAAGCCATATTTCTCTCTTCAAAGATAGACATCCCCTGGGATACTATGGAAGGTATCTGTTTTTTTGTTCTTGGGTAATCACAAGCTTTGCAATTACTATAAATGCTCCTTGGTTTCCAAGTGTCTAAAATTGCATACTTTACTTGGCCTTTGTTCCTAATCTTTTGTGTTCTTTTCACACTCCCTATATGTCCACAAAAACTCACAATAGGAAATTGCAGAATATGAGTTTCCTGAAATGGGAAGTGCTAGGGTCTAGTAAAGGCAAATTTCCTGAAATGGGAATTGCTAGGGTCTAGTAAGGGCAGGAAACTTGGGTTGCTTCACGCAAAATTGGGAGAAACACTATGAAATTGCTTCAAAATTTTCCAAGTAAAATATATCATCTTGTCACTAATAAGTTTTATTGAATGGAATGCTCTTTTGACTATTAATCTGATCAAAATATATACACAAATAGTATTTTATACAAGATAGAGCGTGCCATGCATGCAACTGCCACACTTAGTAGAAAAACTAAAAAACGGGCAAGTAAATTACCAAAAATGCATATAAGTCCTATCAGTAGAGGGATAAACATAAAATATAAACATGGCCCTTAGATCAAGCATAACCATAGAGATGGAGTTAAATACGTTAAATAACAAAAATAGCAATAGGGAGTTCAATGTCAGGTGGAGGTCATTGTGGTCTTTAGGAGTAGGCCCGAACTAGTGCCAACAGCGTCAGCCTCTTTGATGATCAGGACCTAAATGTTAGTGCTAGGATCAGGTGTTTTTGTAGCCTTAGAAATCATGGGTGCCAAAGGCCAAAATTTGCCATTGTGTTGTACATATAGGGGTCGTTAGTTGTTCCTACTCTCTCTTCTTTGCTCAACTGCTTGGCTAAGCAAATGATGTGGTTGGCCTTTTGAACTTTGGGAATGTCAAGACCATATATAATGAACAGGGGAGGTGGGAAGTGGCTCCTTGCTCATGGCACATGGGGTGCCTCCATAGAAATCCAAGAGGTGTTGGAGGTGGACCATCTTTATCAATATCTTTTAAACATGAACAACAATCTACAAGGATAAGCTTGCATAACTTAGGAAGCTGTTAAATCATGAGAAAGTTTCTAAAAGGGTTCATTTTATTAAATACATCATTTTTTTCCATATGAAAATAAAAATTTCATACAAATGAATTGCCATGAAGGTTCGAAAGTCTTATCCCAATGAAGCTTATCTCCTAGGAGATTTGTTTTCCAAGAAATGAAAGCAGGGGTAATTGACCAGAGGACTCAACCCACCTCCAAGTAAACTTGGTATATGGACAAAACCAAAATAGATGTTTGAACATTTTAGATTGAACCCACTAATGACAACTAGGTCTTTGAACCCCGAAACTCACACACACAAGCAAGCCTTCCATTATTAACAACCATGCCAAGATAGACATTTTAGGTTCATAATAGGCTCCCATAGGTTGCTTAGGTTGAAAAGCCATGTTTTCTACTTTGACTTAAGCCTCCATAGTTTGTTTGTGGGCCATCAAGAATAGGTCTTGTACGTAACCACTTATATGCATCTGCAACTTTTGATTGGTAAAATCCTTAGTCCTATTCCATTTACAAACTCACCACCTAGGCCGAAGACCTTGAAAGCCCAACTTTCACCATTTTTCTTTGTCAATACCACAAAGTTAGCCACCAAGGACGAACGTCTCGTAGGTGCAGTGATCTTCGCAACCAACATCTTATGAAGCTCCTTCTAAATAAAGGGGTGAAATGTAGATTTATTCGCCTAAAATTTTGCCTAAATGGCTTTGCATTTTTCTCCAAATGGATGGTATGTTGAATAATATCCTCCTTATACACCTTCCGATCATCATATGACCAGGCAAAGACATCTTTGTACTCCCTAATCAAATCCTCTATCTATATTCTTTCATCTGTTACAGTATTCTTTCCAATTCTGATAATTCTAAGGCTAGACCCAATGTTAAAATATATGTTATTCTCTGGTTTATTCACTATCTATATTCTTTCATCTGTTACAGTATTCTTTCCAATTCTGATAATTCTATGGCTAGACCCAATGTTAAAATATATGCTATTCTCTGGTTTATTCACTTCCTTTTGTTTGTACATGTCATGTCTGTCTATCATTTGAAAATTTAGTATCGTTTAGCTTTTCAATATCCTCAAGGTTTTCGTCAACTTCACTTCGCCAAATCAACTTCAACTTCAAGGTTTTCCTCATCTTCACTTCGCCAAATCAACTTCATACTGCACAAACTCCTGCAAGCTATTCATAAACCTTATTATCTGTGCATCATTATTAAACCCTTTCCAATGTTCAAAATTATTCGGAACTAAAGGGTGAAATATGATTTCCATTTTACTTTCTCTTGAAACGAGGCGATCACATGGCTGAAAAGTAGCAGCACCTATAGCCAAAGCATCAGCTTGTGCGTTATATTCCCTTGGGAGTTGGGACCTCCTTGATAGCAAATGCATGAAACAATTACATATTGTCCCATACTACATATTTGTATTCTTTCAACCTCTCATTCTTCGTTGCAAACATATCGTTCACCTGCATGACCACAAGATTTGGATCTCCTATGAATTCCAAAACTTCAATGCCCATATCTCTTGCCAATTCAAGCCCAACAAGTAGAGCTTCATACTTCGACACATTGTTAGTGGACTCGAGCTCCAATATTTAGGCAACAGTTGTGGTATTTCCCTTGGGGGAAGTGAACACAATACCTGCACCTGCACCTGCACCTGATCTAAACTAAGCTCCATCAAAAGGCATCTTCTAGTTTTTCTTACTCCTCACTTCTAGATTTTCCTTTTCAATCTCCGGAGCTAAGGAATGCGCTAGAATAAAATAACTTCCAAATTCATCTTTTTATTTGCAAACCAACTTGTTCATCGGTTAGCATGTGTATTTTACATGGTACTTCCTTGGATGCTTTGTATACAATGTAACAAATGCATGTTAGGATAATAGCATAAGTCCATCTGTATACTGCCTCCCAAACTAGTAGCCTATTTTCTTGATAATAACATACCCTAGGAATCAGAAACATCAATGAGTCTAACATCCAACATATATATGGGTACATTGCCAACATAACATGCAAATCCTTGAACAGGCCCAAAACCTTGGCTGGGGTTGGTGTCTTTGAAAATAAGAATGGTTGCGGTCTTCAAAGATAGTGTCTCCTTTATGACCTCAGTATTGGTCACACCAATGTTTGGCGGCATATTTTCTATATTTCAGCGATGGTTACTGCAATATAGGTAAATGCATACAGGTTGTATGCTGTGATGAAAACAACATGCAGGCAAAGAAATAGACATATGTTAAAGATAGTGTCTCCTTTATGACCTCAGTTGGGATTACACAAATGTTTTGCGGTAGGTTCTTGCTATATTTTGGTGGTGTTTACAACATCACAGGAAGATGTGTATGGTTGTGCGATGGCAACAACATACGGGCAAAGAATTAGGTGTTTGTATTTAGTGGATTGGTGGCTATACTAACAAATGTGCATCATACGAATTTCTGTGCTGAATTACAGTGTGGAGTTGAATGTGTACAGAGTATAGACGTCAACAACTGTGAAAAAAATACAGTATGGGATTAATTGTGGATGGCATTGAACTATATGGAATCCCTATTTATTTGGTTATTGATTTTGTCCCTTATTTTCTTTTCTATGTTTATAAATATTGGTAACTAAATGATCTTGAACAAGATTCTTGAACTTTCAAATGGCAAAAGTATAAATGTCCAAAAGTCTAAATGTGGTCAAAGTGAGAGATAAGGGAAACTCTAAAAACAATTTGAGTGGCCAAAATCCAAAATCGAAATGTGGCTCTAGTACCAAATGAAATGAACAAAATCATTTTCAGAAATATGTATAAAATTGATTTACTGAATATATAATTTAAAAAAGATAAGAGGTTTAAATCCATATAGAATAAGTAATACACATATTTAATAATGAATGAGAGATGATATGTTACAATTTATGTGACGTTATACTTATATGCTTTGACTAGTCACCATTGTTGAACAATAATACCCTTTAGTTAGGTCATGTCCCTTAATTAAAATGTGACACTTCATTTATATTTATTGTTATTAATATTATTATGATGTAATTGATGTTCACACACACACATATTCATTTCAAAGTTTCTCCAAGAATGTGGCCTCAAAAATTTGATATTTATATATTGCGACTTGGTTTCTCAAGAAGCAAAGTTGATCACTGTGGATTCCAAGCAAGTTGGTGATCATTTTATTTATTTGCTCTTGTATGTTGATGGTATATTGTTGATTGGAAATCATCAAGCATCTCAAATCTCAGTTGTTTTCTAAATTTGATATGAAATATCTTTGTACTACAAATTGTGTTTTGGGCTTGGAAATTAAAAGAGATTAAGAAAACATGAAACTTTGGTTGAATTAAAGGAAATGTGTTGAGACATTATTGTAGAGGTTTAATATGTAGGAATGTAAACTAGTAAAGGTTCATATTCTTATAAGTGGAAAGTTATATACAGATTGTGAAATTCAACTCACAGTAGGATCTACTAGCTAAGGATATCCTCACATTTAAGAAATTTGACTAAGTATGCAGAAAATAGTGTAAAAGAGGAACTCTGAACACAAAAATGATCAAATAACAGACACAAATGATCAAATAGCAAGTTATTTTGTTACTATCCAACCTAGAAATGAGTTGTGATCACCATTATATTACATTTGGGAAAAATCATGATCCTTTGGAGGCATCAGAATGAGCTACAAGTGGCTAGCTTACATTGGACCTCAATCCCCCCTAGGTTGACCAATAGGCTCCCAAATCACCTCAAACAGTCACGAATTCCTAATTTGAATGTTGGGTAGGCATGGGAGGTCATTAATGATGATGGCACATGAGTGGGTGAGGATTTGGTGGAGTGTAGGTGGCCAAGGATAGGCCAAACCTGCCAAGGAGGGGGCAAAATGTCCACATTGAATGCATGGGTGCCTCAGGTCAAATCCAGATCCATAAAACAAGGGATAAGGGCTCGCCTCACTCAAGTAGTGGTAATAATTTAATAAATAAGGGAGGTGGCCATAAATGAGGGCACCTAACTGCCAATTTGACCAAAATTGGGCCCTTAAGTGGTGGAATGTGTCATTAATGCCTAACAACCTTGGATTATCATCATTAACCAATGTTTCAACAAATTAATCAACTAAATATCTTGAGAATATGGTCCTAGGTGTAATAATGTTCTAACACCCCCCCTTAAGCTAGATGTATGTAGCCAAAACAAAAATGAGGCCTTGGCAACTAAGGCTCAAGTCACCTCTTACAACAATTTTTATTAGTCCATGTAACCAAGGTAAGGAGGAAAAACACATAGAAAATAAAACCTCCCCTCTAAAATGGACATGAAACAAAATCTAGAAAATGTACCAACCTTTACCATGTATCACCCACCCCAAGGAGTGATGTAAGGTAGGTGAAGGTCTTCTCAGTGAAACTCTTGGTGAAGATATCAACAGTTTGGTAAGCATATGGAAAATATTGCAAGGCAATAATCTGGTCATACACCAAGCCTCTAATGTAGTGCATGTGGATCTCTATGTGCTTGGTCCTTTGTCTCTGTACTGGGTCAGTGGAGATATTGATTGCGCTTTGATTATCACACCAAATGACTGTGGGTGAATCAAATGAAAAGCCAAACTCTCCAAGAATACCTTGCAACCACACACATTGTGTAGCTGCATTCACTGCTCCCCTGTATTTGGCCTCAGCTGAAGATAAGGAAATAGTGTGTTGATTCTTGCTAGACCAGCAAATGGGACCATGTGAAAGCATAAATACATAACCAGAGGTGGACTGCCGGTCAGTGCTTTCTCCAGCCCAATCTGAATCAGTAAAACCAACTAGTTCAAGTGATGAACCAGTTGCATAGTGTATCTGGAATTGTTTGGTTCCTTGCACATAATACAAGATTCCTTTGGAAGCCTTCCAATGGATCTCATGAGGCTCTTGCATGTATCTAGAAACAACACCTACTGCATAAACCGAATCTGGTCGAGAGTGAGTGAGATACAACAAGATCCCAACTAGCTGTATATACAGCGAACTGTCAACCAATGGTGAAGAACCCCAATCATGAAACTTTAACCCTGAAAGGAATGGAAACTTAGCAGCCTTACATTCATCCATTTTGAACTTATGTAGCAGATATGAGGCATACTTTGATTATGAAACAGTGATCCCATCAATAGATTGATCAATCTCCAAACCAAGAAATTGTTTCAACAATCCTAGACCAAACATGGAAAATGCACTGTGTAATGCAGCATTAACTGAGCCTAGTTCTTTAATGCAACTACTAGTGATCAAAAGGTCATCAACATACAATACAATAATCAAAATTAATTCACTAATATGCTGCATATAGACATTTGGATAAGATTTGCATCTTTTGAAACCTTGTGATAACAGAAAATTGTCCATCTTGGCATACCAAGCTCTTAGAGATTGCTTGAGACCATAGAGGGAATTATTCAACCTACAAAAAAGTGAAGGACCATGAATGAAACCTTCAGGCTGCTGCATATAGATCTCCTCATGAAGATCCCCGTGAAGAAAAACACTCTTCACATCCGTGTGATGAACCTCCCATCGCTTGGAAGCTGGAATGGCCAAAACTAGCTTGATTGAGTCCATCTTTTCCACAGGTGCAAATGTCTCTATGTAGTCCACTCCATGGACTTGAGAGAAGCCTTTAGCCACCAATATGGCCTTATACTTCAAATCAGAACCATCAGAATCCATCTTGGTCCTATACACCCACTTGCATTGCACCAGTTTCCTCTTGGAAGGAAGAGGGACCAACTCCCAAGTTTCATTGTCATGGAGAGACTTCATCTCTTCTTGCATGGTTTTTTTTCCATCTTGGGTCATGTGATGCTTCTTCATATGAATGTGGATCAGATCCAACCGTAATAAAACACCTCCCATGAAGATCTGGATCACAAGAAGACAATGCATTGTGAAATTGTGATCTAGTCTTCCTAGGTTCTTGTGGATCACCTGCAAGTTCACCAACTGCTTGTATTGTTTTCTAAGCCCACTTGGGCCTTGTAGGAGGGGTCAGGATCTACATGCATGTCATCATCTTCATGGTCAGGATCTACATGCATGTCATCATCTTCATCCTCACATCAGAATCAGAAATATCATAAAATGAATCATCACTTATATCCTCTTCGGGTAGGGGGTTTGAGCATTCCCCTTCTTCTTGGTCAACTGCATGCATGGCTCTTCTTCAAACTGAACACTCCTTTCATGAATGTCTTTTGAGATGAGGGGGTAAAAGATCTTGTATCCTTTTCATCTTCTACATATCCAACCATAATTGACTCCTTGCTTTGGGGTTGCAAGACCTTTCTTTTCTCTGGAGGTATTCTAGCCCATGCTCTTGAGCCAAACTCCTTGAGGTGAGACACATCAGGCTTGTGTCCCATCCAAGCCTCGAATGGAGTCTTGCCTTCCAAGGATTTGTGTGGTACTATGTTCTGAACATATGTTGCATAGTTAATGGCTTCAGCCCATAGTTTAGGATACAAGGACTTAGCCTCCATCATACAGGTAGCCATCTCCTTCAATGCTCTATTCTTGTGCTCTACCAAACTATTCTGCTGGGGTGGTGTAAGGCACATAATGTTGTATTTGAATGCCATCTTCTTCACATAGCTGCTGCAGGTCCTTATTGACATATTCCCTTCCATTATCAATCCTCAAGACCTTTATCTTCCTCCAACTGAAGTTCTCCACTGAAGCTTTGAAAACTTTGAATGAATGGAAGACTTCATATTTTTGCTTGAGAAAGAATACCGAACAAATATTGAAAATCCATTAATGAATGTTAGGAAATACTTTGAGTTTCCATAGGTAGGTGTAGGAAGAGGTCCTATCACATCTGAATGGACCAAACCAAGAGGATGAGCAGCTCTCATTGCCTTCCCCTTCTCATACTTGCGCTCTGCATGCTTCCCAACAATGCACTCCTTGCAAGTGCCTTTGGAAAATCTGATGCTTGGAAGTCCTTCAACCATGTTTTCTTTGCTCAAGGCTTGAAGATATTTGTAGTTGAGGTGTCCAAACCTCTCTTGCCAATGTCTATTGACCTCATTAGCATGTGACAGAAGAGCATTAGGAGAGGAGTAAGAGAGAAAGTGTGAAAACTTGTACATTCTTGACTCATGATCTGCAACACCAACTGCTACCACTTTTCTGTAGAAACTTCAGAAATTTCCACATCTTCTTGAGTGAAAATCACTCTCTTGGCCTAACCAGTGTGGTTCATTTGGTAAACAAAGAGGAGATTTGCTGCAAGATCTGGCACATACAACACATTACTGAAGTACCCATTGTCTAGATTGATCTTCCAAATGCCTTCGCTGGGATCTCTAAGTCATCCCCCATGAGAATAGGAGGACCATTGTAAGGTGAAAGAGTAGAGAAAGCATCTCTTGCAGAAGCCATGTGCCTTGAGGCACCTGAATCTATGATGAAAGAAGAAGATTATGAGGTACTAGCCATCAATGCATGGCATCTCTCCTTGTCTTCAGAAACACCCTCCTTCTTCTTTGAACTTTTTGGAAGAAGAATGTTGTTTCTGAAGAAGATGGGTCATCATGTCAATGGTCTTCTTCATGCATGCACTTTCAGGGTGCCAACCCTTTTGATACTAAGTGCATTTGGTCTTCTCTTTCTTCTTTCCTTTCTCATTGACATAGTTCGAAACCCCATTAGAATATCTAAGCTTCTCTTTGTATTTTCTCTTCTCTTGCTGCTTCGAACCTTTGGGCTTTTGCTTCCCCTTTTCTTGCTTTGAATCACCAGTTGCAAGAACTTGGTCCTTTTGCTTGATGGTACCCATTTGAACCAATTTATCTTGTTCTTATGTAAGCATCTCCATGAAATCTTCCAAATATGGCATCTTCCAATTGCGAATAGTGAGCTTGGTGGAATGGAATGTTGAAACAAACACAGAGTACTCAGGACCCAACTTCGAAGTATGGACAACATGAGTTGTTTGTCCTTCTTCTCAATGCCACATTGCTTGGGATGCAAGACCAAGGATTTGAACTTGGTGAAGAAGTCTTGGATGGTTTCGAAACTGCTTGGGCTCAGAGAGATCAACTCATTCTCAAGTTGGTGGCACCTCAACTCATCAGTCTTCCCAAAAAGTGACTCAAGCTTGAGCCACACTTCATTTGGAGTAGTGAGACTGTCAATATGAAACAAGAGGTCTCTTGATATACTGAGAAAAAGTATGCCAAAAGATTCTCCATTCTATTGAAGAACTTTGACTTCTCTATTGCAGAATTTGGCTCAGTTTCTGTCCCCATGGTAACTCTGAAGAGACCCTTGGATCTCAGGTGGATTATCATTCCATCCTTCCACTCAAAGTAGTTGAATGGAGTGAGCAAGATGACATGAGACTGCTCCATTATGTAGCTTGTGCACTAGGTGACAAAGAACACTGTAGACCTGCAATGCAAACACTCAATCGCTCAAGAGGGGATCCTAACTAGCTAATTCGAACCCTACATTGACAGAAGGCACATTCGGGAGCACATCAAACCCTGGGTAGACTCCAAAGGATTTCTCCAATGGCTTCAAGGAAATAGCCTCGGGGATTTCTGTGGTTGCTCCACTGCTTTTGGTTCACTTCTGTAGCAGACTGGTTCAACTAGAAGCTCCAATAGATTTTATACCATGTGAAATTCAACTCACAGTAGGATCTACTACCTAAGGATATCCTCACAATTAAGAAATTTGACTAAGTATGCAGAAATTAGTGTAAAAGAGGCACTCTAAACACACAAATGATCAAATATCAGGTTATTATGTTACTATCCAACCTAGAAATGATTTGTGTTCACCATTGTATTACATTTTGGAAAAATCGCGAGCCTTTGGAGGCATCAGAATGAGCTACAAGTGGCTAGCTTACATTGGACCTCAATCCCCCCTAGGTTGACCAATAAGTTCCCAAATCACCTCAAACAGTCACAAATTCCTAATCTGAACATTGGGTAGGCATGGGAGGTCAATAATGATGATGGAACATGAGTGGGTGAGGATTTGGTGGAGTGTAGGTGGCCAATGATAGGCCAAAACTGCCAAGGAGGGGGGAAAATGACCACATTCAATGCATGGGCGCCTCATGTCAAATACAGATCCATAAAATAGGGGATAAGGACGCGCCTCACTTAGATAGTGGCAATAAATGAGGGAGATGGCCATAAATGAGGGCGCCTAACTGCCAGTTTAACCAAAATTGGGGCCCTTAAGTGGTGGAATGTGTCATTAATGTCTAACAACCTCCTAACAACCTTGGATTATCATCATTAACCAATGTTTGGACCAATTAATCAACTAAATATCTTGAGACTATGGTCCTAGGTGTAATAATGTTCTAACACAGATTAGTGTCCCAAGATACAAGAAGAGGTAAAGGGCATATCTCGTATTCCCTATGCAAGTGCTATTGGAAGTTTGATGTATGCTATGGTTTGTACTAGACCAAACATTGCCCATGCAATGGGATTTTTGAGTAGGTATATTTGAATACCAAGGAAAGAGCATTTGATATTTGTAAAGAGGGTCTTTAGATATTTGTGTGGCACTTTAGATTATGCAATTCGCTAGCAAGGAAGACTTGGACTTCATTGAGAGATAAATATACATCGTTTTGTTGATGTAGGATGGGTCAAAGATCTTGACCATAGAAGATCTACAAGGGTTTATGTTTTTAACCTATTTGGTGGATCAATTAGTTGGATGAGCAAGAGACAAGTTGCTAGTTGCATCATCAACCATGGGAGCTAAAGTTGCAGAGATTGTGTTTAGGTATTGGCTTTGTTCGAAAAGCAATGAAGATAGGTTGTGATAGCCCAAGTGCATATTTATTGCCAAAGAACCATGTCTATCATCTTAATACAAAACATATTTATGTGTAGAACCATTTTGTTAGATACATGGTTAAACAAAACAAAGAATCAATGGAGAAGGTTAATATCTTGAAGAATGTTGCATATAAATCTTCTAGTAAACAAAGTATCATTGGAGAAGGTTGATATCTTGAAGAATGTTGCATATAAATCTGTTAGTACTAAAAATTTCTCTTGATTTAGAGAATCAATGGGCATTACTACCCCTAGTAGCTAATTATATAGATTCATTTCCCCTACCCCTATTTTTGCAAAGTATACAATGAGTGGGAGAATGTTGGATATATGTTGTGTCCTTTGCAGGTAGACTTAACCACATCTCAACAAGGATTTTCGGGAGGCCCTCGAATGAAGGGGGTCTGATGATTATTGTTTGTTATATGTTATTTTGGCCAATGTTCAACCCATCTTAATATAATCTCAATTAAGGGATTATGGTTGTAATCTAATCAAGGTTAATGGATTAGGATTAACTGAAACTGCAAAATACCTAAATATTTGTATGGTGAATGGTTGAGTTTATACAGAGAGATATATAGAGATGCATCTCTTCGTTAGCCTAGTTTTCCTAATTAAGGGTTGCCAGGGTAAATCTTGTGTAAATTGTGTGAATGTGCCATTGTTATTCATATGTTTTAGATTATGTTAGTAATTCATTTTCTTGCATAGTTTTTCAAATTGTGCGCATTCACTATTTGGGCATCCCCTTTGGTATACACGTTTATGATGTAGACCAACAGAGGTGTATCATGGGAAAATTCGGAAAGAAACTTTTGGCTTGGTCTCTTCTCAACTTGCCACTTTCTAAGCGCATTACAATTGTGAACAAAATTTTAGCAGTATGACATTTGTAGTATTCCTCATGTCCCTTTCCTTCCAAAGGATCTTATAAAGGTTTGGAAATTGGAACACATGCTTCATAGTTTTATTTGGGGCCAAATAAGGTAGGAATATGGGGTCACCTTTGGTGGCTTAAGGCTTTTATACCTTACCCCAGGCTCAAGGGGGGTTGAACTTTCTTGATGTCCAAGCCCAAGGGTTTCCCTCATAGGAAAATGAGTGATATGGGTAGTGGAAGGGGATGCTTTATACATCTCCTAATTCAATAGACTTGTCATACTAGAGGGATTACAAGTCCTTTTCAACTTTGTGACATTATTTGTAATGAAAAGGACTTTGTGATCCCAGGTTCAATTCCACTTAAGAGGGTGTGGGAAACTTGGTAGACAATCTTTGGGCTTCTTAGCTAGCAGTTTTGTGGTCCCCTGGATGCTTGGGATCTAGCACTGGCCAATATGGACATTCTAGTTGTCTAGGGGTCAGCTTGGTCTCTCTACAAGGTATGTCAATAAAAGGTTGGCTTAGAAAGGCATTTTCTTTTGGAAGGAATAGTGGAATTCAAGCACTCAACAATGGCATATGTGGAGAACTCTTAACTGTGCTCAAGAACTTGCAAGCACTCAACAATGGCATATGTGGAGAACTCTTAACTGTGCTCAAGAACTTGTTGGTGTGGACAAAGTTGTTCTTGTGATTCTTTGTCTTATGATTCTAGATAGTTGTTTACATAAAATTCTTTGACATATGGAGGGATTATAGATGGAAAAATTAGAAGCCTATTTGTACTAATGAGATGAAGGAAGGGACATGGAGATTCTATTGAAAGATGGTTGTAGCGGTGTCAATCCATTTGGAAGGATTGTGCCTCCTTCAACATAAATTATAGAGTTGGTTAGTGCTTCATCATGAACTAGTTGTCAAGAATATGTTGCAAAAATTTGGCGTTACTAGCTTAGCATGTGTTGGGTACAATAAGGAGGAGACAATGTAACATGTTTTTTAAAAATGTTAGTTTTTCCGAGATTTTTGGTCATGGTTTGAGGTTGAATCTCGGTCTCTTTTTGTAGCTCCTCTCTCTTGGGAGACACTTGGATGGTTAAGGGAAATTGAAAATTACTTTGAATTCCAACTCATTCGAATGCAATAGCTTTTTTTTGTGGAAACATTGTTGTAAAGTCACTTTCAATGAGGCCGTCATCGCCTTTCTCTTGGGGATTTGTGGAGTTTTAATTAAGGGTTGGTTCTACTCATTCATTGATGTGCTTTCTTCCATAACGTTGAGTTCCTCCTTGTGGGTGCTTGGGTTCATGTAATGGCCTTTCTAGCTTGATTGTGACTTTGATGGGTCCCCTATTGTATACATGATATAACTATCCTTAAATCTATTGTACTTATTTGTTCTTTAAGGTAATATATGATTACTTTTAAAAAAAAGAAAAAGAAGACCAACAAATTATATATATAAATATATATCAAAATATTACTTTCAAAAGTGAGACTTTGAATAAAAGCATATGTTAGATTTTAACAGCATCTTAACCATAGAAAGAAATAAAGAAAGATTTTGTATTAATTTCTACGAATAACCAAAATAAGTCAATGGGATTTAAAGTACAATCAATATTTATAATAGTGAAAGGAATGCTCAAAGCATATTGCACCCTTGAAAACAATAAAAGAGAGAATCACCATAAACTAAACTAAGGTAAAACCGAAAAGGTTGCATGAAGACTATTGTAATAATTCAATCCCAGCGAGATACAACACAGTTAAATGAACTATCTAGCAGAAGCTAGGTGAAACCAGACAAAGAGTGAAAGAATTGAGCTAAAATCCGTCATCCTCATTAGAGGGAATAAACTTGTAGTGTTGTTGACTAGTGTATGACTTCTAAGGATGTCATTTGAACAATGGCTTGGGTTGGGAGGAGCTAGAAAATCTATCCTTGGAGGAATTGGAGTAATCCTCTTGGAAAGAAAAGTGAAGCTTCCCTAGCATCCACGGCTGAAGTTCTTCAGAAAGAAGTAAGGAAGCTAGTTATGCATCCTTAATCACGAGCTCTTGACTATATGTAAGGAGGAAAGGAGAAACTGTAACCCTATGTCAACTACTGAATGTAGTAATGTGGGCTAGCCTTCGAGCAATTTGGATGTTGGGCACACATTAGTAACCTACCACTATCTACATCAATATTGGCAAATTAGCAATAGTTGTAGGGTGTAACATGCCCCTCACCCAATCCGACCATCGGGAGGGGACGTTGGCAAAAAACCGGGGCTCTAATAATTCGCCCCAAATGCATAATACAATTTTTCAACAAACAGAATGTGTGCAGAACATAAATAAGCAAGCATAGTGGAATTTAAAATCTGTCCACACACATCTAGCAAGCAAATGCAAGCAGATTCAGATTCAAGTACATGAGAGTACTTATCTTTATTCAACGCAAATCCAAGCAACTGGCTGTGTAAGAACGCTTTTCCACCCAACCATAGGCAATCCGTCCAACATATACTCTTTATGCTGGGAGGCCACCACCAAGATGGGCTATGAGTCCACCAGGGCAAAGGAAACACCTACATGCTTCTATCTCTCAGGACACAATCCATTCTGCTCTCTGTCTTCTAATTCGAATTCCTGGGTTTAATACACAGTCTGGTAAAAATGGCCATCAACAACAATAGAATAACTCTCCGTGGAGTAGAAGCTCGCATGAGAGAATGAGAATGGAATAATGATCAAAAGAGTGTTGACTCTAAGGATATGAGGCAAGGGTGAAAAGACAACTGACATGGATTCTAACCATAGAAGAAATAGGACTGCTGACAGCTGACAGCTGACATAACTGTCACAACCCCCATGCTTCAATAACTACAAGAAGTGACTTTTCCCACCAATATCACATGTGCAATTAATGATTGGAAAATGGTCAAAAAAGAATATAATTGGCTTATTCCCATCACATGACAAAATTTTGGGTGAGTTCTAAGGTTGACACCTGGCAGCATAGGATTTGGTTTCTCATAGGCCCCCTTCCTCTTCCCCTTTGGTGGAATCATAGCCCCTTTCGTGCTCTTTACATAGCCATTGTTGAAACATTTTATTATTTATGCACATAATATTTACATATACTCTAAATCGACATAAAATCCAACCAAACAGTCCAAATAACATCATACATACCTATCCATTCACTAGTCGAACCTTGGCCTTGAGCTTCGCACTAGAAATTCACACTAGCATATTTACATCATTTACATTTTTAATGCAATGGGGTCAAAATCGAGATATTACATAGGGTGCGCGATGCCCCTGCCAGATAAAATGAGATGGATCAACAATTGAAGCATTTTGGTAGGTCTAGAAAAACTTTGCAGTGCATAATGATTGAAGGGCATCATCTCTTTGAACATCAAGGCCAACAAGATTGATAAAGATCCTCAAAAGTCTCCAAATGACAGTAATGCCGCTCCCGGCTCATGTAAATTGGGAACCTGAAAATGAAATTCTACTCGGTCTCCACCTCCTAAAAAGCATGCAGTTTGCAAATCTTGTTGTCCCATAGGATATGGTGATCTATCTCGATTTATGCCTAGAGTGAATGCACTCTTAAGTAGCCAAGTGTCAATCTAAGACGATGTGACTAGTTGCGCCGAGAGGCGCTCTACAACCCAATATGAGGGAGATCTTGTTAGTCGAGTGTTTGTCGAGTAACAAATAATACAAAGTAAAAATTAATAATATTATGCCGGCCATAAACAAAAAAGAACAATACAAAGTAAAAAGCAAATATGAGGGAGATTTTGTAATGTCAAGTGTTTATCAAGTAACATAATAATACAAAGTAAACAAAAAAGAATAATACAAAGTAAAAAGTAATAAATATTATGTCGGCCATAAACAAAAAAGAATAATACAAAGTAAAAAGTAAATATGAGGGAGATCGTGTAATTTATATTTCTTATGTAGACTATAGTAATTTCCTTTTACTAGCTCTCCTTGAATAGCTCCTTGAGTGCAATACCTGAGCCGAGGTTTGCACGGGAGATTTGATCCCTCTCGGCGATTGATAGAACCTAGGATTTAGATCTACGCTGGTGTTATTGCAGCTAGCCCTCTAAGTGCAAGGTGGATCAATTGCTTTATCTTGTTTAAAGGTAACTAAAAGGATTCACATTAAAAACATTATATAGTTTCGAACATTGATAATTGTTTTATCTTTTTTAAATGTAACTAAAAGGATACACATTAAAAACACTATATAGTTTCGGACATTGATCAATTGCTTTATCTTGTTTAAATGTAACTAAAAGGATACACATTATAAACATTATATAGTTTCAGACACAAGAAATGTGAAACCTCACTTAATGCGTCAAAACTCATTATAAAATGCCAAACATCTTAAAGTGTGGAAAAACTTCTTTGGCAGATTGCAGAAATGCTGAACCATTTTCGACATGTGAAAAATATCTCAAAATTCCCTTTTTCTATAATTTGGAAATTTCAACTCGATTTGAATATCTCTGAACCATTGTAGTGCCATTTGTTTCTTCTTCTTATGTAGATCTTTGAATGGTTTGTTTACATGCATGATGAATGCTGTTGAACTCTTTTGTCCAAAGGTGGCCATGTTGTGCAGAACCATTATCTTCGTTTTTTATGTGTCTCGTGTTGTTTGACACCATAGCAAATGCTTGTCCTCGCTTATGACTATTATTGTACAGAAACAAACTTTACCTGGAAGCTAATTGATTGTTTTTTTAATGGTAGTTTGTACTAAATTTTATTTAGAAGCTGCATAGTATTAGTATGGAGGAAGATATTTGTTTAGGTGGAAATTTGATATCTCTAGATATTTAATAAAACTATTTTTAAAATAGATCTATATCTACGTTTTTCTGCCTTCACATTAGTTATGTACCTTGTTTTATGCTAATCCAATTTTATGTTGAGTTCATGTAGACATTTCATGAAATTGATTATTTGAAGGTGTTGGCATAAATTCAGGTGTAGACTTCAAAAAGAAGCCGGTGACAGTACGAGATAAAAGGTTGGATCTTACAATTTGGGATACAGGTATATTTCTATACATACACAAAACTCATTCTCTATTTTATAGACTAAATTTGTTAAAAGGGTAAAGAAATAAAGAAGCGTCTATGCACAGGTGCATCCAATCGATTTTCTGTAGATAAAAATATATCCACAGTCAACATTTTAAAATACAATTTATGGAATATTAGAATAAAATTTATTGAATGTTAAACATAAGTAATGATGTAATTAGAGGTTTTTTTTTCATTTATAGAACCATAGGCTAAGATACCACGCTGATGTCTAAATAGGCTAAGATACCAATAAAAGGGATTGGCGTCTTACAAATGTTTTTAAAATAAGTATTAAATATATAATTAGATAAATGGTTGGTCTGTCTTTTCCTTGTTACTTTCTTCAAAGTAGAAGTATATTTTTCATTTGTAAGTGGCGTCTTACAAATGTTTTTAAAATAAGTATTAAATATATAATTAGATAAATGGTTGGCCGTCTTTTCCTTGTTACTTTCTTCAAAGTAGAAGTATATTTTTCATTTGTAAGTGAATGTTTTCAGTTTGGATTATATTTTTTTAATATTAATTGTTTTTATAAATTTTTGTAATATTTTTTAAAAACAATTTATTAAATTGATTTTTTTTTAAATAAAATAAATTTTAAAAATTTTAAATTTTCTTTTTTAATTAATTAATCAAAAAAATTATCATATAACATAAATCCTATAAAGTGTAACTTTATTTTTAAAACATACAAATAAAATTAAACATATTCAATGAACACTTTTAATGTAGATTTTTTAAAAGTGTTACATAGCAACTCTTATATGTCATAGTGATTTTTTTAATACAATATAAAAAAGATGTGGTTGTTATTTCTTATTTTGATATTTTTATTTTGATGTAACCAATTTATATTCTTATAAAAACAATTACTTATTGATATGACAAATTTTATAAATTATTTAATAAATTTAAAAATGATTGATATAACACATTTACTTTATCAATTTGCATATTTGATTTAAAGTTTATTTATTTTCTCAAATTATAAATGTGATGGGACTAACTACTTTATGAGATATTCACTTATTATAATGTAAATAGTACGTTCTAGTTAATTATTTCTTATAATTATTTATTTCCAATATGCTTCTCATGAGTTTCCATTTATCATTTCTGTATAGTTCACTCATAAGTAAATGCTAGTTTTCATGCTCTTGCGTTCTAAACACTTTCAAATGTTTGATCAGTTTTGCTATTGGATTTCCCTTCTTTTATATTTGCAAGAGGGTTTTCTGTAGCACAAAAAACTTGTTGAAATTGCCCTTAATTGTGTGAAGACTATAGATTCCTAGGGCCTGTTGTGGATATGAGGAGGCCTATACAACCCTTGTCTCTTGTTCGCTGGTTTGGCTATAGCACACACATAGTGCTCAACATTTGCGCAAAGATTTGGCTAATAAAGTACTTTTGCTACACTGTAAGAGTCTTTTGGACAAAACGTTGATTTGGAATAGGAACCTTCAAAACTAGTTTCTGGTGTTGTTTACCTTGTGGGACACAAAGATGCTGAAAGAAGTATAGCAACTTCTCATGTAGGTAGTGATGTGCATCATTACTTGTGAGTATGCTCTGGAATGTATTTGAGAATTTTATATATTTAGCATATAATTGCCACTGGTTATGCATGTCTGATGAATTTTATGGAATAGAGGCATTGCAAATACAAGATGTAAAGTCCTTGATGCATCTGTTGCACTTCTATCATTAGATCAAATATTTATAGGTTTACAAGGTGTGATTTACAAGGTTCAACCATTGGTGAACTCATGATACAAACTCCAACTAATTCATACATGTGACTACAACTTAGCCTTTACTCAAAGCATCTAACTAAAACTTAAACACAACTAGTTGCTTACATGGTGAGAGTAATTATAGTATTCTAACAATGTCGTGACCAAAAGTATCTAGGTCTATCAACAATGCATTGACTAACAAATTACTCAAACAATATGCAAAAGGAATGGAGGTTCCCTTCTTGTGTTTATCGTTGTTTAAGTTGCCTGTCACTTTGCAATTTGCCTAGGGATTGCACAAAATGCAAAAAATTGTCATACGAGTGTATGATTGTCTCTTTGCAGAGAATATGCTTCTCCCATTGATATAGTGCTTGCACAATAGTATATGGTTCTTAATTGTATGTAGAGTAATTTCTCATGACATTATTGAAGGTCTTCGAATGGGATGTGATAGGGTGTCCGAACTGCATCAAGGACATCGATCTCAATCTCTATTGCATACTCAGAGACATAGGCCTCAATCTCAAATGGTCCACACAGGTGAGGTGAGTTTAGGACTGTGTCAAAGCAGGGTTTGTGCTTAAGCTCTTCATAGGTAGTGTTGAAGTCTCCCATACAACACATATCTTAGTCAAACCATAACTTTATCATCACATAGTAATAATAGTCTCTAGCAAATGAGAGAAAGCCATAAACAAGCCATAAATAAAATATGTCGTGGGTATTCTTGATACCTTAATATTCATTAAACACAAGATTCAGAGCATCATATGCATGAACAACTTACACTGGTGATTTTTTTTATTGCAAATGAAGCTAAAGCCTCAACTTACAATGGTGATTTGTTTGATTACAAATGAGGTTAAAACCTATTCAATATATAGGTTTGGGTTCTTCACCACTTACAGTGGTGATTTGTTTGATGACAAATAAGGCTAAAGCCTCTTCAATATACATATCATCATTACATGATGAACCATACAACTTACAATAGTGATTTGTTTCGATTACAAATGAGGTTAAAACCTCTTCAATATATAGGTTTGGGTTCTTCACCAGAAATCCCAAGTGCAATACCATGTTAATTTTTCGATAATTTCATTCAAACATTATCTAGGATCCCACTAAGAGAATAACATGCACAACATAATAATCATAAACACAAGAGACACAGAGTTTCCTTGGGAAAAACCAAGAAGGTGAAAAACCCCACAACTTCCTCAAAGATAGAATGAGCACCAATACAAAGATCACAAAGATCAAACCCCAAAAGATAGATGTCTCCAACAGCTACTACTCCTCCACTTGTGCGCACTCCTCTCTCTCAACTATGCGAGTTGGATGAGTGAGTGAATGAGCAAATAGAGAGAGACACACTCTCTATTTATACAACAACTTAACCTGCCTTTAACCCTAATTGGGACGACTTCCTAAGGAATCCTAATAACCCATCCACATGACTCATGTAGGGCCAACCCCACCAAGGTGGTCTAATAACCCATCACATATAAGTTGCAACACTTGCAATAATACTTGCGACACTTAGAAATACAAATGACGATACTTTTGATTGGAGGAATAATACATCTCCATCAGGAATATAATAAAGTACAAATGTAATACATAGAAGAATATATTCTGAAGTTACAAATACATCAACACTCCCTCTTAACTAGGAAGGTATTCTCTAGACACAGGTCATCAATACATATCGCCACAAGTCTTCAATTCTGGAGGTCGATCATCGTCACTAGATCACGGAGCATCATCGTCACCGTTGTTGTACTCGTCATCTCGATCACTGGTGCTATCTCTCAATTATTCTCGTCATAGGAAGTTCTACAGAGTCAGCCATTTTTCATGTTGGATGTAGGCCTAGCCTCCATGTAGGTCTTCATCATCTCTGCACGTGGAAATCGGTGGAATCTCAGGACTAATTATGTGCATCTTTGCAAAACCTGACAAGAGCATCCCAGGATCCTTTATGTGCCCAGCACGATCGGCAAGATCTCCTAGGACTAATTACATGCAACCTTTACAAAACCTTAAAAGAGCATCTTGCAACTGGCAAGATCTCTAAAGAGCATCCCAAGACTCATTACGTGCCCAGCACAACCTATCGAATCTCCAGGACTGATTACATGTGAACTTCACACAACCTTAAAAATGCATCTTGCAACCGACAAGATCTCTAAAGAGCATCCTAGGACTCATTACGTGCCTAGCACAACCTATCGGATCCAGGACTGATTACATGTGAACAGGAAAAACCTTAAAAGAGCATCTTGCGATTGGAAAGATCTCTAAAGAGCATCCCCATGACTCATTACGTGCCTAGCACAACCTACAACATATCCACGACCACAGAGCATCATCCGGATTGCAATAATAACCCATCACATATAAGTTGCAACACTTGCAATAATACTTGCGACACTTAGAAATACAAATGACGACACTTCTGGCTGGAGGAATAATACATC
Source organism: Larix kaempferi (assembly GCA_027924585.1). NCBI lineage: Eukaryota > Viridiplantae > Streptophyta > Pinopsida > Pinales > Pinaceae > Larix > Larix kaempferi. Next base: position 19,032,492 of record BSBM01000769.1, read on the forward strand.
TCCATCAAGAATATAATAAAGTACAAATGTAATACATAGAAGAATATATTCTGAAGTTACAAATACATCAACACTCCCTCTTAACTAGGAAGGTATTCTCTAGACACAAGTAATCAATACATATCACCACAAGTCTTCAATTCTGGAGGTCGATCATCGTCACTAGATCACGGAGCATCATCGTCACTGTTGTTGTACTCGTCATCTCGATCACTGGTGCTATCTCTCAATTCTTCTCATCATAGGAAGTTCTACAGAGTCAGCCCTTTTTCATGCTGGATGTAGGCCTAGCCTCCATGTAGGTCTTCATCATCTCTGCATGTGGAAACCGGTGGAATCTCAAGACTAATTATGTGCATCTTTGCAAAACCTGACAAGAGCATCCCAGGATCCTTTATGTGCCCAGCATGACCGGCAAGATCTCCCAGGACTGATTACATGCAACCTTCACAAAACCTTAAAAGAGCATCTTGCAACCGGCAAGATCTCTAAAGAGCATCCCAGGACTCATTACGTGCCTAGCACAACCTATCGGATCTCCAGGACTGATTACATGTGAACTTCACACAACCTTAAAAAATCATCTTGCAACCGGCAAGATCTCTAAAGAGCATCCCAGGACTCATTACGTGCTTAGCACAACCTATCGGATCTCCAGGACTGATTACATGTGAACAGAAAAAACCTTAAAAGAGCATCTTGCGACCGACAAGATCTCTAAAGAGTATCCCCAGGACTCATTACGTGCCTAGCACAACCTACAACATATCCACGACCACGGAGCATCATCCGGATGCTCATGATCATACGGATCACCGCTACTCATCATCATACTGGGCATCACCTACAACATATCCACGACCACAGAGCATCATCCGGATGCTCATGATCATACGGATCACCGCTACTCATCATCATACTGGGCATCACCCGGATGCACATCATCATCTCACGATCATACGAATCATCATCTGGAACATCGTATCATGCAGCACTTATATCCTCAGCCATGGGAGGACCCGCCTACCACCATGCTAGGAATGGCTTCAGCATCTGTGTCCCATCACTCATTTGGAACATCGTCCAGATGTTCATCATGTAGAGCATCACCCAGATGCTCATCACTCAGCACTTATATCCACAGCCATGGGAGGACCCACCTGCCACCATGCTTGGAATGGATCCCGCAAATGTGTCCCATCACTTCCTCCTGGAAGTATATTGAATCTGCAGGACACCAAGCCTCTCTCTAAATTACTCGAACTTCACTCTGGCTAGTGGCTTGGTCAACACATCTGCTATATGCTCATCCGTCGCAACATACAGGAGCTTCACTACTCCTCTCTGCACCATATCCCATATATAGTGATATTTGATCTCGATATGCTTCGACTTGTCATGGAGCACCGGATTCTCTGACAACTTCACACAACTATGGCTGCCACAATAGATACAAGTAGCATCCAACTGGAAATGAAATAAATCAGACAGAAGCTTCCTAAGCCATACTGCCTCACAATTGGTCGAACAAGCTACGACATACTCTGCTTCGGCTGTACTCAGTGCTACACAGGATTGCTTTCTGCTAAACCAAGAGATCACCCCAGATCTTATACTGAAGCAACACCCCGAAGTGCTCTTCCTATCTGTAGCACTGCCTGCCCAATCTGAATCAACATAACCCTCCAGGTTAAACTTTTGATTCGCATCATACTTGAGCCCATAATCAATCGTACCCTTTAGGTACCTCAAAATATGTTTTACCGCAATTAGGTGAACATGTCTAGGATCCATCGGGAACTGGCTCAAGGTGTTCACCGCAAAGCAAATATCTGGTCTCGTATTCGTCAGATACATCAATGACTCAATCATTTGACGATACATCGTGGCATCAACCGATTCTGATGAAGCATCACTCAATAGATTCAGGTTCGATGCGATAGGTGTGGCCATGGCCTTGCAGTCCATCATCCCGAACCGCTTCAGGATCTCTACTACATACTTCCGTTTTCCAAGGAAGATTCCATCTGTACTTTGCCACACCTCCATACCTAGAAAGTAATGCATCATACCCAAGTCCTTCATCTCGAACTCGACAGCAAGCTTCCTCTTCGTGTCAGCAATCAACCTATCATCTCCTGTTACAAACAGGTCATCCACATATAGTAGGAGTATCACAGGATTGCCTTTCTCAACCTTGTAGTAAAGGTTGGAATCCACTTTACTCTTAGTAAATCCCAAACTGGACAGGAAGCTGTCAATCATGCCATACCATGTACTGGGAGCTTACTTCAATCCATACAAGGCTTTCTTTAACTTGCACACATATGACTCCCTGTCATGTGTCTCAAAACCGAGTGGCTGCTCCACATACACTTCCTCTTCGAATACACCATTCAGGAAAGTTGTCTTGACATCCATCTGGTGTATCTTCCACTTCATTACTGCAGCCAGAGCAAGGACTGTTCTTATGGAAGTGTATCTGGCTACAAGTGCAAAAGTTTATTCATAATCTATCCCTTCTTTCTGGGAGAAACCACGAGCCATAAATTGTGCCTTGTATTTTTCTAAGCTACCATCTGCAACATGCTTGATCTTGTAGATCCATTTGGAAGTCACAACAGACTTCCCTTCTGGCCTTGGGAACACATCCCAAACATCATTCTTCATGATCGACTGGTATTCCTCAACCATGGCATCCTTCCATTCTTTCTTTTCTGTGGCTTGTTCATAACTGGAAGGTTCTTTGTTCATTATGTCACAGAGTAAGGCAACATAGCTGGTGTGTGACCTTGTCCTTTTTCTTTCTTTGTGTTCCTCCTCTGGAATACCATACCTTTATGCATCTTAGATGACCTCTCTATCCCATGCTGGTTTCCTCTTGTGAGAGTTCTTCTCATGGGGTGGATCTACAGGTTCTTGTGGATCTTCTATTTCACGATCCTCTTCTGGAATTACTTAGTTCATGGTGGTGTCTTGTACTCTGGGTACTCTTGGTTCTTCATTTTTTTCAACAAGTGTCTTCCTTGATTTGATATATGTTGAGTCTTCATCAAAAGTCACATCCCTACTGATGTCAATCTTTTTGAATCCTGGAAAGTAGATTCTGTATGCCTTCGAGCTTTCACTGTAACCCACAAATATACCCTTCTTTCCTGAAGGATCTGGCTTTGTTCTCTTTTCTTTTGGAATGTGTGTGTATACTGGACAACCAAATATCTTGAGATGGCTAACTTCTAGTTTCTTACCAGAGAAAACTTCTTCTGGTGTCTTGTTGTCAATTATCTTGTGAGGTGTTCTGTTTTGCACATATATAGTTGTCCTTACTGCTTTTGCCCATAGATGTATGGGTAGATCTTGGTCATGAAGTATTCCCTGTGCTGCTTCCATCATTGTTCTATTCTTCCTTTCAACAACTCCATTCTATTGTGGATTGTATGGAGTGGTCAACTCCCTCTTAATCCCTGAATCACTGCATAACTTCTTAAAGTCCCCTGAAGTGAATTCTCTACCATTGTCATATCTAAAGGTCTTGATCTTCTTATTAGTTTGGTTTTCTATCAAGGCTTTGAATTCCTTGAACTTATCAAACACTTCATCTTTATTCTTCAAGAAATAAAGCCCAAGCCTTCCTAAAGAAATCATCAATGAAAGAAACATAATACACATACCCACTCAAAGAACCGGATGACATTGGACCGCATACATTGGAGTGGATAATCTCCAAGATTCCTTTTGCTTTGCTTTCACTGCTTGGAAATGCCTTCTTTGTGTTCTTTCCTTTTGCACATCCTTTGCAAACACCTTCATGCTTTGACTGAATTTCAGGAAGGCCTTCTACCACTTTGCTTGCAATTGGTAGTGCTCTATAGTGTACATGTGCAAGCCTTCTATGCCATAGTTCACTTGGCTCCGTGGATTCATGTACCATGGCTTGTTCAGGTTGTCCCTTCAATTTGTACAATCCTCCCTCTTGCTGGGCCAATCACTACTGCATCATCAATGGTCTTACCTTTTGGCCACATAAGTACTTAGCCATCCACAAATGCAACTCTCATCCCTTTTGCATCCAAAGATGATATGGAGAGAAGATTCTTCTTAAGTCCAAGTACATATAGAACATCTTGCATTTTCAAAGACTTCCCAGAGTCTAATTTGTAGGAGGCTTCACCACTTCCTTTTATTGGGTATTGATAGTCATCCCCAAGTTTCACCTTATGAGGTGACTCATGTTCAGACATGTCCATAAGAGATTCTTTAAATCCCGTTTGGAATCCCCACTATCAATAATCCAATCATTACACCCTGTGTAACAATACCAATGAGAACAAAGATTAGAACATACTCTTCGTCACTTGAAGAGTCATCACTTTCCACTCTAGGCTTCTTCTTGGGAGGTTCATCATCCTTTGCAGCATGAGCATGATACCTCTTATTATTCTTCTTCTTGTTGTTGATAGAGCCTTTCTTATTCTTGGGACAATCTCAGGCAAAGTGTCCCTTCTCATCACATGTGAAGCATCTCAGATATTTCTTCTCCCTTTGATGGTGGTGAGAATATTTCTTGTGATGAGATTGCTCCCTCTTGAACTTACTTATCTCGATGTGAGCTGTGAGAGCTTGGTCTTCACTTCCCATCTTTTCTTCTCAAGCCACAATCCTAGCTTCTTCTTGTGAGCATTCCTCCCACAGTCTACTGAAAGAGATCAATTTCTTTCTTGTACAGATTCCTTGGATGAAGGAGTCCCATGACCTAGGAAGGCCATTCAATGTGGTCATCACAATTTCTCCATTCTCCACTACTTCATCCACAACTTCAAGTTGTTCTTTGATTTGAGAGACTTTAGTAAAGTAGGATTGAATGGTCTCTCCATTCTGGATCTTTACACCTTTCAATTGGTTCTAAAGAGTCATCTTTCGATTTATATTCTTTCCTTCAAACAACTTGGTCAAGGAGTCAAACATCTCCTTAGGTGTCTTTAGGGAAGACACCTGGGGTATGAGATGGTATTTTATAGAATCAGCAATGATTCTCTTGGCCTTGACCAAGTTCTTCTTGTGTAAGGCCTTAGCCTCATCTCCCTCTGGAATTGGAACCTCTTCACTTATGTAGGTGTCCAATTCATGCTCTTCTAGGATTAACCCAATCCTATATTTCCATGCTCGAAAGTTATCAGCCCCTTCAAGCTTATCCTCAAGCTTGGTGTGGTAAGACATCTTAATGAGAAACTCAAATGGAAATAAAAGATTTAGGTCTTACCACTTGATTTGTTGAAGCTGGATCTGGAGATGGATTAGGGTTTGTCAGAGAAACCCTAAAAATTCAAACTTTGAATTCCAAACTTCTGAATGGATGGAAAGATGCACCTCGATTAGCTGATCAAGCTGGTATACTTCAATTTTGAAATTTGCAAAATTTGACCCCTCAAAATTGACTTTAAAACTTTTGGCTCTGCAGTTTCTGGTTTTTTGGTTTTCTAGTCAAAATCCCGCACTAGGGTTTGATAATGCTTGTGGTTCTGCCCAACCAAAAAGTTCGATCTTGGTCCTGAAAATTCGATTTTTCTAAGGAGCATCCAGCCGTGGTCTCAGATTCCAAAAATTCCAACTTTCTTCGAAACCCTAATTTCCCGCAGCAGTGACATGCTAAAACTGAAAATGCTCAGAATTGAATTCTGTCTCGATAGAAAGATGCGCCCTTGCAAGTAGAGTCATCCTAGCCTCCTGCCTTTGATGATCTGTGGAGGAAAACCCAAATATTAAGAAGCCCTAGCTTCCACAGCTGCATAGTGTCTTCTTCTTAGTATGGCTCTGATACCATGTTAATTTTTTGATAATTTCATTCAAACATTATCTAGGATCCTACTGAGAGAATAACATGCACAACATAACAATAATAAACACAAGAGACACAGAGTTTCCTTGGGGAAAACCAAGAAGGTGAAAAACCTCGCAACTTCCTCAGAGATAGAATGAGCACCAATATAAAGATCACAAAGATCAAACCCCAAAAGATAGATGTCTCCAGTAGCTACTCCTCCTCCACTTGTGCACACTCCTCTCTCTCAACTATGCGAGTTGGATGAGTGAGTGAATGAGAAAATAGAGATATACACACTCTCTATTTATACAACAACTTAACCTGCCTTTAACCCTAACTGGGACGACTTCCTAAGGAAGCCTAATAACCCATCTACATGACTCATGCAGGGCCGACCCCACCAAGGTGGTCTAATAACCCATCAAATATAAGTTGCGACACTTGCAATAATACTTGCGACACTTACAAATACAAATGACGACACTTCTGATTGGAGGAATAATACATCTTCATCAAGAATATAATAAAGTACAAATGTAATACATAGAAGAATATCTTCCGAAGTTACAAATACATCAACAGACCAAAATCCACGATTGTCCACATTTAAGTGAGCGGAAAAACCTTCATAATATTTAAGGTTACATATGCCTCTAGTGGACCCAATTGCACCATCAATTCCTCCTAGTCAGTTGGCTCCCTCGGTCGATTACCAATTAGACAACTCTCTCAATCAATCTATCCAGTCAATAGCTATAAGTTACGTTTACATATATCCCAAGATTCCAATCGGTATCCTATTACAGGTGCATCCACTTGAAAACTACTTGGCACTATCACGTAGGATATGATTGAGTCTCCATACAATATGTGAAAAGCCTAGAACATAGTTGTGATAGAAGTTTGGCATGGCGAGTAAGTTGTGAATTTATGTGATGCTTCGTTGAATAGGGTAGTTGCAAATGATTTGTATCATCTTTGAGCTGACATGTACCCTTGTCTCATTATAAATATAGCCAAGATATTGATCCTCTTCACAGAGCTTTGCAGGTAGGTGTACATGTGCTTGCTAAACTCTACATCACTTTCTTGATATGTTGTAGATTCTCAAGTATTATTGAAGAAGAGGATGTCATCAAGGTAGATGACCATGAAGTTGTCAATAATGGTCTCAAAACATTGTCCATGAGTCCCATTAATGTCATTGTGAGATTGAAAGGCATCACCATCTATTTACATGCCTTCTTTTGATTTAAATGCTCTTGCGCACAACCTACAAATTTGTAGAAATCTGAAAGTAATTCGACTCCAAATCCAGCTTCATGAAGCATTTGGCACCTTGTACATTGTCAAATGAATGATTTGTGCATGGCATAGGGTATTTTTCCTTGACAATGATCTTATTGAGGGAATGATCATCTATGTACATATGCCAAGTACCATCTTTTTTATCTTATTGAGAGAATGATCATCTATGTACATACACCAAGTACCATCTTTCTTTGGCACAAGAAAAATCGGGTTGTCGCGAGATAATGAGCTTAGCTCAACATTCCCTCTATTCAACAACTCCTGAATTTGAAGCTTGATGTTATCATCCTTTAGGATTGATCTGTGATGAAAGCATCAATTGGTAGAGGTGCACCTAGAACCAAGTTGATGGAGTCTTAGCCTTGGCAATGTAAAGGAAGTTTGTTTGGGTCATTAAACACCTCTATGTTTTCCTCCATAAGATTATTGAGCTTATTTCTACTATTCAAGATGCAAGGTAGAGGATTATAGTCTTGTGCTCTTTTTTTGCTTGAATTGGTAGAAGCACAAACTTCTAGGAATGGTTGATCAACTTGGGACATTGTGTTGATGATATGAACAATACATTGGCCTTCTTGTCAATATGTGAAGGAACAAATCGAAATATTTGACAAAGCACAAAGATCGTGATAATTTATTCAATCATATCGTCAATAAATGCAAGTGTCTATATGCAATAACATAACTTCTAGGAAGTATAAACTTATAGTAGTATGTCTAACCCAACCTTATTTACCTAACTTAGATAGACTTTTTTAACTAATCTAGTTATTAAATCCAACTCTAAAATTAACTATAGTCATTAATATCTAATATCCCTTTAATGCTTAAGTTTTAATTCAATCAAACACTAGGGAAATACAACTTTAAGTCATACGGGACACATTTGAGGGTAGTGTCACCCACCTATTGGCACACATTTTGTGGCAATATACTAAATTGATAATATTTAATTGTGTATATCTTCGTCTATTCATTTTTGTCCCAACATTTTCCTTGTTCACATATGCCAATTTATTCTTTTGAATCATCCCACCCTTGGAACATGTATTGAGAAGGTTGTTGATCTTGCAAGTGGTTCAAGGGGTTGGTTGTGCATGCACCCTAGGGTTTACACCATGTCCCTTCATGCATTACACTTGGCCATCCGTATACACATTTCTCTAGAAACAGTAGGTGATGCACTTCTCTAGGAGGTCCACTTGCATCTTTGAATGGGTCTTGTTCACACCTTGCACATTCAGTAAAGTAGTTGAAAGTTGGTTAGATCTATCTCTTCTTGGAAGGTGCACTTGTGGAGATTATAACCACCTCAATATTTTGGTTGACTTAGAACATGGAAGTGGTTACCTAGAAAAAACATTATTTTATTGATACCATTTCAAAGCAGCTTGAAGGATGCACAAGGAGGGCATATTTCACTCTTTCTTAAAACTTTGACTTGGTAAAGGGGCTTGCTTTACCTTTACTAGTGCACCCTCTCTCTTGGATATTCCATAGTAATATGTTATTAATTCTTCTAGTGGAGTGAATTCTCCTTGAGGAAAATGCAGACCTTTGATTTGGTAAAGGCCTAGCTAACTCCATTTTTATAATTGTTGGACTAGTCAAGGAGATGGTTAGAAAAATAATTATATTTTATTCTAAGAGAGATCTAACTCCTCTTATAAAGGAGTTTTCTCTCCATTCTTTGCATGGTGATTTTGGAGTTGGGAATTAGGAGTTAGAGAAGTGATGAAGTATTGGAGTTTAATTTTAATGGAGCTCTCTTGTACTATGATAATTGATGATTAATGGAGACATGAGATATAACTTCCTATTTTGATTGTAAGGTTTATTGTTTTATTTGTTATGAAATTATATATGATTTTTTCTTGTTTCATTTTAATATAAAGGCCTAAATATTTTAATTAGGAGTTAATCAATTTGAGGAGTTTCTTCCTCTTGATTTATTTGTTGTTTATCTATGTTTTATTGCCTTTCTTCTAATAAACTAATTGCAGATTTGGATTAATAACTCATAAATATTTCAACACCTTTATGCTTTATTAATGAGTGGTATCTTTTGGTGTCCTCCAAAATTAATTTATATGCTAATTTCTAGCAAACACTTTATATCAAATGTGATAAACTAATGCATTTTTTTCTTGAATGCACATGAATAAAATGGAGAATGTAGCAAACAACCCTTTGTCCATCATTGGTGGGAGGTGGAAAACAACCCTTTCATCCACAACACTTTCATTGAAGTAGCACGGTGATGTGACAAACTTAGTCCCTCCCTTATGACTCCATTAGCCCATGACTACTATGTATTGGTGTTCTCCATCTTTTTTCTCCTAGTTGTAGACTTTTTCCTTATATTTTCCATTTCCCATTCTCATCTTTTTCATATACTACAACCATATTAATTTTGTTAAGGCTTACTCTCTTTGTATCACCTTGAGTTTTAGTGTTAGAACCTTAACAATCTTATGTGAGGATTACTCTTTTGAGTTGGAGGAGACCCAACTTAAAATTGGAGAAAGTGTTATTGAAGTACCAATGGATAACCCCTCTTAATTCCATTTGAATTAACATTGTTCTTTTGAACTTTAACTTCATGTGGTAATTTGAAAAGTAACATCTCCATTTTAAATATTGTTATTATCTTTTAAAAATCAATATCTTTAAATATTGCATTTTTTTTTCTTCTGTAATCTGAATATTTCCTTATCCATTACGTTAATATGAAAATTTAATGATTGGGGACATACATTTAACATCACCACGTGGAGAAGTGATTCCTACCATACCATATCTAGCCTAGGAGAACATCAAGAATACAGAGAAGAAGAAGAAGAAAATATTTTACCGTCCGTGAGGCTAAAAATAGCCTATGGGACAAACCACTTCACATGTTGTTTTCTGTAACTCAATCCTTTGCCTGTTCAACTTAATGATGAGTGTCCCCAATTTTTCCACTATCCCCTTGTTGAATAAATTATCCCAAGATTTATTTGCCAAGACATTTGCATACCTGTCCCTACTGTCCTTAAAGGCTTCACACTCTAAAATGAAATGTGTTTATGTCTCCACTTTACCAGAGGTGCAGAAAAGACACACTCATTCTTCCAAGCTTCTTTTGTCCTTTTCTAGAGCCCGGTCTCACAACGGAGTTGATGGGAATTAGTTCTTAATTGAGCAATAAGTATTTTGGATTTCCAAGGTATATTGGCCCCTATGTACGCCTTTTGATGTTGATTGTAGGTAGGGTTAAACTCTTCAATATAGTACTTTTTCTTTCTCCCTAACTCTTTATCCCAAGTTCGCTTATGGAACTTATTGATAATAAAATCCTTTATCTCTTTGCTATTCGTGGGGCACATGTTCAAGCACATATCCCATTTACTAAGCCATTTAATATTTTGCCGCATCCAAGTCTTCTTTCTTTTGCACAATATGTCTTTGAAGACAACCTTGGGCCATCTACCTTCTTCCATTTGCTCAACTCTTTTTAGATATCTTATTAGTTGCACCATAGCAATTGCTTCAATAGAAGCAACCCCCATTTCACTCAGCATGATCTCGTATGGCACTGAATTCTTAATTTTGAACTTGCTTGTAATCATGTGTTTTTGAATCTTCTCTATTTGCCTCCACTGTAAGTCAAAGGTACTGTTGGCCCATACTTCACAACCATAGAGAACAACCATGATCACTAAGAGCCCAAAAAGGGTTTGCATAGTTTTCCAATCCCATAGCTTTGCCTCTCTACATCTATTTTGGAGAGCATAAAACACTTTCCAACCTCCCATAGTTCTTTTCTTTATACAACTTTCCCAACTCAAATTTTTATTGAAGTCGATTCCAAGGTACTTGTAATCTGCCACTTCTTCAAGAGTGTTGTTTTCAAAGTAGAACTTATGTTGTTTATGTTTTCTTTTGCTAGAGAAAACTACCACTTTCGTCTTGCTAGTATTTACTTGCATCCCCACTGTTCTACAAAAGTGCTCAAGGGAAATCAAGTGGTCTTGCAATCCAAGAGCAGACTTAGCAATCAGAATAAGGTCATCTGCATACAAAAGAAGCCTTATCACAAACTCACCCACGAGGGCGCCATCCCCATCCTCTAAGTTTAACCACTCTTCAAGTTTGTCAATATATAAGCCAAAAAGGGTAGGAGATAATGGGCACCCTTGCTTGACCCCAATATCACTTCTGAAGCTTTCAGAGATACCATCTGATGTTCTGATTTTTAATTTGACCTCCTGATATAGACTATGGACAACTGCTCTAAGATGTATAGGAACCCTAAGTTCCTCCATTCTATGCCAAAGCTTATCTCTAGGAAACATGTTAAAAGATTTTTTGAAATCGACAAAGGAACAAAAGGCTTCCTCTTTTTTCTCCCACACTTTTTCAATGATGTGCCCTAAAGTTATACCGTGATCCACCGTGGAATGTTTAGGTCTAAAACCTGCTTGTCCTTTAGCACGCTTGCCCCTTTCTTCCGCCCACTTGCTAATTCTATTTTCTAGCATACTTCCAAATAGCTTTGCAAACAAGGGGTTTATCATTATGGTCCTATAGTTGGAGCGATCGTTGACATCTCCGCTCTTGAAAAGAGGTATTGCAGGCTAGTTGTCCAATCTGTAGGAAATACTTGCTGAATGATGTTGTTGAAGATTCCCGTAATGTGAGGTGCAAGAGTTTTTGAACCCCACTTTAGATATTCTGCTTGAAGCTCTACTAAATCTTTGGCTTTTCCAGCACCCAACTTCTTAATTCTCACCTCAATCTCTTGCACGGTTAAAAGCTTAGTAATGGTGGTGGTGTTGACTAAGGGGGGGGGTCAACCTTAGGATCTCACTCATAAAGTTGCCTTGCATATTCAAGCCACGGGTCCACTGTAATATTATTTTCAGTTTGCTTCTTGCTCGCTTGAAGTTCCTTCCAAAAAATTTTGGGGTTATTTTTCCCAAGGAAGATTAGTTCTTCCCTCCTTGAGACCATGAAATCAACTTTTTTCTTTCTTAAAATTTGCTTGTAACCTTTTAAGTCCTTTTCTTTCTGGTTTGACTGTCTCCACACTCTCCTTGATTTTTTGCAATCATCATCGAACCAAGAATTAACCGGAAAGCAATTTGTTTCAAGTTTCTTATTTTTTGCTCTTTTGCATTTTGTGAGTGCCCTTTGAATTAAATTCGTTAGCTGCTGATTATTAAGGCCTTGGGATGGAATTTCCTCCTTCTTACAAAGCTTCTCTAGTGTTGTCCTAAAGATATTACAGTTTTCTTGAGTCAAAAGAATTCTTCCCTTTGTCGGAGATTGTTGAATGTGCTGATTTTTTGTCCCAAACTGTTGCTTTTCAGTCCAAGAAAGACTTAGATAGATCAGTTTGTGATCAGATTTTAAATCCCAGAGTTGTTCACCGATCATAACTTCCTCCATTTTCTCACATAAGCCATGTGAACAAATTGCATAGTCCACCACACTTGCGCCATTGTAAGTATTGCAAGTGAAATTACCAGAATTTACCCATCTAGTCAAGCCATTGCAAATTACTAAATCAAAAGTCCCACATAAGGTAAGCAACTATTCTCCAAAGAGATTGCAACTTTTTTTGTCCTTTGAAATTCTTGTCCATTGATGATTTCTTTCTTCTGTAAGCCAAATAGGGTTGCAATCTTCCTTTTGACAAAGAATGCTAGCTTGTTCACTTGCAGTCCCATCGTTGAAATCCCCTACTAGAAGGACTTCACTTACCTAAGAATACTCCGCAATATCGTTTTTTAAGGCTGCAAAAGGGTCTTTATGTTCGAGCCCCCTCCTTTTGTAAATTTTTGAAACTTGTGGGGCAAAGTAGCATGCTGCAATTCTAATGACATGCCCATTTTCTGATATTTTAAACCATATGAATTGTTTATTTGAGTCTTCCCTTTCTAGCTGGATGCAATGATCTTTCTTTTTCTTCACTCGGACCATGATACCTCCGTGACCTTTTCCATTCTCTATTTCCTTGTTCCACACTGCCATCTTCATATACTTTTCAAAAAGAGGTGTCTTGCACCCTTCATGTTCAGGTGTTTGCAAGAGACATATTATGTCCCTATCTTCCACAATAGGCCCTAGCCCAGGTCTATGCCTCCAAGGGTAGCCTCTGCAGTTCCAACATACTAGGATTAAGGGAACCTGGGTAGATCTTGATTGCTATTTACTTTGGCATACAAGACTCAAATTTGAGTCTTCACCCCTATTTTCCCACCCTGGTCTTGCTGTAGTATTTTCTGCTAAGGGATTTGCTGACACTTCTTGACTACTATTTTGTTGTCTTGCTTTAGAAGGAGGACCAAAAACAACAATTACAGCTTTACCTTTGTGCAGCCATACCCTTTTGCCCTCGTCTCTTGCTGCTCTAACCTTTGATAACTCTTCTCTTCTTTCCTCTTGCTGCATGATAGTTAAGTCTTCCTCTAGAAAAAAGCGAGAGCCCTTTAAGAAATGCTTCTTACTTAGAAGAGTTTGCTTGTCACATGCACTTGACATGATGAATTTTATGGGCCCGGTTCTCTCATCAATGGGTTTACCCACTCTCCATGCTTGGCAAATTTGGCCTTGCTAATGCATCTTGTCTTTTAAAAAGTCACTTGCAAGCTCCAGAGTGCATTCATTCTTACCATAATCTCTCACCCCTTTAATTACTATGTTTGTTGCTCTGCCTTGCCTTTCTTTGATTTCTTTTTCTTTTTCTTGATTGTTGTCTCCTCGGTTGCTTGGTTCTCTTTCTTTTTCCATATTAGTAGGCTTGCTAATAGCTTGTGCCCAAGTTCTGGAATTTTTTATGAAACCACCCTTTTCTTCTTCTCTTACTTTCTCTCCTTGGTTATTTGTTTGTTCAACTGTTTTCCCTTCAGCTTTGGATGTTTTAAGATTTACCACGTGTCTATGTTCCCCTGCCGATTTTTTCATGCTTTGCCAATCTGCCTTCATGTCTTGCCACTCAGTCTTACCTACCAGAATAACTTCTTGCAACAGTGCCACTTGACCTTTTAAAACCTTGTTGCTTTCTGCTAATCATTGATTTTCTACTGTTAGCAGATGGATGTTAAGGTCTCTCTCCTGCTCTTTGACTTCCAAAATCTCCAATCTCCTCTTGGCATTGAGTAGCTCTTGTACATAAAGGGTAGATGACCAGGTGAGAGGTGTGGATGTGGGACTGTATAAAGCAGGATCAGTGCTTCTTTTACCCCTGTTGCTGCCACACCCTTGCAAGAAAGACTTGTTTGACTGTTTATTCCGGAGGGCCGGGATAGCCTTCTTTTGAAACTGTTTTTTCTTTGTCTCCTCCCACTTTAGACGGGCAACTCTCCATTTTAAAATACACCGAGACTACTTGGCATTAACCCAAACCTACTTCCCTATTTTGCTCGAAGATGCAATTTTCACTTGACCTAAATGGTTCATTTCAACCGGGACGGGTACCACTAGTCCCTTTGTCATGTGTGGTGCCATGTGTGTTTCCATTGTTATAGGGGACCAAAAAAACATGCATAAGTACTTGACACAAACATGCAACAATAATTATAATAGCAGTATCTACAAGGACATCACATCATTACTCCAGAATATGAACTCAAAGGAATCGATAGCTGGCTGCTATCAAATAAATGTGCAGCATAGCTGATGACAGATCACAGTTAGTAGAACAGCTTCCTACCAGGCTTACAAACGCTATCAAATAAATGCACAGCATAGTTGATGACAGATGACAGTTAGTAGAACAACTTCCTACTAGGCTTCCAATTTGTATCCAACTTATCGGCTACACTAATTTATTAATACTACTAACCTACCTTATCCTGTTTATTACTAAGACGGTGCCTTCTTTCTAACAAAATATCATATCCATTAAAATTTATGATGATTATTTTTAGTCAAAGTTTGTCAAAGTTTAATGGGAATGGTTGTAAAATTGCAAATATATGTTGTTGAAATTGTATAATTTGAGTGTTCAGTAATATTTGAGGATGTTGAATCCATTTTTACAATAAAATTACAATTTGAATAATAAAAAATCGTGATTTCAATGAAAAATTCATCACTAAATTCTAACAAAAATAACTAAAAAAATCCCAAACATAAAAGAGTTTAAACAACTCCTAAAAATGTACTCAAACTATAATCACTCTAGGACCTTCTAAAATCCTTCGGAAATTGGGAAAGTGAATATCCAATGACATGGACTAAGTCCATAATTCTTGAAAACAAGTTGGAAGTTGAGAGAGTGAATATCCAATGCAATGCACTAAGTCACTAGTACAGCCACTTAACTTATGGCCGGTGAACACCGATAGGTCACATGTTATGTGTCATGGACAAGTTGTCTATGCCTTAGCTACCTGTTACTTTCTTTAGTTAAATGGTTGTATGCCACTACTTGTTATCCATGCATGCATGAGCTATGAGTTATCCATGCATCAACTACTGGTTATTTTTCTTTCTTTTTATAATTGTTTATTTCTAATTTTGAACTACCACCATAAAATCAATCTTGAGTCTGCACTTGTCCCATCCTCCTTCAATCTAAGAAAAACATAGATGATAGTCCACGCCAAACTCTAAGATATATACACCTATCTATGTAATAAACACATGAAAACAGATCTGCATAATTCCTTAAAACGGAAATAAATGTTGCAAAGGCTAATTACTTATTATATTTACATTATCCTTTTAACTTACCACATTTTGCTCACCAGCCACTTGATGGGTTTTTAGAGACAAATCTTTGGCTGGAACTCTCTACATTTGAACTTTCTGGTGTCCCTTCTCGGTGCAATGAATGCTGCACAAGACGTTTAAACTGGCCCGAGATCTAAGAGCCATTGGGAATAAAATGAGAACATTTTCACAAAGCCTCCATTGTTAGACTGAGCCATTGCAATGGCTAACCACTCATTATATTTACATTAGCGTTTTAACTTACCAGCATTCTCTCTCACCAACCCCTTGATGGGTTTTTAGAGACACGTCTATGGCCGGAATTCTCTACATCTGAAATGTTCTTCTGTTCCTTTTTGCTGCAATGAATCTTAAACAAGAGGTTTAAACTGGCCTGAGATCTATGAGCCTTTGAGAATAAAATGAGAACATTTTCTCAAAGCCTCTATTGTTGGACAGAGCAGATTCGAAGGCTGAAAGAAGACTTCTGTGGACTAGAAGAGAGAGATTCTGAGCAAGATTCAAAATAGGTGCAGTCCCCCATATTAGGGAGCCTGCAACTTATTGGCTGACATTTTGGGTCCAGTTGACCCCCACAGCATGGAAGCTGAACTCCAACCTGCTATTTCATGGACATTAACAGTGCTCAGGAGTACCGCCTCTGCTTGTTTACAGCCTTGGGAACTTCCTTTGCAGTCAAACTGAACTGGATTGCTTCTGCAAGATATCTCGGTTTCTTGCTAGTTAATTGACTGGCAGTGCTTTAAAACTCAGTAGAAAGAATTCTAAGGTTTTTTATTGTAATTTTCATTATCCTTACTATCTTGGCCCGTAGAATGATTGCCGTGTAGGTATTTTATAGGACATAATCCTTAGTTTTGTTAGTTTTAGGTCGCTGCTATCAAGTCATTGCCATTAACCCTCCCTATGATTTTATCTAAGATTTTAAAACGATTGTTGCCCCTAATTGAGTATTTACTGTTTAGTTCATATTGCCATATTCTTAATGTTTTTTAAATCTTCGTAATGCTTTTTAAATCTTCAACATATGTAATAGTGTAACAATATTTGTTGACTATCTGTATCATACCTGAATCATGTGTTTTGGGCTTTTCCCTTCACTTATTTGCAGCTGGCCAAGAGAAATTCAGAACGCTGACCACTACATACTATAGAGAAGCAGCAGGCATCATATTTGGTAATATTTTTTTTTTGTTCTTTAAATTTTGTATTTTATGTGGTCTGTACTTATGACATGTTGTAGTACTGGTTTGGAACAAAACATACGGAGGCACTAAACTTTGTTTTCCTAGTAAACTAGACACTAAACTCCATTTGGTGTCAGCATGTGCTCTTAAGACTAACAATTCTCAGTGGTAAAGTTTGATCCCCGAGCAGAAATGGTGCAGATGGGGTTTGCATATCAGAAATTGTATAAAACACACACAGGAAGATTGGTCTGAGGTCCTTTTATTAAAACCTTGGCCAAATACCCGGGCCTATTATATACAATCGAAGCAAACTCAATACAGAGCAAGTATTATGTTATAGTACAAATCTAATCTCTGTCTTACGATGTTCCTAAGCCTCTGTTCTTATTGAAATAAAATGTACAGTTTTCACAATCGAACCGAGAAATGGATCTGTTCAATGGCCTCAATCGCTCTTGGTTCAACTACATTTAACACACACAGAGACTTGTTAATTTGTTGATGTGACCGATAGGCCTGACGCCCTCCTGGACAGCAATCGAAGTATGAACAATTGTTCTTCAATCTGACGTGGTCATTCTTCAGAACCCTTCAATACTGGGAGTCAAAGTCATAACACCTAGAACTTATTCTCCCACACAACCCGTTTACAATGAGGCCTAAGTGTCCCGCATGTTATACGTCATATTGTATATGAGGTTTCACATTGTGATTTTCATCACACTGATGGGAATTTGTAGCTGGTACCTTTGGAGCATTTGGATGGACGTGGGGTATAAACTTTCATGAAGCCTCTTCTCTTTTTCACATTATTTGATGAAGATATTTGAGGTGAAGATTCACTTCTCTATGGTGGATGGTCATGGTTATCAAAGCCTCTTCTCTTTTTTACAATGGATTACTTGATAAAGATATTTGAGGTGAAGATTCACTTCTCTATAGTGGATGGTCATGGTTGATGGTTATCTTTTGGTTTGGTGCTACTTTCATGCCTTTGCTTGATGGATCACTTTCTTGGCATATGGAAGCTTTTACTTCATGTATCATATTTTTCTTGTAGCATACTAGTGACCATGTATAATGGTGTTATGATATTGGTTTGTCACTAGGAAGGGGTGTTCTACATGGCCCTCTTTTGTTGAATGTGTGGTGGGGACATACTTGATTTTAAAAGGAGTTAACACCTTTTTATGTTCCTTTTCCTATGGTGTTGGATGTGGTGTGGTCATACATGTTTTCTTTGGTGGGATTTCCCTAGGTGATATAAATTTATAACATTGTAACATTGCTAGACATCACCTAAGGGGAAATGTGTATTTGATGATGTAAGTACCCTTGTTGATGTATAATTATTTCCTAAGTTTGAGTTGGGGGGATGCAGCATGTTTCCATGGTGATTTAACCTTTTCTAAGGCTTAATAACTTATTATTCATGTAATAGTCCCTTGGTGGTGGTGCACCTTAGGTTCATGCGTAGGTGAGCTTAATGTTTTATTGTTATATTGGTACCATTGTGGGGCTTGCTAGGAGATACAACTTCATATTACATGGTACAACACTTGATGGACTGGACCCCTTCGTTGGCACACATATTGAGGTAGATTATGTTTCCATGGTGATTTATCCGTTTCTAAGGCTTAATAATTTATTATTGATGTAATAGTCCCTTGGTGGTGGTGCACTTTAGGTTCATGCATAGGTGAGCTTAATGTTTTATTGTTATCTTGGTACCATGGTGGGGCTTTGCTAGGAGATACAACTTCATATTACATGGTACAACACTTGATGGACTGGACCCCTTCGTTGGCACACATGTTGAGGTGGATTACATTATTTACTCTTATTTTGCTTTAGTGGAGGGGTCATTCCCTTGGTCTTGGAATCCATTGGGTTGACTTGGTAGATGGGTATGGTTATTGACTTCTTATCTTCAATGGATCTATCCACTTGCACAAGCTTTGATGAATTGTAACCACCTTGGATGATATTTTAATGTTTATTGGGGAGTTGACATGGTCAACTTGGAGGTGGTTGCTCATTGGAGAACAAACCCACGAGGAATATTTTTATTTTGGGAGGTTGTTGAAGCTCCAAAGACCTTTGGCTTGTCATATATGTGAAGCACTCCACTTATTGAAGGTACCTTGTACACTTTTCTATTTATTAATAGTGGAGTGACCTACTTTGGAGTTCACATGTGGGAAGGAGTTATCTTTTGACGTGGTTTGTGCAAACCTTTTCACATGTGATGGGACATACCCTCTACTATGTGGGAGTGCCCCCCACCCCCTCGCTCCTTCTCCCAAAGCTCGCTTCCTTTGGAAGCTCGCTCCCAAAACGCTCCTAGTTTTGGGAGCACACTCCCAAGGTGCTCTCGAGGCGCTCCCTACCTCTCCTATACTAAAAGCTTCTATACTAGGTTGATCATTTGATGACAATGTTACGGTACCTCCTTTCATTGCCAAGCTCATATAAAAGTAGTTATGGTTGATCATTTGTAACTACTAGAAGATTGATGTTATATTGTTTAATCCATGTTTTCTATAGCTAATTCAACATCCTACATGTTGATGTGCTCGGGAAGAACGCAGTACCCATGTTGAAAAGTTGACGTTTCGAACCTTAATCACAGTTCATCATCAGGACAAAATACAGTAAATCCATTAAAATATATCAAAATATATACTATATGAAAAACGCTCCCAAAACAGGAACTTTTGAAAATTTCACTTTTTGCTCCACTCCCAACAGCATAAGATGTACCACTCATGGGAATCCGCACGTTCTTCATGGAGGATTATTATCGCACACATGTTCATGCACTTTGTGGACCATACTTGTTATTTTGAGGAGTTGGTTGAGGAGCTCTACTAGGAGAGTATTATATTATTTTCTTATTTCATGCATCTTGGAGGTCGCACTTGGTGAACTCTTCTAAGTGGACCATGGAGCACATTCTTCTTTTTCATGAAGTATTTCAATGTGTTCTTGATCATGCATCTTGAGAGGTGCTCTTGAAGTGGATCTCTTATCCTCTTGACATGGTCAAAAAGCCTATTTTTAGTGATGTGCTCTCTCTCTCTCTCTTGGAGGTTACTCTTGTTTATTACTTCATATATTCAAGTGGAGTGAACTCTCTTGGAGAGGGATGGAGATCACATGACATGATCAACTTTGATTTGAGTGAAGCAACTACTTCATTATTTTATATTTTCTTGACTTGTCTTGGAGCTACCTCTATATAAAGAGGAGTCTTCTCTTCATTTATGGGTGATTTTGGTGATTAAGGATTAGAAGAAAGTTAGAGATTGAGAAGTGGGTGATTTTGGTGATTAAGGATTAGAAGAAAGTTAGAGATTGAGAAGTGATAAAGTATAGGAGTTTGGAGTTGAAGGTTAATGTTGGGTTCTATTGTATATCAAACCCTTGAAGACTTAATGAAGAAGTGAGGTATTGCATCTACTATGTTGTGAGTCTCATGTTTATGCTCTTCATTTGTTGTAGAATCCTCTTGTTTCATTCCAATTTGAAGGCCTATTAATAAGCACACTATTGATTTAGGAGTACAACATTGTGAGGAGGTTCTGCCTCTTGTTTTATTCATTGTTTTATTTATGCAATTGTTTTCCATATTCTACCAAATTACGTCGCTGATTGGAATCACAATTCAGCCATAAAATGGTACCTTTATATTTATTTTATGAGTGCCAACCCTAGCACTCCAAGACTAGTTTCTATAACCCAATTCCAACAAAAAAAACTTAAGGTTAAATGCATCAAATTAGTTCCTTTTATCTTAAATACACACCTAAATGATGAATGTATCAAGTATTTCTTTCATCAATTAGATGGTTGAATGTAGCAAATTAGCCTTTTCTACCTTATAGCCTACCTCAAAGTAGTTAATTGTGGCAAATTAGCTCTTCCATGCAATATTTCACGACTCAATTGGCCTAAATAGATTGATATATATTGGTCTCTTATCATATCATATAATTTCCTTGTTTCTTTCAACTTCTCATTCCATTCTTTCCCATATCCCTTTCCCATTCCCATTTCCTTCCATACGCTATACTATAACCTTTGTTTTGTTTAGGTTTACTCTTCAAACTTCACCCTAAGCCTCCATTCCATATCCATAACAATCCTACATTATGGAACCCCCCCTTGTGTTGGAGAAGAGCCAACTTAAAGTGTGGGGAAGAGATGTTGAGGTGACAGTGGACAGTCTTCCCGAGTTACACAAAGTTATCAACTTAGTGCTTGGGACCTGTTATCACACAACTTGTAGTTGTCCCAAAAGGTGATCCTATCCAGGATGGTAGAGGCATTGGACTGCTAAAGAGGTGACCGAAGAGATGCCACGGAGGTGACCAAAGAGATGCCACGGTTCCCAATGCAATTGGTTGTCATTCTAACCGAGGCACTCTTCACTTTAGATCTGACCTAAGCAAGACCAAGGGGGAGACCCTAGTTAACCAATGAAGGCTAGCGAACCTACTCAAGACTTCCTAGGGAAATGTGAAAGTGAAATAGGAGAAGATCAAGAGTGAATGGATCTAGATCTATGATGGATAAGTGGACTCAAGGAGTTAGGGCTTGGTTGAAGAGGCTTATAAGATGGATAAATGTTCAACCAAGGAAATATTAAGTCACTTATGTGTTTAGATAAGTAGACCTAGATAGATCTAATGCCAAATAGAAAGATCCAAGTGGGGCCCACCCTTAAAATAAGGAAAATGGTCAAAATGGGGTCCACAAGGTGAAGATCAAGATGAAATGGCACTGGAAGAGTTGCTACTCAATGGATCTATGGATTTGATGAGGAACAAGCAATACCCACATTACAGATCTGGAGAAAGCCCACCTACCCACAAGTGCGACCTCTACTGGAGAGGCCCAGTGCCTTAGATCAAGGGGTAAATGGAGTCGGATTCCCACTAAATTTGGTCTCCAAGGTTTATTAATTATTATTGAGGTGGGTTTTAATTATTAAGCCCATGCAACCACCAGATCTTATCAGATCTAAAATATAGGGTTTTAATGATAAGGGTCTGAGATCAAGATGACCAATGGATTAGTTAAAAGAATAAAATGCGTACCTTTCAAGTGTACCTGGATAATGAAAATGAATGCCGGTATGACTAGGATTACTCCCACAAAGATCAAATGAAAGATATGCTAGTTTCTCTTGCTCACACGATTTTCCCAAGTCCACTAGTGCACCCCTCTCTTCCTGCAAAACCAAGGAGACAAAGCTCAATTAGAAAACAACAATGAGGGTAGATGCAAATAAGAAGTAAATGATAGAGAATAATTGGTACAAAGAAAAAATCACTCCATGTTTGAACCAAGATCTTACAGAAGCTAGCAGGGTGAGCCTCCCCACCAATGTGCACTCCTCCAAATCGTCTTCTTTGACCTGCAATTCGATATAGTGGAACACAAATGCAAAATAAATACCAAAATCCTTGAATGCAATGGAAAAGTAGTTTCAATCACCATAGCCAAGCATTCATCTCATGATCCAAGCATTTACTCAAAAGATATTTCTTCTATTCCAATAACCAAGAGCCAAAAATCTCAAGATGCCTTTACAATAGACGGGGGCTCTTCCTTAAATAGGAGGAGAGAGACCAAAACCCTGACCACTTTATGAATGAGTGGTTGAGATCAAAAGATAAATACAATACAATCAATGGTTAGGATGAGTCGGTACAATATATGACGTATCAACTCATTGGAGGGGATGCGCACTCACTAAAAGAATCCCTAGGGGGGTGCGCACCACATAAAAGTGACAAATACAAGTGTGTAACACATAGGATGAGAAGGACAAGTGACTAGGAGCACATGGTGGGGCTAGGAGGATTTATTATCCTTCACTAGCATCACCCCATGGCACAATGATATAAAATATGACTCAACAATATGTCTAAGTGACTAAATGATCAAATCGTGGCCTCCTCAATGAGAGAAGAATGCATCAAATCACAACCCAAAGAGTATGTGGACCCCACTGAATGCTGCAAGATGATCTGGAAGGAGTGGGATACATCACATATGACCTCTAAACAAAACCCATGCCAAAACCTTTCCTCAATAACCCAAATCAATTTCCTCAACGACCTTTTTATCCCACTTGAAAACCATCGAAATGCATGTAACTCACTGTCTGATGCCCGGGAACAAAATATGATTGTACCATCAGGTCTGGAGAGGGGGTAATATGGTAATAACAAGTGCCTGGACCACCCCTCTCCTCTGTAGTGCCCTAGGTAAACGTGCTAGGTCAATGCAATTGTTGGACAGGCCATTTCAACATGGCAAAATCGGTCAAAAGTGGAAATCTGACTCTATCATCACTGGGAGTTCCTGGAACTAATAACTGAGTGTCTCAATGGACTCAAAAGGTCCAAATCTACTAGATATGAGTACCCATACACCATGTGGAAACCTGTAAGATCATCCGTAGCCTCAGGCATACCCAAACAATAATAAAATAAATGATCTGAGAATAATAATAACCATAAAAAGATACATCAATCATCATCTGAAACCTGTGTCCACTGTATGGAGTCATTAAAGGTGCATCAAATGACCATAAATCATCATCATATATCATCATTGGTCCAACTCATCACGGATCCCAAGGTTAAATTGGTTAAACTAGGTTTGACCAGGTCAAGACTGATCAAAATATGACCCAGGCTAGAAAAGCCTGCTGTTGCAAGTGAAAATGGTTAAGACATGCTCTTTTAATCATTCTCATAGCAAGACTTAAAGTATTAAGAATCATTTCACTGGCAGTTAATAGATAATTATAATCAAGCATAAGTTCAAATAATCATTTACTTAGAAAATAACCTCAAGGATATACTCATTCTGCAAACATGATCAATTTGCTAGCAAAGGGTGAAGGTGAAGAATGTAAGGCTAGGACAAGGGGATGAATTAACTGACTCAACACTGTGATACTTTGGATAAGGGAAAGGGAAAGCACACTTAAGCATATGTCGGATAATAAACACACAAGGAATGGCAGTGTCTCACAAATGGGATAAGTTGTTTAGAGGAGTGCTTATTCAACCTTGGCAAATGTCTACAACTCACATCCAAGCTGTATCAACTCCTTGAGGATCTTTTCTAGAACCTCCATGGACTGGGTGTCTGGCTAACCATAACTTGAGGTTCTAGGGGACACTTAGATTTAGTTGTCCCTTACTCCATCTCACATCACAACCCGTGGGCTCCGTGAGGAATTGATCATCACATTTCATTTCCTTGGCCAACAGTCTTTAAATTTAGCATACATTTAACCACTGCTTTCTTTAGGCCTATATGACCCTTTTGGGGATTTTGCATGTGCTTAGAAGCATAACTACTAAAGCTTTCATCCATGGTGCTTTTAGTTTCCATTTCATTTCATGACCCTTTTGGGTATTTTGCATGTGCTTAGAAGCACAAATACTTAAGCTTTCATCCAGGGTGCTTTTCATTTAAGTTTCGATATAAATTCACAGCCCTCTTTCATTGTGCTGAGAAGCACATTTTTCAATTATTTTCATGGGCATTCATAAAAGATATAACAATATTTTTCATATGTAATTATGGTAGTACAATTTGCTTAAGGTTTTAGCCAACACAACTCAAGCAACTAGGGAGACTCTCTATAATCAAGGCCAAACATCGGGGCAACCGATTAGACTGATCAAGGTATCAAATACAACTCACCAAAGGGTAAGTTTTGTTGTCAACTCAGAGCCGAGACACGAACTAATAGGGATGTTATCCAACACATAGGCAAAAGTGGGGAGGTCCTCCATATCACAGGTTGAGGTGTAAGTCAAGGTAAAAACCAATCAAGGGAGAGATAATGGATGGATGGGGGAAGTGAAAGTGATGACTAACCTAGCAAACAATAAAGGTGGGAATGATCATGTCCACACTCCTAAGAGGGTAAAACCAATGAGTATAAAACAAGAGCTTCTAAATGTAAGTAACAAAACCATTTAGATAATCAATAATAACCATATTTATTTCATACGTATATATTATCAAATCACGATCATTACATACTAAGTCAAGCTATCAAAATGACCAAAAAAGCAAGATAATAAAACTAGTGCACATCATATACCTGCTAGGCCATATACCTATACCTGTTATCTGGATCATCAATAACCACTGAAACACTGTTGTTGAAACTCTAGGCACTGCACTGCTCTGTATGGAATAAAAGGTCATCTATGTCATCAAATCTGAGGTCAAGAGGCTCAGTCTTGGCATAAGGTTCACTGCATGTCTGATCTGGGGCTGCTCTGATATGTGAGTGATCAAAAATATTGCTCATCATAGGCTGATCTCATGTAAAGGCCTGGCTCAAAAAAATATAATGAACTGTTCTGCAATCATGGTAGCCCGAATACTATGGATGTGATAACAAGGCCTTACACTTTTTGGGTGCTAGTTTTTGGTGTAACACCACGTTAATAGGATTTAAAGGTCTAAATCTCTATTTATCTTTCCCTAAACTCTCTTTGAAATCCATCCACTCTTAACATGAATATCCTTTCTTTGCATTCACAATGAAAGCGCCATGGCTCAGGGTTTTATCCATTATTGATAGAGTTCGATTCATAAATAAAAACCTTGAGCTCAAAAGGATGGCCACTAGTAAATGCTACAAGGTCCATTATATCAAGTCTTCGACCCTTCCTATTGATTCATTATTTGCTTTCCCCATACACAAAACTTATTTAAATAATATTATCCAAGTTGATTAGGGAAAATATGTTTATACAACCTTGAATCTAAGTCACAAGGTTTGGGTTCAACATCCATTAAGTTTGATTCAGGTTCGAATTTTTTGATGAGATTCGGTTGAGGTTCATCATTAAGTTCATCTATATACATTTTTTCAATTCATCATAATTCTTACTCTTATATGTTTATTGATGTTGATTTATAGTTATTTTATGGCATATTTCATTTTAAGGAGTGTTATATGAGAAAGAATAATGATCGATCAAATATGACTTGACAGTAATTTAATCATGATAAAATCGAATCATCAATGCTCTTATTAAAAATTAAACATATGGTGCAATTGCAAATTGCAAAAGTAGTAGAACATACTATTAATAATTAGAGAAATTTTGAGGTAAAAGATGGGCCTCAAGACAATAATATTGTACAACAAAAATCACCAATAGGATTCAAGATGATGATTTCAACCGTGAGGGATGAATCACCATTTTTTTGGTAAAAGGTAAACAGGTAAAAAGGTGAAAAGACTATTTTTAAACTCTTATTTTCAACTTATCTCCATGTATATTCACTCAAATTTCGAGCAGGAGCACATGTTGGAAGGGAATTCAATTCCGCATCCAACGAGTACCCACATGACATACTTTTGATGGACCTCGCTCCTCGAGGAATTCAATTTCTTGTTTTCCGAGGAGCAGGGTCCATCAAAAGTATGCCCTATGGGTACTCGTTGGATGCGGAATTGAATTCTCCATCCAGCGAGTGCTCCTGCTTGAAATTTGAGTGAATATACAGGGAGATAAGTTGAAAATACGAGTTGAAAAAGTAGTTTTCTTATTTTTTCCTCCAAAATTTGATGAAGTATGCTAATATTATTTTATTATTTCCATTGTTATTTTATAATTTTCCTTAGGAGGCCCATTTTAGACCTCAAAATTTATCTAATGTCTATCTCTGAGCTTAACTCGGATTAACTAATTCCAATAAAATTCCTAGATGCATACACAAAATTAACTTTCAGATCTAATTTTATAAGCAGCAATACAAAAGCTCATTTAACTTGTCTACCATGTGCAGCGGAACTGGAAACCAAACACATACAGTTTAACACAATGATTTACCCTAGAAACCCCAATGGGGAAAACCAACAAACTAGGGCTTTCTATAATCTGAGCCAAAGAAATATAGAATTATTACAATCATCTTTATCATATAAACAGAAGAACATGATGCCTTGGAAGGTGTGTTAGATCTTTGGGATAAACCCTTAATAATCAACAACTGCAACTGCTTTGAAGGAGTGCGCCCCTCTCTAACATGTGTGACCAATATGACAACTACACCCTCTACTTTGCTTTGATCTCTGATGGAATCAAGTCTGGATCTCAACCTAGGGAAGTGTGCCCCCTCTCAATCACTAAAAGGTGTTCCCCACTCTTCCTCTTCTCTCTCAGCTACTAAAGAATGTGCCCCTCACTCTTTGGAATGCGCCCCTATCGCACTACCTCTCTGTCTACTCAATAAATTCTCCCTCTGCCCGTCAATCAGTCTCTAAATGATCAATGCACCCTCCTATCAATCTCTGAAGGAAGTGTCTCTATTCTCTTTTCCCTCTCAACTTCAAGAATGTGCCCTCTCTCACTAAAGTGCGCCCTCACTCAAGAATTGTGCATCTCTATCTCAGAAGTGCACCCCCTCTCCTTGGCTCCTCAATCTCTGAAGTTTGTCTTTAGTTCTCTTACATTTACCCTTATGCTCTCTTTTATAAGCTTTAGTGACTAATTAGGGTTCCAAATCCCTAATTTGCTTTGCATGCAAAATCACACTTCCGCATTAAAAAATATCGCATGCAAAAGTAAAAGTCACGGAACTCTCTACATGCTTCCACCACTAAATCCATACCGACTGGTAAAGTGTTTCTCACACAATACATCCATGTCTACACAGTTAATGTCCCTTCATTCTAGGCATGATGACATGAAGGACATCCCAAGATACAAATCTCAACACATACTCTTTAAACTTCAAAATTTGAAAGGATGTCCATAATGTTGAATATTTATAATCCCTAAAAGAATTCACAAAATTTAAAACATGATAAAATTTGAACACTTAATGCATCATGCAACTGAAAATTACAAAATGAATTAGAACATAGTATGCATTTGAAATTTAAAAGGAAATCCATAATCTCCAATAGTTATAATCCATAAAATTGTTTCACAAAATTTAAAACATGGTTAACACGCTTTTTTTAGCAATGTGTTATATGATTAACACGTTTTTTTCTTGCATCTCCACTTTTATTTCAGTGAATAATGTTTTGTCTCCCAGAATTCATATTCATAGGTCAATCAAACAAGGATGCCCATTAGCTCCTTATCTTTATGTGCTAGTGGCGGATGCTCTTGGGTATCTATTGGAAGTTGCATGTTGTTAGGGTAAAATCCGAGGCATTTCTCTAGCCAAGGGGAAGGAAATGGTTGATAATCACTTTGTGGATGACTCCCTTTTGTTGGTTTCTGTTGATCAAGACTCGGTTGTATCTACTAGGGATTGTATATTGGTGTTTTGTGAGGCTTTAGGGGCTATTGTTAGTGACAATAAGACTTATTACTGGCTCATTGGTGTGAATAGGTTCCTGAGTGGATTCCAACTTCTTGGAATTTGGTTCGACCGAGGGCTATTGCGAGATACCTTGTTATTCCTTTTGGGGTGGACCTATCTGCGGTTGCAATTTGGAATTGGTGTCTAGATAGATTATAACACAAACTACTTGTTCGGTGGTACAAGGATTTTCCCTTTGCTGGAAAGCTAACTATGGTAAGCAGGATTCCGCAGGCCTCCCACATTTATTATGTGTCTTGTTGGATCCCTAGCAAGGCCCAGTTCCGCTGGTTGGAGAAGATTCTATGCTCTTACTTATGGGCGAAGTATGGTGGAGCTCGTGGCCTTCCCGTGGTCCCTTGGGATGTCTGTATTATTCCCAAGGATGAGTGAGGCCTTGGTTTGATTGATATAGCCACTTAAGGAAACATTTTGGATGTTAAATGGGTGATTAGATGTCTAGAGGGCTCCTCCCCATGGCAGGTTTTGATGCGGCTGTCACGACCCCTCCCATTCTACCAGCTAGATGGAGAGGATCGTGAGGTTAACCCGAGCATCCAGCCCCATTCGATATTAAAAACAAACATTCAAATTAACATGAATATGTACATATACATATGAAAGTGCATATCGGTCGTGCTCCTAAACTGGGCATCTAGCCCCATGAAATTATTTCATAAGCATTCACATAATAAAACATAGACATATGTAGATGCATAACTATTTTATAGCACAACGGAAATAATATCATTTACACCTTCACCATACATTCAGATATTCATCAATTTAATAATGGCAAGAATATACAAACACAAGAGAATACTTATCTTAACAAGTAGTCCCTGAGCAACCAGCTATGCTTCTGCAACGTTCCACCCAACTGTAGGCCAGTGTGCTCCTTAATTTCTCAGCACCACTGCCACCCCCCGAGCTGAGCATGATCTCCACAAGGAAAAAAGGGGAAACCGGCTCTCACATAGCCAAAGATATGCCAGAATCAACCAAGCCAACTAGCAGTTGGGTTTCTCAGGCTGCTAAGAGGTGGGCAGAGGTGAATTACTAGGCTAGTGGCTCAACCATGGAGCTATGGATACATCATGGGGCTCATCAAGCCAAATCTGTCCTCTTCCACTCTTGAAGCTTCTGCTCACATGTTCAAATCCAAAACGGGATGCACTGAACTACAAAAAAACTCAATTACTGGGCATGAGGAAAACGCTTTCCACAGTGGGATGCATGAGATGGGGTTTCCAACTATCTTAGAAAAACGTGGGAACCCATAAAAACGAAATGGGAAGTTGGGGAACAACCTTGGGAAGCCAATCCATTTTTATAAAAACGTCCTTGGACATTCGGGGGCAAAAACGACCTCCATACAGTCCCCAAAACGTGGCTCTCCTCTCCCAGGCTACTGCATATGCAAAAACAAACTCCCAGGCATGGAGAAATGCAGGATTTGGATGAAAAACGTGTAGGGAAAGACCCAGCTAGCTCCCCCTGCGTGAATGAGAGAAGACTGACTGTTCAGAAATGGCTTTGGGCACCATTTCGTGGGTGTTTTCTTGCCCAACAAGCAAAAACATGAATTTCCAGGTTGATGGCTTGCCCATGCACGAAATTGGCTGCCATACTTCTTCATTTCCAAGGCAATAACTGCCCCAACCAATCTTTGGAAGAATTAAATGATTGGGTGCATGAGACAAAATGGGTAGTTGGTGGTTTTTATGGGTTTCCCCATTGACACATGGATTAACACCATTGGCCCAAGGGTTTGAATAATCTCCCTCCCTATTCCTTGTAAAGATCATGCCCCCATCTCTTTTGTTGCATTGCGTAGCTGGTTGTGGGTTTTTCATTAAAATTGCATATTTACATGATTTCCGATGTTACATTGTGCACTGCTAGCACAAGAACCATATGCATCTATTCTAATTGCCGATACATAAAACGATAAATCAGTGGCGGGGCCTTGGCCTTGAGCTCCTCATCATGACTAAATGACAATATTTACATCATTTACAATATTCATGCA
The DNA here is from genome assembly GCA_027924585.1 of Larix kaempferi. Classification (NCBI taxonomy): domain Eukaryota; kingdom Viridiplantae; phylum Streptophyta; class Pinopsida; order Pinales; family Pinaceae; genus Larix; species Larix kaempferi. The sequence continues at coordinate 19,062,946 of BSBM01000769.1, forward strand.
ATAGGGTCAAGCTGGGGACGTTACAGCGGCACTGATTTCTCTCGAACCCCCATGTTGGAAAGATCAGAGGGCAGTTTGGTCTTTGTGATATCATCTATGCCCCTCATAATGTTCAAATTGCAGGGTCTTTCATCTTTCAAAGTATTTGGATTGCATGGAAGAAGGTGGCAGGTCTGGTTCGTTGTCATATGTCTAGCAGTAGAGCAAGTTGGGATTTGGCCAATAGGCCTATATGGAGATGGAATCAGGAAGAAACTTGTATCTCTAACTTGCATCATTTTTAGGTGAGAAGATTTAGCAGAAAGCACAATTTCTTCTAGAGGGATCTTTGGGACTTCATTGCTAGTTCATGGAAATATTGGTGAATCGTGGCTCGGGAATTTGCTTTGTCCTCTGCTTATCATCCCTCCTTTATGGAAATTATTGGGCTTATTCCTCAGGAGGATCTGTTTAAGATGAATATTGATATGGAAGGTCCCTTTTGGAGAGTCTAGGAGTGGAGTTTCAAGTGTTCTTTGTTGCAATATGATTCTCGTAAACTCTACTCCATCCTGCATCAACGACATGAACTTGCTCACATCCATAATGCTTGATGGATATATACGGATGTTGAGATTCATTAGATTTGACGATTTCATGGTCTCTAGTTGATTCAAGCTTCTTATAAGATCTAGGCCTTTGCTTAGTTGGTGATATATCAAGGTCTCCCTTCTAAGGCTCGACTAGCCAAAAGTAGTATTTCATATGTCCTTTGCCCTTATTGTTCGAGGTTTAAGTCAGTGAAGCATATTTTATGGGAATTCTCTTTTCCTCATTCTTGTTGGACTTAGGTTCAAAGCTAGATGACATATATTCTATAGGGTTATCTTCATTAATGTGCGGTTCTACTAGGTGACTCCATATCTATGATTCAAGATTCCATGTCTTGTATTTGGCATTGTTTGAGAGTTACGTATTTATATACTATTTGGAAGCTACGCTACAAGCATGTCTTTGATAATGAGTCTAGTGCATTGGAAGTGTTTCTCAATTATGGCGCGACGAGGTTCATATGCAACTCCTATCCAAAAGATCTCTACTGATTAAGGATGCCAAATTGTTAGATTTGAATTCCTACTTTGATGTTATAGCTATTTTAGTGGCTCTCAGGAAGAGGGTATGGGGCTCTTGGTATATACCTTTTTTTCTTTTTCTTCAGCTCCTGATGTAAATATTTTTTGTACATATAAGAAGTATATTTTACAACAAAAAAATGGTCATAATTTCTATTCTTGTGGCCTAATTGTAACATCATAAAGCTCTAAATTATCAAGAGCACGTGGATTAGTAAAGGCACTAGAATTGTGATCATCATATTCATTATTAAAAGGAACTCTATCACCAATGTCACCATAAACGCTAAGATCATATGACTCCTCCAGTATTTTCATTCCCAAATTTGGCTATGGAAGGCTCCATAAAAAACATTAGGGGTTTTTTCTATGCTTGAGCATAGGTGTTGATGCTATACTCTTGGGTGGTCATTCTAAATTTGCATTCCTAGGTCTTTTATCCAATAGATATAGATTACCTTGCTCCACCCATTCCACAAGTCTTATTTGTTTTAATTATTCTACCACTTTTGCTTGAAGGGATGAGATTGGTGTTGTTCTTTGAAAGGTGATGTTTGTATATATAGTTCATGTAAGGGGTAGTTTGTCCTCAAATATTTTGGCATGTTAGGCCAACTAGAACTTCCATGAGACCAATAGAGAAAACAAGCACTAGATTTATCCATCAATGGTTTGTTTCCTAGGGAAAAGGGTAGTTTGTAGTGCATTCCTGGAGCATCTCATTCCTTGTTGTCAGAGGTACTATCAACAATTTGATCATTTTCCCAATAAATACACACACTTGGTTTGTGTATCTACATTCAAGTAATAAATGTTGACTATATTCTTCTTTTTCTTACATAGAGAACATGTGGATGGACCTTGAATCCCCTTCTTTTTAAAATTTCCCCTTGTAAGAAACTTCTTATATGTCAATAACCATATTAAAATGTTCACTTTGGGGAAGGAGTCTCAGATCCATATCTGTTTCCATATCCATTCCCCCTCCCTCTCTCTAAATTTATATATGAACAAGGACCTATACCATCGATTCATTGTGCAACCTTGGGTAGAGTCTCTCTAGATAATTTTATTAGGTCAATTCAAGTTTAGAGGGGCCAGCCCTTTAAGACTCTGCCACATACCACCCAATCATTAGTTTACCTAATTTGGAGACTGATATATTTTTCATTTTTCAATTTCTCTCAATCTCTTCCTTCCTAGCATCCTAAATGAGATATATCAACTAGGGATGCGAGTCTACATCTATCCATCTACTCCTTTAATGATTGCATATTAGTCCCGTGGGTTAAATATTCTTGTCGTAGTATTTTTTCAATTGAGATGCAAGTTTAAAGTCCATTCCATAGACACTAGGACATCTTGGATTTGATTAATTAAGAAACAGATTTCAAAACATTCCATATTGAAGATCTCAAAACATATTTGGGGGGAGGGGGTGAATGAATCTCTTCCTTTCAAGGAAGGGAAGTATATTTATGTAGAGTGTCCTTTAACAAAGCATCACCTCAAGAAACAACATTCGATAAAATCTTAGCACCTAAGGCTTGGTTAACCATATCTGGTCCTTGGATCCCCATACCCCCTTCCAAGGGAGTGAAGAAGACTTTCACCCATCTTATCAATTGTAATTTTTTCCTATTATCCATCTTTCCCCTTGCAAGAGGAAGGTTCAAAGCAATTCCCATATCTCTTTGATAACTCTTGTAAGAGAAATCAACACATTAAATAAGCAAACAAAGAGAAAAGAATAAATATATTTAATTAAGATCAACCTAATATGGAGGTTTATCCACTCTCCCCAAGATGATAGTTTTTATTTTTAATTTTTCCATGATTAGACCTCAATCATTGGAGGAGAGTTGTTTACTCGATATTGGGATTTCTAAATATTGGAATGAGCTCCAATTTTCTTCTATTGTGAACTACAAAGTTTGGAAATTTTTGTTAGGATCCTTGCAAGAGTGTTCCATGTATTGATTTACATTTTGTTCTATTGATATCCCCTTCGAAGGACTCCAATAATGAGTCAAGTATTTTTTTGAATCTTTTGGCAATAATTACAAGGGCTCCCCCTAAAAGTAGGGCATTGCTGACAAATTAAGAATGGTTAAGAGGTTCTTCTTCCTTGGCTGTGCTTATTCATGGAAGGGGATCTTGTTTCCTAGTCTCTTCTTAAATATTTCCTAATGCTCCTACCATCATGATATAAAAATATGGAGATAGAGGATAGCCATCTCTGAGTCCTCCTAAGTCTCCAGAGAATCTTGTGGGATTTCTACTTAGAAACGAAGAAATCGATGGTTGATTAATGAAAGCTTTCACCTAATTGATCCAGTTGTTGGAAAACAAATTTCTCAAGTATCCTACACAAGAACTTGTAGAAAAATTTGTCGAATACATTTTTATATCAATTTGAATGATCGTTTCCCTTCTCTTTTGCATTATCAATTTCCATTTACAAGTTCCTAATTAAGGATAATGTTTTCCCATATGAGCCTAAGGGTGACAAATCCACTCTACTCCTTTGAGATTACTTTCTTGATTACCCTTTTCAACCTCCATGTTAGAATTTGGGTGGAACATTTATAGGAGACATTTCACAATGAGATCAAGCAAAACCTGCCAAAATATGTTGAGCTTCTCACCTATGGTATTAAGGCTAGGAAAAAGGAGATTATCTCTCCTCTTTTCCCTTGAAGAAAAACTTTCTCTACATATCTTAACAGGTAGGATTTAGTGACCTCCCATGCCCATTTATAAAAAAAATTGAGAATATGTGAGGCCTCGAGGGCATGTTTGACTCCATTAGGTCTAGGGAAATCCACAGTTCCTCCATAGTTCCTTAACTACACAACCAGTTCCTCCATAGTTCCTTAACTACACAACAAATCACTGCCTTGGTCAAAGACTATTTTTGGGCTTTTGGAGAGTTCCTTTCTGTAAACTAATAACTGGATGGTTCTAGTTCAATGTAAGGCCTCTTGAAGTGTTGAATGCTTCCTCTTTAATCTATTGGAAATATCTAATAAACTCTCCACACTACAATTGTATTTCCCAGATGTGGTTTTGTTTTTCCTAGAATTTGTTTCCCTATGAAAGTTATGTATCTTTGTCACCTCTTTCAGCCAAATACTTCATATTTAAATCTACAATTATGCTCATCTTGGTGTATAGCTTTTAAAATATCTACATGGACAATCTTTTCCTCTTGTTGGAGCTCAACAATGATCATTCCTCCTCTATGCTATTTTGAACTTTTGCTAATTGTTGTTCTTTCTATTTTCTTTTAAAGGTTAGGTTTTGGAATTTTAAGACTAACAAATTTTTTATCTTCTTCTTCAATATTTTGATTTTCCTTTCCCCTACAAAATATGTAGAACCAACATATTGAGTTCCCCATACCTCTTTAAGGGGATATTGAACCCTTCTTATTGCTGCCATGTTAGATCATGTCTAGATAGAATTTTTCCCAATACTTTGTCACTTGAAATGGAAATATAAAATTACTATGGCCATAAATTGAGCTATGGAATATACTAGAGCTGAGGATACTCCCTCCATCCAAAAATGAGTCTTGAACTAAGAAATAGTCTAGCCATTCAAAAATGATTACTCTCCTTATCCTCTTATCGATCTAGGTTACTTTCTCTTGGCAAGTATGGTGTCTATCATTTTCCATTTTGATATATGATCCTTTACATTCTCCTGAATTGATTTTTTATGAATACCCTTCCTTTCATTTAGAGCCAATAACTAAATCAAAATCTCCAACAAGAATTCTATTGATGAGGAGAAGCTCTACTAGTTAAGCTCTAAAAGTTTTGAATCTTCTTTTCTTGTCATTCCAATTATTTGAATAAAACACATTAGTTACCTAGCATATTTGCCTCATAGCTACTACTTCAAAGTCATGGGTGATCCAATGCTTTCTATTAAAGCCCTTTAGATTTGAATAAAATAGGGTTCTTATCAAAGATCAACCCCTCTTGAGAACCCCTTTGGATTTACTTGAACTCTTTGATTACATTGTCATTTCCTTTTTTCTATTTTAGCAAAGGTTTGGCCATCAAGTTTTGTTTCTTGAAGGAATACAACCGATAGCCTCTCATTTCTTGTAAGCCTTGATAAGGAAAGTATACCTGCATAATTATGGTTGTTGATAGTTCATGGTAAACCAAAATTCAAAAAACCACTTGTGACAATTGCATGTTCACAATAAACCAAAAACCACTTGGTGTACTAAATGGTTCATGGTGAGCCAAAAAATAACTTGAGAATTAATGATGATGATGATGGTTGTTAATGTCCACTGAGACCAACTTTGGTCTATCAGACCGTTACAAAGGTAAGGAATCACTTTGTTTTCTTTAGAATTTTATTTATGTGCTTGAAAATATTTAGAGAAACATTCATAAATCACCATAGTTGTGATGATTTATAGGTTAGGAAGGTCAATATTGTCACAAATAGTTTAAAATTGCGCTCTAATGTGGGTGTATGCAGTACATTCTATGAAAAAGTGATTCTATTATTCAGCCCTTTTAGTGTCACAAAGATGACAAATTCTTTTGTCTGGTGACGTTTTAGGAATTGTCTAGTGTCTTGTTTCACTATGGATCTTGTGAGACTTTGTTCTTATTTTAACAATGTTGATTTTATTCTTTACGCTAGTTAAAACATAGAGATACTTTTGATCTTCTAGATTAGGATTGATCACCTCTCTTTTCCTCTAATTTTTTTCATGTGGTTCATGACTCCGGATATTGGTGTTCGCTACATCCACGGAAAACTCCACTGAAATTCGGAGAACATAGAGAATCCCATTCTTTCTACGGGGTAACCCATCGGCTTTGATTATGGAACCTAACCCAATGGGTACATCGAGTGAGGCCCTATTACAATCTATGCATAGCCACTCAAGGATTTGACCCCGAGACCTCCTGCTTACAAGAACATCTCACAACCACTCGAGCTAACCCACCGGGATTATCCTCTAATTATTTATCACACCACAACTTCTCCTTAAATTTAGATGTAATAATACTTTTAATATTATTACTATTATATAAAGTGGCCTCTTCCTCAACTTGCCAATGATTTAGCCAAGACTTGACATCTTTTTTTAAATTGGAATATGAATCAATCTTAGGGAGCCTCTTGTCTCCCATGTTGCTTATCTTGTTTGTGTTCATTAGGTACCGGATCATATCCATGCTCTCAATGGGGGAGAGACTTGCTTCTATGAGGAGGATAGGATAGATGTATTGCCTTTAATTTTGAGATTATATGTTATAAAACACTTTTGGATTTTATCTATCCTTCTCCATAATTCTCTAGAGATTCTACATACACAAACTTCACATCCATAAAATATAATAGGAGTGATGAGAGACTCAAAGAGGAGTTTCTTTTCATCCCAAAGCCAAAGTTCTGTTGATTTACAACCGTTTTCAAGTCCATAATAATATTTCCACTCTCCATTAATCATTTTCTCAATGCTATAATTCCAATTCAGATTGTGGTGAAGATCAATTCCAAGATATTTGTATGAAGTCACTTCCTCCAAGATATTGTTGTCATACATGAAATTAGCATAAGTGATATTTGGGATTTGGTTATCATAACCTTTGTTTTGTCAATGTTAACAGTCATACTTGCGTTAGAGGAAAAACCCTTGAGAATTTTTAATGGTCGAGGGTAACCCATGAAAACCCAAGATGGTGATCAATTGATGATAATAAATTGGGAGTGGAAAAGGTTTGTGGTCCAAGAATTGTTGATGAACCATGTACGAGAAAACGTTTCCTAAAGAATTGGCGGGTACAACAACTATCAACCCATGTATGCTGCTGGAGGGTGACTTTTTTATATGGATTTCAACAAACATGATATATATTTTGCAGGTATAAGATCCAATTGAAAGACATTATAACAATGAAGACTGAAGAAGATTGAAGGAAAACACCATAGAAGAAGAAGGTGAAGATTGGATTGGTGGGAAAAACTAGTTAAAGAGACAAAAGATGATGATTGAATATTGAAATCACAAATATTTTTTAAGGGAGGGTATGAAGGATTAACCCCTACTTTCAATAAATAATGTCTAAATTATATGATTGCACTCTAATAATATAGACCACACATAATGTCTGCATATATGAATCAAAGATGAGGACAATGAGAGAAGCTAACGATGAGGTTTTGATAGAATAAGTTGAGAGATCTAGGGATAATTATTGAAGCTAGTTATAGTCACCCATGTAGTCACCTATTCTATATTAAAAGACCTATTGTATAATGAAAACACAAACACATGTAATGCAGGATTTTAACAACCAAAATTTGCTCACTTGACCCATCATCAGCACCATCACCTTCATACGTCATCATTCCACCTCATTTGACCTTGATGTCTCTTTTATAACTCTTGATGAGAGTCTAGGGTTGAGTTTTGGGTTCTAGACTCGTCATCTGACTGAAGCCATGTAGAGATTCGTGTCAATTTTGCTTTTTTTGTCGGACACAAAGTGGAGACAGCTGAAAGACAAGCCGAGGGTTGGGTCACACCTTTTTTGGAGTTTTGTATGACAAAAAGAAAGCAAAATTGACTTGAGTCTTTGCGAGGCTTCAGTCAAATGACGAGTCTAGAGCCCAAAACTCGGCCCTAGACTCTCATCAATAGCTATAAAAAAGATACCAAGGTCAAATGAGGTGGAATGATGACATATGGAGGTGATGGTGCTAATGACATCGCAACACCATGATTGAATAAAATTTTCCTTTCAAAAGTTTCTACTCTTGATGTCCGTGAGTAGTATATTTGTTGAGAAGTATTAAAACCCAACAATGTGCTAAGATTCTAAAAGAGATATTGGTGATACATTTTGCATGTCGGGATATTTTCGCTGTTGGATATTAACCATGCCTAACAACAAACCTGACGTATGGCAGAAACACCAAATGCCAACACCATTCGATATTCATCAACAATCTCTCATGTGGTTAAACCTACATTGGTTTGGGCTTACTAATCTACGCCTATCATCACTGGGACTACCGTATGTTGTCAATAAAGTGGAAACTAATTAGCAATTTCAAACTTGTATTAAAATGCTTTCAATATTTTAGCAACTTGGAAGGCGCTCTCTTCATATTCAGCAACTTGTAAAGATACTTTTCATAATTTTAATTAAGAGAACAATTTATATGGATATCTTAAAAATATATGGAATTTACACTGCATTAGCCTCCTTGAGTGTTTTATGGTTGAAACTTCACTTGAGAATGGTTCTCCCTAGATTAGGTGTGAATGGTTCTCCCTAGATTAAGTGTGGTGCAGTCTTTAAGCCTTAAAAACCAAAAAAACCAACTTAGTGTATAGCAATGTAGCAGAACTGAAGTACATGAAAAACTACTAAATGAAATTATGCCAAAGAAATGTATGTGGGTGGCACAAGAAAGCTGTAACTTGTGAGATTGTCATAAGAAAGGTATAGGATTGCCATAAAAGTGCCTTTGAAAACACTTTGTAATTTAGAACTTCCCAGAATCATAAGAAGACCATGATGGAAGATATTCAGATGATATGAAAAATGATATCTATCAATTGAGCCATGTTCCATGATGTTGTTTTAAAATAGATCTATGCATGTCTACAAACTTTAGTGCTCTTTAATATTCTCTTGAATGTCTTCTGTTTAAAGCATTTTCCTTTGACTGATTTCTTATCTTGAAATGAAAGCACTTTGTTTTCGAAAAATATACAGTAAGTTTGCTATGACATATCGAACCAATGGCACTGTATATTTTGTTCGTTATGATAGTAAAACTTGCTTTCTCTTAGTGACATGTTTAATCCTTCTTGCAGTTTACGATGTCACTCGTCGTGAGACATTTAAAAATCTGCAAGACGCATGGTTCGAGGAGGTGCAGGTTTATTCTCCCACTCAGGATTTCGTCAGGATTATCGTGGGAAACAAAGTTGATATGGTAATAGTTTCAAATCTTACTTAATTTCTAAATTTCTTTTTTATTCTCCAACTTCTAATGGGCAAGATATCTGGTGTGAAATTTGTTTAGCAAAACCTTTGCATATAAAATGTTGTGAGGTTATGTGCATGTTATTATTGGTTTTAGTTTTTGGATAGTGACAAGTTTTCCCGTACATATATTTTTTTTGTGATTGCATTGGTCCATTCTTTCTATTATTAACAGTGATCACAGGTTTCTATTAATTCAAATTGAATTTGATATTTTCTAGACCTTGCCTTCTCTTAAATTGTATATTTAGATTTCATACCTGCATCAAGTTTAAAACACTCAACTTTTACATTAATAAAATAATAAAAATTTTAATATTATTATATATGATGATGTGTATTATAAAATAAGGAATTAGTAAAAAAGATGTATATGCCATTAAGAAGTTAATATTTGGGTGAAGCTATTATGTTTCCCACTGTTTGTTTATATGAAACTATATGCTTATAAAAAGCTATAAAATAGATATACAACAAGAACTTAAGAGTTTTTATATTTAATACAGTTAAATTGCATGATTTATTAATTAAATCATATTTAATTATTAGATGGTGGAGAATATAAAGAGAATTAGCATTCTCAGGGAGGCTATGTAAAGGATTTTTATATATTTTAGAATACACATTAATTCAAATGTTTTTATCTCAATTGCTCGTTTGAAATTTTCTGCTATTATGTATACAATTTTTTTGATATGGTATCAAAGCCATGGGATCACACGAGGATGCATATGATGGTAAAGAAGTTGAAGTATCACAAGCTCACATAACATAGAATAGGCAAGGAATGTGTCACATGCGGGAGAAAAATTTCAAGTGTTCACACAAAGTTCAAGATCGGATGCATCATAGAATTCTACGTGATTGTTTATTGCAAAACTTGAGGTGTATACGTATGAATTTCAATGAAGTTGACAAACATGATTTCTCAACAAAATATAGGCACAAATTTGAGATAACAAAATCTAGGCATGCATCATGATGTAGAACATATTGGGCACGACATAATCTGGGATACACCTTGAGGCAACAAATTTGAATAGTAAAATTTGGGTACATTTTTCGAGGAACAAAATCTCCGTAAACATGCTAAAAAGCACACATCCTGACGCTAATAGCAATGCAAATGGGTGCAATTTCAGGTTAGGTATGGAACTTGAGGATGATATGTAAAAATAGTGAGCATGAACAAAATTTATTTTATGGGTATGAATGTCTTGTAATTTTTTATTTTAATTTATATTAGTAAATTTACATAATTTTGCATGGAAATTTTGGTATTCGGCATGTGTGTTTGTTGGGCAAGTATGAAGAAATATTTTTGCAACAAAATTGTGGGATAGAGGAGGTAATGGGTTGATGTTTGACTAATACAATGGTGTTTTAACATACTAGATTTTATTAGTAATAATTCTAGATTTTATTAGTAATAATTCTAGGTTTTTTTAGGTCGTTTGATTTTTACATTATTGCTTAGTGTTTCCTATTGAAAGAAATGGCTAGTCTTCCGAATATATTATTAGACTATAGGAAAAAGTTGAATGGTCACAACTTCAGTGCCTAGAAACAACACATGATTGCCATTTTCCAGTATAGGTGGCCATTGGCAAGAAGAAGTCATATATTAATGATGAAAATGAGCATGAAGCATTTGATTTGAAGAACAAATAGGTGATGATGCTAGTATAGTTGTTCATGATAGAGGACATGCTACAACCAGTGAAAGACCTAGAGAGGGAGGGAGGGAGGGGGGCATGGAGTGGGGACACCTTTAGTCCAGGCCTCAACACTATGAGAGATTCTAGAGACATTTGATAAGGTCAGGGAATCTAACCTTAAAAATTTGTTATTTTTTATCAAGACGGGGGAGGGTGATTCAATTTTAGAATGCTTGCTCAAATTGAAATACATTTGAGATTGACTTCTTCCAATAGGCAAAGAAGTAGATGAGAAATACCGTGCTGCAACTGCTTTGAAGAGCTTGCTTCTCTCCTTTGAGATGTTTGTTGAAGCAGTGAATGTCACTTCGAAATCCATTGACATCACATTTGAGATACTGTGTAATTAGTTATTATAGAGGGAGAGATAGAAAAACCAATTTGGAAGCAACAATGGAGCATTCAAGAGTCCCTTGTGCATTTGCAACAAAGATAAAGAGCAAAGGGAAGTAGAATATGAAGTGTTATTATCTTGGTAAATTTGGTCATATTAAAAATAATTGCAAGAAATAGTTGTGGTAAGACCAACACAAGCATGAGTAGTTGGGAAAAGAACAAACCAGTGTTGGAAAGCATGAAAAAAGGAAACCAATGGCCTATGTCCTATTTGTTAACGTTCTGAGACAATGACGCACATATTTTGAGAGTGAGTATGCCAAGCAATGTTGGAGGTTATTGAGGATCAAGGCTCAAGGGTGCTTTACGATTATGTTCATTGAGAGTTTATTTTCTTTGGGATTGGTGCACTCAGGTTCACCTTGCACTTGTAGGGTTTTCGCATTGTTTGAGGATCACAATATTTGTTGCATGGAAGATTAGGTGTAAGGTAGCTTTTGGTCATGAGGCGAGCTCATTGTCTTCCTTTTTTTCTATACAACGAGATAAATTTTTCCATAAGTTTCTGACCAAAGGGGTTCTATTGATTAAATACGCTTGTTGTTTGGACCCAACTGAGTATTCTTACTTTCTTTCAGTGCTTGTTGCTCTGAGGAAGAGGATGTGATCTCATATGTCCCTTCTATCCTTTTTTTGTACAGTTTTTTGTAAATATTTTTGTGTAAATATAGGACATATTTTCCAAAAAACAAACATGAATAAGAAGAGTTCTTGCTTTTGTTGCATCATAAGTAGGGAGTAAGTCAACAAATTTGCTCTTTGATTTTTAAGTTTCAAAGTACATGGAGAACGAAAGTTACTACATGGCTTGTGTCACAGAAACATAAAACACACATGGATTCCTTCTCTTATAAACAATACCAACAAATAAATCACCAAGAATGATTATATAAGTTTTCTAGACAACCCATGACTATTAGTTTATTCTTCTTACAAAATGATACCCTTCAATCATAAGTTCATAGTGTTTGAATCTAGCGTTTTGATACCATATGTAAGATCCAAAATTCACATCAAGCACATAAAGTCAACAAATTGCAAATTTAAATAAAAAACGTGCAACACTAGTTGAACTAACTAGTAATCTATATATTTATGACAAAAAAATTGTAAAATAGCTTGATATGATGAAGAGGACAAACCCTTAGAGGATTGTGTCGCAGAAACATAAAACACCCATGTATTCCCTCCTTTGTGAATAATACCAACAAATAAACCCCCAATAACGAATATATATGTTTTTCTAGCCAACCTGTGATCATTTATTTATTCTTCTTACAAAATTATACTATCCTTCAAGAATCCATTCAAGGTTTCTGACTGGAAATGGATTTTTCTATATTGAATGGACCAATTCTATACCTAAACCAACTAGTTCCATACGAAACTGGCCTTAAATGCTTGAATTGACCCATTTTGTACAAAACTGACTGGTTTGGTACAAGATCATATGCCATGGTTTAGAACATGAAATTTAAAAAGGAAAAAAGGGTAAACATTACCATTAATTGTTTCAGGATGTTTGAGAGAGGTTCCAACCTCATTGGACTTCATATGAAAAAGTAGAATTTTTTATCCCATTCAAAATTCAACAGACTTAATAGTTTTCAGGATTTTAGGATTGCAATGTTTCCATTGGATTCTATCATGTATGAAGGTATGCTATTAGCATTTAATCAAGCACATCAACCCTTCTATGTACCTTGGTGTTGGTGGTGCTAATTGTTGAACTCCTCTGTCATGACGTTAATAAAAATGTACCCTTCACCCAAGCAAAATCACTTATTAAGCATGGGAATATTTTTCTACCTTATTTTAATGCTTTGATTAGGAAGTTTCATCAGAACTATAGGGTGTTGACTAATGTCCTTGGAGGATCAAATTCGAAATTCGAGGTAGAGGCAAGGGCTAGAGCCTAGAGAAGGGGTGCATAGAGTGCTATTGATGAATATGATCCCAATATATGCAATGAATTAGATGATATGTAGTTATTTGTTGTAGCGTGATTTTTTTTGGGCTATAGAGGCCATTTATAGCATCTTTGTTTATATATTTTGGGTTAGATATGGATTGCACTTGATGCTATTTTAGTTATATGCACCCTTGCTATATACATGAGAAAATTTGCATATTTGTGTTAATGTTTTGGATTCATATGGATGCACAAGTATATATATGTTTTTTTTCAAAATTTGAATATTTAATGTATTTTTTGTTTGACCAGTTTTTTAGTTCGGTTTTTTTTTTTTGCTCCCGTCCAGTTCATATTTTTGGGATTCACTGATTTGATGACTGGTCCGATTTTGATCACATTGCTTATGACGAGCATGGTTGAGCTCCAACGGTGCACTCTCATAACCAACAACAAATTGGAAAACTGAGTTTGGGAAGTAACTCTTCTCCCAACCAACCCCTCAAGCTAAGACTTATATCCCTTAAACCCTCAATCAATAAAATTATGCCAACTTCTCTCACAATCTCCTCCACATCAATTCCAAGCCCCAGAAAAAATAAATAAATAAATAACAAAAATTAAAAAATAAATAAAAAATAAAAAATAAAAATAAAAAAATAAAAAAAATAAAAAAATCCCAAAGGTCAAGTCCCCTTACAACCTCCTCAACATCCATTAAATAACGATTCTTCCATTATATCCATCCAAAAATCCCATGCATATACTCCAATTGTCATCCAAGGAATTATCTTTGAACTTTACTTAATAATGCAATTTGTATTAACTTTACTTTATTTCCATTTCATTTGCATCTTTTATTAGCTTTTACTTTAAATTCCACTTTATTTAAATTTAGGTATTATTATTATTATTATTCATCACCAAAGTGCAAGAGTAATTCAAATACATATAATGTGGGGGATTACAATAGGGTCATTGTTTGTTGGTATCATACCTTAGATGAATTTCTCTCTTGTTGTGTTTCATTCTTTTAAAAAGGAAAAAGAAGATGTGGAGGAGTAGATCCCAATCTTATGTGACTAAGGAAGAGTTTGATTAATATTTCATCAAATTTGCAGATGAAATGAGATAGTTAAAACAAGGAAAGGGAACCAAAGACCCTGAAACTTCATTTCACAACCAAATCTTTTCAGATGAAGAGGAGGAACTAAACCCTTGGGGAATGAAGGGTAAGACCTATTAAAGATCATTGCACCCACAAAAATATCATAATTCCTCTTACAACCTCCAAATGAAGATACCATAATACAAATTTAGTGGTGAAGTGGTAGTGCAATATACATGGTTAAGCAAGGTGAAGCTTGCAATCAAAATGTAGCAAATATATTACCAAGAGGATCAGTTGAATGTGGTGCTACAAAATATGAATGGGGTAGTTCACACGTGGGGAGAAACATGGATTACAAAATCCCCTAGAGAGGAATTTTGTGAGTTTTCAAATGCATCAATTCAAAGAGCATATTGCAATTGGGACAAGCCTTGCGAAGTTCAACTCATGCATTACTTCTAGAGGGACATGCATGTTAAATAATTTACAAAGAAGTTCCAAGTTGTAGAATGCAAGGCTAATCTCCCTCCATTTCAAGTGTAGCACTTCTATATTTCAAAGCTATGATAAATAATTCACACATAGGTGAAACTTTTTGAACCTGAGACATATGAAAAAACTATTATTATAGATAGAAGGGTTGCAAGTCATATTGGAGCTATTAGGAGAAATATATTGGGTTCTAGGAAATACAATTATACAAACGATAGAAGGGCCAATGAAGAGGATAAGCTTGAGTATACACATAACAAAATCCCTAATTATTAACCTAACTAAAACCCTATCCCTCCCACCTCAAACCCTTGTTGTGCATGCTTTAAACCCTGGTTTAAGGGTCATGTCTATAATACCCAAAAAAATATCGCTTAAGACCTACACTTCTCTAACTCAAAATATGGATTTGGAGAGGATACTCTTCCCAAATAATTGGATAATGGTTCTTCTACATAAGACAACCTCCCTCCACTACTTAAAATAGGATAACGCTCTATTTTTCTTGCTGCCATGATTGGTTTCTCTAGACTTGATACTTTCAAATTTCATTCTCATATTAAGAAACAAAGGATCCTTGATTTGTTGATCGTGTTAGTACACTAAACATCCTTGATAAGAAATGGGCTAAGCATTTGGGCCTTAATTTTGATACTTCTGAATGTTTCCCCATTAGCATCCTAGGTCATCAACATATTTAATGTGAGGAAATGGTGCACAATGTGGAAGTTTTTGAGGTTGAATATAGACTCAAGTATGAATTTTATGTCATAGATATTGGAGGAATAGATGTTTGGGTATTCAATGACTTATTTCCATAGATACCTACTCAACTAACCATCAACATAAACTCCTATCTTTCCACCTAGATGGTCACGATTTATCCCTCAAAGGACTTGAATCTAAGTGCATACAAAATTTGGAATCCAAAACATGTCAAACTTTTTAAAAAGGGTCACTTTGGTTTCATGGATTTCAAGTTTCTTGTACTACATGGAGGAAACTCCTTCCCCACAAAATTATGTTCCAAGAATATCTCTATTACTTTAGAAGTGTAAGGTAGTATTTGAGGAGACGCCTATAGGACATCCTCTTGACAAGGTCATCGAACATGTTATTAAGTTAGACCCTTCCAGAGGCCCCATATTAATGCACCCTTATTAGTATGATCATTTCAAAAAGTCAGAGATTGACAAGTTTGTAGAGGATCTTTTAATTATATTAGTTAGGGAAAAAGATGGCTCTTAATGCCTCTGCATTTATCATAGAGCACTTAATCACATCATCATCAAGAATAAGTTCTACATGGCTTGCATAGATGATTTGATGGATGAAATACATGATGCTTAGTGTTGTTCTAAGATTGACCTCCATTCAATATATTATTAGATGCCTATTTGGCTTGAAGGCTAGAGATGACTTCAGGGGCACATCTACTTTTGGGTGATGCCATTTGAGCTCGACAATGCCCTTGCTGCTTTTCAATATTTAATGAACAAGGTGTTTGGCAAGTACCTTTGCAAATTTATTCTAGTTTTCCTTGATGGCATACTCCTATATAGTAGATCATTCAAAGTGCATATAGATCTTGCCTTATAAAAAGGAATCCAAGTGTGAGTTTGCCAATATAGCCCTAGAGTTTCTTAGTAATATTATCTTTGTAGATAATGTTTGTACCAATGCGGAAAAGATTCAAACCATTCAAGTGTGGTTGGTGTTTACAACCCTAAAAAGACCTTCATTGCTTTTTGGGTTTCCTTGTGTAAATTTCATTTTTATGTTCAACTACTCTTATGTTAAAACAATATTGCCAAATTACGCTCATGACTAGTTATTTGTTGCATACATTTAATTTTACACAATAAAATATTACCTTAATATATTTTCTCTTTCGTGTAATGACATATATTAAATATAAAGAAATAAACAAAAAAAAATGTTTTTTTAACCATTGTTCGTAGTTATATATTGTTATGAAATGCAAATTACTTTGTTATACCTTTTCCCTATTTTCTTTTTCGACTATTGTTTAAAAATATCTACTTGGATTACCGTGCACCAAAAAAGGAATGAAAAAGTCAAAGCAACACTAAGAATGGGTGAAAATCCCAACTACTTGGATTACCCATCAATTTAGCAGAAAAACTAATAAGTGGAAATGTAAGCGGCACTGCCATGGTGGATAGTCCATTGTTTATGTACAAAATAATAAGTTACTAATATACAAACTAACACAAGAGTTATGCTTCATTACATTCATGACTTCGGAAGGTTTCTAAAAAGTTAGGAATAGGTCACAAATCTATTGAATGCTTGTTTTCAATTATTTTTGAAAGAATTTCATGTACTGTTTTTATACCCAATAATCATGTTTATATGCTCAATTATTATGTATTTGTTCAAGTACCCTCTTAATGTGTTTAGGGCTTAAATTATTATGTATTTGTTCAAGTACCCTCTTAATGTGTTTAGGGCTTAAGTTCTGAGATTCTGAAAATTTATGCTTCTTTACAAATGCATGGGTGTGTGAGAGAGAAACCATAAACAAACTAATGAGCGAATGTTATAAAAGGTGTCAACTTGGAAACTTGTTATGTTGCTCAAGTGCAAGCATATTAGACGATTACACTATTATCAATGTCAATGTTACTACTATGTACAAACAAAGTCATTTATGATTTTTTCATGTTTCAGGAAAGCGAAAAGGTTGTCACCAAGGAAGAAGGTCTCGAACTTGCAAGGAAATATGGGTGCTTATTTATTGAGTGCAGTGCAAAGACCCGTTTCAATGTAGATAAGTGCTTTGAGGAGCTTCTCCTAAAGGTATTTTGTGAGCAATAATTGGTATTTTTTTAGACATTTGATTCTATTGTGTTATCTTCCGATTCAAGCTTAATTCCATTTGAGAGGTCATTGCATTATCTTTGGATTCAAGGTTAATTCTAATGTTTTTTTAAATCAATTTTTTATGAGCAAGCTTTGTATTCAAGATAATTTAAGCTTTGATTTTACAAGTGTTTAACAAAAATAATTTGGCATCAATTAAAATTTGCTTGATAACTTCAATGATTTTTTTTTTTTTTTTAAAAAGACCTTGACTTAATGATCACATTATAAGGTCATAAATAAGTATATCTTATATAAAAATTATTTACTTTTTCTTGTATTCATCTTTTCCTTTTTTCTGGAGGGAGTGGAGTTGAGGTTGATTTAGGTCTCGTTGTTGGTGGCTTAGTGGGTAGTGTGTGTACTCTCTCTTACTACTCTCCTTTTGCACTTTTTTGAAACACCTCTGGGCACCATTTCATGAGCATATTTGGTTGTTCTTGTGAGCAGTATTTTGAACATTTTGTGGGAAATTTTTTGAAAAAAACTTCTTAAATGCCAAAAAAAATATGTACAAAAGGAAAGCAACATGCACAAAGAGCAAGGAAGAATGTACAATCAAGCTTTTCTTTGTGCTACTAAAACTAAATCAAATCAGTATAGCATAAGTCTCCTAGTTCTTGGCATCCCAAATCAAAAAATAAATGTTCCAGGAAAAGATTCGAATCTTGACAGAGATCATGAGAGTCCAAACACTATGCACCCTTTTAATCCATCTTTTTTTAGGGTCCATAGAATCCCATCTAGGGTTCAAAATAGGGGCTAAATGTGACAACCTCTTGTGAAGCAACTAATAAAGCTTCTTGTTATCATCAAGATCAAGAAGCTGAACAAAATACCCACCCTAATCCCTCCAAATGGGGCCTTGCATTTGAATATTGAATTTTATGGTAATCTTTTGGAGGGATGAATATACAGATCTCACCAATAGTTACTTTGTCAAAAGCTAAAAGATATTTTTGGCAAGCAAGAATTCTCTAATCATTCCATAATATAGATTCAAAGTCCCATAAATATTTCCAAAACAAAATTCCTTTAGAGTTTGAAAGCAGGGGATTGCAGCTACACTTACATAATTAATTTTCGCTCTAAATTAGCCAATTAGCCAAATCCCATCTATATATGTAACTAGAATTGTTACAACACAAATCCAATGATTGGTGACCACCTCCTATGCTTCCCAAATACTTTTTAGAAAATTTGGAATAGGTGAGGAGGGGAAATAATATCACAAAATTCAAAGAACCTTGCACCCTGAGGTTGTGTCATGCCTGTGAATTTGTGTATCTCAAAAGGACTTGCCATGGAGCATTACTTTTTTTATTGATAAATATTGCAGTTGACTTCCAAAGTCGAAAGAGAAAGTGCAAGCCTAAGGGTAATTCAAGAGGATTGTCACTGTCACCTCGACAATTCCTCTTCTCACTTTAGACTAGCTCTCATTTGGTAAAAGTGGGGTGTCCCTAGGGTTTGAATTATTAAATCTTAGGCAAATAAAGGCTTGGGTGAAGTGAAAAGTTGCTTCAGTAACACATATTTTTAATGATCTTATAATGTCAATTTTAAAGGTGGTTGAAAGGAAAAGGCTATTGACAAATATTCCAAAGGGAATATGGAGTCACAAGGTAGCAACGATGGCTTATTATGGATAACTGGTGAGAATAATAGTTGTTATTATAAGTGTTTGAAGATTTAATATGGCTCGAAATGAAAGAGTAAAGGCCCTATTACAACTTGATTTACCACTTTGGTGGAAAATTCCCAATCCATTAGTGATACCAAGGAGAAACCTTAGAAGAATGCACCACTGTCACATCAATGCAAACTTCCCTCGCTTTTGACTAGCTCTCAAGGTCAAGGGGGCTTCCCTAGAGTTGATTAGATGTGGAGTTATTAAAGAGAGGTAAGGCGATTGAAATGTACTTTAATTAGATGTGTGATTTAGATCAAATTAATTCTCCAAATAGTGCTTGAACATGTGAAGAAGGAATGCCAAATACATCAAACATTTGATTGAAAATACTCAAGATATCATTTGAACAATAATAAAGCCATAGAAATTTAGATCATCAATTCTATAAATTTAAAGATATTTGCATAAATGTAACTCACAATAGATCAAGGCCACATATGTTTAAACAGTGGGTTCATTTGTTGCAATATAGACACATCCCAAAATTGACATTAAAGGTGAAAAAGTTTCTCAATTTATACTTTAAATTATAATATGAAGTTGTGGCCCAAAGTGACACCTTGCTTGAGAACATTTCTAAAGCAAGGTGTCACTTAGGGTATTAGATTTAGATGATATTCCATATTTCTTGAAGTGATGAGAATCATTTCTCCAAATGTGGAATTGATTCAATTTGTTAATATCAATGCTTCAATTAAACAACAATATCCACTTTATCCATGATTAAATTATCCAAATATATTTGAAAACATATCAAGGGTTGTGTGAGAGAAAACATTTAGCAATAGAAACAAAATTACACAGGCAATTTTCAGTTTTAAGAGTGAACCATTTAGCCAATATAGGTGTGCTTAAATAAACATTAAACCGTGATCCATTATTAATCAAATGAACACTATAGATAACTTACTTTTAGAAGATGATTGTTGTTAAGTACTAAAGCAATAAAATGCAGAAAATTCCAAAATCAGTAGATGATAAAGAACATAAAATTATAGCATGGAAATTGAAAATTCTAAATGCAAAATGCCCTTAAAATTCTAGAATCTGAATTAGTTTTCTTTCATGAATTTACAGAATTAATTAAGATGAACTTTGAACCATTTAACCACATAAATCAACCATGAAATATAAGTCTAAAACTCTGAAATTTTGTGTGATTATTCTAGCATGAGACCCTAACCTTAAAATGTGGTTTTATGGAGTTATTAGGGATTTTTAATTTTTGCAAATTTGTGGTTATAAAATGAAGATAAAAATAAAAAATAAAACGAAGGAAATCAAGCCTAAACTAATGTTAAAGTATGACATCTTACATTGGCTTGATAGAAGGTGAAATCTGAAAATTATTTCAACCTTGAAGAAACCATATTTCACCCTAGAAACACAAGAATAATAAATTTTTTGGGGTTTTGTGGTTGATGAGATTGAGTTGTAGACTAGTGCCTTTGATCCTTGGGCAACTGGGGTCCTAGAATAGTTCTCCTTGGGCCTTGTTTGATATTACTTGGTTGGAACACTTGCAAAGCTTGAAAAATTCCTCTCGAGCCTTTGGGGTTTCATGCAAATCCTTCTAAAGAAGGGTCATCCTAAAACATACACCTTCAATTTTAAAATTCTAACACATACCCTAGCCTATGCGAAATTGAACTTGCAACCCCTCCTAAGATGACACATCACAAGCAAGCTGCAAGACTAGAACATGAAACAAGAGATTCTTTCCTACTGGATTCCAATAAAGTAAGATTTCCCTTCTCTTGGATTAGATCTAGAAATTTGACAATGGAAGAATATACATGTTACCTCAGGATAGAATACCTATGATAACTACCTCTATGCACTTCTAGTTGGCTCTTCTCCAACTCGAGGGGGCATCCCTAGATAGGATTGCTAGGCTATGGCAGTGAGGGAACAAGGTGATTTGGAAGAGATATCCTAAGCAACATGGGGTTTTAGTTTTTAGGGTTTTTTGAATAAGTGATGAAGAGACCAGAGATCAATGCCAATATCCAACTAGGGAAATGGCGTCAAGGTCAATCAAATGGAAAGTGAGGCCAAGAATAATACCCTTTAATATTTGGTCTACTTCCTTCAAATATTAGGGGTCAGGACTAGGTAAATTAGTCACTTTCCCAATGAGGATAAACAATGGAGTTCAGGGTCTACAAGAGGGAGCTCCAATGGAGGAAGGTCCCTAGCCACCCAAGATAAACTGTGGAGAAGATAAATACCTATAAACCCTTCCCAAGTAGCCAAATGCATATCAAGACAAGGTCTAAAGTACTCACCCAAACCAACAAAGCAAAAGTGCAAACCAATAGCCCAAGATGCCCTCCTTCCAAGAGTTATCAACAATTATTCTTTGGATCAATCATGAGAGGTTTGTAAAAGACTTGAAATTTCCAACATTAACCCTTAAGAACAATAATAGAACCAAGAAGAAGAAGCTTCAAGAATTGTCAACACTTTTCACCACAAAGAAAGAACCCTTAACACCATAAATGCACAAAAGAAAGATATGTCGACAAAGCTCCAAAAGAGAGAGATCTCTCAAATTCCAAACATGAAACGAAATGAAATCATGGTTGTCACGGATCAATCCAAAATCATAATTCCTCCCATCATGCAACAAGGGATTAAAGGGGTCCTTAAAACTACAAAACTCTTCGAGGCAATCCTCCACATCAATCAAGCACGAGATATGACATAAAATTCTGGACTTAGAAAAAACTAGCCCCAATTTTAGAGCTTGGAAACACCATTTGACTTGCTGCAAATTTATGCAATCAATCCTCAAATGAAAAGATTGTTTTACCAAGCAAACTTTTGCATTAAAATATTACTTTCTATGTGAAAATTAATGTCAACTATAAGAAGAAATGGAGGAATTAACTAGCTGAAATTTGTGTGTGTTTTAGGCTCAGGAGTCTGCTCTAAACTAGCAGAAAAATACCCATTAAAATGATGCAAATATGTCTGGAAATCACTTTGAAAATTTTGCCCCAAGACAACCTTGAAAACTAGAGGAGATAGATGAAATAAATTTGTAAAAATATGCTCAAAATAATCATGCCCAAAATCAGCATTGTAAATGGGGCCATATGGTTGCAAATCCTCTTTCGTGTTCGGTTGCTCTAAAGGTTGCAAATCCACAAATTCCTCACTAGATTTCTCACTACAAGAGTCATAGATGGGATCCCCAAAATATTCTATGGGAACCATGCTCCTACTATGATCAATAATTTGAAATATAGCATCTACATTATCATGAAGAGGAGAGATGCACACACTACCATTCCCATCATCAAACAAGAGTTTGTCATTAAATTTTTTTCTCTCAAAAAAATAATAAGATAGATAGTATAAATTAGGTTTGTGAGATGAATTAAGGCTTACCAAATTGCCATCATCATGAGGAAAAATAATAGGAGGATGAGTTGTCACGTCCCCTCCCATCGATCCAGCGCAAGGAAGGGAACATGACTAACATTATGGGATTTTCAGCAAACTCAACCCCATTCATTATATTCATACAAATAAAACACATGTGTGCAGATGCAAATCAAAATAAACATGCACAGAAGAATTAAAATATCCACACACATTTCACGTGCATTCAACATATTGATAGCATGCATCAAATTAAAACCATTTGCAGAAGTAAAACAAATAGAGAGAATACTTATCTTGCAATGGTGAAGTTGTCCCAAGCAACTAGCTATGCATCTGCAATGTTCCACCCAACCATAGGCCAGTTGTGTTCATCAATATCTCAACACAACTACCACCCCCGAACTGGGCATGATTTCTACAAGGAAATAGAACGCTCAAGCTCATCCATAGCCAAATAAGCATCACATCTAAGCCAAGCCAGTCCATAGCTAGGTTTATCAAGCCAAATGTGAGCCCTTCTATTTTTGGATGCTTGCACTCAAGCTCAAGCCAAAGCAATGGATACCCATAACCCATACCCCAACATACTCTTTCTACACACTGCGAGCACAATTGTTGGCATGGGTAAATGTTTTCAACTATGGAATTCACAAACAAGATGTCCATGGGTTTTCCCCAAATCGTGGCACAACAAAAATGACTTATGGGGAGGTAAAATCAACCACAAGGAAGAAAACGTTTTTCCCCACATGTATATGAGCATTTGAATGTCCAAAACGGCCTCTATGGACCCCTAAATCGATCTCCCTTCCTCCCAGTTGCTCTACAACATCAAAAATGCCCTCTTCACAACTATAAAACAAGGAAACAATGGAAAAACATGGAGGAAAAACTCCCCACTAGCTAAAAATGCGTGAGAGAGCCCAACTGCTTGATGGATAATGGCTTGGGGAACAATTTTGTGGCTCCTTTCTTTCCCAAGAAGCCAAAACACGTTTTCCAATAATGGTGGCTTGCCCATACCCGAATTTGGACAGCCATGCCTCACCATTTCCCCAAATAATAACTATTTCAACCAATTCTTGGGAGAAATAAATGATTGGGTACAAAAGTCAACATGGGTAGTTGAAGGTTCATGGGTTTTCTCATTGACACTTGGCTTGAATTGATTGGCTCAAGGGTTTGAATATTTCCTTCTCAATTCCTTGTAAAAATCATGCCCCCATACTCTTGTTGCATTGCATTGCATAGCTAGTTGTGGGTATTTTATTAAAATGCATATTTACATGATATTTACAATTTCCATTGTTCCTGGCTAGCATGCAAACCATATTCATCAATTTTTAACACTAAATCGATGGCGGTTCCTTGGCCTTGAGCTCCTCACCACGATTTTATAACAATATTACATCATTTGCATTTTAATGCAATGGGGTCAAAATCGGATTACATGAGTGCTCTCATTCATAGGGATTTCTTCAAACGAAACTTCATGGATCTATTGATCAACTTTATCATGAATTCCTTCACAGTCTAAATATTCAATATTCTCTTCAAAATAATGTAGCTCTTCTTTGGCTTCATCTTGGTCTAGGCCCTCCAAACGATCTTCTACAACTTGTTCTTTGAACATACCCTTAATATATTCAACATAGGGCATCCATTTCTCATGATCTTAAGGACTCCATTTCCTAAAAAATGCCTCAATCAAATATGCAAAAGATGAAATCTCTCTCTTCCCAAGACTTTGGAATCAATTGCTCGCATCCCTTTCAAACTATACACAAATAACCTCATCTAAACATCTTCATGATTAACACCAAAATCTGAAGCAATTTGCATTAAATATGTAATGTGCACTATGGTTAAATCACTATACCCCTGGAAACTTGGATTATAATTAGAACATGACTTTGGTATCCTTTTAGGATATCCTGGGATGTTCGAGAAATCAAGAGGATTGAGTCCATCGGTCACCCATGGAGGGAAAGCCATTTTGACTTTACTTCTTTTAAATGAAGGTTATGAAATATGAAAAGTGTGGAGTCACCATGGTGAATCTTTAATGCTTTTGCAATGTTGTTTGCTTCACCCTACAAACTACAAGTCTCTAAAATTTACAAGGAACAAGGGTTTCATCCCTTTGTGGATTTGTCAGATGATATAGTTAGAGTGTGAATTAGGAAAAGACTCATAAATGCTTAAGATGTCATTTAAATTTTGGGTTGAAAGGACTTATCCCATACAATGGTGTCAAAATGTTACAGCTTGATTTAACATTTTGGTGGAAAATTCCCAATCTACTAGTGATACCACGGAGCAACCTTAGAAGAATGCACCACTGGCACCTCAGTGCAAAATTCCCTCTCTTTTGACAATATATCAAGATCAAGGGGGGATTCCATAGGGTTGATTAGATGTGGATTTATTGAAGAGAGATAAGGGGATTGAAATGTAACATAGTTAGATGTGTGATTTAGATCAACTTAATTCCCCAAATAGTGCTTGAACATGTAAAGTAGGAATTACAAATACATCAAACACTTGACTAGAAATACTCAATATATCACTTGAACAATAATAAAGCCATAAACATTTAGATCACCAATTCTAGAAATGTTAAGATATTTACATAAATATAACTCACAATGGATCGATGCCACATGTTTTTAAACAATAGGTTCATTTGTTGCAGTATAAACACATCCCAAAATTGACATCAAAGGTGAATCATGTTTCCCACTTTATACTTTAAATTATATAATGTTGTGGCCCAAAGTAAGGCCTTGCTTGAGAATATTTATGATGCAAGGTGTTACTCAAGCTATTAGATTTAGATTATATTCCAAATTTCTTGAAGTGATGAGAATCACTTCTCCAAATGTGGAATTGATTCAATGTCTTAATACAAATGTTTCAATTAGACAACAATATCCACTTTATCCATGATTTAATTATCCAAATACATTTGAAACATATCAAGGTTTGTGTGAGAGAAAAAGCTTAACAATAGGAACAAAATTACACAAGTTCTTTATGTTAATTTTTCGATAATTTCATTCAATATTATCTAGGATCACTAAGAGAATAACATGTGCAGCATAAAAATCATAAACACAAGAGACAATAGACACACAGTTTCCTCGGGGAAAACCAAGAAGGTGAAAAACCCCGCAACATCCTCAGAGATAAGATAAGCCACAAACCAAGATCACAATGATCAAACCCAAAGAGATGTCTCGAGCAGATACTCCTCCTCCTCCACTTGTGCACCACTTTCTCTCTTAGCTATGCGAGCTTGAGAAGTGAGTGAATGAATAGAATGAGAGAGGCAAACCCTCTATTTATACATTGACTTGACCTGCCAATAAACCAACAGGACCGACTTCTTAATAAAGCCTAATAACCCAACCACATGACCTAACTAGGGCCGACCCCACACTGGTGGTCTAATAACCCATCAATACAAATGACAACACTTACAATGTAACTTGCGACAGTTGCAAATACAAATGACAACACGTCCAATCAGAGGAATAATACATCTCTGTTGGATATACAATAAAATACAAATGTAATATACAAGTGAATATCTTCTGAAGTTACAAATACATCAACACTCCCTCTTAACTAGGAAGGTATTCTCTAGATATAGGTCATCAATACATATTGGCATAAGTCTTCAATTCTAGAGATGGATCATCATCACTGGATCACAGAGCATCATCATCATCATTGCTACTGTACTCGACATCTCGATCACTGGGATATCTCTGAATTCTTCTCGTCACAGGAAGTTCTAAAGAGCCAACCCTTTTTCATGTTGGATGTAGGCCTAGCCTCCTGTAGGTATTCATCATCATTGGCCATACTGTGGAATCCTCGGGACTTATTACGTGCGTCAACAAAACCTCGAAAGAGCATCCCAGGACGGATTACGAGCTTACTGCTCAACCTATCGGATCTCCCAGGATCTTTTACATGTTGACTATCACAAAACCTTAAAAGAGTGTCTTGCATCCTGCAAGAACTCTAAAGAGCATCCCAAGACTTATTACGAGCTTACTGCTCAACCTATCGGATCTCCAGGATTGATTATATGTGACCCCCACACCACAAAACCTTTAAAGAGCGTCTTGCAACCTGCAAGTACTCTAAAGAGCATCCCAGGAATGATTACGAGCTTACTGCTCAACCTATCGGATCTCTACGGATTATTACATGTGGTTAGGAAAAACCTTTAAAGAGCGTCTTGCAACATGCAAGTACTCTAAAGAGCATCCCAGGACTGATTACAAGCTTACTACTCAACCTATCGGATCTCTAGGGATTATTACATGCCTCTAGTAGCAAAACCTCGAAAGAGCGTCCTAGCTTAGACTATAGGATCTCCTAGGATCTTTTCTATGCTACATGCACAACCTGTCCACGGCCACGAAGTATCAACCTGATACTCATGATCATACTGATCATCATCATATAGTACAGCATCCTGATGCACATCATCATCATATGATCATCCTGATTATCATCACTGCATCGTCCTGATGCATGTCATCATCGCATGATCATCCTGATCATCGTCATAGCATCGTCCTGATGTATATCATCATCGTATGATCACACTGATCATACCAAGCATCCACCTGATGCATATCGTCACACATGATCCACCTGACATGTAAAGCATCTACCTGATGCATATGATCATCCTGATCAATATCATGCAGAACATCATCCAGAGCATCATCCTGATGCTCATCATCCCGATGCTCATCATCCTGATGCTCATAATCCTAATGCTCATCATACAGTGCTTACATCCATAGCCATGGGAAGGACCCTCCTATCACCATGCTTGGAATGGCTCCTGCAAATGTGTCCATCACTTCTTCCTTGAAGTATCTTCTATATGAAGAACACCGAGCCTCAATCTAAAGTATTCAAAATTCACTCTGGCTAGTGGTTTAGTCAAGACATATGCAATCTGCTCATCCATCGCAACATACAGGAGCTTCACTGCTCCTCTCTGCACCATATCCATGATATAGTGATATTTGATCTCGATGTGCTTCGACCTGTCATGGAACACTGGGTTCTCAAACAACTTCACACAACTCTGGTTGTCACAAAAGATACAGGTAGCATCCAACAGGAGATCAAATAACTCAGACAGTAGCTTCCTCAGCCATAATGCCTCACAACTAGCCGAACAAGCTACGACATACTCTGCTTCGGTTGTACTCAGTGCTACGTAGGACTGCCTCCTGCTAAACCAAGAGATCACACCTGATCCCATACTGAAGCAGCACCCTGAAGTGCTCTTCCTATCTGTAGCATTGCCTGCCCAATTTGAATCAACATAACCCACCAGGTTAAACTTTTGATTCGCATCATACTTGAGCCCATAATCAACCGTACCCTTCAGGTACCTCAGAATATGCTTCACAGCAATCAGGTGAACATGTCTAGGATCCGTCAGGAACTGGCTCAATGTGTTCACCGCAAAGCAAATATTTGGTCTCGTGTTTGTCAGGTACATCAAGGATCCAATCATCTGATGATACACCGTGACATCAACTAACTCAGATGAAGCATCACACAGAAGCTTCAGGTTTGATGTCATAGGTGTGGCCATGGCCTTGCAGTCCATCATCCTGAACCGCTTCAGGATCTCTACTGCATACTTCCCTAGGAGCTTGCTTCAAGCCATACAAGGCTTTCTTCAACCTGCACACATATGACTCCCTGTCATGTGTCTCAAAACCAAGTGGTTGCTCCACATACACTTCCTCTTCGACTACAACATTCAAGAAGGCAGTCTTGACATCCATCTAGTGTATCTTCCACTTCATTACTGCAGCCAGAGCAAGTACTGTTCTGATGGAAGTGTATCTGGCTACAGGTGCAAAAGTTTCTTCATAATCTA
This sequence comes from Larix kaempferi, assembly GCA_027924585.1. Classification (NCBI taxonomy): domain Eukaryota; kingdom Viridiplantae; phylum Streptophyta; class Pinopsida; order Pinales; family Pinaceae; genus Larix; species Larix kaempferi. Next base: position 19,091,630 of record BSBM01000769.1, read on the forward strand.
TTCCCTCTTTCTGGGAGAAGACATGAGCTACAAACCTCGCCTTGTATTTCTCTATGCTACCATCTGCAGCATGCTTGATCTTATAGATCCACTTGGAAGTCACCACAAACTTGCCTTCTGGTCTTGGGACCACATCCCAAACATCATTGTTCATGATCGACTGGTATTCCTCGACCATGGCATCCTTCCATTCATTCTTTTTCGCTGCCTCTTCATAATTGGAAGGTTCTTTGTTCATAACGTCACAGAGTAAGGCAACATAGCTAGTGTGTGACCTTGTCCTTTTCCTTTCTCTATGTTCCTCTTCTGGAATACCATACCTTTATGCATCTTGGATGATCTCTCTAGCCCATGTTGGTTTCCTCTTGTGAGAGTTCTTCTTACATGGGTGGATCTACAGGTTCTTGTGGATCTTCAATTTCACGACCTTCTTCTGGAGTTGCTTCATTCATAGTGGTGTCTTGAATTCTAGTTACCCTTGGTTCTTCATTGTCTTCAACGGGTGTCTTCCTTGATTTGATGTATGTTGAGCCTTCATCAAATGTTACATCCCTGCTGATGTCAATCTTCTTGAATGCTGGAAAGTAGATTCTGTAAGCCTTCGAGCTTTCACTGTAACCCACAAAGATTCCCTTCTTTCCTGAAGGATCTAGCTTTGTCCTCTTTTCCTTTGGAATGTGTGTGTACACAGGATAGCCAAATATCCTGAGATGGCTAACTTCAAGTTTCTTACCAGATAAAACTTCTTATGGTGTCTTGTTGTCAAGTATCTTGTGAGGTGTTATGTTCCGTACATATACAGTCGTCCTAGCTGCTTCTGCCCATAGGTGCATAAGCAGATCCTAGTCATGAAGCATTGCCCGTGCTGCGTCCATGATAGTTCTATTCTTCCTTTCTGCAACCCCATTCTGTTGTGGATTGTAAGGAGTAGTCAACTCCCTCTTAATACCTGAATCACTGCATAACTTCTTGAAGTCTCATGAAGTGAATTCCCCACCATTGTCTGATCTAAAGGTCTTGATATTCTCATCAGTTTGATTTTCTATCAAGGCTTTAAATTCCTTGAACTTATCAAACACTTCATCTTTATTCTTCAATAAATAGACCCAAGTCTTCCTAGAGAAATCATCAATGAAGGAAACATAGTATACATACCCACTCAGAGAACTGGATGACATTGGACCACATACATCGGAGTGGATAATCTCCAAGATTCCTTTTGCTTTGCTTTCACTGCTTGGAAATGCCTTCTTTGTGTTCTTCCCTTTTGCACATCCTTTGCAAATGCCTTCATGCTTTGACTGGATTTCAGGAAGACCTTCTACAGCTTTGCTTGCAATTGGTAGTGCTCTATAGTGCATGTGTGCAAGCCTTCTATGCCAAAGTTCACTTGGCTCCATGGATTCATGTACCATGGCATGTTCAGGTTGTCCCTTCAATTTGTATAATCCTCCCTCTTGCTCTCCAATTACCACTGCATCATCTATAGTTTTACCTTTAGGCCACATAAGTACTTGGCCATCCACAAATGCAACTCTCATTCCCTTTGCATCCAAAGATGATATGGAGAGAAGAATTTTCTTAAGTCCTGGTACATATAAAACATCTTTCATTTTCAAAGACTTCCCAGAGTCTAACTTGTAAAAGGATTCACCACTTCCTTTTATAGGATATTGATAGTCATCCCCAAGTTTCACCTTATGGGGTGACTCATGTTCAGATAGGTCTACAAAGGATTCTTTAAATCCTGTCATGTGTTTGGAAGCCCCACTATCAATAAGCCAATCATCACATCCATGTGAGATAGTACCTATGAGAGCAGAGATCAACACATATTCTTCCTCTCTTGGAGAATCTTCACTTTCTGCCCTAGTCTTCTTCTTGGGAGGTTCATCATTCTCTACAGCATGAGCATGATATCTCTTCTTGTTACTCTTCTTCTTGTTGTAGTGATTGTTCCTTTTGTTCTTGGGACATTCTGAAGCAAAGTGTCCTAACTCATCACAAGTGAAACATCGAACATGAGAGAAATCTTTCTTCTTATGATGGAAGTGAGAATGTTTCTTGTTGTGAGATTTCTCCCTCTTAAACTTACTTCCTTTAGTGTGTGTTGTGAGGGCTTGATCTTCACTTCCTATCTTTTCTTCTCGGGCCACAAGCCTAGCTTTTTCTTGTGAACATTCCTCCCATAGTCTACTGAAAGAGATCAACTTCTTTCTTGCACAGATTCCTTGGATGAAGGAGTCCCATGACCTAGTTAGGCCATTCAAAGTGGTCATGACAATTTCTCCATTCTCCACTATTTCATCCACAGCTTCAAGTTGTTCCTTGATTTGAGAGACCTTAGAAAAGTAGGATTGAATGGTCTCTCCATTATGGATCTTTACCCCTTGCAATTGGTTCCGTAGATTCATCTTCCGAAGTATGTTCTTTCCTTCAAACAACTTGGTCAAAGAATCAAACATCTCCTTATGTGTCTTTAGGGAAGACACATGAGGTATGAGATGGTCCTTTATAGAATCAACAATGATTCTCTTAGCCTTGACCAGGTTCTTCTTGTGTAAGGCCTTAGCCTCTTCTCCCTCTGGGACTGGAATCTCTTCACTTATGTAAGTGTCCAACTCATTCTCTTCTAGGATTAACCCAATCCTATACTTCCAGGCTCGGAAGTTATCAGCCCCTTCAAGCTTATCCTCAAGCTTGGTGTGGTGAGACATCTTAAAGAGTACTTCAAATGGAAATAGAAAAGTTATTAGTTCTTACCACTTGATTTGCTGAAAACTCGATCTGGAGCTGGATTAGGGTTTGTTAGAGAAACCCTAAAAATTCAAACTTTGAATTTCAAACTTATGAAAGGAGAGAAAGATGCGCCTTGCTGAGCTGCTCAAGCTGGTATACTCGGATTTTTAGATCTGCAAAATTTGACCCCTCAAAATTGTCTTTGAAACTTTCGGATTCACTTGACATGACCCCGAACTAGGGTTTGATAAATCCCACCCTTCTGCCCAACCAAAAGTTCGATTCAATGCTCTAAAATTCGATTTTCTTGAGGAGTATCCAGTCGTGGATTCAGATTCCAAAAATTCCAACTTTCTCTGAAACCCTAATTTCCCGCAGCAGAGATTAGGTCAAAACTGAAAAAGCTCAGAATTGAATTTTGTCTTGACAGAAAGATGCGCCCTTGCTAGGAGAGTCAATCCATCCTCCTTCTTTTGATGATCCGTGGAGAGAAACCCAAAAATTAAGAAGCCCTAGCTTCTGCAGCTGCATAGTGCCTTCTTCTTAGGTCAGCTCTGATACCATGTTAATTTTTTGATAATTTCATTCAATATTATCTAGGATCACTAAGAGAATAACATGTGCAGCATAACAATCATAAACACAAGAGACAATAGACACAGAGTTTCCTCGAGGAAAACCAAGAAGGTGAAAAACCCCGTAACTTCCTCAGAGATAAGATATGCCACAAACCAAGATCACAGTGATCAAACCCAAAGAGATGTCTCTAGCAAATACTCCTCCTCCTCCACTTGTGCACCACTTTCTCTCTTAGTTATGCGAGCTTGAGAAGTGAGTGGATGAATAAAATGAGAGAGGAACACCCTCTATTTATACATTGACTTGACCTGCCAATAAACCAACAGGGCCGACTTCCTAAGGAAGCCTAATAACCCAACCACATGACCTAACTAGGGCCGACCCCACACCGGTTGTCTAATAACCCATAAATACAAATGACGATACTTACAATATAACTTGCGACACTTGCAAATACAAATGACGACACTTCCAATCAGAGGAATAATACATCTCGGTTGGATATACAATAAAATACAAATGTAATATACAAGTGAATATCTTTCGAAGTTACAAATACATCAACACTTTCTAGATTTAGTAGTGGACCATTTAACCAATATAGGTTTGTTTTAATAAACATGAAACCCTCGTCCAATATAAACCAATGAACACTAAAGATAATTTGCTTTTATAAGATGTTTGTTGTTATGTACTAAGGCAATAAAATGCATAATATTTTAGGATTCAGTAGATGATAAAAATGGAAAATTAAACCATGGAAAATGAAAATTTCAAGATGCTAGATGCTCCTAAAAATTCCAAAATTTGAATGAGTTTGTTGTTATGAATTTCTAGAATTAATTAAGATGAAATTTGAGTCATTTAACTACATAAATCAACCATGAAACATGAGTGTAAAACCAAGAAATTTTATGTAATTATTCAAGCATGAAACCCTAACCTTCAAATATGATTTTATGAAGTTATTAGGTTTGTTTCATTGCTACAAATTTGTTGTTATAAATTGAAGATAAAACAAAAATAAAACAAAGGAAATCAAGCCTTAAAATGATGTTAAAGTATGATATCTTACTTTGGCTTGATGGAGGATGAACTTTGAAAATTATTGTAGCCTCAAGGAAACCAAATCTCACCCTAGAAAAACAATACGAAAAAATATTTTTGGGTTTTGTGGTTGATGAGACGAAATGTCAAACTAATTCCTTTGAGCCTTGGGCAATAAGGATTCGAGAATAGTTCTCCTTGGGCCTTGTTTGAGAGTACTTTATTGGAACACCTGCAAAGCATGCCAAATTCCTTCCAAACCTTTATGGATTCGTGCAAATCTTTCAAAGGAAGGGTCACCCTAAAGTATACACCTTCAACATCTAGATTCTAGTACATACCATAGCCATATCATATTTTATAGTATAACCACTTTTCAGAAATCCCGCAGGCATTCAACATCTAACACCGTTGAGATGGCACAATTCATGACACATTGCCAAAATATATCTACTCATGAAGTGAGGACACCCCTCCAGAAATGTCCTATAAAAATGGCCTCCACATGTGTGCCAATGATCCAAATTCGGATCTAAAGAATAATTACTTTAGTTTTGGCTCAACTAGAGATTGGAAAAAGGCCAGGATCATTATTAAGGATGGGGTAGAATACATAGAAGTGGTGTGAAGGGCCCCATGTCACTGTTAGAGGTGTCTTACTACATAGACCAAGCACCTCATCGATCAATGAAAATATAGCTGGACCGGAGCGCGAGATCCAACGATCGGGATATATCCAAATCTGCAATCCACATTGGACAAATACCGTGCGACGTGGCATCTAGACCAACCCTTCAAGTTAAAGCGTTCTTTGGAAAATGCTTGACGTCCAGATTCTGGATTGGGAAAACGTGTTGGTGTGATGTGGAATGCATGATATGGCACCCAAGGTCTAGCCCATCATGACTAAAGTAGGAACCTGGACTTGTCCAAATTCGAGCCTTCGAAAATGAAGTGTTCCTTAGAGAACCCCATACAACCTGATCCCAAACTCATCCAAATCTATGCCTTTGTGAATGGATATATTAGTAGCAGAATTCCAGGGCATCTTAACCATTGCTCATATTATAGTAGAAGACTTGAATATTATAGTAGTAGACTTGCAGGGCATCCTAACCATTGATTATTTCATTAATCTCCTCCAATGTAGTAATAGGATAATTGCAGAGCATCCCACCCAAAGATTATATAATTATATGTTTATTAAGAGTAGCACACATTTCCGGGGAGAAAAAATGTGGTAGCACACATTTCCAATTATTGTAGTCATCACAAATGTAGAATTATTTCACTAATCACACAACACAATGATTGAAATACCACACTTGTTATTTCATTATGTACAACCATTGATTTTAACTTTCGCTTTCCCTTTTATAATTATAGGTTTCCCAGGTATATCATTAAGTACAACCATTGATTTTAACTTTCGCTTTCCCTTTTATAATATAATTACAGGTTTCCCAGGTACATTCTCTTAGATTTTATTTCCTAGATTGAATTCCAATGATTTCACTTTTGTATATGTTTCCATGTTGAACAATAAGTATTTGCAATATTTTTAGGATGAGAAAAAGGTAAATTAAACTTGTCAGGAGCAATAATTGAATGAAAGATTCGAAAATGTATGAAATGCTACCTATCACATGAAAATGTAGTTTCGAACGAAAGGGAGAAATGCATATGACCGGTGTCAAAGTCTCCCATCTCATTTTCAAGAAAAAATACATAATGACACACTTCTAAGGCAGAATGACACTAATTAGACTAAGACATTAGTAACTACTTTAAGTGTTATAAGTCATTGTACAAGCATACAAATAACATGAAATCATATCGCCATATAGGCGAACAATATAACTGTCAATGAGGGTAAGAGATGTCACAACACTAGTGCATCTAACACTGTCTCTTCTATGCACATTCAAGGCACATGGGCCATTTGAAGATGCCAGAAGAACCTTTGACCAATGACCTACGAAGAATCCATAGATCTCATCTCATAAACAAACTAATCAACGTATCACCCCTTGCTGAGAATGGGGTAACGGGCCCTTCCAAAGGTGCCTTTGTATGAACATGCAATACAAATAAGAGATGATTTACTCTTAGTTGAAAATCAATCATATATCTTCCATATAAATGACATCCCAAAAGTTATACAACTACGAAATAAAGCAAATTATAGGAATATTAGATAGAATGCACCCCATCCATGATTCTTGTTCATATGACAAATCTTCCCTTCTTCTTGAATCTCTTATTGCAATAGCATTAGCATAGATTCCAACAACATAAATCAGCACAATATGGAGGATGGGAAGCCACTCTGGAAATGAAACCTCCCTACTCTCATAGTAAAAAAGAATACCTTCAATATAAACCAAATCCACAATAGTATTGTTTCCTCAAACCATCAAGAACCAATGCAATAGGAGGGGCTCATATTATATAAATTTGGAGTCCGAAACCTTCCTCAAAATAAAATAATAATGTCCATTAGTTAGATCCTAGATCTCTCCTAGGGAAGCCTAAACAATCAATATCTTCCAGCTAACATTAGACTAGAGAAAATTTTAAGCATCCATAATTTTGTCAGTGTAGAAACCTTGATGAATCGTACTAATTCTTAAATTTTGAACCATAAAATGTTGGGCGGTACTTTTTTAGAAAGATTCAAATTTCTAAGGATTTTATATAGCTTCTAGATAATTTTGGCGATTTTTAGAGTTAAAAAATGATATCCCATAGATTTGAGTAAATCAACTTAGAAAAAAATGGAAATTGGCAAATCTTTTTTTGGAAAAAAAAGGTTGAAAATTACCCCATGGGATAAATTTCGCCCCTAAAATTTCCCCTGCAATAGACAAGTCAAAACCCTAGAGCAATAATATCACATAAGAGAATGGAAAGATTAGTGGAGATGCCACTTGTCCTTACTGAATGCAAGTCAGCTCCTTAGTTGTGGGTACTTTGACCATGTAAAACCTACAATGATATGTCCTCCAAGAATCTTCCAAAAATATGCTAAAATAATCCACATAGAGGAGAACTCCACTTGCATAGTGATCAACCATACTGAGAATAGAAAAAACAACTAGGGTTTGATAGGAATATACCGATATAACTAACCTTACCTCAACATGTGTGCCATAACTATAAAATAATGGGGAACGTTCCTCTAGAAAACCTATAAAATAGTGCATGTAATCAATGAGTGAAAGGATATCTCCATATGCTAAGGATTCAACATCATGGTAGACCAAATCATACCCAAAGATATAGTGAGAAGGCAGGGATTCCACTCCAAGCACCAACTAACTCACGCCAAATAGAAGATAATGTAGAAACATGTTCCCAACGTCAATATAGTTGTTATACCCATCATCAAGAAGTACAATTACCTCAATATGTGTGCTCAAAGTGGTTAGATGCACATGTACCAACCCCATAAATCCTTCAATAGATACCATGAACAACTCGGCCTAGGATAATGTGCCATGATGCTAGGACAAATTCCCATAAAAGATTCCCAAAACCATGGGTAAACATGTGAAACGATGTGCAAATACCATTACCAAGTAACCAAACCATGGGGTGACCCATGTGGAGCGACCTAGAGAACTATGCATAAAAGGTCCCCGTGTCTCAAAATGTGTCAAAGTGATAAACAAGGGAAGCGCTCTACTCCATCAAGTAACCAACCACTCCAAGCATGCTACATCACCATCAAACTATCAATATCATGTAGGGTATTCCAATACCAAGCAAAATATGCCATGAATCAATGCACCCCTATAGCCTTTGAAAGGATAGATCACCATAGAATGTATACAAGAATGGAAAAACTCCTCTAGCATAACCATAATCCATGATGAATAGACCACAATAAAGATAATACACCTCATCTAACCAAGGTTCTCTATAACCATTGCATGTCATCTCCAAAGTAAAATGCTTTACAAGGGGGGGAATAATAGACAAATAATTGTGCAAACTGGCACTCCTACTCAATACACCCCAACACCCAACTAAGTTTTCAACAAATAAATGGTCACAATGGGAGTGTTGAGGAAAGTGTGTGCACAAGCTAATCCCCCCCTCCAAACATAATAGTACTCCATCAGATAATCCTAAATTTCCTATCACATGCAAAGATAATGGAAACTAGATAATAACCTCTAAGATTTGTGAAACTAATAATAAGGGACGACTTAAAACCATCATACTCCAATGTAGCATGCTTGGGGAGGGTTGTTAGTCTAGATAAAATCCTCATATTGCATGAAGGGGTAACCCCAAGGCTCCACATGGCAACATGCATTCTACTCTCGAGTGTATGAGAACTCTAGAACTTGTATGTACTAGGTACAACTTGACATGAAAGATGTGAGAACCTATTGCGAGATAAGAGGTAGTACTCGCATATTAAAACCTCACATAAAGAATGAAGTCAATAATCATATGTCAGTAATATTTAATACATGAAAATGCTCTAGATGAAGACATCGATTGGAGTGCCAAACACAACATGAAATTAAATCCTACTCTAATGTCCATAAGGACTTATTCTTTTATTCTACCGCTCACGAGAGCTTATTCATTCTACACTACTTATGGCACTACCGGTGGATGCCCGGGTTAATACAAATGGTCCAACAATGACACCATAGGATTCCCTACTACTCCCACTACTTTTTTGTTTATTTTTTCCATTTCTAGAAAGAAAATGTTAAAAAGAATGGTCTCATGCATACTTATTTTCAATAAATGTACTTGATTTTGGGAAATATTTTGAAAGACTAAAATATGATTAGAGGTATCCCGACCTTGGCAGATTTCACTTTTCCAATTTTGGGTGTGGGAGACAATACCTGTCCTTAAAACACAACCCCTATGACCTATTCTTGTGCCACACAACCTAAGCACAAATTTAACATGGTAAAATATTTTGATCCATAATGCATTTGAAACTTTTCCAATAAAAGGAAAAATGAGTGTATTCTTAATTAAGATCCTTTTTAGTGCTCTAGAATCATACATAACCAAAGAAAAACATCCTTCTTCCTAAGATACCAACGTTCACTATACATCCTCCTTCGTGTAATGAATCGTTGTAATTATAACTTTTGAGCCAGTTATTCAATCTCCATTTTGGGATGATATGGGTATTGATAGTGTTTGATATTGATTGGAACCTAATTTGGTTCACTTCAACAACATATTTGATTCTACGATTAGGAGAGAATCCAACTAGGAGAGCTTGAAATAAACATCATGTTTTCAATGATTTGATTTATCCCCTTCTCTTAAACTATTATTTCTGATAGAAAAAATGACATGAAATTAAAAGTGATTGCAAGATAGAAAGATAAACCCGCACAACTTTCACACAACATGTGGGTGTATGGACCATTGCTAAGACCACACTCCATCCTATTTTGTTGAATGAAAAGTGAAGTGACATTAAGCACATATTTATATTAGTGGAAATGAAGGTTTTACAAATATCTAAAGGGTAGGTCAACCTCTACCTCATTGTCGAGTTGTAGTGCTAGTCATGGACCCACCAAGCCTCCTCTAACATCCCCACTTAATGCTTATTTGGGGTGCAATTACATCACAATAAACATCACATCGTAACAATTTATTTGAACCTAAACTATCTCTACGTTTTTACAAATTTGGCTTCACATAAAGATTTGGTTGAGATATCTATTGTTTGATCTTTTATTTCAGCAATATTCAGATTTCTCTATTCCGAATCAATCATCGGATATATGGATGATGTAATGATAACAGATATCAATACACTTGGTCACATATTGATAAATTATGATATTATAGTACGTTTGTTTCACAAGAGAAAGTGGTCAACTCCTATGGAAGATTCATTTCACCAACTATCCTCTTCAACCAAATGGATTCACATGTTGCTCTTGTGGAACTTTTAAATTTGGCTTCTATAGATGGCAAGGCAACTGAAAAATGCGTATTATTGCTCCACGACATAGAACCTATGGATCAAGCGAAAACGTATAGCTTGAAATAGATTTTTTATCTTTTACATAAGCCTGTTAATTTAAATATGTGAAACCTATCAAACACATACTTCCATATTTCAATGTATTCAATACCATAACTTAGTCTACCTTTTACTTGAGGATTCTTCGGATTCTTCGGTATTCTTCAAGTTGTTTTCCATTGATGAACCTATGGATTAACCATATATATGGAAATCCAAACCAGTTGCATATGAAACATTTGACCTAGTTTGTGTTAGATGATTTACATTGTTAACTATCTATGTAAATTGAGACTTGCCTATTCAATGCATGATTGTAAAGTTAAATAAGCATTTGTGTAAATGCAATTAGAATCTTACATGTTGAAATTTGTCATCATATCTTTTTCATACTTAGCTTAAGAGAGCTCAATCCTATTTTCCTCTTGTCAAAATTGGTTGCTAATAAAGAGATATAGCAATCCCAAGTATGCCATATCAAATGTGTTCTTAACCTTTGTTGAGCATCATCAATCAATTGATTATTGCTGCTAGTAATTATTAAGCTATTAACATAACATGACCATCGGGAAAAAACAATATTCTAACTTGAGTGAGCCTTACGCGGTGAGCTATGAGGAATTTACTCGTATACATCTAATGGTTGTATATACTATTGTAGTATAACAATAAATGTGTTATGGTTCGGTGCATAAGGTGCACCTCTAACTTGTCTCAATCATGGGCCTTGGATATTCTGACCAACATTTTACACACCTACAATATTCTACTTGTTTGTAATAACCCAATATGAACAACGAAAAACCTTCAATATACCACAACAAGAGACATATATAGAATGAAGATCAACGTCACCACTCCTTTGCAGTGTTCACAACAAAGAAAATGCTTCTAATAAATTTTTTGAGCACTCCATAAACAAATTGACCAATTTTCCCATAAATACATTGATCTACCCATGAGAAATATGTTAATTTGCCTACGTCTTTGATCACAGTCACAAGATGCTTCACAATTGATCTGTAGACTTAAAAAAACAATGTCCAATATTGCAAAATGCATGATTGCATCAATAAATTAATTAACAAGTAGTCAATTATTTCCATTTTTAAAATACTTCTTATATTCACCTAAAATAATTTGCAAACAAAGATGCAAAAAGTGGAAGTGTATATACAATGAGAAACATAGCCTTCATGAGAATAACTAAAGAAACAATAAAATCTGAATGTTTGGTGAGATCCAAAGATTTGGTGTCTTCGATCAACAATGAACCGTTTGCCAACAATTGGTGATGTACTTCATCTTTCAACATAGAAACAAACGCGAAACTTGAACTTCCAAAGCATAAAAAACACTAAGATTTATAGACAATGCCAAAGAATAGAATAAGAATCTCTAACAAGAAAGAAACCATCCTCAAACAAAGTGGCATGCTAATGTGTCATGCTCTAAAACAATGTTATATGTTGGTCCTTGAAAAACCTCCAACACAATTTGAAAAACCAACAATCCTAGAAGATATGCTTGATAGTCTCTGGTTGCTGAAATTCTGGGAAAAGGTCATCTAAGAGGTCACTCTTATCCAACCTGGCATTAAATGGGATTCCCTAATAAATGACATCTAAGCAACATTTGAAGCTTATAAGAGAGCCACACTGAATCTAACGAACCCAACAGTCCTCCAAATCCAATCCCACCTCGCACTGAGGACTAGTGAGAGGGGTTGACATTGATGAGGAGATGACTATAGATGGTAGCAATCATATTGAAGTAAAGAGAAACCAAAAATCCACCACTAGTCCCTTTAGAATAGCCTAAGCATACCAATGTTTATCTTTAACAACTCAAAACTCTGGAATGAGAGTGTGTAACTCCAAGATCAACAAATGATTAGAGTCAAGAAGACCAAACTCTTGGGCAAGAGGTTGCCACTCTTTCCAAGAACAAGAAATATGATCTCGCAAATCACGCTAGAAGAGGGTTTCCTTCTGACTCAATTTTCACGCCTGAAAACATGGCATCTCCACCACACTCCCTCTGCTCACGCTAAATGCATATTGATCGACAAGATAAATCCCAACCTGCTTGACTACCTTCTGACTACCACTGAACTTGAGGGGCCACAACTTTCCATGTTGGTCAGATACTCCTAAAGAGAAGTGGCCCAAAGACCTAAAGAAGAGGGGGATGAAATGATACCACATAATACAAAATGCCCTAGGATTCTACAAACATGTTGCATTGAAAGCAATCAATGGCTAAACAAAACTTGCTTGGGTGTCGAACCCTCAAGGCACCTCACCATGCATTTGGTCGCAATAATACTGCCCTGAACTGCAACATCATTCATACCAAAGGGCTCCCTTATCCTTAGGCATAGTAAAAAAATCCCAAGTGACTAAGGGGAGGCCTCTCACACCACCATACTTTGACCACATGTATGACCTTAGGATCTTCTATAGTGAGCGAAAATCACCTCTATTGGGAAAAGAGATGACACATAATAAACATGAGAAACCTAAAGAATGTGACCCACCACTGTCAGCTTGCTTACAAAAGGGAGATCCTTATGATGCCATATATGAAGCTTGCTTTGAAACCTCTAAAGACACCAGTCCCACATGGGCACGAATGTTAACCTAATAACAAAAGGAATACCAAGATATGTGACAATCATCTTAGGGAGAATATAAGAACAAGAAATAGGAATCCACTCTGAGGGCTCATCCAACCTAAAGCCAAAAGTTAGTTTTGTGAGGAGTGATGATGACACCAAAATAACCACAAAAACTATCCATTAAGCAAGTAAGATCCTTGTCAATCGAAGCTTGATTCGCCCTCATAGACAAGAGGGAATCATCTGCAAATTGGTCATTAACCATCTGGAAGCATAATAACCCTAACCTACCTAGCAACTTGGGCCACCTCCAACAAGTAACATAAGGAATCAACAATCAATATATACAAATAAGGTGCCAAAGGGAATCCTTACCAAAATGATCGATATAACACTATCCATGGGGATAAGTACTTGTCAGAAACGAACGGTGAGGTAATAGTGAAAAAAATATTCACCATACCCACACACTAGGAACCAAAACATAAGAATGTCAACATATTAGAGATGAAAGACCTATCTACCAGATCATAGGCTTTGTCGAAGTCAATCTTCAACATAAGGCACTTCTACCCTATCCCTTTGGCCCACTCCATTGCCTCCCAAGATGAAACCATGATGCCAAGGATGAATCTCCCCTACAAAATCTCAGTCTACTCTACCTGCATTACATACCTAGAAATCGATTAGATCCTCAAATCATGTGCCTTTGCCATGATTTTGTAAGGAAAGATAAGCAAGGTGATAAGCCACCATCCACCTATAGAATATCTCATTGCATTCTTATAAATATGCGTGATCAACCCCTGATTGAAAGTCTTTGAGAGGTGACTAGTAGAAAAAACTTCCATAGCTAGACAACAAAAACCATCCCCAATAAAGTCTCACATGGCCTTATAGAACTCACAAGGAAAAAATTCCAATCTAGGGGATTTTCCATTTTTTATGGAAGTCAAGGAAACATATAACTCAAGTCTTCTAATACCTTGATCCAACCTGTCCCTTTCCCTATTGGGAATCTTGAGGGGGAAAACCTTACAACAAGCATCTTGAGAAACATGCACACTATTCATCAGAGCATAAGGCACATAGATATATTTAAAATGATCGCTAAACATATCTTGAAACTCAACAATATCTTCGATGAATGATAATCATCAACGCTGCAGATACCGTGCACCCTATCTACAACCACCTTCATTTTGATGAAGTCAAAGTAGAATTTGGACCCCTCATCTCCATCTTGGACCCACGGCAATCGCGATCAAACCCTAGCCCCATGAGCAACATACTCCTCCCCACATTTAACTACCATCTTAAAATTTGTCAACTTCTCCTGAAGGGTGGTATTGTGAATGTTCTCTTCAAGCAAGATATGAACCTCCTCAAGCCTATATCTAGCCCCCCCTTGACTCCCTTGGCCACTTATGAGCCATCATCTTGCCTCGACCCTACATGAACTTGATTGCCCGTCACACAATTGGCTCCCCCCTAAGATACTAAAGGTCGAGAGGAAATATTCCAAACTTACTAAATGAGGGCTCAAAAATCCACTGACTCTAGATGAGACACATTCAACTTGAACACTAAAAAAATAGATGCATATGAAGAAAGACCAATAAAGATCACGGACTAGATCAAAATATGGTTCGATCCAATCACATCTATCAATACATCCACAGGGAAGATCTTGCCCGAGAAAACTACCTCCTCCCCGAGCCCATAAAATGTTCCAATTGAGCTTCAACACTATCATGCCCCTATCTTGTTAAATTTTTTTAGGGTTAAAACAATAAAGTCACATTTAATTACATAAAATATAAATAAGGTGACATTGGGTGGGTACTAGGGTCATTTAATTAGTTGGGTAAGAGTACAAGGACCAACACATGACCCAACATAAGATAAGTGTGGTAACATGACCCATAACCCCAAGGGTATACCACAACGTGGAAAAATAACCATAGTGCCCATAGGACCAAAAACATCAATATATAAATCAAAACAAATCAAGGTGGGTAGAAGACCCCACTAACCACAAGTCAAAGACAAGGTACAACAAGACCAATAATCAACAAGGTGTAAAGACCAAATGTCAATCAACCAAGGTGGGGTACAACCAATCATCTCTCTATCAAATGTACAAATGTTCCATATAACCTAAAAGTTCATCATCACTATATAAGAAAGGGTCCACACTAGATGATGTGATCATGTGGTCCTCTAGACTGCTCCTTAGGTCAAATGCTAGTGGCTCCATCAAGGGCAATCCCTTTAGAAGATCATCTAGCTCAACCATCTCAAAGACCTAGAAGAAGAGGACATCACACATCATCATCTTGGTCCATTGACCAATATCCACCTGGTTAACTGACCAAGTATGTCACTATAGGAACTACTTGGTCCTCGTGACCAAGAATCTTCCTAGTCTTGGACCAGGAAGCCTCTGTCTCAACTTGTAGGACCTGCTTGGTCCTCGTGACCAAGAAACTGTCTGGTCCCAGACCAGAATACCCTAGAGAAAAGTAGGGGCCATAGCCACATGCTAGGGACTTTGCCATGGAATCAATATGCTTGGTCCCCGACCAAGAACCCTGGGAGACAGCTGGGGGGCCTAGGGTACCTTCTAGGGTCTTACTCTTTACTCTGCTTAGTTAACTTAACTAGGAACCCTAGTTAACTGACTAGGGTACCATCCTCTCTAGGAATGGGTCTCACAGCTGCACTAACTTTAACATATCTATAATTTGTCCCAAGTAAACCAACCCCCATAGTCTAGCTCCTTTTCTTCCAGTTGGGGTCGAATATTTGTAAAGAATCCTTACACCTACACCATGCTTGTTTGTCAATTCCAATTACCACCGAGCCCCTACCTCCACACCTATTTCCATCCAACTCAACCATGTTAAAGTCCCCCTCGTGATCCACTCTATTGTCGAGAGAGAGGAAGCCATCTAATCCCACAACAATCCTCGCTCAAAGTTGATGTTAGAGGCACATACAACACATAATCATATCACGGGATCCTAAATTAAGAGTGTAACACACACACCCCTATCCATCAGATCTATACTAGAAGCAATCTCATGATTCTACAAAGATGAGGAAAGTACAACCACTACCCTTTTACTCCCCTAACAATGCTCAAAATCCCAAAAGGGGCCATCCCAACAATAGTTCATATGGTTTCGAAGCTCAAACCTAGATGATTTGACCTCCTACAAGAATACCACATCTAGCTTGAAACACTGCAACACCCCTCTAATACATTGCTTGCAACTAGGAATCATTATCCCTCACATATTCCATGACAATAGAGAAAGTTGAATCCAATGGAAGATAAGACCTAAGCTATTGTAATGGTTAGCCATCTCAAAACTGTTAGAGGAAATTATAAAATAATTAGTCGTGTATGCCACATCAAAGCCATGCATGACACATCACATTGTCATTTAAGTTAGGCTAATCTAGATTACTAGATGAGAATTTAATATAATAATGAGAAGTTTAGATTCTTGTGCATACATAGTGGATGATAATAAATACCATACAATAGATAATTACTACTAATATATAATCATAAAAGTGTACGCTAAATAATATATTATTAATATATAATAAATATTAAAAATAAAACATAATATATAATATGTATTATATTTGTTAATTGATGCAGAGATAACTCTTAATTGATGCAAAGAGGAGAAGAACAATTGGAATTTGGAGAGCAAGTCGGAGATGGCATCGAGGGTTTGGTGCTGGGGTCAGTTTAGAAGGAATTCTACTGTAAGATTTGCTGCGTGATGGTTTTTTCAGCCTGCGGTAAGTCTAAATTGTTGAGATTGTAGAAACTTGGAGTCCTAAGTGGCCTTCGGGCTATTTATAGTACCAACCAAGGTAAAAAATAAGTGGGAATGTGATTCGTATCTACAATTCCAATTTTTTACTTATCTGGGGTTTTGTCTCCTTTGTCCCCTTTCGGTCTTGTCTCTTGGTGGCTTACTACCTATTTGGGTATTTTAGCCTTTTTTGATACAACTCGCTTCTATCTTTTTTAGCATAGCTCTGTTTTCTTTTGGCGGCGAACCACCTTTGCTGCAGTTTTGGACTTTACTATCACTGGATTTTTGCCAATTTGGTAGGGTCTTTTTCATTTTTGGCAAAACGGTCTTTTCAGCCTTTGCAAACTCTTCTCGAAAGGTGGTGGCTTGTCATGGTCCCTTACCTTTTAGGTTTTCTTTTTTGGGTTTCAGGTCACGTGGGTTAGGGTTTTGGCCTTTTAGCATGGCTAAACAACCACTGACTTCTCCTTTATGCTCTCCGGCGTCCACTGCGACGGTGCCAGTCTGCACTAAACAAGTTAACCGAAACCTCCATGGTTTTTGGGCTAGGGTTCGTAGGCAGACCAAAGTAGTTAAGGCAAGAGAGGGTCGTTTGCAGTTTTATGTGGACTATGATTTAAATCTTGAGAGGGTGAAGGTTATGGCCTCTCGTGGTGTTGTTGGCCGTATGGAATACACTAGTGGAAGCTGGGAAGAAATAGTTGCTTCGGTGAATGAGCAATGGACGCCACTCTGTGGTTTACCTCCATGGGTGAATTTGTTGGTTAATAGATGGATACTGTTCACCTTCCCTACCAGTGCCGATATCGATGAAATCCTGAAACATGTATGGCTTTTCAAAGATGGCTCGTTTTGTCTCAAAAAATGGTATGTTGGGTTTGACCCACTTAACGATTCTCAGCGTATTCGCCACCTGTGGATGATTTTTCCCGGTTTCCCTATTGAGCTGTGGTCTGAGAACAATTTTATTGGGTTGGAAAACTCAGTAGGCAAGTTTGTCAGGCTGGATAAAAAGACTCTTTTCGGGTTTGATCGTAGAGCTGCTAGGGTGATGGTTGAACTAGATATGAGGTTAGGGTTACCGGAAGAAATTGATATAAGATGGGGTACTAGGGTTATATGTCAACGTTTGGATTTTTTTTAAATTCCATTTCACTACTTCAAGTGTCGGGAGACTGGACATATTGCTGCAAATTTCCCTTTTTCCTTGAAGGAGGCACTTTGTTCGCCGTCGACAGTTTTTTATTCTATGCATTCTTCATCAGCAATTGTAGCTTCGGAGGTGAAGACAAATTCGGGTAAGTCTCTGGAAGAAACCCCTTATAAAGGCATTTCAAAAGATTAATTAAATTTTTATGAGGATATTGAAAATTCTCTGAATCAGAGGCTTTCTAGGGGGGAGGTTGCTTTGAATTTATCTGTTGTGGGAGGGCCCTATTTGATTGAGGGAAACCAAGGTGTTATTCAATCCAACTGAGGCACTTATGACCGAGAACTGAAACCTAATATTTCGGTACCTGTGTCTGCTCCTACCTTTAAGGTTACTAGGGATTTATCTTTTGATGAGAAGGTGGTGTTTGTCGAGAGCAGTTACAAACCTAGCTGTGAGTCTCCTTTGATGTCCCCATTAGAGGTTTATTCAAAGAATCCACTCCCAAACTCAGGTGTTTTACCATCTAAGAGCCTGCGTTTCCAAAATGTTACTATTAGGAAGGCTAAGAAATCCCGGTCGGCGAAGATTGATGAATCCATTGGTGATGTTTTTGTTCCTCTTTCGGTAAGAATTGATGATGCCTCTGATGCAATTGGTGATTCTCCAAACCCTAGGGCACTTAGAGCGGTGTTTCCCTCTAGCCAGGATGATTAATGTTGATTTTATCTTTAAATGTTAGAGGGTTAGGCAAAGCTTCCCAGGTAGGGCTTTGTCGAAACTATTATCTACTACTAGCCTGGACATTGTTCTCATTTAGGAAACAATGTGTATTGATTCGGAGGCCATCTTAAAATTGGTATATGTCTGCCCTAGATGGGAGTTTTCTGCTATTAGTGCTTGTGGGAAGTCAGGAGGTTTGATTGTGGATTGGAACCCAAATCTATTTTGTTTAAAAAAATTTAAAACAAAATGGGGGATTTTGATGCAGGGTCGAGGTTTATTTCAAAATTTTCAATTTACTCTCCTAAACTGCTATGGACCTTACTCTAACAGGAATGAGTTTTGGGATCAGCTCATGAAATCTGGGCTTCTTAACTCACACAATCTTATTCTTACAGGAGACCTTAATTTCTCTTTAAACTCGTATGAAATCTGGGGCTCCAAAGCTCGTTTTGATGATTTAGCTGAATATTTTTCTGATATTTTGGTCAATTTTGACTTGGTTGATGTGGCTCCTACACCTTTAATGCCAACTTGGACAAATGGTAGGGTCAGGAAGGATGGCATCCATAAAAGACTTGATCGTTTCTTGGTTGCTTGGTCTCTGTTGCAATATTTCCAAAGATATAGATCATGGGTGGGGGAGAATATTTTTTCGGATCATTGGCCCATTTTTCTTCAGTGTGATGATACACAGGTTCCAAAGAATTATCCTTTTAAGTTCAACAATACATGGCTTTGGGATGATAAATTCTACAAGACTATTAGATAGTTTTGGCTTGATCCTTGTCATTATTATGGCTTAAATCCTATGGACAATTTTGTTCTAAAACTCAGAAAAATTGAAGGTTGTGGTAAAATTGTGGATCAAAAATAAAAAGAAATTGGATCAACAGGATTATGATGATTTACAGGTTCAGATCCAAAATGTTTATCAGAAGAAATTTGATTTCATGGATGATGAAGTGGATCGAGATTTACTTAATTCACTAAATGCAAAAAAGGAGGCTATTCTAATTCAAGAGGAAGCAGAATTGCGTTTAAAAAGTCATGCCCTGTGGTTAGAACTTGGGGACAAGAACACGAAGTTATTTCATGCTTTTGCCTCGCATAGAAGGAACAAAAAAGCAATCTGGGATTTAAAGGGTGATGACGGGGTTATTTTTAATGGCCAGAATCAACTTCAAAATGCTGTAGCATGTTTTTTTGGTAACATTTTTAAGGATCCGGGGGACAGTGATTTGTTAAGACAATTGGATATTGCGCGCCTTTTCCCGGTTTTTTTCAATCCTCAGGAAGCCTTGGATTTGGAACAGGCAGTTTCATTAAAAGAAGTTGAAGATACATTAAAAATGTTTGCAAAAGATAAAAGCCCCGGGCTGGATGGCTGGACAGTGGAGTTGTTTCTTCATTTTTTTTATTTAATGGGTGAAGAAATCTTGGCAAGGGTGGAATTCTCCAGAATCAATGGTTATATTTCAAGAGCCCTGAATTCAACCTTTCTGACATTAATTCTGAAGTGCAACAAAACTTCATCCTCCAGAATCAATGGTTATATTTCAAGAGCCCTGAATTCAACCTTTCTGACATTAATTCTGAAGTGCAACAAACCTTCATCCTTTGGAGACTATCGGCCTATTGCATTATGTAATTTGATCTACAAGCTTATATCCAAGATTATAGCTATGAGAATCAAACCTGGGATGTCAAAGTTTATTTCATCAAATCAGTTTGGGTTTCTCCATGACAGGAAGATTCTGGACGTAGTTGGCATTACTCAGGAGATAATTCATACTATAAAAACTCAGAACTCGAAAGCTTTTCTTTTAAAAATGGATCTTGAAAAGGCCTATGATCGGGTGGACTGGTGCTATCTCAGAATTCTCCTAATACAAATTGGTTTGTCACCTATGATGCTGAAATGGATTATGTCATGTGTTACATCAACTAACATTGTTGTTATTGTCAATGGGGTTCCATCTGACTTCTTTAAATGTTCTCGGGGGATAAGACAGGGTTGCCCACTGTCTCCTATCCTTTTTGTGCTGATTATTGATGGTTTAAGTAGAATTATTCTTAAGGCAAATTCTGATGGTCTTATTAAGGGAATAAAACTCTCCAGAGAAATATCTATATCTCATCTTCTTTTTGTCGATGATGTACTCCTAGCTGGTGCATATTCAATTAGTGAGTGGAGATGCTTCAGAAATTGTATATCTCACTTTTGCTATGCATCCGGTATGAAGGTAAGTGACAGGAAATCCATCCTATTTAAGCATAATATGAATGATCTGCAGATTATGGAGTTACAGAATGTTCTTCCTTATAAAATCCAGGATTTAGTTGATGGTTTTTTATATTTGGGATACTTCTTAAAGCCGAATAATTATAGAATTAAGGATTGGTCCTGGCTTTTTAAGAAGATGGAGAATAGAATCAATTGCTGGACAAATCGCGTCTTATCTATTGGAGGTCATCTTATCCTAGTAAAAGTTGTCCTTACGAGCATCCTGGTTTACTGGTTATCCCTGTTCAAATTGCCCAGCTTGGTCCTGCTGAAATTAAATAAACTTTGTTCAAACTTTCTTTGGACGAGTGGATTGGAGCACAAAGGACTAATAATGGCAAAATGGGATTATATCACTAAACCTGAAAAAATGTGGTGGCTGGGGACTAAAAAATTTGGATATCTTTGGGAAGGCCATGCGTCTAAAGAGCTTATGGAGAGGACTTTTTGGTTGCACTTTATGGTTCGAAGTTCTAAGGGTGAAGTACATAAAACAAGATATATTGGCTTGGATCAAAAATCCAGTTAAGAGAACAAGGAATACCTCTATAATCTGGAAAGGATTTATGCAGGTTTTTCATTGGCTAGACAATGATCTATCTTGGCAAGTTGGCAATGGTCGGAAAATCCAGGTGGGTGTTGATCGGATTTTAGGACTTAATGAGGAATACATGCTTTCTGCTGAGATACTGGAATATCTCAGAGATAGGGATTTTACTACTTTGGATAGTATGAGAAATTATGTCACATTGCATGGATCATCATATTGGTTAAAAGGAGCAGATTTGGGTCTTTTGGGTTGCTATGAAAGAGAATGGGATTATTATTTTTCCCGTTTGGATTCAATTGGTTGTAGGCTTACCACTCATTGCGATGTTTTGAAATGGGCTGGAAATCTTATCTCTGGAGAAGTCACAGCAAAAGCTGCATATATTTTTATTATAAATTATAGGAATTATTGCCCTCAACAATGGTGGTTCAAGAAGCTATGGAGTTGGAAGATACCTATAAAGCTTAAGTGCTTTGGATGGTTTGTCTTTAAGGGAAAATTGAAAACCTGGGATGCTCTAGTTAGAATGGGGTGGACTAGACCGAATAGATGCTCCTTATGCAAATCTGATGCAGAATCCACTCAACATACTCTGGTAAATTGTAGTTTTACTAGGGATATTTGGAAACAGGTTTGTGTTGGTTTGGGTATAAATTTGGAATGGGGATTGGAGTCCTTTGAGATTTCTTTTTTACACTGGTTTTGAAATTGCAGAACACACCCGGTGTTACCTCTTTTTATATCATGGGTTATCTGGTATATCAGGAACAAAACAGTTTTTGAAGATATGGTTCCTTTGGTTTAGAATGGGGTCGACCGCATTCTCTCTCTTTATAAGTCCATTTTTAAAGGGAAGAAACCGTCAATGGTAAGAAGGATTGGAGCCTTTGATCCTATCTTTAACTGCCTTGTACTTTTCTTTAACGATGCAGCTCAAGATGGGATTCGTGCGTTTGGTGGAGCAATTTTTCTAAATGTTTCTCATCATTTTGCACTCAAGATGAATTGTGGAATGGGATCAAATATGAAAGCTGAACTTATTGCTCTGTGGTGTGTCTTAAAAGTGGCAAAGTTATTTGGTATTGATGACCTGAAATTCTTTGGCGATTCCAGAGTTACAATAAAATGGGCACATGGTGATTATGACCTTAAAGTATTATCACTTATACACTGGTGCCAAAGAATCAAATCAAAAATCAAAAATTTCAGGAATATAACTTTTCAGCATATTTATAGGCAACATAATCTCCTAGCGGATAAATTATCAAAACAAGCACTGATGGGTGATTCTGGGATTTTGATTTGGGAAGAAATTCAAGGCTCGCAAACTCTGAATCATGGAGCATTGAACTTTTTTGAGTAATTTTGTTGTATGAACATTATGTCATGTTAAAATTTTAAGTTATTTTTGTTGATGATCAGAGATTTGGCTGACTTCCTTCGTGATGATCAACAAATCTATTTTGTTAAAGTTGATGGCTTGAAGGCTTAGTGGGCAGCGATGTCTATAAAAAGTCTTTCGAACATAAGCATTACTTCATGTACCTTTTGATTCGACTGAATAACATTGGTACGCTTTTTTTCTGCTGGAAAAAAAGGTGCCGAGATCTTCCTTTGCAAATTTGAAACAAACAATTCTGAATTCTAAAGATATATATTAGCAAAGTTGTATATCATTGATTAGACATAAGGTGTGCCCAAATCGGAGGTCTAGATCAACATTTATGGGTAAATTACAGAACATTCGTTTCGTGTCAAAAGATTCTTTGTAATGCAGACCATAAAAAATTCATTTGGAATTTGAAAAAACAAAGTTGATATTTTCAAAACCTTTCTTTTGATATAAAGAGGGCCCAAATCTATTATTGATATTAATAATTATATGATAAAAATAGAAAAATATATCATTTTTACACTAGGTGTTAACATCTTAGAATTTGGAGTGAACTATCATCTATTCTTTTCCTAGATTGAAGGAGGATGAAACAACTATACTCTCCAGATTGATTTTATGGTCGTTGTTCAAAAATTATAAAAAAAAGAAATATAAAAAATAATTGGTAGTTGATGCATGGATAACTCATAGCTCATGCATGGATAATAGGTAGTGACAAACAACCCATTTATCTAAAGATGATAACTGGTAGCAGAGCCATAGACAACATATGATTACAACTAAACATGGAGAACGAGTAATAGATAACTTGCTCATAGCACTTAACTTATAACCTATCTGTGTTCACCGACCATAAGTTAAATGATTATGCTAGTTATATTAGATACTATACATTTTGGACATATAATTTTGTATTAACAATATATGATATTAATATATATTAATAATAATTTATAATATATAATATAATAATACTACGAATTAAGAATTAATAACTATGAGTAACACAAATTCATAAAATAATAAAAACTATAAATTAATAATAATATATGGTATACGGTTATATTATAATATAATAATATAATATAGCTTACTTGATCGTGAGTGATGAGGCCGGATGTTTTGATAGTGCGGGGTGGGGTTCAATTCCCCCACACTCCTGCGAATGAAAAAATAATAATAATATATGATATAATGGAAATACAATATATTATAATATAATAATAATATATGATATAATGGAAATACAATAAATAATTGATAATAAATGTTATATCATGATAAAATAAAAGTACTAATAATATAAAATATTTCATATTTTGTAATTTAGCATATTTCAAAACAATTTCATTAACAAAAAAGAAGTTGACGTGTATATGTAATCAATATTGTAAAATAGAAATTTGAGGACTTTCATATTTCTAGCTCAACTATTATCGTTGACTCTATTATTTAAAATTTTATTGGTTATTGAATTTGCAAATTTACAAACATGGTTTTAATTCTTATTTGGTCAATTTTAGTCCCAAATATCCTATAATGTTTAGTTTTAATTTTTAATTGGTCCATTTTAGTTCCAAATGTCCTCTAATGTTTATGTCCTATAATTCCTAGGTTAGTATTATATATTGGTGTACTTGACAATTTATTCCCATAATTCATGAATCCTCTCATGTTCGAGTAGATGTGAACTGTTGTCTAGTGATCAGTGAGAGTGGGAGTAATAGAAGGCAACAATTAGTAGGTAGTAATTGTAAGCATGGTAGTTGTGGTTACAGTTGTTATAATAAATTTAAATTGGATAAATGTTGCATGGTTGTTATTACCTTGAAATAATGTAGCTATTCTTAAATTCGAGATCACCTTTCTCGGTCGTGCACTAGTTAGTTATACTAAGTCAAGTTAAAGAGATGCTTGAGAAACCAATGGAGAATTATAAGATCTGCAACTACGGTTTCTACTTGGTGGTAGGAGTAAGTGTTCGTTAACCATTTAAATGGTGCTCGATTCAAGGGAATTTAAATACGATTTAATAGTGCGGTCATATTCTAACATGATCCACATCTAAAGGATTAGTTACGATTGCACTGTATAAGGTGCTTTTCTACAAATGATTTTTATAGAGGGGGTTATGTAATTGTAATTGTTGCTTAGTGAAATCTATATCTGGATTCAACTTCAATGAACTAGGCTACCACTTGCTGAGGAAGAGATATGGGTAGAAGGCAGAGCTGCTTGACCAACAAATCTCTAGGCTTCAATGCCACCTAAAGAAGAGTCACTTGACCTGTACCCATCGTGCTTGAACCTATACCAAAACCACTGACTCCATTGCCACACCCACCAGTAGCAAACCCTCTAGCACCTGAGCTAGTGCCACCACCTATCCCTCCTCCAACACATGTCCTGAGCATCCACCTTCCAACAACTTTGAGCTCTTAATCCGTTGAAGTGCCTCCCATCATTGAAATTAAGGCAGAGGGGGACATCCAACCTCCACTGCCCTCCCCTGTCTTGGGCCAACGAAGAGGGAAATCTTGAATCAAAAGGTCCTGTATCTGATAAGCAAAGCATGCATTCAGCATATTAGGATATTGAACTTTTCACTGCTTAACTCCTTATATAGTGCAAATTGAAATAAATGCAAGGAGTTTCCACTTCAAATATACCTTTCACACACACCTTACGGAAAGCTTGAAAAGAGTTACATTAGCCATAAGGGATACGAACTTTACTAGACCAATGGGAAAACTAATTGATCGATAAACAAATATATATCAACAAGGTGGCTAGGGAACTCTATCCAAAGAGGGTAATAATCACAATCATCAAGGTTAAAATCCAACCTCCATGACTGAACATGAACAAGGAAGCCAACAATGTTCTAGGTACCAAACTAAAGGACTTGATGGCAAACTAATTGATCGATAAACAAATATATCAGCAAGGTGGCTAGGGAACTCTATCCAAAGAGGGTAATAATCATAGTCATCTAGGTTAAAATCCAACCTCCATGACTGAACACAAACAAGGAAGCCAACAATGTTCTAGGTACCAAACTGAAGGACTTGATGGAAAACTAATTGATCTATAAACAAATATATCAGCAAGGTGGCTAGGGAACTATATCCAAAGAGGGTAATAATCACAGTCATCTAGGTTAAAATCCAACCTCCATGACTGAACATAAACAAGGAAGCCAACAATGTTCTAGGTACCAAACTGAAGGACTTGATGAATTGTTGCATCTGAGTTGAATAAAATGTACACATACTTCGAACCCAATCCCAATAAGAATTTAGAGAGATGTTTTTGGCTTCCCATTCAAAAAAAGTAACAAATTGAATGCTTCCTTAATGTGATGTAAAAAATACAGACTCACTCCCCTAACCTCAAGATGCATGCACCCCTCGAAGTACTCCTTGATATATGCAAGGAAAAAGTTGAAGTCATTTGAATGTGTACATGGAAGCACTTTAAGTTGAGTCGAAGATGGCGAGGGATCCTTAACCTCCTCTATAGATGAAACCTCAGCATGTTGCTTGCGAGGAACAAACGGGCCGTCACCCATGACCAGATCTTCAGCCACACTCCTAGCAGGTTCTACTAGCTTCAGTCCATTTTTGTTTTTCCACACATATTAAGTCATCTCTTACTCTTTAAAAAGGGTTGTCCACATAAATAAGCCCATTGTTTCATATTTATTGTTTTGCAAATGAGTTGAGAATTATAGGCATCGTTATTTTCCTAAGGATGAGCTTGAGAGAGTGCTCGAAACGTTGACAACTAAATGGATTACACCACAGCATCTCCGTATGATGCCAACATGTACAATTGTGGATGCTCAACCAATTCAATAATATCATCATTAAGAAACAATATTGCTAGGGTAACAATTGAAGAAAGTTTCATGGATTGGCAATATTATCTCAAAGGAGTTGCTACTATAGTGTTTTTCATCAAAAACGTAATTCTAGTAGCTTGATCAACGAGTTTGTTGTTGTTTCTGATATGAAGTGTTGAGATAGGTTGAGGATATATACAATTCTAAATTTATATTGGATACATGGTATACATGGTTGCATCGAGAGAAGCAATGTTTCTCGTCCAATGATTGTAGGAAAGTTCTATGTGGGTAACACTAATAAAATAAAATGGAAAAAAATTGCCTACGAAGCAACCAACATAATTTAATTAAATGAATAAAATAAACTAGCATAGATCCATCTTAACTTTGGATATTTTTACTGAGAAGTTTCCACAACTTTAGATGAATCAATGTTGATATATTTAATGAATGATGATGGATGCAACACAATAGTGTATGTGTACGAACATAAGTTGAAGGGATAGGGGCACAACCAAAGATTGTACTTTGCTTCTTATATGAATTATTCAAGAATTATATGCATAAAAATTTTGTAATGTAATTGGATTGACATAAATGGGCCCAAACTAGATGGACTGTGATAGCCTTTAGCTATCAAGCACCCCCTCCGACCACTGATCATATTCGATGGTCAAAATATAAATCCTATTGTCTATCATCCATATCATGTCTCATGTAAATCTTAGGTTTATTATGATTCTTTAATCAGAAATGCCAAAAACACTAATTTGAAGTAAAATTAAAATCATTATCTCAAATTTAGGCCATAATCTAACTTACTCATAAGAACTTGCATGTATATATCATGTCTCATGTAAATCATAGGTTTATTATGCGTCTTTAATCATAAATGCTCTGAACAATAATTTGAAGTAAAATTAAAATCATTATCTCAAATTTAGGCCATAATCTAACTTATAAGAACTTGCATGTAGTAATTGTATCATGTCTCATGTAGATTTTAGATTTATTATGGTTCTTTAATAAAAAATGCTCTAAATAATTATTCGAAGTAAAATTAAATTCATTATCTTAAATTTAGGTCATGATCTAACTTACTCATAAAAACTTGCATGTTGATCATAGTTATTTGGATAAATGATTTTCTGATTTAACTTACTCATAACAACTTATATGTTGATCATCGTTATTCGGAGAAATGATTTTCAAACATTTACAACTACATTTATCAATGATATAATTATTTTTTCTAAAAACAAAAACATTAAATAAGAAAATATAATTCCTTTGTTTTATAACCCATTCATGTTTTATTGTTATTTTCTTTCAAAAAAAACCTATAGAAGAAACATTATAACTTTCTTAACAATTTTAGTTATATGAAGTTAGCCTCAATGCCTCATGCCATCCCAACTTTCATATTATTAACTACTTCACTAACAGCAATATAATCATAATACCTATAAATATTGTTTTTCTATTATCCTTGCATTTATAAATAGTGTATTTTATGTGTGTTATACTTTAAAAAAAAGTGTAATAGAATGTTCAAATGGGTCCTTTTACCTTGTAGCTTAGGCATTGGTTGGGAAAGGGAACTTTCATGCAACTTTATTATTTGGCTTTAAGTTCTTTTTCATTTTGATGGTTAATTTGAATTTTATTGTCATTTTTGTAGATTTTGGACACACCTCATTTATTGGCAAAAGGTACTCACAAGGAGAAAATAAGTATCGTGGAGCAAGGTGAACCTAATCCTGGAGTTAATGACAATAATCCTGGAGTTAATGAGCCGTGTTGTTAATACTATTCTTTGAAAGTGAACAATCATGATAATGATTGAGATTGCATCAAGAATGAAACAAAAATCACTATTTTTATTTTTCTAATGAGCTTGTTGATTATATTTAAGAAGCACATATTTTTCTAATGAGCTTGTTGATTATATTTAAGAAGCACATAGGTAGATTGTATTTTCTATCATCAAAGTTCATGTTGGAATAACAAGGTTCAACCGTTCTCAAGTGTGTAGTGAAATCAAATTGTATTTGAATTATATTATATTTTGAGAAATCAAATTGTATTTGACTTATTGTTATATCTTGAATTATTGGTATATCTTGAGATCAAATTGTCTATGAATTATTATTATATCTTGAGATACATATTAATAGCATGCATGTTACGGATATTTCAAATGTTGAAAAGAAAGTTGTTTTTTGACAATCAATCATTTCAATTTTTCAATTATTTTTATTAATCAATCATCTCAATTTTCCAATGTGTATGTGTTTATTAATCTTTTTAACTAATTTCTTTAAACAATACCTGGCTTGAAATAACCAAATAATGTAGGAATTTTTTTCTAATCACTTGTTACTTCACCCAATTGATGACTTGTTTTACCAATAAAATTGAAGTATGCAAATAGTTTGTCATTAAATTGGAAATGGATATGGAAAATCTCAAAAGTCAATTACGAGAATTTCTCTTAGTCAAAGACTTCATTGCCAAAATAGTATAAAATCATTAAGTAAACATCTCGTGAGTAAATTAATATAAAGAAGTTAAAAAACCAAGGAGAGTTTATCCTAGTTATAGACTTCAATTCCAAAATGGAAGAAAACCAAACAAACATTCCAAGATTTCGATCTCTTGAGTCAAATCTCATATGGATAAAGGAAAACACAAGCCTACAAATTAAATATTAAAGAAAGACATAAACCACATTGAAAACATTTTTTGTCATGAATTATTTAGTTTATATGATCTATAAATTGCCGTGGATATTCCACTAGAACAATCTGTCGCAACAGATCTTACAACTTAGTTCATTGTGTCAGCTTAATTCCACATAATGTTAAAACAAATTGAAACTGAAAGGAAAATAGCTAGAGCAAAATAACACATCCACACACAAATAACACAAGATATGCCCTAGGAAAACCCACTATGGAGAAAAAGATAGCCATAAGTGAGGACTATGCCTTGCTCTTTTCTTTTCCAATATGCAATGCAATACAAAGAAAGTGGTACTCTCTATGGAGTTACCTATGACAATGTGGTTTGTATGACTACTACATGATCTCCTACTTCATCTGTTATGCTCTAACATCCACTCCATGGCTCTTGTTCAACGATGGAACAATACAATAATACCATAAGAATGGAACCCCTTCTCCTCCTATCAACTCGATATTTAGCATAGCCCTATAGTCATCCAGGGTTAGTTGTAGGGTTTTTGCATGCCTAAACTCCCAATTCAGTTAGGGTTTTGGACCCTCTAGAATGTTCTTGAAAGTTCAAACATGACTAGCTCCACATGTGTGGGTAATAAGAACTGACGTGGAATTTACTTGGTACCATGGTGGTCAATAGGATAGGCCAACTTGCAGGAAGCATAACTTCCTCATACGAACTCTGATTGTGGTGATCTTTGTCTCGTCGAAAAGCTCTTGGAGTGTGGAACAACATTAAGGATTAGGAGCTATTCTCATAAAATTTTGAACCAAAACAACATCATTTAAGCCCTTCAAATGGGCCTCAAAAGATTATGGACCCCAAATATACAAAGTAAGACTTGCCTCTAAATGAGCCCAAGAAGCTAGTGCATCCAATATTACCAACTAAAAAACACCAAAACAAATGAAAAATTGTATATTGATTTGTTTCTGATCAATATATAGTTATCAACACTTTATTATTGTAATAACATGGAGTAATGACTTACTTCCAAACTTATGTTCATGGATTAGAAGTGATTCCTTAATCAATCAAATATAAACCATATTGGGCATTAAAAAAAATGACTACAAACCAAACTAAGATCATAAGCTTGTCAAAATATTGTTAAATATTAGCATTTTCTAGGAGTCAAATAATAAAGAAACCTACTTTGAAGAAAATAACTTAAATAAGAAAAAAAGGTGTATTTAGGAAACCTAGAAATACCTTCCATCTCCCTATTAATAGAAATGATAGTGTAGAATCAAATCTTCCATTTTTGACATCAAGAAAGTCTTGAACACAAATGGCATCATATGATTAATACCAAAAAAATCCAAAAACAAATGATTGCAAGGATGAAATTATAAACCTACGCTAATCTATTCTCCTATTATACATCAAAGATGTTTCAATGCAACCCTTAAGCTTATGTTTCCATAAGAAATGGATTAAAAGTATCATAATCTCCATATTTGAAAGCATAGATAAACTAAATGATGCTAATTGTAGCATTATTGTGATGGTACATCGTTTGCTAACTTGTACACATAGGGTAATGTTAGAGGAAAATGATCTTAGGGACAAAAGGAAATGTTCTTGGGCACATCACTTAATAATTGATTAATTTTTAACAACAGAAATGATTCAATACAACCTTTAAGCTTATGTTTCCATAAGAAATGGATTAAAAGTATCATGATTCCCATATTTGAAATCATAGGTAAGTTGGATCATGTTAACTATAACATTATTGTGATAGGTACATCTTTTGCTAATTTATACAATTTGATTTCAGAAAAGAAAATGGGTTAATGTTTAGAGGAAACTGATCTTAAGGATAAAAATACAATTTGATTTCAGAAAAGAAAAGAAAATAAGTTAATGTTTAGAGGAAAATGATCTTATGGATAAAAATAGGGGAAATTATCTTAGGGATAAAAGAAAGCATGTTCTTGAGTACATTGCTCAATAATTGATCACTTTTTAACACATAATTTGACGGAAGAATGTTCAAATAATAAAAAAAAGATTTTATATATTGTGTTGCATGGTTAATTAATAATTTAATAATTGGCTTAGTTTTCAAAATAACTTAATGTTGAAAATGAAATATTTAGGCGTACATTAGCTCTTAGATTTGGTGTGACAAGACCATGTAAGAATAATTGTCAAAATTAAAACCAATAAAGTTTGGGTAGAAGAAAATAATTGTAACACAATATTTCAGCAATGGTTTCCTTTGTTTACCCCCCTTTTCTTGTTATACATTTATATGCTAGAGAAATGGCTTATAAAAAATTGTTGGTTTCCTTTGTTTACCACCCTTTTCTTGTTATACATTTATATGCTAGAGAAATGGCTTATAAAAAATTGTTTTTAAGAGCCAAGTTAGTGTGATGGTCATTGTTGTCCTCATATATGCAAATGATATCTTGTTTTAGCCAAAGAACTAAATGACCTAAATAATTAATTCAAAGTTCTCGTAGGTTTTTGAGACAATTTGGCACTGACGACTAAACAAACGTCAACAAAATTATAATTGTAATAACTATATGTCCAAGAGAAACAAACACATAAACATTAACTATTTAAACCAACCACTAAAAACAATTGAAATCTAGAGTTGTCCCAAATATATGCACACTTGTTAAATGATATTTCTATCATTGATCAAACAAATTGCAATGGTTGAAAAGTGTATTTTGACTTTCAAAATTAATTCTAGGAATGCAAAATTGTCAATTTGAAATAAAAATAAAATTATTTTTAATATTTTAATCATCTAAGTATTGTATCTTTGCAAAATATGAGGTTGTGACATTTTTGGATAACACAATGCACACGAGACAAAAAAAAAAAAAAAAAAACACTTCCTCTTACATTCTTTAATCTACAAACCAATTATAAAGACTTTAATCTACAAACCAATTATAAAGATTATCAAGCATATTTGTAATTGTAATTTTTTCCAAGATATTTTATTTTGTAAAAACCAAAATGAACTATGGAATTTTATAATTTAGTATAACCATAAAAATTAAATCTTAATAATGTAACATTTTTTGTATTAATTTTATTTATCATTTCTATTGATATACAATATGCCACAATAATTACAAAAGTTTAATTGCATAAAAGATGGGCCACTAAGGCCGCCACGAAAATTACTAAGGAAAGTTAGCAAGATCACATTAATAAACTAAAAAGTAGTATAAAAGTCTAAAAGCAAAAACACAAATTGCACAAACACTAAAACCATAGTTGTCCAAAACATTAAGATCCCATCCCGGAAAACAAATAATAAACTTCATAAATATTTTGGGTTTTACAACAATGAGCATTGGCCTACAAGCAAGAGAATAATCCATGTCATTAATAGGCAATCTTCCTCAATTTGTCCTTAGCCCTAGCAGAATCAAATCAATGTTTTTCCATCTTTCATTATCATTACTACTTCAATGATTTATCAATCTTAGAGATAATCAACACTAGCATAGAAAACTTTTCATTTGGTGGTGTGGGAGATGAGTTTTGTGGTAATGTTGGATGGACACACACAATGCTCCTTCATGACCCAACTTGCCATGAATTGAGGTAGTTTGTGCTCATGTACCATTATTGAGAATAGGTCAAGAGGTTCATGACTTTGTTGGGAGCTCTAGACCAGGGTAATTTTTAGGGGAAAAATTTCGCCAATTGGCTATTTTTTGGGCTTTTTTTCAAAAAATAAATTCGCTATTTGGTCATTTTTAGTCTCTAATATCGCCTATATTTATATAAAATATGTTTTTTTATAATAATATTCGCCAAAATTTACACATTTTAGTAGTAAATTGTATGTTTCATATTGAATATTCGCCTACCTATCTATATACATGTTTTTTCAATCCAAACTAATCGTCTATGATACTATACTTAAGTATAATATTAGAATCCTTAAAAAATACCCTGCTCTAGACTCATCTTATAAAGAGTTCCCTCGTATATTCCAAAATGTAGTAAAAGTATATGTTGTCCAATTTGACCTTCTAGATCAATTGCACAATAAACTGTAGAGACAAGTTAACATAGGTTTCCACTCCATTAACCTATGAAAATAATCTATTGACATGACTCTAGTTATAAATAGTATCATTTCTTCACATCTTCACGAGACAAAGAGCTCATGTCCTAACATTATGCCATGTTGATGTTTATCATTCTTAAGGGTTTACTATCAGAATGTTATGCGCTTAGCGTAATTTATTTATAATATTTCTCAAAATAATGCAATATAACAAGGAAGAATTAAGAGAAATGATTAATACACTTAAATAATGAGTACATAATAAGCTTGGAGGCACTATGTTTTTGCGTGATGTTGATACAAAGTGCACTCTTCAACCTTAAGATATGACTAGAGTTTACTATGTGACCCTGGGACGTGATTCATATGCCATTTAAAATTAAGAGATGAATAAATAACTTTTGATAATAATGAGATGATATATTTATAGTTTAAGAAAACTTACAAATCTCTAAATACATGACTATTATATTCTAATTTTCCTTTCATTAATATGTATTTAAGTCATTTAATTAGTCAATTTGACTAAATTTGACCAACCATAACTTCCTTGACATATGACATATTATATATTGTTGGAACCTTCTCAAAGTAAACACAATAGTAGTAGACACCCAATAAGAGAAATTAATGGATAGCATGACTCTTATACAATGTATAGGTTGTGCCTAGGAAGATGTGCCTTCCCTTATTTATAATTATTTCCCCTCAAAGCATACGAGGCCAACTAACATAATATTATCACATATGCATCCAAGGGTCAACTTGTTCAAGCATCAATCCATTTCCATTTCACATAACATAGTAAGAATTACTCTGGTTGTTATCTTTAAATTTTGTATGTTGATATGTGCTTTATTCTCGTAGGCCTAATTTTCACTAATTTTCATGGTAATGCATATGTAAATTTTGACCATGTTGTCTTAGTTTTTTTATCATCATATTGTCTTAGTTTGTTATCATCTTGTATCTTTTCATTTGTATCTTATGCTTCATTAACATTGTCTTTAGCTTGCTCTTTTAGTTGTTGTAACCTTGTCTTCAACTTGCTTTTTTAGTTGTTGGTGAATCTTTGTATGGATTGGGCTAATGGTTAGTTGTAATGTATACATTACAGTTGAGAAATGAAACCAAAAATGGTCTTTCTTTATGAGTTTTTCCATTTGTATAGAAATTAATATATTTATTTCCTTTGCTTGAATATCCTTGATGACGAAAAATTTACCATTTTGTTTGAAAGATTAGATTTAATGGACATGGTATGTGCTATGAGCGCCAAAATATATGAGCCATTGTATCTCTAAACACCATCTAGATCTCCAATTTCTACAACATAGAAGGTTTGTTTGAGATTATAATGTCTAATGTTGGTTCAACATTATTGATCACATTGACAAATTAAGTGTGCTTATAACCAATGATGTTAGTGGGGAATAATTTACTATTGTCTAAATAGATGTAATACCTAAATTTTGACCCCTAGAATATAATATGTTAAATATATATTATTTGAATGATGAGGGTCAAGCCATGTGGGTTGATTTATAATCATCCATGTGTAAATAATGTAAACGTTCATGGTGCGGAGATCAAGGCCAACACTCAATTAGTGATGTGTATGAGTCCCTATGGTGGGTTGGGATTATGGTGTGATTTTTATGTTTTCCACGGTGTTCTTATGTTATGAAAATGCATAAATAAAATGAAATAATAATATATTATCCACCCAAAAGGTTGCTTGAGGAAGCAACAAGGGGACCATGATATGATAAGAGGGGAAGAGAAAAGGGGGTGCATGGGTTATTTGACTTGACATTTGTCTTTTGGAGATACAATATTTATTTCCCATGACTCATTACAGATCTCTCAAATCAATATTTGACTTAAATGTGTCCAAGTACAAGATGTTATGTCCTTGGTAAGATGGGAGACCATGTGCAAAGAAAAGGTCCCTTCTGAACTTTCATTACATTCCTATATTTTCCATTGAGCATTACTCTCCCATGAACAATATACACTCCATTTCAAATTAGGAGCATTCTCCATCCTTTCTCATGAAGGAACTTCTGGGAAACCATGGTTGTTTATGCCTAGAAATGGCAAGAGAATCCTGGAAATTATGGTTGGTAACAGCCTGTGGAGTGCAGGGACTTACTACTAGGTATTCTAAGAGTAAACGAGATAGATTTTATGGTAAAACCATGGCTAGAATTTCCACAAAAACTAAAATAAACACCATAAACCCGCAACCATATTTGTGGTGCTCGTGGACAGGCTGAGCCAAGTTTTTCTCGTCCGAGCTATTTCTAGAACTAAACTAATGGCCTTAGACTCTATATGCCTACACTGTAAAGGAATAAGATCCCTGAGGGATTGTTGAGAAGAGAAAGGAAAGTTCTTCCTTGTGCTATGAAAAAGAAGAGTGTGCCATGGTTGATTAGTGGCTAGATGAAAACATAGAGTGCTTAGTGGTGAGTAGAATTGGCTATGTCATGAGAAAAATGGGTTGCATTGAGTAATATTAGACCCATGTAGGAGCTTTTTTCTCTCTAGTGGTATTATGGTATGGCTTGGGGGTGGTATCCATAGTTGATTCCTATTGTTAGGTAGTGAATTGCTCCTTAGAAACCGGTTTGGTGGACTTGCACATATCTACAAATAGGTGTTTGTGCTTGATTCATTGTTGAATGCTTTCTAGTTGCAATATGTTATGAATAAATATGAATTGTCCAATGTTATTTTGGATGTTTTAATTGCATATGAATCATGTTATAATGTTGTTAGATATCTAATTAAGAATAAATTATGTTGTTATCACTCCAGGAGTCTTGCTAGGTTGCAGTCGAAAGAGCCTGGTAACTTGACAAAAATATGAATAATATAAAAGGGGGTGGATCAAGTTGGACGATTCAAACACTCTTTTTCACTCAAAACATATCTAATGCGCTCAGATAGACAAGGCTCTCAACCACTAGCATTCAGAGGGTTTAAAAATAAGTGATTCCATGGAGAAATAACTATCATATCAGCAGAATCATACACTAAACATATATATGAATGGCAGATTATAATAGTCACAGAACACTTGCAGGGTTAAGCTTGTGAATACAATGATAAGATGACAGTCATCAAATGTAAACAAACCTAACAGTGTGAATGTAACATTCAAATACAAGTGCAAAATAGAAAGAAAATGGAAAACTAGACAGCTAATAGCGAAAGAAACTGGTTTTACTGCTATAACATAAAATGTCTGAGTTTACAATGTGTGAAAATCTCCCAAAATTGAACCTCTATTCTACTTCAGTCCTCGGCTTTATAGCCATTACACAGTTTCTAGATCCTAAACAGATGGATCGAATATACTAAAAATAACAACTGAAAACAGCAAATGATAGATGCAGCAGCGCATCATGATCAAAGTAATTGCTCTTTGTAAGTGACACCACGCTTGGCAGTTTGAGACAAGCATCTTGGAGCTGGGGATAGGTGCGAAAATGCTATTCTGCAGAAACCTGTAGGGGTGTTTTCCAAAAATAGGCAGGAATATTTTGCTGTCGAATCTTCCAGCGCTCCCAGTCTGCGAACCGAGGTGATCGTGGTACACTTGAACGCCTGTCAGTATTTTGGAAAACGTCTTCAAGGTGCTAGGAACCATACCAAAAAGGTTTGTTGCCTGCTGATATATTCGTGCATTTATTTTAGTTTTCGGTAGCTAACAAAACTGGGCTTGAAGGTGACACGCGACCGAAAGCCTAACGTTCGGTGATTAATGAATCATAATAACGCTTTGCCTAAACCACCGAAACGCTTTAGGGTGCTAGGAAAAACTTATCTTCTTTTTTGGTATCTGGGAGGACGTCGCTTGCACACCATAAGCTACCAGAACAGGATTCGGCAGCTAATGAATAGTTCCGGTGTTCGCCCAAGCTGCCGAAAACCATGTCAGATTCAAACTGTAAAAAGAAATGGCAAAACTGTGTTTCCATCCTCATGTTACCTGGACGTTTCTTCCTCCTGGGCCGAGGTCGGAGGATTTTCCAAGTCAATCGCGGCAGCAGCTAAGGTCTCCAGGTTTGAATGTGCCATGGGCTGGGGACTTTGGGCTCCTCCCTTGCCTTCTAAAACTTCGACCATCCTCCTCAATCGGATGTTTTCCCTGATAAGCCTTATGCTCCTGCCCCTCATCTTGCCATCTTTCTTGGTCAATCCATGAAAGGATCTATAAAGCTTGTTATACCTCTCTGTCAGCCTTTCGTTTTTCTCTTTAATAACCCTCTGGAGGAACTCGCGTTCATAAGCTTGCTGAAGGAGCCAGTTGATTTTCTGTGAAGCTAAAACCTTCGCCTTTTGGGTTGGCCTGTCTGCCAATTGCTGACTCTTCTCCTCCAGGGGTGCAGGGGAGGGTAAATTTACACAGTCCAAGCCTTGCTCTTCCATAGAGGCAAATGGGGACAACTTTACATAGTCGTTCTCCTGCTCCATCAGGGCTGGGGCTTCTTCCTAGGACACTTGTTCTGCTTTCACCTCATCAAATTCTGCTTCCACTCTCTGCAACTCCCCCTCCTCTTTAGAATCAGTGTAAGGGAAGTTCAAAGGATTTGTACTTATCGGAGGAATTTCTTCTGAAACCATCCCCTCATCCTCAGCCTTGTCATCAAATGTCAACTTCCTTTTGGTTTTCTTCACCGGTAGAGCTGAGGAAAGGGGTTTGACTGAATTTGGGGGAAGAGCCCTCCTTCTCCGTTTTCCACTTCTGGGGTTTGAGGATTTCTTTCCACCTTCTGGCTGTAATTCGGTTTCAAGCCCACTCCAGAAGAGAAAGAAAGTCCATTTCATGCCCTTTCTCTGCAATAACTCAGAGACCAACAATTTGATCAAACCATGGTGGAATAGCCTCCCTGCAATTTTGGACGGTTGAGCCTTTACTTGGTGAGCCATTTTGGTGAGGCTCTTGTGGAGGTAGAAAGGGAGATTTAGAGGGTTCTTGCCCGTGAAATGATCCAGCAATATGAAGTGATAGATTAACACCCTGTTATACCTGCCCTCACAGGTTATATAAGCCAGGATGGAATTCAATAACAGCTGCCAATTTTCCTCCAGGTGTGACATAGGGATGTCCTTCTTCCAAACCTAACTCCTGTGCTACGGTTTCAGATATGACTTAAACTCAAAATCCTTCTTAATCCTGGTCTTAAACTAGCTCTCCCCAGTCGTGGGCAATTCTGTTACCTGGGCAATGAAGGCCTTGTTCACATGGAACTCTTCCTTGTCGATTACTGCCTTTTCTACGTCATATGTGAGGGCGAAAGCTTCAGCCACCTGTTGGTGAGAGCCCTGAAGTTTTTTACAGAAGTTATAGCAACCAACATTTTTGAAAAACTGACCTACCTCAGGTTATGCCTCCAGGTAGCAGGTGTCACTTAATTCCTTTCTCAAAACTGCTCCTCCCCATTCGGCATCGATGACCTGCTTGGTGGCGCTTGTTGCTCAAACCCGGACTGAGAGAGCGATAGGGAACAGGGAAAAAATGGGCTCAATCGACACGGTGGGGGCGAAAATGGGAAGGTGGTGTGGCCTTTCGGGAGCTAACTCCGAGGGTATGCAAAGGTGGGCAATCATGAGGGTGAAATGATGGTGGCTGAGACATGATTGCAGCAATGGAACGAAAATTGAGAAAAGCGGTTATGTGGATGGGAAAAGAGGTCTGGCTGGTCAGAAGTATGGCGGTGTGTTGTTGCAGCAACACCCCCCCCCAAAATTTTGTACATATTGGGGCCCCTCCTTTCATTTTTGTAGAAAGTTTGCCTAAGAAGCCATCCCAGCCGTTAGCTGTGTTTTTCAATATAAAATCTTGTTTCCCAATTGAGCATCTTGCCATTAACCTTTCCGTTTTTCCCCCAAGGAACCAAAAGGGAACTTAGAATTTTTCCCAACGTTTTGGAGTCTCTCGGGCTATCTCCCCGCAGTTGCGGAAGCCAAACGCACAACCTTTCTGAAAGAAGGACTTAGATTTTCTTTTGAAAATCGCAGACCGTGAGTAGGAAAATTGCGGAAACCTTCCGTTTTTCTTCCCGAAACGGCAGGAGAACTTGGGAAAGACGCCCGAAAGGAGTTGGAGTATTTTGTTAAAATCGCGGAAGCTTCTGATGAAAGCCGCCCGAAACGGCGGGAGAATTCAGCGAAGTTGTCCGAAACGACGGAAGCCGTTCACATAAGCTTTCCGAAAAGAGACTTAGAAAACTTTCGAAAACCTTCGGGTTTTCCTCCCGAAACGGCGGAAGCCATCCACAAAAGCTTTCCGAAATACCACGGAGAAATTCACAAACTTCTTCCGAAACTGTGAAAATGACTTAGAATATTTTGAAAGAACTTTACAGAACGAGCCGAGGAAGCTTCGCGGAAGCTTTCAGCCTTTGATCCCGAAACCGCGGAAGCTCTACGCTACCTTTCCGAAACAGAGAATTGGCGGAAAGATTCCGGTTGTTCTCCCGAAACAGCGGAAATCATTTGCATTTAGCTCCCGAGAAAGGACTTAGAAAATTTTTGGTTTTGGAGAGATTCGGTTTTCTCTCCCGAAACGGCGGGAGAATTCAGCGAAACCACCCAAAATTTGCGGAAGCCGTCACGATATCTTTCCGAAAAGGTTTTGCCCGTGAGTTGCGAGATGCATTGGCAAATTCTTTCCGCAACAGCGGAAGAATTCAAGATTTGCTCCCGCAACAGCGGGAACCGTTCGTCCAAGCCTCCCGAAAAGTTTTGAAAAGTCTTCATTAAAATTGCGGAAGCTTATGGTGTATACCTCCCGAAACGGCGGAAGAGTTTTACGGAGCCACCCGCACTCACGGAAGCCTCTCAAGTTTTCCTTCCGCAGTTGCGGAGACCGTCGCGAAACTTCGCCGAAACGCCAAAATATTCCAAATCTTTGCGGAACCTTTCAAAGAACCCATCCGTAACAGCGGAGGCATTCACCCGTCCCGTTCGAAAAGGAGGAGGCTAAGGGCAAAGGTTTTCCGACACTCTCTCGAGGCCCGGCCATGACTTAGAAACTTTTGAAGTTTCCGGAAGACTTCTGCGGAAGCGTTCACCGAAACCTTCCGAAACTTTGGAATATTTTAAAGAAGTTTTCTCTCCGCTACAGCGGGAGCCCTTTTCAAAAGCGTCACGATTATTTTTGCGGAAAAGTTTCACCGTTGCCTCCCGAAACCGCGGAAGCGTCCACTATATCCTTCCGCAACGGCGGGAAAGATTCACGATTTTCCCCCGCCAGAGGCGGTCACACACAAACCGAGACGGTTCGATTTGACCGTCGACGTATCGGTATTTAAACCACGACTAATTGCGCCACCTACCAAACTAAATGCCGCATGTGCCGGTTCTATATAAATAAGCGGTGGGGGTACGAGCCAACGCATTGTTAATTCTCCAATTGGATGATTTGTTGGACGCCGCGCAAATTGCTCCAGCTCGGATTGCTCAACCACGTTCACGGCCACCTCAGTTAGCATTTCTCGTCGTTGCCAGGTAGGATCTTAACCGTAAATTTGTCCCCCTACACATCGCATTGCTTTTGGGTTACCTTTCGTTTGAAAATGATGGGCATTGGTGGGGTTTTGACGGGCAAAACGCCCGTCATGGGCGATTTTTGCCCGTCAAATACAATTTGAATCGAGTTCTTCTCGTTATATAAAACAGAGACAGGGTAAGCGTTTGTGAGTAAGAGACAGCTAGTTTGGACGGTTAAACTTGTCCCATTTTCCTCTCCGAACTGCGTGTCTCGTTTTTTCAGAAGCTGCCGAAGCCCCATGGACTTTTCATATCCCCGGCCGAAAGCTTAAGACGTAAAATCCCGAGCCTCTCCGTAAACCTCAGTTCCATGAAGACAGCGTTACCCATTTCAAGAAAAGAAACCAGCGCCATTGCCCCTGTTCAAATCCCGCGAGCGTTTAAAGTTACGCGAGCAGAAACCCGAAACCATGGCCACCCGAGCTTGTTCGTCAGTATGTCTCCGGCGCCATCACCCTCGCTCAAACTAAAGCTTCCCATAGAACACCTCGGCAAGTGCCGTAAATAACAATAGCGTTCGAAGCCCTCGCCGAGTCGGAAGTGCGAAAGGGGTTTCCTTTTTCGTCACAGAGTCTGTCCAACCTAAGCTTACCCGCAATTAGCCTTTCAAACCGCAGCAGTGACGAAAATCACCCTCTTCCCCAGAGCCAAACCAAAAGCAGGTTGCTTCCGCAGCGCGCTTATCCTCACAGGAGCATTCTGAGCCTACCCCTTTAAAGAATTAGGATGGCTAAAATTGATAATCATGTTCCTGCTAAAACGAAGATCATCTTTTCCCCCAGGGCAACCCGAGAGCGGATTGTTCCGCAATACACCTATCCTCTCGGGAGCATTCCAAATTCTTCCCTTTTAAAGATTCAAATGTTTTATTTTGTATTTTAGGTTGAAGTGGTGTATTTTGCTTCCTAAACATACAGCTTCACATTCTCATATTAAAAAACTATGATGCTCTCTGTTGAAATCTCACAATATGTTGCTCGAGTTCATGATGACTTGTATATGGGTGCTATCAGGGATAAGTCAAGATGCCGAAAACCGGTAAGAAGAAGGCTAAGATGACAGAAAAGAAGCCTGCGCCACTCAAAACTGAAACTTCACTCCAAGACACTAGGTGCACCACCGGTGTCCCTCCTGAAATCAGATGGGGTGACATCTACAGAATGATCCGGGACCAAGAAATCCCCGATATGTTGCTAGAGGAAGGGCCAATCTATCTCAATATCAGAGCCTCAGGCATAACTAGAGCCGCTACCCGCCCTGAGCTGTTCCCCTGTGCTGAAGTGATCGGATGGATACTCCAACATGCCGATGCCGAAGGGAGAGTGATAAATGACAGCGGGAAAGTGGCTATTGCCTCATTTCAACCCGCATATCTTGCGGCAGCCTACAAGTTTCCCCGTTTCCAACAAGCTCTGTCTGATGAATGGTTGGGCAAAATGGACAACGTCGAGATGGCCAAAAAGCTGTTGGTCGCGGGCAAGCATCTAAGGAAGAAAGGTAGCGATGAATATGACGTATAGAATCTGAGTCCTCCTTTCAGATTGATCGCTTTGATGCTGTGCAGAATATTCGGCATGCCCGATGGTACCGTATATAAGATTCAGTGGGTCCCTATTATCCACTTCGTGGCATTTAAGGGAATTGTGTTTGACTGGGCCACTATCCTGTCAGATAGCTTGGCCTCGATGATAGTAGCTGCAAGGGAAGGACTAGCCTTGAAGAAGGCTGAATTCTTCATGTCCTCATATCTGATAGATTGTATTTTGGCCAAGATAGACTTCCCAAAATTGGGCTGTACATGGGATAAGGCCACCACCCCGGTCTATATCGCTTTCAAGATGTTATGGGCTCAGAACTACAAGCCCAGCTACAAACTCATCTGTGAGGGGTTCATCATGCCCCTGTATGAGAAGTTATTCAAGGAGGAGCCCAGCTGCCTGTCAGAGAATGCTTTGGAAGTCCTTGAGAATTACGGGGATTTCTACTTTTCGGAGCAAGGAACCTACCTAAGAATGTTTGGAGGGACTAAGCCCCCATACATTTTGCCACAGTACGCCACAGATTATGTGGTCCTCAAAGAAGCAGTAAGGTAAATCTTCCTGGATGGGATTGGAGCAATGCTCCACAAACAGCATAAGGCTTCCTTTCCCCCTCTACCTTTCTGCATAGGTGCTTACAAGTTCTCGGGGGTTGCCTTAGCTGAAGAATTTGTTCAAGAGCTGAAAGCCTTCCACTTCGGTGAGGTGATCTTCCAAAGGAACGACAGAAAGGGTAAAGTGGCCGAGCATTGTAAGGACATCTACGCTCATTTTGAATACTCGCATTATCCCGATGCCGAGGAAGAGGTATTCAGAGGCATTAGCAACATGTCTGAGCTGCGGATCTGTCACCAAGGCACTAGAGCAAGCTCTAGCTCAGCCAAGATCCAGAAGACCAGTCAGCAGTGGGAGAAAGAAGCGGAAGATGCCCGAGCTCGGGAAGAGCTCAGATTAAGAGAAGAGGCAAGACTACTCCAAGAAGCTGAAGACACCAGATTGCAGCGGGAGGTGGAGGAAGCCAGGTGGAAGCAAGAAGCTGAAGCAGCAAGAATACAGCAGGAAGCGGAAGTGGCGAGGATGCAAGAAGAGGCGGAAAAGGAAAGCCTGCGGAAAGAAGCTGAACAAGCTGAGGCAGAAAGGAAGGTTGAAGAAGAGCAGAAAGCGGCGGAAGGTACCCAGGCAGGTGGATCCAGTATCCAGGACATGGAAATAGACACCTCTCAAGCAGGTGGCTCTGGTACCCAAAATGAAGGCGGAGACCCTGCTCAGGAAGTCCAGACCCCACCTGCGGAAGAAGACATAGATATCATAAACCGACCAATTGTCCCATACACTCCATCGGGAAAGCGTACGGTGTCCAAGTGGAATGAGTTTGTCTATGACAAGAAAAGAAAAGCAATGGTCCTCAAATCAGAAGAGAGGATCAAAATTCCCTTCCATGAAGACATCGTTACCCACCGAGAGGTCACTATAATGCAGAATACGGATCAAGATCCCTTTGCTATGGCGATCGCAGCTGTAGCAACGGCAAAAGCGTCCCTGGCCAATGTAGGCGTGATAGTAAGAGATAATGTATTGACAAAGAAGAAAGCTCGTACGCTACAACAGACTATGGCTAATGAGCAAGCCCAAAGAGATCTGGCAGTGAACAAGTATAATTGCTTGTATGCTGAGCATAAGGAGCTGGCAAACAAGTACAGCCAGCTGGAGGAGGAAAAGAACCAGCTAACTCTCCAAATAATGATTGCAGAAGCAGAGAAGAATGGAGCAGAAGAAAAGGCATCTCAGCTAGAAGCAGACAAGCAAGCATTAGCCGAGCGATTAGAGCAAGCGGAGAGCAGAACAATGGACATGGCTCCCTTCCATGAGCTGTCATGCAACATCCTGAAGCAAGTGTATGACACTCAGGAGCTAATCACTGATGAGGTTTGCAAACTCAAGGACATGGTGGTTAGGTTAAAAGAAATCAATGCGGAAGCCCATAGGCTCAAAGCGAAGAATACCCGTGTTA
Source organism: Larix kaempferi (assembly GCA_027924585.1). Classification (NCBI taxonomy): domain Eukaryota; kingdom Viridiplantae; phylum Streptophyta; class Pinopsida; order Pinales; family Pinaceae; genus Larix; species Larix kaempferi. The sequence continues at coordinate 19,136,346 of BSBM01000769.1, forward strand.
AGGCAAGTATCATCAGTCAGATGGCATGGAGAGAAGGAAAAGGGGGTTTCCCTGCGCACCTCCCATTTAAATCTGTGGACAGGTTTAATGAGGACGTAGCACTGTTGGAGTTTGGCAGGAACTGCGCCAGTAAGCTGATGGCCAGTGTGCAAAGAACAACAGATAAAATCAGCAATCTTTACCAAAGGCTCCAAGAGGCACATGTCAAATGCACATTGAGTTTCCCTCAGACCCTAGAAGACTTTCCAAAGAAGGAGCAGCGTCTGTCCCAACTAAAGGAAGAATTGGGAATTCAAACGGAGTATGTGAAGAGGATTGATGTCCTGGCTATTGATGACCTCCAACATTATATTGGATCGTCATCACTCCACAGCCATCTGCTGAAGGAAATGCATCAAGCTGCAGTGGCAGAAGTTCAAAGCATTAAAGCAGAGCTCGGGAAGAATGTGACTTCTCAGAAAATCTTGTTCCCTGCTGCAGCAAACATAGTCATAAGGGACACAGGTGTGTGGTACATCTACATAGCAGAGGAGGAAAGGAAAGCTGCAGTAGCAGCAGGAGCATCAGCAGATCCAGGATCTTCTCTCCCAGCAGCCATTCCAGCTACAGCAGTGGGCTCGATTCCCTCTTCCCCAGCAATGGCAGAAAGTCTGGCCAGCTCAATCCCTCCTTCCCAATTAGAAGCAACATCAGCAATAGGCTCGAGTGTCTCTTCCCAGGCAGCATCAGCAGCAATTAACTTGGGCGATCCTCTGCCAGCAGAAGCTCACGCACAGGAATGAAATAAACTGAAGTCAGTTGAGCAACTCTCTTCAGCCAAACACATGTCCAGCAGGGAAAGCGTTGGTGTTAGCATTATTTCTGCTATGTATATTTTTGAATATGTAAGGCATGAGCCATGGGACAGCTGTCCCTAATTCTTGTCAAAAAAAAACAATTTTGTAAAAGAAGTGGTCATTTTTGGGTGGTCAGTTATAGAAGAAATTCCTCTAATTCACAAGTGGAAGGTGCTAGGTGGCAGCCCAAACGGTAAATTTGTAATTATAAATAGAAGCTAGGAAGAATAGAACAGGACTTTTGGCAGGGAATGAAATTTTGAAACCCATACGAGCTATCTTGTATCGGGCCTGTAAAATTGAATTTTCTAATAGAAGCCACGGGAGATGGAAGTTTTACATGGGGAATGGAAGATGGATGTGCGTTGGACTCTTCTAATGACATTTATACTGTAATGTGAAATCTGCATTGCTATTTGAACTATGTCTTGGCAACAAATGATTTTGCTTATTTCTGTGTGAACGATTTTCTCCATTTCATGAACAGTGAATGTGTTTCAGACTAAATCAGGAGCTAGTTGCTGATATCTTATTTTGTTGTAGAGTTCTCTTTTAGATTAAAATGGCTAACTGTTTTTCTTCAAGATGACTCCAATGGCTCGCTGTTCATGCCTTTAAATGTGCTCCCTGCAGGGATCTTTAGAGTTGTTTCAGTTTGTTGGTATTTAGTTTTGTTTCTTTATTCTTTCTACGTAGATTAATAATCTTTTGTTTCTTTCTGTTTTATGAGCAATAAGTGCGTTCCATGTTTAATTAGAAGCTATCTTCTAAAGATCTTTATCTTGCTGTAGCTTTACTTGTGAGAATGAACGGCTATCTGTTCTTTCCTTACGTTATTTGTTACAGCTTATTGCTCATCCTTTAAGCGTGTTCCCTGCAAGGATAGGTAGATTTACTCCAGCTTCTAGACTTAGATCTGTTTTAGTTGCATTTAGATCAAATATAATTTAGGCACTTGCATCTCATTCAAAAGACATAAAACCCAAAAAAGAAAGGTGGATCGGGCCATAACCGGTAGAATCGGATTTAATCTCCAAACCCACGGTTGTCGGAACCGCTAACCGGACGGATTCCCTACTCCAAACGGGAGATAGTCTAATTGGGACCATCTCTCGGGGAGAATCCCTTTCTGATTGATGCTGCGATATCCGAGGCAACAACAGTTTTTGGCGCTAGAAGGAGGGCCGAAAGTGCATGGATGATAGAGGAAAATCTTCCGCGGTCATAGATAACACTGAAAACCTGCTTAAAGAAAGCATTTCAAACAGCCCAGATCTTGGATTAACAAATCAAGAACACCTCATTTCTGACCCTGAGCCCCAAGAAGCTTTATACACTGTCCCTTTTACAGAAATAGAAGATTTGAGAAGACATACCAGATCCTACGTTAGACAGCTAGGTGGTTTAAACGCTGTCAACTTCCTCCCTAAGAAAATTACACCTAGAAAGGAGCCACAATACACCCGTGATTCAATTCTCGTTCAAAGTTTTGAAGAGCTGGTAAATCTGACTTTGGAAGAAATTTCAGACACTCTTAACGAGGCAGATCTTGAAAACTCAGAAAAAATTTCAGACCAAGAAAATCTTGAAGAAATTACCACTCCCAAAAGTACTCCACCGGATTCACCCTACAATTCTCCACCAGGGTCTCCACATCCAAACCCAAACATGGCTGTACCTGCTTGGAGGGAAAGGGGAGCGCTGAACCTAGCTGGACCATTCCATAATCTTCCAAAAAACTCAGAAAAGGTCTTGCTTAAGTAAGATCCAGGGAAAGCCATTCCGGCGGAAGATCACCTCAAGAGTTTTTACTTAGCTCTGAACCTTTTGAACGTACAACACGAAGACGTAGTCTGCAGGTTGTTTCCATATACATTCGAGCCAAAAGTATCATCATGGTACTTTAGCCTACAACCCAGCTCAATCTCTAGTTGGGATGAATTCAAAAAATGTTTTCTAAAGAAATACGGAAACCAAAAGACTGTGGCAACACTTATGAAAGAACTCTTATCCATGAGAATGGAAAAGAAAGAAAAGGTTCAAGATTTCAATCAAAGATTCACAACGCTGTTAAATAACTTCAGTGAAGCTAATAAACCAGCCGAGGAATCTCTAATTGAATACTATACAACCGCTCTGGATGGACCCATAGCAATGTTCGTGAAGAGGTCCAAGAAAACTACCCTGATAGAGAACTTCGAGGAAGCTAGAAAGGTAGAAGAAGAGGCTGATAGCATTGCTAAACATGCCTTAGATGTAGAACCAAAACCAGCAGCTAGAAAAAAACCTTTGCTACTCACTAGAGGTAAAGAAGAGCCATCTACGGACATGGAAAATGTAGTCAAAATGATGCAGAAATTATCTAACAAAATCGTAGATCTCGAGAAAGACAAGGCTGCTAGTACATCTAGGAAACCTTTCAAGCCATTTTATAAAAGAAGGGAAGACGGGGAACAAACTCATCCACCAATGAACGCTGCCCCTATTTTAAACTTGAATGAGATTGGGATGGAAAATTTCTGCACTTTTCACCAAGAACCACATTCGGAAAAGAGCTGCCCGCAATGGATCAATTCCATGAGCTTAGTCATGAACCAGATGTTAGATTCTCAGATCCCAGACCAGGATGATCCTCCAGAAGAATCGAGCCCTAAGTTAGAGGAACCAACCCCGGACACTACTATGGTGTTGTGGGATTGGGTACCTATGACTGAATTAGTAGAAGAAGATCACATAGATAGCTCTCCCTCTACCATAAATGTTGCTACTCGCAGCAAGGGCCCAATTGCAGATCCTGTGCCAGTCGTCGTTCCCCATAAGCCTAAAGTTTCAAAAGATCCTCCTAGGAGGCATATACCAATCATCCCACCTCAGCCCAAAGTTAACCAAACAGCGGCCAAACAGCCAAGCGCTGACAACATAGTTCAGCCACCTAAGGTCACAATGAGCAAAACAGATCAGCCAAGTCGAAGTGGGAACGAATCTGATATAGGATACGATATTATTGAAGATATCAAGAAGGTCAAGGAAAACGTATCAATATTTGACATGTGTAGCCTGCCCCATCAACGAGACAAATTGCTGCATGTTTTACAACCCCAGATCAGCACTCCATTAACGGATTCTCAAGACAATCCCGAAATTAATGAGGCTAGCATCGGTGGAAAGTCTAAATCCCAAACATTGCCATTCTTATTGACTTTTGAAATTTTCAACCATAATGTTCACAACTGTTTGGTAGACTCTGGAGCTTCTTCAAACGTTATGCCACTGTCAATTTGTAGGAAAATTAATGGGCAGCCCGTGCCATCTCCAGCTCAAATTATCCAATTAGACAGGACTGTTGTTAAGGTTATTGCGGAGATGAAATATGTTCTAATTAGACTGTCAGCCGACCCTAGAGTCTGTCAATTCATTGACATAATGGTGGTCGATATTCCTGAAGCCTATGGGATGATTTTAAGTAGGGATTGGTCTACTAAGCTAAGTGGCTACTTTGCTACTGATTGGTCTCATCTATGGATGCCTTATCAGAACAGGCAGAATCAAATCAAAGTTCTTAGGGAACCTCATATGAAGCAAAACGTGACTCAGTTAGAAGAAAAGAATGAAGCCGTAACCTTCTCATCCTCGGTTCTGGGGAATTACTTCTTAGAAATGGATCCTGGTAATTATCAATCTGAAACCATTAGCCATGAATCAGATAAACAGTCCGATCTCCTTCATTTTTCTCAGACTGATGATGTTGATTGTAACATAGTCAATTTAGTTACTGACATAGATCCCAAAGAAACTAACTTAGTTGAATCTAAAGATATCTTTTGGACATTATACTTTGATGGTTCTAAAACTCTGGAAGGATCCGGAACCGGTTGTGTTCTAATGGATCCAAAAAGAAACAAGTATTTTTTGTCTTGTAGATTAGAATTCGATTGTACTAATAACACCGCTGAATATGAAGCTTTGGTACATGGATTAAAGAAGGCCATTGGCTTAAATGTTAAGTACCTGAAGGTCTTTGGTGACTCCGAGATAGTTGTAAGACAGGTAAGGGACACCATTCATTCTCTCACCTCACTTGAAAGGTTATCAGGCTGAGGTATGGGATTTAATCATGCATTTTGACGCTTTCAATATAAAATCAATTCCTAGATTGCAAAATTCTGCTGCTGATTTGTTAGCAACATCTGCTTCTAGATTGGTGCCGTAAAATAATAAGTGCTCAATTAAACTGATTTTCAGGCCTTCTGTCCCCGATAACATCACAAACTTCAGAGTCTTCGATGATGATGAACAAATTATCAGCTTCCTAAAAAACGAAGATAGCTTTCAAGGAGCTGCAATAGATGAGGAAGAACATGATGTTGATTTAATGAAGAAGGATGAGGAGAAAGGAAATTTCATGCCCAAGGGAGTAAGGTCCCTCGAAATGCTGTTTGATCTTCAAAATAAGTTCAAAAAACCAGCTAATACCAAAACTAATAGCTCATCAATGCAACATGAGTTAGTTAATTTGGGTACCGAGGCAGAACCAAGATTTGTCAACCTTGGCAAATGTTGTTCACCAGGAGAAAGAGACAGGTTCATTAAATTGTTTAAACAGTACAAGGATGTTTTTGCGTGGACCTATGAAGATCTGAAAACATATGACGTCCGCATCATTCAGCATGTTATACCAATGAAAGCGGGTGTCAAGCCATTTCAGCAGCAGTTAAGAAGGATGCATCCTACTCTAGAACCGCTGATCCAAAAGGAATTAAAGAAGCTCCTGGACGCTAAGATAATATTCAAAGTCCGGCATTCTGAATGGGTTGCAAACTTGGTTCCCGTCAGAAAGAAGTCAGGAGAGATAAGGCTATGTGTAGATTTCAGAAATTTAAACAAAGCCTCAGATAAAGACAACTACACTGTACCTTCAATGGAGCAAATCCTACAAATGGTGTCAGGATCCGAATTGTTTTCTCTCCTCGATGGTTTCTCTGGCTATAATCAAGTGTTAGTAGCCGAAGAAGATCGTCTCAAGACTACTTTCAGAACTAAGTGGGGAACTTTCGCCTACAGAAGAATGCCATTTGGTCTGATAAATGCAGGAGCTACATTCCAGAGGGCAATGGATATCGCCTTCCGAGGATTGGGTGGGCAATGTGTTGTTGTTTACTTAGATGATGTGACAGTCTTTTCGAAGAAAAGGGAAGATCATGTCGTGCATCTGAAGCATATTTTTGATCGCTTCCGGAAATATGGTATTTCTTTGAATCCCAAGAAGAGCGTGTTTGTTGTGCCCGAAGGTAAGCTCTTGGGTCATATCATCTCCAAAGGGGGAGTGTCAATTGACCAAGAAAGAGTCCAAGCTATTAACAAGATTCCAATGCCTCACAACAAGAAATCTATGCAGTCTTTTATGGGCACCATCAATTTTGTCCTCAGATTTGTTCCAGATTTCGCACAAATTGTTAAGCCATTGCAACAGATGGTTAAACAAAGCATACAATTCAAGTGGAAAGATTTGGAGAAGGACGCATTTAGAGATATCAAGGCAGCTGTAGCTAAGGCTCCTTCCTTGAGGAGCCCATATTTTGATAAAGATTTCATCTTGTATACTTTTGTTTCAGATGACTCTCTCGCAGCTGTACTCACGCAAAAGGTAGAGTTGGGGGACGAATACCCAATTTCGTTTATGAGCACTGGTCTGCAGGGAGCTGAGCTGAATTACCCCGTGGTTGACAAACATGCGTATGCGGTCTTCAAAGCAGTCAAGCAGTTTAGGCCATACATTCTGAAGAACAGAACTAAAGTCATAGTTCCCCGTCCAGCTGTTAGATCCCTTTTTGTTCAAAAGGAATTGGGAGAGAGGAGAGGAAACTGGGTCACAGCTCTGCAAGAATATGATTTGGAATTTAAACCAGCCACGATCATTAAAGGACAAGGTCTGTGCAAGTTACTTGCGGGAAACTCAACTGATGAAGAACAACATTGGAAAAATGAAGTTGAGCTCAATTCGATTGAAGTATGTCATATCTTCACAACTCCCCAGTCATGGTATAGGGATCTGGTGCACTATTTACAACAGGGATATCTACCTGAGCACTGGAACTCCAAGCAAAGAAGGGCCCTCCGTTTGAAATCAGCCCCTTATCAAATCATTGATGGGATACTATTCAGAAGGAATTATGATGGAGTTCTCCTTAGATGTTTGGAAAAGGAAGATGCAAGCAAAGTTGTCAAAGAATTGCATGATGGCCCCGCAGGCGGACATTATTCAGGTGAGACAACAGCACACAAGATACTGAGAGCTGGGTATTACTGGCCCACTTTGTTTCTAGATGCCCACGCATACGCACGGAATTGTGATGTGTGTCAAAGAAGTGCCGGGAAGTTACCTAAGGCAGCAGGACCATTGTAGCCGGTCATCATCTCTGAGCCTTTTGAGCAATGGGGCATCGATGTTATCGGAGAAATAAATCCAAATTCTTCGTTGCAACACCGATACATCCTGACGGCTACCGACTACTTCACTAGGTGGACGGAGGCCATCCCGTTGCGCAAGATCAATGAAGACGCAGTCATCAGCTTCTTGAAAGAGAACATCATAACCAGGTTTGGGGTTCCAATTTCCCTTGTTTTTGATAATGCTACTTATTTTTCGTCTTGCAAGATAAATGAATTTGTTTATGAATGGGGAATTAAGTTGCATTATTCATCCAATTACTACCCTCAGGGAAACGGATTAGCTGAATCCTCAAACAAGAATCTGATTCGAATTCTTAAGAAAACTGTGATAGAAAACCAGAGAAGTTGGCATGTGGCTCTCCCAAACGCCTTATGGGCAGATAGGGTAACCCCGAAGAACGCTTTAGGTGTCTCCCCTTTCACTCTTGTCTATGGCAAGGAAGCCATCCTTCCCCCAAACATCTTACTACCATCCTTGCAATTGTCCCAAGCCTCTCAGGGTTCTGGTAGCCAAGCCTTACAATCCAGGATCAACACCCTGCTTCAACTGGAAGAAGCCCGACACAAAGCTAAAGATCGATTCCATCAACACCAGGACATAGTTAAGAGATGGTTCGGTAAGAGGAAATCCGGTAAGAGAGATTTTGAAGTTGGGGATTTAGTCCTGAAATGGGACCATAATCATGAAGGCAAAGGAATGCATACGAAATTTCAACATCTATGGGTAGGCCCGTACCAAATTTCTGCAAAATTAGGCCCATCTACCTATAAATTGACAAATCTCGAGGGAGAAGAAGTAACCCTTCCTCTCAATGGCCTCGCTCTGAAACAATACTTCGCATAGTCTCTTCGAGACTTCCTGTACATAAATAAAGTTTTCTTTTGCTTTAGCCTTTAGTTGCTTTATTTTTTCGGCCATGTTGTTTCTCTTTTAGTTATTTGAACTTTTACGACAAGTTTTGTTTTCTGAATGCCCTTTTGGTTGAGATTCCCGTTGAAGATAACTCTCTCAAAGAAAACTTGCGACCCATGAATCTGGAACTTTGCTCAAGTAAATCCGGTCTATTGTGCTCTCGCTGAAATGTTCAGAAGGGAGGAAGCCTACCCTGCTAGTCACACTAATCCTGTTTAATAGCATAGACCTATGACCATCTTCACTACTATCGTTGGGCTCCACCCACTCTCGCACTTTAAAGGAATCTCAAGAAGGTTACCAAAGTTGGACCCATGGAAAGTGGCACCTCTCGAGGACATGGGGTATTGAAATGACTCCATGCTGCAGATTTAACGGCCGAAATGGATTACATTCAAGAGTTTGTTTTCCAGAGATTCTCGCCTCAATTAAAGCACGGCTGAGACAAAAGCAGAAGACATGTAAAATCAAGAAGGTTGTCCAAAAGGCCCAGCTCAAAATGGGCTCCTCTCCGTCCGTGAAGTTTGATCAAATCAATAAAATTTCTAATTCACACAAAAGGACATTATGGATTGAGGAGCCTAAATCAAAGATCATGTCCAAAAGAAAATATCTCTGGAAGGCTCAAACAGCTAAGCTGTCCAAAGTACAAACATCCAAAAGGATGCAAGCAACATGGGAATGAGGAACAAGAGCAATAATGTCCATGAGAAAGTGTTGCAGATCCTGTGGAGTCCGGCAGTAGTGGCCATTTGAAAGATGACCCTCCTAAAATGAATCTCATATGCTGGCCCTTTGAGAGTGGTGAAGATGTCTCAGTCAAAGCTCCCCTTTCCCCCAATGGCTAGCAGGTAAAGTGCCTCCTTCCCCTCACATGAGTCTAAAATGCTCAGCTAAGTAGTGCACCCGAAAAGGATGTCTTCAATAAGGTTTCAGACCATGAAGAGGAATTTTTCAGAGATCTGTGTTCGCCAGCGACTCGCCATTGTTGTTGCAGCAACACCCCCCCAAAAAATTTTGTACATATTGGGGCCCCTCCTTTCATTTTTGTAGAAAGTTTGCCTAAGAAGCCATCCCAGCCGTTAGCTGTGTTTTTCAATATAAAATCTTGTTTCCCAACTGAGCATCTTGCCATTAACCTTTCCGTTTTTCCCCCAAGGAACCAAAAGGGAACTTAGAATTTTTTCCAACGTTTTGGAGTCTCTTGGGCTATCTCCCCGCAGTTGCGGAAGCCAAACGCACAACCTTTCCGAAAGAAGGACTTAGATTTTCTTTTGCAAATCGCAGACCGTGAGAAGGAAAATTGCGGAAACCTTCCGGTTTTCTTCCCGAAACGGCGGGAGAAGTTGGGAAAGACGCCCAAAAGGAGTTGGAGTACTTTGTTAAAATCGCGGAAGCTTCTGATGAAAGCCGCCCGAAACGGCGGGAGAATTCAGCGAAGTTGTCCGAAACGACGGAAGCTGTTCACATAAGCTTTCCGAAAAGAGACTTAGAAAACTTTCGAAAACCTGCGGAAACCTTCGGGTTTTCCTCCCGAAACGGCGGAAGCCATCCACAAAAGCTTTCCGAAATACCACGGAGAAATTCACGAACTTCTTCCGAAACTGTGAAAATGACTTAGAGTATTTTGAAAGAACTTTACAGAACCAGCCGAGGAAGCTTCGCGGAAGCTTTCAGCCTTTGATCCCGAAACCGTGGAAGCTCTCGGGCTACCTTTCCGAAACAGAGAATTGGCGGAAAGATTCCGGTTGTTCTCCCGAAACAGCGGAAATCATTTGCATTTAGCTCCCGAGAAAGGACTTAGAAAATTTTTGGTTTTGGAGAGATTCGGTTTTCTCTCCCGAAACGGCGGGAGAATTCAGCGAAACCACCCGAAATTTGCGGAAGCCGTCACGATATCTTTCCGAAAAGGTTTTTCCCATGAGTTGCGGGATGCATTGGCAAATTCTTTCCGCAACAGCGGAAGAATTCAAGATTTGCTCCCGCAACGGCGGGAACCCTTCGTCCAAGCCTCCCGACAAGTTTTGAAAAGTCTTCGTTAAAATTGCGGAAGCTTATGGTGTATACCTCCCGAAATGGCAGAAGAGTTTTACGGAGCCGCCTGCACTCACGGAAGCCTCTCGGGTTTTCCTTCCGCAGTTGCGGAGACCGTCGCGAAACTTCGCCGAAACGCCAAAATATTCCAAATCTTTGCGGAACCTTTCAAAGAACCCATCCGTAACGGCGGAGGGATTCACCCGTCCCGTTCGAAACGGAGGAGGCTAAGGGCAAAGGTTTTCCGACACTCTCTCGAGGCCCGGCCATGACTTAGAAACTTTTGAAGTTTCCGGAAGACTTCTGCGGAAGTGTTCACCGAAACCTTCCGAAGCGTTGGAATATTTTAAAGAAGTTTTCTCTCCGCTACCGCGGGAGCCCTTTTCAAAAGCGTCACGATTATTTTTGCGGAAAAGTTTCACCGTTGCCTCCCGAAACCGCGGAAGCTTCCACTATATCCTTCTGCAACGGCGGGAAAGATTCACGATTTTGCCCCGCCAGAGGCGGTCGCACACAAATCGAGACGGTTCGATTTGACCGCCGACGTACCGGTATTTAAACCACGACTAATTGCGCCACCTACCAAACTAAATGCCGCACGTGCCAGTTCTATATAAATAAGCGGTGGGGGTACGAGCCAACGCATTGTTAATTCTCCAATTGGACGATTTGTTGGACGCCGCGCAAATTGCTCCAGCTCGGATTGCTCAACCACGTTCACAGCCACCTCAGTTAGTGTTTCTCGTCGTTGCCAGGTAGGATCTTAACCATAAATTTGTCCCCCTACACGTCGCATTGTTTTTGGGTTACCTTTCGTTTGAAAATGATGGGCATTAGTGGGGTTTTGACGGGAAAAACGCCCGTCATGGGAAATATTTGCCCGTCAAATACAGTTTGAATCGAGTTCTTCTCGTTATATAAAACAGAGACAGGGTAAGCGTTTGTGAGTAAGAGACAGCTAGTTTGGACGGTTAAACTTGTCCCATTTTCCTCTCCGAACCGCGTGTCTCATTTTTTCAGAAGCTGCTGAAGCCCCATGGACTTTTCATATCCCCGGCCGAAAGCTTAAGACGTAAAATCCCGAGCCTCTTCGTAAACCTCAGTTCCATGAAGACACCGTTACCCATTTCAAGAAAAGAAACCGGCGCCATTGCCCCTGTTCAAATCGCGCGAGCGTTTAAAGTTATGCGAGCCGAAACCCGAAACCATGGCCACCCGAGCTTGTTCGTTAGTATGTCTCCGGCGCCATCACCCTCGCTCGAACTAAAGCTTCCCATAGAACACCTCGGCAAGTGCCGTAAATAACAATAGCGTTCGAAGCCCTCGCCGAGTCGGAAGTGCGAAAGGGGTTTCCATTTTCGTCACAGAGTCTATCCAACCTGAGCTTACCTGCAATTAGCCTTTCAAACTGCAGCAGTGACGAAAATCACCCTCTTCCCCAGAGCCAAACCAAAAGCAGGTTGCTTCCGCAGCGCGCTTATCCTCACAGGAGCATTCTGAGCCTGCCCCTTTAAAGAATTAGGATGGCTAAAATTGATAATCATGTTCCTGCTAAAACGAAGATCATCTTTTCCCCCAGGGAAACCCGAGAGCGGATTGTTCCGCAATACACCTATCCTCTCGGGAGCATTCCAAATTCTTCCCTTTTAAAGATTCAAATGTTTTATTTTGTATTTTAGGTTGAAGTGGTGTATTTTGCTTCCTAAACATATAGCTTCACATTCTCATATTAAAAAACTATGATGCTCTCTGTTGAAATCTCATAGTATGTTGCTCAAGTTCATGATGACTTGTATATGGGTGCTATCAGGGATAAGTCAAGATGCCGAAAACCGGTAAGAAGAAGGCTAAGATGACAGAAAAGAAGCTTGTGCCACTCAAAACTGAAACTTCACTCCAGGACACTAGGTGCACCACCGGTGTCCCTCCTGAAATCAAATGGGGTGACATCTACAGAATGATCTGGGACCAAGAAATTCCCGATATGTTGCTAGAGGAAGGGCCAATCTATCTCAATATTAGAGCCTCAGGCATAACTAGAGCCGCTACCCGCCCTGAGCTGTACCCCTGTGCTGAAGTGATCGGATGGATACTCCAACATGCCGATGCCAAAGGGAGAGTGATAAATGACAGCGGGAAAGTGGCTATTGCCTCATTTCAACCCGCATATCTTGCGGCAGCCTACAAGTTTCCCCGTGTCCAACAAGCTCTGACTGATGAATGGTTGGGCAAAATGGACAACGTCGAGATGGCCAAAAAGCTGCTGGTCGCGGGCAAGCATCTAAGGAAGAAAGGTAGCGACGAATATGACGTACAGAATCTGAGGCCTCCTTTCAGATTGATCGCTTTGATGCTGTGCAGAATCTTCGGCATGCCTAATGGTACCGTATATAAGATTCAGTGGGTCCCTATTATCCACTTCATGGCATTTAAGGGAATTGTGTTTTACTAGGCCACTATCCAGTCAGATAGCTTGGCCTCGATGATAGTAGCTGCAAGGGAAGGACTAGCCTTGAAGAAGGCTGAATTCTTCATGTCCTCATATCTGATAGATTGTATTTTGGACAAGATAGACTTCCCCAAATTGGGTTGTACATGGGATAAGGCCACCACCCCGGTCTATATCGCTTTCAAGATGTTATGGGCTCAGAACTACAAGCCCAGCTACAAACTCATCTGTGAGGGGTTCATCATGCCCCTGTATGAGAAGTTATTCAAGGAGGAGCCCAGCTGCCTGTCAGAGAATGCTTTGGAAGTCCTTGAGAATTACGGGGATTTCTACTTTTCAGAGCAAGGAACCTACCTAAGAATGTTTGGAGGGACTAAGCCCCCATACATTTTGCCACAGTACGCCACAGCTTATGTGGTCCTCAAAGAAGCAGTAAGGCAAATCTTCCTGGATGGGATTGGAGCAATGCTCCACAAACAGCATAAGGCTTCCTTTCCCCCTCTACCTTTCTGCATAGGTGCTTACAAGTTCTCGGGGGTTGCCTCAGCTGAAGAATTTGTTCAAGAGATGAAATCCTTCCACTTCGGTGAGGTGATCTTCCACAGGAACGACAGAAAGGGTAAAGTGGCCGAGCATTGTAAGGACATCTACGCTCATTTTGAATACTAGCATTATCCCGATGCCGAGGAAGAGGTATTCAGAGGCATTAGCAACATGTCTGAGCTGCGGATCTGTCACCAAGGCACTGGAGCAAGCTCTAGCTCAGCCAAGATCCAGAAGACCAGTCAGCAGCGGGAGAAAGAAGCGGAAGATGCCCGAGCTCGGGAAGAGCTCAGATTAAGAGAAGAGGCAAGACTACTCCAAGAAGCTGAAGACACCAGATTGCAACGGGAGGTGGAGGAAGCCAGGTGGAAGCAAGAAGCTGAAGCAGCAAGAATACAGCAGGAAGCGGAAGTGGCGAGGATGCAAGAAGAGGCGGAAAAGGAAAGCCTGCGGAAAGAAGCTGAACAAGCTGAGGCAGAAAGGAAGGCTGAAGAAGAGCAGAAAGCGGCGGAGGGTACCCAGGCAGGTGGATCCGGTATCCAGGACATGGAAATAGACACCTCTCAAGCAGGTGGCTCTGGTACCCAAAATGAAGGAGGAGACCCTGCTCAGGAAGTCTGGACCCCACCTGCGGAAGAAGACATAGATATCATAAACCGACCAATTGTCCCGTACACTCCATCGGGAAAGCGTACGGTGTCCAAGTGGAATGAGTTTGTCTATGACAAGAAAAGAAAAGCAATGGTCCTCAAATCAGAAGAGAGGATCAAAAGTCCCTTCCATGAAGACATCGTTACCCACCGAGAGGTCACTATAATGCAGAATACGGATCAAGATCCCTTTGCTATGGCGACCGCAACTGTAGCAACGGCAAAAGCGTCCCTGGCCAATGTAGGCTTGATAGTAAGAGATAATGTATTGACAAAGAAGAAAGCTCGTACGCTACAACAGACTGTGGCTAATGAGCAAGCCCAAAGAGATCTGGCAGTGAACAAGTATAATTGCTTGTATGCTGAGCATAAGGAGCTGGCAAACAAGTACAACCAGCTGGAGGAGGAAAAGAACCAGCTAACTCTCCAAATAATGATTGCAGAAGCATAGAAGAATGGAGCAGAAGAAAAGGCATCTCAGCTAGAAGCAGACAAGCAGGCATTAGCCGAGCGGTTAGAATAAGCGGAGAGCAGAACAATGGACATGTCTCCCTTCCATGAGCTGTCATGCAACATCCTGAAGCAAGTGTATGACACTCAGGAGCTAATCACTGATGAGGTTTGCAAACTCAAGGACATGGTGGTTAGGTTAAAAGAAATCAATGCGGAAGCCCATAGGCTCAAAGCGAAGAATACCCGTGTTAAGGAAAATATCATCAGTCAGATGGCATGGAGAGAAGGAAAAGGGGGTTTCCCTGCGCACCTTCCATTTAAATCTGTGGACAGTTTTAATGAGGACGTAGCACTGTTGGAGTTTGGCAGGAACTGCGCCAGTAAGCTGATGGCCAGTGTGCAAAGAACAACAGATAAAATCAGCAGTCTTTACCAAAGGCTCCAAGAGGCACATGTCAAATGCACATTGAGTTTCCCTCATACCCTGGAAGACTTTTCGGAGAAGGAGCAGCGTCTATCCCAACTAAAGGAAGAATTGGGCGTTCAAATGGAGTATGTGAAGAGGATTGATGTCCTGGCTATTGATGACCTCCAACATTATATTGGATCGTCATCACTCCACAGCCATCTGCTGAAGGAAATGCATCAAGCTGCAGTGGCAGAAGTTCAAAGCATTAAAGCAGAGCTCGGGAAGAATGTGACTTCTCAGAAAATCTTGTTCCCTGCTGTAGCAAACATAGTCATAAGGGACACAGGTATGTGGTACAGCTACATAGCAGAGGAGGAAAGGAAAGCTGCAGCAGCAGCAGGAGCATCAGCAGATCCAGGATCTTCTCTCCCAGCAGCCATTCCAGCTACAGCAGTGGGCTCGATTCCCTCTTCCCCAGCAATGGCAGAAAGTCTGGCCAGCTCAATCCCTCCTTCCCAATTAGAAGAAACATCAGCAATAGGCTCGAGTGTCTCTTCCCAGGCAGCATCAGCAGCAATTAACTTGGGCGATCCTCTGCCAGCAGAAGCTCACGCACAGGAATGAAATAAACTGAAGTCAGTTGAGCAACTCTCTTCAGCCAAACACGTATCCAGCAGGGAAAGCGTTGGTGTTAGCATTATTTCTGCTATGTATATTTTTGAATATGTAAGGCGTGAGCCATGGGACAACTGTCCCTAATTTTTGTCAAAAAAAAACAATTTTGTAAAAGAAGTGATCATTTTTGGGTGGTCGGTTATAGAAGAAATTCCTCTAGTTCACAAGTGGAAGGTGCTAGGTGGCAGCCCAAACGGTAAATTTGTAATTATAAATAGAAGCTAGGAAGAATAGAACAGGACTTTTAGCAGGGAATGAAATTTTGAAACCCATACGAGCTATCTTGTATCGGGCCTGTAAAATTGAATTTTCTAATAGAAGCCACAGGAGATGGACGTTTTACATGGGGAACGGAAGATGGATGTGCATTGGACTCTTCTGATGACATTTATACTGTAATGTGAAATCTGCATTGCTATTTGAACTATTTCTTGGCAACAAATGATTTTGCTTATTTCTGTGTGAACGATTTTCTCCATTTCATGAACAGTGAATGTGTTTCAGACTAAATCAGGAGCTATCTGCTGATATCTTATTTTGCTGTAGAGTTCTCTTTTAGATTAAAATGGCTAACTGTTTTTCTTCAAGATGACTCCAATGGCTCGCTGTTCATGCCTGTAAATGTGCTCCCTGCAGGGATCTTTAGAGTTGTTTCAGTTTGTTGGTATTTAGTTCTGTTTCTTTATTCTTTCTACGTAGATTAATAATCTTTTGTTTCTTTATGTTTTATGAACAATAAGTGCGTTCCATTTTTAATTAGAAGCTATCTTCTAAAGATCTTTATCTTGCTGTAGCTTTACTTGTGAGAATTAATGGCTATCTGTTCTTTCCTTACGTTATTTGTTACAGCTTATTGCTCATCCTTTAAGCGTGTTCCCTGCAAGGATAGGTAGATTTACTCCAACTTCTAGACTTAGATCTGTTTTAGTTGCATTTAGATCAAATATAATTTAGGCACTTGCATCTCACTCAAAAGACATAAAACCCAAAAAAGAAAGGTGGATCGGGCCATAACCGGTAGAATCGGATTTAAACTCCAAACCCACGGTTGCCGGAACCGCTAACCGGACGGATTCCCTACTCCAAATGGGAGATAGTCTAATTGGGACCATCTCTCGGGGAGAATCCCTTTCTGATTGATGCTACGATATCCGAGGCAACAACACGGTGGCGTCCGGACTGCCCTCGGGGTGAGTCAGAATTTCGCTGAAATGACCCTTTCGACGGCTTAAATTATGATGGGTTCCCTGCACCATGACCCCGAACCCTCGATTTGACATGTCCATCAACTGACGTGAATTCCCTTTCGGCAGCCGACAATTCATCTTCAAATCTGCTATGCCACCGAAAAACGATTTTCGCTACTGCCTTCTGCTTGCGGCGGCCGAAGCTAACCCAGCCCATTTGACGACAAGCTGTGGGAAGTATGCCTGGCTTTCAGTGGCTAATGAACACCGTTGTGTTCGCCCAAACCCCCGACACGACTTCATGAATGCGAGCATGACTTTTTCCTTTCGACAGCTACGAAATATTTCAACTTTGCCCCTCGAGCTGTGGAAAATGTTTGATCTGTCTGTGGCTAATGAACATCATCATGTTCGCCCAAGCCACCGAAAACTGTCTCTCCACTTTACGCTGTAACTTTTTTGCTTTCGGTGGTTGGATTGTCTTGTCTTTTTACACCATAAACAGTCGAAAACCCGGCTTTCGGTAGCTAATGAGCCAATACCAGGCCCACCTAAGCTACCAAAACTTGAAACTTTGCCTTCGGAAGGTGGCCGACGCAAAAATATCATTTTAGACTTCGTTACCTTCTCAGACCTACCGGACTAGAACTCAGACCTGTGTAAACCAAAAAACAAAAATAAAAGACTTCCTATCGCCTAGATGACTTGACTAGTCTACGTTTATTGGGGAGATAACATCTGGCTCTTACTTGGGGATGGAGGCCTCCCAGCGAGGCTCCAAGAACCCAGACCAAACGCCTTTCCTAAAAGAAAACACACAAGACTCTAACCCTAACCCCTAGCGTTCCATTGAGCATGGAGTTATTTGCAAACAAACACAAAAACAAAACTGCAAACAAAATGGTATTTACAATGACCAGGCTGTGAAGCCTTCAGAAGAAATAAAGTTTTAGGAAAAGCCCATTGACTGGGCCACCAAGCATCTCTTGCCCTTCCAGACTCTGCAAGTTGAAAGTATTGTTCTGATTTGCTTGATTTATCACATAAGGGCCTGTCCAGAGAGAGTCAAACTTGTCGTGATTGCCTTTGTCTTGCCTGGGGGCATCCCACTTCAAAACCCAATCCCCCACCTGAAAAACATCAGTCTTGGCCTTCTTGTCAAAAATACCTTTTATCCTTTCTTGATGAGCTTCTGACCTTTCCACCAGTTGTTCTCTGGTTTGCTGCAGTTCAACCAAATCCAACATCCTTCTTACCATAGCATTCGGTTCATCCTATTCCTCCTGGATGAATTTAGTCACCGGAAGGATTAACTGAAATAGGAAAATGGCATCAGTGCCATAAACCAAATTGAAAAGAGAAGTGCCTATGGATTTCTTATTTGTCACCCTGTCATCCCAAAGAGCAAATTTCAGCTTTGAATCCCAACTCCTTTGATTCTCCTCCAATAATTTTTCTGATGATCCTGAGTAGGCTTTTATTGGAAGATTCGACGAGACCATTGCCTTGAGGATAGTAGGGAGTGGAGTGAACTAGCTGAATGCCTGTCGATTCACACATATGGACTAACTCTTTCTCTTTGAAAGCAGGTGCATTATCAGTTACTAGTCTTTTCGGGCAGCTGAATCTGGTGATGATGTTTTCATACAGAAATTTGATGATAACCTGATGGTTAGCATTTCTGGTAGGGATTGCCTCGATCCATTTGGTGAAGTAGTCCGTGGCCACCAGGATCCATCGGTGCTGACCGCTGGATGAGGGATTGATCTCCCCTATGAATTCGAGGCCCCATTGCTGGAAAGGATCGTTTACCACAATAGGCTTCAAGGGGAGAGATTTTAGCTGTTGTTTTCTCGTGAATCTTTGGCACTTGTCACAAACTTTCACAAAAGTATATACGTCAGAGAACAGACACGGCCAATAGTACCCAGCCCTGAGAATCTCATGGGCAATGGTTTTCCAGTAGTGATGCCCCCCACATATGCTAGAATGGAAATGTTGCATGACCTGCCTTGATTCTTCTTTATCCAAGCACCTTAACAGGATGCCAGCGGGATCTTTCCAGTACAGTAAACCATTACTTATGCAGAATTTTGCAGACTTAAGCTTGAGAGACCGCGTCTGAGTTGCACCAAGTCTGGGTGGAACTTCTAAATTCTGCAGGAAATGAATGATACCAGAATACCACTCGCGGGCGAGCAGATTTTCAGCCACTTGCTGGCTGTCATGCTGTCCAGCTGCAGTTGTCTCTGTTGGAAGATCTTCAGAATTTGTTCCGATGAAGTTGATGTCTAACAATTTGCAATTCTCTTCAGCCATCAGTTTGGCTAGACCTTGACCCTTTATCAACCTGGTGGGTTTCACCTCTATGTCAAATTCGATCAGCTTGGCGATCCACTTTTCCCTCTTTCAATCAATGTCGGGCTAAGTTAGGACATCCTTCATAGAAGTTGAAGGGACATAAGCTGTAATCTTCGCGTGCAGGATATAGATTCTGAAAGCTTTTAATGATTTTACCAGAGCATAGGCCTGTTTTTCTATGGGATCATACTTCAGCTTAGCATCCCTCAATGTTTTGTTGAAGAAGGCAATTGGATGATCAAGCCCTTCGTCGTCTTTCTGTAACAAGACTGCCGCCATTGTATCATGGGAAGCAAAAGAGAAAATATAGAATACCTTGGTGTAATCTGGGCTAACCAGAGTAGGAGCCTCCGTGATGGCTTGCTTGATGGCTTCAAAAGAGTGTCTCGCCTCATCAGTCCATTTTTTATCATCTCCCTTTTTCAGCATAGAGGTTATATGTTTTACCAACTCAGAAAAATTTGGGATAAACCTTCTGACGAAATTTATCTTACCAAGGAAAGATTGGATGTCCTTTTTTGACCTTGGTATTGATAGCTTTCGAATCACTTCGACCTGAACTAGACCAATCCTTACTCCCTGCGCTGAAACTATGTGGCCCAGGAGCTTTCCCTCCTCAAGACCAAACTGTGACTTCTTGGGATGCAAAGAAATTCCAAACTATCTGCATTTCAGGAAAACCTCTTTCAGGTGCTGCAAATGCTCCTCGTGGTTGTTTGAGTATACTGTGATATCATCAAGGTATATGAGAACAAATTTATCCTTAATCCCCATGAACGCGATATCCATGGCCCTCTGAAAGGTGGCCCCGGCGTTCATCAATCCAAATGGCATCTTGGCGTACATGAAAGTACCCCAGGGAGTGGTAAAGGCTATCTTTTCCTGATCATCTGGGTGCACATAAATTTGATTATAGCCTGAGAATCCATCAAGAAATGACATGACCCTAGCCCCCGACACTCTCTGCAGTAAGTGTTCCATCTTAGGTAGAGGGTAGTTATCTTTTTGGGAGCCCTTGTTTAGGTTCCTGAAGTCAACACACAACTTGACTTTACCATTCTTCTTCCTTACTATGACCAGATTTGCTACCCATCTAGAGTACCTCAGCGGAATTATGATCTTGGCATCAAGGAGTTTTTTTATTTCCCTCTCTATTACAGGTAACAACAGAGGGTTGATAGGTCATAGCTTCTGTTTGAAAGGCGTAATGCCCTTCTCCAATGGAATTCTGTGTTGAATGGTGTCTTCATCATAGGTCTTCAGGTCTCTGTATTCCCAAGCCAGGACGTCTGCAAAATCTTTTCCCAGGCTGCAGTAATCTGACTGCTGATCAGCTGTCAATTCCGTGGATAGGTTTATAAATTTGGGGTGATCCTGGCTGCCTATGTTCTTCTCATGGACAGCTGGGTCTTTCTCTTCATTCACGGGTTTGACGGGGATGTCATTATGGTAAAAAATCCTCTCAAGAGGTACCAGCCCCCTGGGTATATGATTTCCTGGCAATTGGACAATGTCATGATGGCCTATTTTGCCCTTCAATTTGGATTTCTGGGACTCTTCTACGTACAGGTTCTCTTGGTCAATGTGCATATCAAAAAATTCATCAACAACCTGGAGGAATCTGCTGAGCTCATCATCGTTCTCAAAAACCTTCCAAAATTTGACGTTACCAGGTAGGGATGGTCTGTACCTGACTTGGATATCATATTTCAACTTGGGAGGCATGGGAGGAAGGAATGTGTTGGTGGAGACAGCAAGGGAATCAGCTAGATGGTTCATGGCTCGTGGAATATAAGAAATTTTGAAAAACATGAAGGAATCCCTGAGTTTCCATACCTCATCTCTGTATGACTTCAGCCTGACGTTCTTTGCCTGATAGTTCCCATTCACCTGCTGTATGATGAGCTCTGCGTCCCCGAAAATTTTCAGGCACATGATTCCCATTTCCTTTGCATCCTTGACTCCTAACAGCAAAGCCTCGTATTCTGCTATATTATTCGTGGCTTTAAATTCCAGTTTATAAGACATATGAGTAACATCCTTCAGAGGAGAGATCAGGACTACACCTGCACCCGTCGAAGCCTGGGAGCTGGCATCATCAAAAAACATGCTCCACATAGCAGTGGTTACCTCCTCAGGTTGCTAACCAGTGGGCTTGGTGAGTTGCAAAGGGGCTGGCTGTTCATCATCTATCTACAGGATACATGATCTGAAATCTATATCTACAGCATAGATGGGGTGGTTCACGGAATTCTTCTCATTACTGATAACATAAACCAGTTGGTTTTCCCTATAGAGCCTTTTAGTTTCGCCTCCAAACATAGGAATGGTGGCATAAGTTAGGTCCATCTGCAGAGTCCCCCCTAATTGTTTGCTCCATGATCGGGACAGAAGTATACCAAATTTCGGTGGGATGTCAGAAACCACTACATCCATTACCATGCTCTTTGAAGGCAGCTGAGTTAAATTTATGATGAGATCTTTGATGAGGCCCAGACATTTAACTTTTCTGGAGTCGAATGAGAAGAGATCATGGTAGGGTTTTGTGATGCTAGGACCAAGTTCAGCCATCACAGCTTTGGGCATGAGGTTGTGGGAGGCTCCTGAGTCGAGTAAGCAATTGTGAAGGATTTTGTCATGGATGTTTAAGGATATGTAAAAGGGTGGGCAGGACCCGTCCTGTTCCTCAACCATGGGACTTGGGGTCACGGTAGGCTTATCGTCTTGGAGGTTCACAAAGTCAGCATCGATGGGTGTTCTTGGCTGGAGGGACTTCAGTATGGATGACTTCAAAGAATCGTTTTTCATCAGCTCAACTAGGGGAAAAGGGATTTTTATTTTCTGGATCTCCGTCTCCAGATTGAAGGCATAGGGAAACTTGTCAGGGAGCCTTGTCTCTTGGGCTGGAGCTGTAAGTTGGACAGGTTCTGGTGTAGCTGACTGGGATATTCTTTGTTGCTGTTTTGCGAGAGCTGTAACCTGCTTTGTGGGAGCAGCAGTCTGTTGTTTTGAAGGAGTGACATACTGTTTTGCAGGAGCAGCAGGTTGCTTCATGGAGGCGGGAGTCCTCCTTGCAGGAGCAAGGTTTAAGGGCTTCTTAGCGACAGTCCTGGACCTCAAGTCATAGCTCCTCTAATCATCATCCTGACATAGTGTTTCCTCGGTGATTTGTTCGGTCATGAGGGCTTCCTCATATTCGGACTTTGTCAAGAAGGCGAGGTCAACCTTATCCTCCATGCAGTTGACATCCTCCTCTTCTTCTGCTCCTCCCTGAATAAGCTCCTGCTCTTCTTCCTCTAATACCGCATGCTGGAAAGGAGCTCTGATTCTTTGTTCTTCAACGGGATTCCTATCTCTCTGAAGAGTCTGAACCGACAGGCCATTTCTTCTGTAAGGGAGAGCATTTGTATTCTTGGGAATAAAATCATGTGGAACTTTAACTCTCGTGGAAGGAGAGCCTTGCACTTTCAGCTTGGACATTTCGGACGTCAAGCTGTCTAGCATTTTGGCCATTTTTTCCAGCTTAGTTTCTAACGAGGAAGAGGAATCTGGGGTCTGCCTTTTTTTATCAATCTTCCCCTTTAATATTTTGGATGCGACCATATTTGAATCCACTTTGAGCGTAGCATCTTGCATGAGCAATAAGGAGGTAGCTCTTCTTTCCCAGAGATGAAGGCAAAAATCAGGGTCGAAAGCATTTGCATATGTGATCTTGGCAGAGGTATTTGTAGGCTTAATCTCAGCAGGGATTTTGCTAAACATTTTGTTAAACCTCTTTGTAAAAGCTGCCACAGACTCGCCATTTTCTCTCTTCAAGTTATCAAATTTCGTGAGATAATATAGGTGGTCTCTTCTTTCCCTCCAATGTTTCAGAAACAGTTCATCCAATGCCTCGATGTCATTTATTGACCCAGTAGGTAGTTCTTTAAACCACTTTCTGTCATGACCATCTAAGCTCTGCACAAACACTCTAGTCCATACATCTTCATGCTCGATATTTATGTTCCCAGCATAGCTGTAAAATGCCTCCAAGTGCTCCTCGACTGTAAAGTCCCCCTCCCCAGTGAATTTTGGCATATATTTCTGATAATCTCCGGTAGGAATAGCAGAAAGAGGATTAGGCAAATTTAGAGGGGCATACCTAGCAAGGAGGATTTTCTCCATTTTGGTTAAAGGGACAACCATTGTAGGTGTGGGTATCAAAGGGATGGCAATTTGAGTATGGGCGGTGGCTGAGGAGGCACAAGCAACGATGAAAGTGGAGGTTTTGTTTCAGTAGAGTCTCCAAAAGTGGGGGTGAAACAGATTGATGGCTGCTCTGGGAAATCAGTCTTCTCACAGGACTGTGCAAGTAAAGAGGACAGCCTTTGTTCACGCTGGTCTAAAAGGTCCTGGAATATATTTTCTATAGAAAGCACGTTGGTGTAAACGAAGGGAAACTTTTCATCTGGTTCGGTCAATGTGGGCTGCAGGTAAGAGGAACAACCTTCCTCTTTCACGGATTCTAGGACTTCCTTTCCTAGTTCAGTTCGTGTAGCAGGATCAGGGATAGGACTTGGGCAGCATCAACAGATGAAGATACTTGGGCCCATAAATCTCCTGCTCTACTTATAGTTCCTTTTGGCTCATCTGTTTCAGAAAAAGGAGATTCAAAAGGAGACTCATCTGATGGGACAGAAGAAATACCTCTGGTAAGGACCGATGTGGTCCTTCTAATAGATCTGGAAATATGCCTCTATGTGGTCCTTCCTCTCCTTATAATCTGTTCAGGGTCCGAAACAAGTTTTACTGGTGGCCTTTGAGGATTCGATCTGGTACTTGGTCTTCTCAAAGCCACTGCGTTCTAATGGAGTCGCCAAATAGATTATTACAACCGAAAAAATGCCCAGGCTTTGTCTATCATCAAAGCTGGAACTGTGTTGTCTCCCAGGGAAGCTGCTACTTCAATAATATTTCCCCGGCAACGGCGCCAATTTGTTATCACTCTAGGAGTCTTTCTAGGTTGCAGTCGAAAGAGCCTGGTAACTTGACCAAAATATGAATAATATAAAAGGGGGTGGATCAAGTTGGACGATTCAAACACTCTTTTTCACTCAAAACATATCTAATGCACTCAGATAGACAAGGCTCTCAACCACTAGTGTTCAAAGGGTTTAAAAATAAATGATTGCATGGAGAAATAACTATCATATCAGCAGAATCATACACAAAACATATATATGAATGGCAGATTACAATAGTCACAGAACACTTGCAGAGTTAAGCTTGTGAATACAATGATAAGATGACAATCATCAAATGTAAACAAACATAACAGTGTGGATGTAACATTCAAATACAAGTGCAGAACAGAAAGAAAATGGAAAACTGGACAGCTAATAGCGAAAGAAACTGGTTTTACTGCTATAACATATAATGTCTGAGTTTACAATGTGTGAAAATCTCCCAAAATCGAACCTCTATTCTACTTCAGTCCTCGGCTTTATAGCCATTACACAGTTTCTAGATCCCAAACAAATGGATCGAATATACTAAAAATAACAACTGAAAATGGCAAATGATAGGTGCAGCAGCGCATCATGATCAAAGTAACTGCTCTTTGTAAGTGACACCATGCTTGGCAGTCTGAGACGAGTATCTTGGAGCTGGGGGTAGGTGCGAAAATGTTATTCTGCAGAAACCTGTAGGGGTGTTTTCCAAAAATAGGCAGGAATATTTGTTGTCGAATCTGCCAGCGCTCCTAGTCTGCGAACTGAGGTGATCGTGGTACACTTGAACACCTGTCAATCTTTTGGAAAACGTCTTCAAGGTGCTAGGAACCATACCAAAAAGGTTTGATGCCTACTGATATATTAGTGTGTTTATTTTGGTTTTCGGTAGCTAACAAAACTGGGCTTGAAGGTGACAAGCGACTGAAAGCCTAACGTTCGGTGATTAATGAATCATAATAACGCTTCGCCTAAACCACTGAAACGCTTTAGGGTGTTGGGAAAACCTTATCTTCTTTTTCAGTATAAGGTCTCCAGGTTTGAATGTGCCATGGGTTGGGGACTTTGGGCTCCTCCCTTGCCTTCTAAAACTTCGACCTTCCTCCTCAATAGGATGTTTTCCCTAATAAGCCTTATGTTCTTGCCCCTCATCTTGCCATGTTTCTTGATCAATCCATGAAAGGATCTGTAAAGATCGTTATACCTCTCTGTCAGCCTTTCGTTTTTCTCTTTAATAACCCTCTAGAGGAACTCGCGTTCATAAGCTTGCTGAAGGAGCCAGTTGACTTTCTGTGAAGCTGAAACCTTCACCTTTTGGGTTGGCCTGTCTGCCACTTGCTGACTCTTCTCCTCCACGAGTGTAGGGGAGGGTAAATTTACACAATCCAAGCCTTGCTCTTCCATAGAGGTAGATGGGGACAAATTCTGCTTCTGCTCTCTGCAACTCCCCCTCCTCTTCAGAATCAGTGTAAGGGAGGTTCAAAGGATTTGTACTTCTCGGAGGAATTTCTTCTGAAACCATCCCCTCATCCTCAGCCTTGTCATCAAATGTCAGCTTCCTTTTGGTTTTCTTCGCCGGTGGAGCTAAGGAAAAGGGTTTGACTGAATTTGGGGGAAGAGCCCTCCTTCTCCGTTTTCCACTTCTGGGGTTTGAGTATTTCTTTCCACCTTTTGGTTGTAATTCGGTTTCAAGCCCACTCCAGAAGAGAAAGAAAGTCCATTTCATGCCCTTTCTCTGCAATAACTCAGAGACCAACAATTTGATCAGACCATGGTGGAATAGCCTCCCTGCAATTTTGGAGGGCTAAGCCTTTACTTGGTGAGCCATTTTGGTGAGGCTCTTGTGGAGGTAGAAAGGGAGATTTAGAGGGTTCTTTCCCGTGAAATGATCCAGCAATCTGAAGTGATAGATTAACACCCTGTTATACCTACCCTCACAGGTTATATAGGCCAGGATGGACTTCAATAACAGCTGCCAATTGTCCTCCAAGTGTGACATAGGGATGTCCTTCTTCCAACCTGACTCCTGTGCTCTGGTTTCAGATATGACTTAAACTCAAAAACCTTCTTAATCGTGGTCTTAAACCAGCTCTCCCCAGTCGTGGGCAATTCTGTTACCTAGGCAATGAGGTCCTCGTTCACATGGAACTCTTCCTTGCCGATTACTGCCTTTTCTCCGTCATATGTGAGGGCGAAAGCTTCAGCCACCTATTGGTGAGAGCCCTGAATTTTTTTACAGAAGTTATAGCAACCAACATTTTTGAAAAACTGACCTACCTCGGGGTGTGCCTCTAGGTAGCAGGTGTCACTTAATTCCTTTCTCAAAACTGCTCCTCCCCCTTTCGACATCGATGACCTGCTTGGTGGCGCTTGTTGCTCAAACCCGGACTGAGAGAGAGACAAGGAACAGGAAAAAAATGGGCTCAATCGACACGGTGGGGGCGAAAATGGGAAGGTGGTGTGGCCTTTCGGGAGATAACTTCGAGGGTATGCAAAGGTGGGCAATCATGAGGGTGAAATGATGGTGGCTGAGACATGACTGCAGTAGTGGAACGGAAATTGAGAAAAGCGGTTATGTGGATGGGAAAAGAGGTCCGTCTGGTCAGAAGTATGGCGGTGGCGTCCAAACTGCCCTCGGGGTGAGTCAGAATTTCGCTGAAATGACCCTTTCGGCGGCTTAAACTATGATGGGTTCCTTGCACCATGACCCCAAACCCTCGATTTGACATGTTTGTCAACTGACGTGACTTCCCTTTCGACAGCCGACAATTCGTCTTCAAACCTGCTATGCCGCCGAAAAACGATTTTCGCTACTGCCTTCTGCTTTCAGCGGCCGAATCTAACCCAACCCATTTGACGGCAAGCTGCAGGAAGTATGCCTGGCTTTCGGTGGCTAATGAACACCATTGTGTTCGCCCAAACCCCCAACACGGCTTCATGAATGCGGGCATGAATTTTTCCTTTCGGCAGCTAGGGAAGATTTCGACTTTGCCCCTCGAGCTGTGGAAAATGTTTGATCTGTCGGTGGCTAATGAACACCGTCATGTTCGCCCAAGCCACCGAAAATCGTCTCTCCACTTTACGCTGTAACTTTTCCGCTTTTGGTGGTTGGAGTGTCTTGTCTTTTTACACCATAAACAGTCGAAAACCCGGCTTTCGGTAGCTAATCAGCTAATACCAGGCCTGCCTAAGCTACCGAAACCTGAAACTTTGCCTTCGGAAGGTGGCCAACGCAAAAATATCATTTTAGACTTCGTTACCTTCTCAGACCTACTGGACTAGAACTCAAACCTGTGTAGACCAAAAAACAAAAATAAAAAACTTCCTATCGCCTAGATGACTTGACTAGTCTACATTTATTGGGGAGGTAACATATGTTATTAAAGGAAGGATTTTTTATTTGAGTGGCCCCATCCAAGGGAGGCATCTAGGTATGTCACAATAGATCCCTATTCTAATAAATTGCATTTTATATGGTGCTACTAAGACGAATTAAAAAGTATGTTTTCTTTGAATTGACCCATATGTATTAAATGTATCCAAGAGACCCATCCAAATCGTGTAAGCAACTGAAACATAAAACTCCTTAGTGTTCATACCTATCAGGGGTTTATCATCTCAAGGTGAATCTTTATGATTGGGTGCAACATGTAGGGCTTCTTTCAACACGTTTTCCTTATTTTCATTGTCCAAATATTTATCTGATTGAAGCCATGCATAATATTTGATCAATGCATATGTTCTCTCATAACTAAATCTATCCACATGTATAGAACATATCACCTCTCTATGGATTTATAAGATTTGGGAATTATGTCTTGATCTTTTCTTGCTTGTGTCTTATATTGACATCATTTTGTTACCCAAGAAGAATATTTTCTGAAGAGATCATATTATTTCCTCTTCTTGCTTGACATATTTAATGGTGTTTTCAAAGGTAAATGGAAAATATCTTCACTTTATACCTTATCTTAGATATAAAGTTAACAATGGAGAATTCTCTTACCCATCATTGCATTGAAATATCCTTTGATTTGGATTGTTTTTGTATATTACTAAACCACTAGCTCCATTTGATAAAAGTGAGAAAGTTGGACCTCATATGGCTCATCCTAGCCTATATATGTCCTTTTGGAAAATATCATGAATAATATTTAAAAAATCATGACTTGTTATGGTATTCCTATCATACCATATTGTTTCCCATGTGAGAATTACACCTTAGATATATCACAAGACTATGTGCACCATGCTCTAGTAATTACATATTGCAATAGCACTAAAGAACAAATTAATCTTGCCTCTAAAATCATGTGGTTCACTTTATCCATTAAAGTTATATAGGGTTATCTTGATTTGTAAATGTCAGTACCACATCCATATGTATTGTTTCTAAACCCAAGACCTGCATTGTTGCCATTCAAACTTTCAAATATTGTAACATTACCATTTCTTAAGTCTTGTAGTATATCCCTTGTTATGAATATTTATGGCTAAGTTTAGTCCATGTAATCTCATTTTTTTTCCATTATATTGTACCTTAACTCATTCATAGCAACCTTACTCCTAGTTCCATCGACGATGTTATTTTTTTATGAGAACAAAACATGAGGTCATTATCTTCTACCTTAACTCATTCATAGCAACCTTACTCCTAGTTCCATCGACGATGCTATTTTTTTATGAAAACAAAACATGGGGTGATTATTTGTATTTCTTAGTGGTGACCGTTTCACTTCCCTAGTGGTCACCCTTTGTCTTCCTTTGTCTAAAGATGTTATTTATATTCCATGATAGAGAGAAGACATGGATATTGTCTCCTAATTTTTCCCTAATATTTAATATTTAATTATCCTAATTAATGACTTATACTTGACTACTTTTGGTAAACCATAACTTTTGTGCTATTTAACAACAATATGGTATATTTAACAACAACGATAGAAAAGCTATTAGATTCCCAATAAGATGAATTAATGGCAAAACATACGAATCATATACCATGTATATGTTGAGCCTAGGGATAGAACACATGGAATCAAGATTGGGAAAGTTGATCACAAAAAGCCGAAACCCACAATCGTGTTGATTTGGTGGAGGGATAAACATTTTAGGGATTAGAGCTTGTTATAGAAAGGACACTTAGGGTAGGAGATAACTTATTAGATAATGTGTCAATGAACAACCAGACTTCCCAAAATATAGGATTATGAAAAATAGAATTTATATAGGATTATGGAAAATAGAATTTTTGGCTAAAATTAAAGAGTTTCATATGTTTCCAAGACGAGAACTACTAAGTTCCATGTTTTTATTTCATGTGCCAGTTTATTTATTTATTTTGTCAAGAAACTAAAGAAATCATTCCAAAATCCCACCTTAACCATTAATGTGCTTGTATTTGTCTCATGAAACCATCTTAAACAAAAGAGAGTCAATAATTAATTGTTTAACCTTGTCCAATATCATTTAACCTACACTATTGAATCAAATATATCCAAAATCATTCCAACTCCTCTTCTAAACAACCTCAAGGATAAGAACCCATGAGCTTCAAACAAAAGTTAGCCATCATGCGACGAAACTAGAGAGCACGAAAGGGAATGTTGGTTAAAAGAAATATTTCTTTTGAAATATTTTCCTTTCCATATTAGGAAGGTTTAATTGTTTCACACATTTTCTAAATATTTTGGTCAACAAATGATAATTTAGTTTTCACTCTTTTGGTTGGGGTGGAGGGGTTGATAATATGGTCCCATAGACTTATCCCTAATTAATAGATTTTTCCATATGGATTTAGTGAAATCTTTGTCAAAAACTTTCCATGCATGTTATCCATTTAAGGATTTCAAAATCCATTACACACATGGGGTTTGAGCACGAGTATAAGTATAGATAATATATACGGTACTCCAATGTTAGGGTTAACCTTAACTTGAGAATGAGCAAGACTGTAAGTGGTTTCAAGCACATGGTTTTGGTAGCTCGTGGTTTCT
Source organism: Larix kaempferi (assembly GCA_027924585.1). Classification (NCBI taxonomy): domain Eukaryota; kingdom Viridiplantae; phylum Streptophyta; class Pinopsida; order Pinales; family Pinaceae; genus Larix; species Larix kaempferi. The sequence goes on from BSBM01000769.1 coordinate 19,166,290, forward strand.
TGCTAGTTGTATTTGCATGTAAAGAACCTTATTTGTAGGGTTGGAATCCTCCATTGTAAGGTGCTTATGCATGACAGAAAGAAAAAAGGTTATGGTTGTCACAAGAAAAGTATATTGATAAAGTGCTTGAGAGGTTTAATATGAAGGATGTCAAGCCGGTCGGTACACCTCTTGCTTCCCACTTCAAGATAAGTACTGATTTGTGCCCTTGTGATGACAAGGAGAAGGAAGAAATGAGAAAGACTCCTTATTCTTCAACAGTTGGCAGCTTGATGTATGCCATGATATCTACACGACCAAGCATTGCACATTCAATGGGAATTGTGAGCAGATTCCTTTCCAATCCAGGAAAACAGCATTGGGAGGCAGTAAAGTGAATTTTAAGGTATCTTAAAGGCACTTGTCATCATTGTTTATGTTTTGGTGATAATAATATTTTTCTTGAAGGTTTTACAGATGCAGATATGGCCGGAGATGTGGACACTGGAAATTCCACCACTAGTTACTTATACACTTTTGCAAGTGCAGCAGTGTCTTGGGTGTCTAAGCTATAGAAAGTAGTGGCTCTCTCCACAACAAAGGTAGAGTATATAGCTTCAACAGAGACTTGCAAAGAAATGTTTTGGATGAAATGATTCCTAGGAGAGTTGGGAATCAAACAAGACAAGTATGTAATTAAAGATCTAAGGTTTCCGTGGTGGATGGTGTTTGACGAACAGGTTTCCGGAATGCCCACGGTATTCATTTTGAGTCAATCCAGCTTAGGATTCGAAACGTCAACTCAAAATGAATACCGTGGACATTCCGGAAACCTGTTCGTCAAAGACAAGTATGTGTTGTATTGTGACAGTCAAAGCACTATTCATTTGGCAAAAAATCCAACATTTCACTCAAGGACCAAGCACATTGATCTAAAGTACCATTGGATTCAAAAAGTGTTGGAAGAAGGGAATTTACACCTAGGAAATATGCATACAGATGAGAATCCTACAGATATGCTCACTAAAATTCTCCCAAGAGATAAGCAAGCACTATGTAGAAGCTTAGCAGGCTTGGGGGTGACATGATGAAAGATGGTGTGGGAATTGGATTAGTATCTCTTATTTGGTCTCAAGGAGGATATTTTTATATATGAGACCAAAAAATAATAGATAAATAAAAGAAAAAGAGAAAGAAAAGAAAAGAAAACAATAAATATTTATGACTTCTTCTATTTCTGTTGTGTTATGGGAATTAGCTAAACAAGTTTTTGGGTCGTGGTTTTTGGCCCGTAGTTTTGAGAATGTGGTTTTTCTTAGCCCATAGTTTGGGCCCATGGTATTTTTCTATTGAAAGGATATAAATATGTATGCTTGGTCTTTCATTTATGTACATGGGAGATACAAGATTGAAGAAGTTGGGGTGGAGCATGATGTATATAATTTTGTGAGTAATAAAATGGTAGCTACTGATCCTGGTTTTTCCCAGTTGGGTTTTCCACGTAAAATCCGTGTGTCCTATTTTATTTGGGTTATTTCATTTATGTCTGAATATGTTTTTATTTTAAATAGGTCTACAAGTTCATCAATGTTATCAATGTGATCTGCAAAAATTATTATCGCATCTGAGATCGATTTATATTAATGATGCATAAATTATTTATTAAGTGATGTAGAAATTATATTTATTAGATGTGGCATTTGCTTAAGGTAATTATTGGCTATTGTTAATTATGTAGCACCCAATACCTTAATGTGCAACAAAGGTTTCATTTAATGGCTAAGGAAGCCTTTTTTACCACCAAAGTTAACTCATATAAGAAAACATTTGATAGATTTATCCAACCTTTTATAAGAATTGAGGAATGGATCTAAGCATGAAGAGTAATAAACATGCATAGTAGTGAATACCTAATGCCTATCTAAAATTATATAATGAAGGATATGTATTTAGCTATCCATTACTCAATTTTATTTTCCACCCTCTATATGGAAATTTCCCAAGGCTCTTATCGAGTGGCCTAAAATGCAAATAGAAATCCAAGGATTTTAAATATCTATGTCGATTGAGTACAAGAACAACCTTGATTTATCAACCAAAGTAGCATATTGTTAATACTTTGTTTGTGTCCTTGGGTCCTATCCCATTGAATACTAAATCTTGATATAACACAAAATATTTCTAGGAAATGCATCATATGTTCGTCTTGAATAGTAATAAAGGATTTGTTAACAAAATGAAAATTCTCATGTTGGCCAAAGTCTTATTCTATGAGAAGAATGCCCCAAGTTAAACAAGAATTTAGAACGTCTTCAAAGATTACTATCAAATGAGGGAGTTAGACACAAATACTTCTACAATATATTATATTATATAATTAGTCGGTTCCTTAATAATTGTCTCCATTTTGACCCTTATAATATTTGGGCTATAATGTAAATATTGTATGCATATTATGTATGATTCCTAGCGTGGAGCTCAAAGCCAAGGCCCCGCTAGTGAACACTCGACCTTGAAGATGCAAGTATTTGGTATTATGCTACCTGTGTGCTAGCTAGGCACAATGGAATTGCAAATATCATGAAAATATGCATTTTCATAAAATACCCACAACTTGCTATGCAATGCAACAAGAGATGGGGGCATGATTTTACAAGGAATTGGGAGGGAAATATTCAAAACCTTGGAGCCAATCAAGTCAAGCCAAGTGTCAATGAGACAACCCATAAAACCCTCAACTACCCATGTTGACTTTTGTACCCAATCATTCATTTCTCCCAAGAGTTGGTTGAGGTAGTTAATGCCTTGGGGAATGGGAGGTATGGCTGTCCAAATTCGAGTATGGGCAAGCCACCCTGCATGGAAAAACGTGTTTTTCTCTTTGGGCAAGAAAAGAGCCATGAATTGCTCCCCAAGTCATTACCCATCAACCAGTTTCTCTCCCTCACGAGTTTGGAGCTACCTAGGCGTTTTTCAGCCATGTTTTCCTGTGTTTTCCTTCATTTTCAGCTGGGAGAAGGGCGTTTTTGTGTTGTATACCAGTGGGGAAGAAGGGGGAATCGAATTGGGGTTCCATAGAGACCGTTTTGGCTGTTAAATGCTTAGATAGTTGGGGAGAAACCATTTTCCTCCCTGTGAATGTTTTTCCTCATCCCACAACTCGTTTTTGGTTGGAAACGATTTGGGGAAAACCCATGGCCATCCTATTGGTAAATCCATTGTTTTGGCTTGAGCTTGAGCAAGCATCCAGGGTTCAAATGTAGCTTGATAAACCTAGATATGGATTAGCTTGGCTCAGATGAAACGATTAATTGGCTGTGTATGAGCTAAATGTCCCCTTTTCCTTGTAAGAATCATGCCCAGCTTGGGGGTGGCAGTTGTGTTGAGAGAATTGATGAACACAACTGGCCTATGGTTGGGTGGAACGTTGCATTGACATAGCTAGTTGCTTGGGACCATTTCACCATAAAGATAAGTGTTTCTCCGTCTATATGTTTTGCTTCTGAAATGTTATAATTTGATGATTGTATTGATATGATGTATGCATATGAAATGTGTGTGGACGATTTGTTTATTTCCGTTGTGCATGTTTATTGAACTGCATCTGCACACATTGTTTTTAATTCGTATGAATCTAATGAATCGAACTGAGTTTATGTAAACGTCCCACAGTTGTCATCATGTTCCCTTCCTTGAATTGGGTCCACGGGAGGGAACGTGACAATTGAGTACAAGAACAACCTTGATTTATCAACCAACGTAGCATATTGTTAATACTTTGTTTGTGTCCTTGGGTCTTATCCCATTGAATACTAAATCTTGATGTAACACAAAATATTTCTAGGAAATGCATCATATGTTCGTCTTTAATAGTAATAAAGGATTTGTTAACAAAATGAAAATTCTCATGTTGGACAAAGTCTTATTCCATGAGAAGAATGCCCCGAGTTAAACAAGAATTTAGAACGTCTTCAAAGATTACTGTCAAATGAGGGAGTTAGACACAAATACTTCTACAATATATTATATTATATAATTAGTCGGTTCCTTAATAATTGAGTTCATGGTGGATGGCTTGGGAAATATATTACATGATGAAGTCATAGAATAGCTATTTGAGAGAATGGAAACTCTCTCTATAATGTAAACAAACTCTATAATGTAAACAAAAGGAATAAGGGCTATGAGCAGCAAAGCCCTTGCCTATGAAAAATATTAAACTGAAAATTTGACAAAAGATTGGAAGATTTTGTAAGATCATATGATGTATTTTCTAAATCATTTTGTGAATCGTTCTTAGTTTTCTTAGTTAAGAAGTGCTTGAAATAGTATATGTTTGAAAATCACATTTACTACTGTGAGAAATAAATGGAGCAGATATGAAAATGGCGTGTAATTTATTTCAAGTTTTTTGTCATTGTTGTGAAGAAGTGCAAGTGTAGCATTATGTTGTAATTTTGGAACTAAGGACTTACATGACAAAGACCAAGACCAACCAAATAGATACATGACAGAGAACAAGACCAAGACCAATGACAGAGATAGAGAGCGGTTATCTTTTTAGAGGTCGAAGTCATTAATGTATAATATTATGTGCTAATGAAACTTGACATAAACTTAGTATCGATATCAATATATCACATTTGTTGCCAACATTTTCAGATAGAATTTTTTAGTATGTTGCAGTTTGCAAAAACGACCACCTCTAAACACAATTGTATGTGAAAATGTCTGGTTGTCATTCAAAAATTTTAATCTGCAAAAAAAAATTGTATGATTGTAAAATGAACTGCATCATTTGATTCAGAAATATATCGACATTTGAGATTGAGAGTCAGAACTTTTATTATTTATTGTTAAGAAACAGATAAAATTAGTAAATTATTGTTGTTACTGCAGAATGGCCAGATACAATTTTTTCGCAAAAGCCACGTCCTTTGTTGTCTTCTTACATATTGAACAATATCCTTTTATTTGCTCAGAGTTATGAACGTTAAATTACTAATTCTATTAATTTTTTAAAAAACATAAAATAATTTATTATTTTAGTCCATGGTTAAGATTCTCAATATTCATGTGTTGAGAATTATGAACGTTAAATTACTAATTATATTAATTCTTTTAAAAACTTAAAAGAATTTATTATTTTAATCCATGGTTAAGATTCTCAATATTCATGCAACTACGATGAGTCGACAAAATTCTCAATATTTTAAAACTGCAATGAGTCACCAAAATTAAAGTTGAGATGCTCAAAATGTATGGAAAAAATTACAAGAAACACAAAAAGCTGAAAAATATTTAATCAATTATGCACCAAAAAATATTTGAAAACTGCAATGAGCCATCAATATTCTCATTATTTTAAAACTGCAGCGCCCAAATTACATTTAAGATGCACAATGTTTATGCAACTAAATAACAAGAAGCACTAAAGTTGAAGAATATTTAATCAATTATGCACAAAAAAACAGTGAATAGAATATATCATCAATTATTGTCATTGGAGAGCTTGTAGTTCCAACTTAACTTCCAAAACAAATTGTAGAGATGCTCAGCGTTTAGTGAATTTTCGTGATCACCTTGAACGGCTATTTCTGTCACTTCTAGTCTTTTGTTGTCTTCTGAAATGCTATGAAATTTTCATTTGCATCAATAACTCAAAGCATGCATCCAAAGCCTTTAGTACATTCTTGTTTTTTCATTTGATTATAGAATGGCCAAATACAGTTTTTTACAGAAACTAAGACAAATAGGGTTTAGCATTTCATATAGAAATGCTTACCTCTACTTTAATGTAAACTAACTGCTATTTCTAAAAGTCAATGAAGAAAAAAAGTGAAAACTCCCTATTTCCAATCGGAAGGGAATCTAAAAAATTAGAAATTGCAATAAGCCAAAAAAACAAAAAACCTCCCCTCCTTACAAATACATTCATATATGTTGCCATGCATTAATGTTAAGGAATTTGTTTTTAGTCAATTTTTGTAATCATGCTAAAGAAATTGCCATAAAAATAAAAATAAAAAAAAATAAAATAAAATAAAATAAACCAAAACTTTAGCCCACTTTAGAAATGTTGAAATATTAAATATACAGCAAGAAATAATAATGAAAATAAACTGAAATAATAGTCTTTGCAAGGACTAATAAATAAATATTGTATCACTACCAAATTCTTATATGCCTAAAGTAAGTGAACTACTCAGCCGCTATACAATCAATCTAATCTAGATTCCAACCTTTATACACAAATATTAAATATATAGCAAGGAATAATAATGAAAATAAACTGAAATAATAGTCTTTGCAAGGACTAATAAATAAATGTTGTATCACTACCAAATTCTTATATGCCTAAAGTAGGTGAACTACTCAGCCGCAATACAATCAATCTAATCTAGATTCCAACCTGTATACACATGTAACATTGTAAACATGGATGCTATTTGTTTCTATTGCATTTTTTATTTCAGGAAAGGGATGCTATGAGATGGAAACAGTAGATTCCATTTTCTTTCTCAAAATATTTGGATGATGCTTATGCACTAACTTTTCTATGACCTAATTAATATCATTAATGCGAGGAAGGGGATTGAACAAGATATATTAAATGCCTATTATTTTTTATAATAATAAAAAAAACATGAAAGCATTATTTTTTATAATAAAAAAACATGAAAGCATTTGGGATCATGTCTAGCTTGGTTTGTTTTAAGAAGGTTAGTATAATGAAGAAAATGTTTAAGGAGGAATTTATTGGGTGATATAATGATGACTCAATGATGTGACATTTTTGGTATTAAGTCATTAGAAAGGTGTTAGGTGCAATTGTACACATGTTTTGAAGGAAAGTAAGTAGTCATTAAATACATGTTTTTATGAAAATGTAAATGAATTTATTTAATAATCACGATTTTGATGAACATGTTGTATCATCATCTTGTTTTCCTTGCATGTGTAATGCTTGTCCCACTTCAATTCTATTTACTTTTTGATCTTTCAATGATTTTTCACACTCACCTGAACTTATTAAGATGGTTTTATACCTCTATCTGGCTTGAAATTGGGTTTCAACACCTTCACTAAGTTTTGGTTTTTAGTGCATAAATGAATCAATTGATCATTTTGTTGAGTTTAAATAGTTCAACTAAAAGCTAAATCTTAAGAAGTTTAAGTTGTGTCTTGAAAAATGGCATGTGTTCAGGAATGGAAGCAAGCCCATAGTTATGAATTTGAATGATTTATCAAACTTTAAAAGCCTTAAACTTTCATTAAAAAAACAATGTCTTTCTTGCTTTTCATACTCTTTGGAAAGCTAAATAATTCAATTAAGGCCATTCATGTGGAATTTAATATGCACCTTAAAAGAGTGTATCTAAAATATTAGGAATGAACCAACTATTCTCGAGTTAAGTGAAGCATCAATTTTTCACAAAGCTCTTACTTTCGTTAAAATGTTTTGTTCTATCTTGAGATATTAGGACACAAAGCTGCTTTGTTGACAAATGGATTGGTGTCTCTCATCTTGGTGAATAATGTGTGGGAAAATATCTATACTATTAAGACCATTTAAATGTATATATATCGACTTAACTTTAACCAAGTTAAAGGCATCACAAAACAGGTTATATAATGGCCGATGATTGAAAATTAATTTGTTTATTTGGCTTTAGTTATTTGTAGCGCTTTTTTCTTTTTAGATGTATTAAAGAGAATCAGTACCAATTTCAAAAAAATTGAGATTTGTGAGTACATATCAACATGTTGAAGAGACATTATAGTGATGAGAGCCATGGGATTGTCGCTAGAAGAGGATTGTAATTACCATAGATTATAGATGGCCTTCTCCACGAGGTTGCAGGAAGCCAAAATGCCAAGAAGATGAAGGAGATTAGCGGAGGTAGTTCTACTAGTTCGATGATTACTTGAAGGTGTAAATCTTGTTTCATGGAGTAAAAATACAGCTACACAATTTATCACCAACTATTCGTGATATTGATTAAATTTTATTTTTCAATGCTTACTTAATCATGATTCTTTCTTTTTGCAAATGTGTCTATCTTGAATTTCTTTCAGGAATTTTCATGTTTTTGAAGATGATCATTCAACAATTGATGATATTAAAATAAACAATTTATGTTTTGGTGCATGCATCCAGTTAATAATGCATTATTAATGTTATGTTCACTGATATTTCAGTTATGTTGTAAATTGATCTTAAATTTGTTTCTAATTAATTTCTTACATAATTCATCTTTTCATAAACTAATTAGATTTAGATTACATAAGTTTTCATCTAGGTTTTTCTTGTTTTCTTTCTACATTTTTATATTAATAGTCATATTTCCTCTTTCTATTACTTAGGTTTAGATTAGAGGTTTTAAAGACTCAATTGCTACAAAAAAAACATAAAAATAGAAAAAATATAGGAAACAAATTAAAACGAACTTCAAATCTAAATATAGTGGCAATAGGGCTCACATACCCGTCATGGTTAACTACACCAAATGACTAAGGGTTTTCTTTAAGAACCTTGGATCGTGTTATATCTCTTACGTTGATGACCAATCAAATATGCAAGTCAACAAATGGCGCTAGAAGGAGGCCCAAGGTAAAATGAATGGTAAATAGTAGTTTTTTATTTCAATTATATAAATTACTCCATTTATCCTCTGGCCTGTAAGCATTTCGATTTTATATTTTATCCTTCTCTGATGTCATAAAATGAACTAGAAGGCAAGATGGATGGCAATCCAGCCTATGTGGAATCAGTCTTTTCATTGTTTTAATAATTAATGGCTCCTACCCAAACCCCTATTTGGAGATGTGTTCATGGACGAGATAATTGTAGCACTCCTTTAAAGATAGTCAATATCTTGTCAAAAGTTAAATTTGATGGTGAGGGGGTGGCATCTGCATATGAACTGATCTGTCACAAGGAAGGGTGAGGCTCAAAGAGGGCTCTTTGAGCCCCACCTCCCAAGTTAAACGAATATATGAACTTGGAATAATAATATAGCCAAGAATACACACGCACATGAATGAGAAATAGGCAAGAGTGACTTTTGTTAGCATGAGGCTTAAGAGCCTTTATAAAGGATTACATCTATGTCCACATTTGACAAGTCAAACCATTATTTAATAATAATCTAAGTCTCCTTTATTTAATATTATACTCTAATTAACTAGTGGAGAGAAACCTAGTACAATAATGGAGAGTTCCTTGACCTACATGGGCCATGTGTTGGCCCAATTCTTCTTGATTTAAGCCAGAAAGTGTCCATGCTTTCCTTGGAGATCAAAAGCAAACCCAAGCACACGACATTATAGATGGAGATGGAGAGTGGAGCCACCCCAAGCGCACCTTGAAAACTGAAGATCCAAATCATGTAAATTGTTGATGGTAGTAGGTTCCTACATATACTGAGGTGGGAGGGAACATCTCCAGAGGAGCCCGGTTCGAACATTGTTGTTATGTTGAAGCTGAGACAGGTGCTTGCATAGACTGGGGTGGGAGGGAACCTCTCCAAAAGGAACCTGATCCAAACACTGCCTGAAATAGAGAGAGAGAGATGGATGGTGGAGCCACCCCTAGCACATCTTAGGAAGCAATATGGAGGCCATTACGACTAGAGCACATCTCTGAAATACAATAACTCTGACTGCTACTTTGAGTTTGCAATGTGTGGAGTTGAACTGTTATGGAAGAAAACCAAAAAGCTGGAATTGATCCAAGGAATGTGCTTGAAAGCAAAGAAAGATGTGTGTATGAAGAATATGTTGTTGATCTAAAAGCGTCCCTACTTTCCTCCCAGTTTAAGTGTGAGAACACTAGAAAGGACTACTAAAGTGAAACCATGTCTGTGGAGATGATTGACTGCTAAGCTGAGGTGTGTGTTGAACTATGTTGTCACAAGATGAAGACATTGAGGATGTTGTTGCATATGGAATATGTGTTGGTGAAGCAAGTGGGGCATGGAGATGGACCAGATGTTGTTGAGCCAATGTAGTCTAGGTGGGGCATGGAGCTGGACCAGATGCCAAAGCTACATGATTGATGCATATGTGTGACCATGTGAATAAGAATGATCCGCGTGTGGTGCATGCCTGAGATGAGCTAAGAAACCTTGAAATGGTCGCTAGATCTCTGCAATGTGTTGTGCTGCTCCAGCTGTAGGAGGAACAAAGAGACCTATGAATGAGCGGCTGGGCCTTGTTGAACTAGAACTGAAAGAGGCCATGAAATTTCTACTGGAAGGAGTTGTTGAAACTACTGCAAATAGAATAGCACGGGTAGGGTAGAAGATGGAGGAAGAAATTACGCACGAGTTGTTGGAGAGAGGGAGTGATGCTTGAGAGGTCTACAATCTGAATATATATAAATAGAGGTAGTAGAAAATGTGAGCATAAGTAGTGCAATGGTGGTTGCTTGTATGGTTGGAGAAGGAGTTTCGGTGTGAGGATGAGAGGATGTAGAATATTTGTGAAAGCGAAGAGAGGGAATATGATCAAAGGTGTGTGGGGAAAATGGAGGGAAGATTTGCATATCTAAGCAACATATCAGGAAGCGAGGGCGTGAAGTAGAATGGTGGCAAAATTTGAGGACGAAAATTTCAGAAAGCAAGAGAGAAAAATAATAAACCCTAAGAGAGCATGCAGAGAATAAATGAGAGAGAGGCGGAGGATTTTGTAAAGAGATAGGGTTGTGGATTTGCATAAAAAATAAAAATCAATATATAGGAGTTGAATGGTGGTGTGATAAAACTAAGAAGGAAAACAAGAGCTGGATAGGCAAAAAACAAAAAAAAATAGCTCAGGTGTCAGGAGAAAACTGTTCTAATATCATTTGATCTGTCATAGGGAGGGGTGAGCCTCAAATAAGGCTCTTTGAGCCTCACCTCTTGAGTTAAACGAATAAGTGAACTTTAATTAATAATCTAGCCAAGAATATGCACACACATGAATGAAAAATAGGCAAGAGTGACTTGCATTAGCATGAGGCTTAAGAGCCTTTATAAAGGATTACATATGTGTCCACATTTGACAAGTCAAACCATTATTTAATAATAAGCTATCTAAGTCATAATTTTAAGAACCCCCCTAAATTTAAATATGTATAATAAATGGGCGAATCCCCATCATACATGGTAAAGTGTGAAGGTTATTTTATCAAAAATGTTATATGTATATAAAAAAAATTGGCGAAACTTTCATGGAATTATAAAATCTTGTAAAATATGGGCGAATATTTCACAAAATTATAAAATCTTGTAAAATATGGGCGAATCTTTCACAAAATTATAAAACCTTGTAAAAAAATTGGTAAATCTTTCTAAAATTTATAAAATCTTGGTGAATATTTCATTGAACTATAAAAACATGTAAAGTCTGACAAACTAGCTGAAATTTGACTTAATAAAATTATATAGATGCTTTTGTATTCAGTTTGGATTTGTCATGTACTCTTGCACTAGAACACCTTGAAAAAAATCCAGCTTCCAAGCTAATTTGTTGACTTTACTCATCACAACTACTTGTATGCCACTAAGTTCAAACCTTCTTAGAAATAAAATGTAGAGATGATTTCATAAATGTTTGCAATTTACAATTGAGTACTTGATAAAAGTGTGAAACTCATTTATCTTACCCTCATTGTACAATCAATTTCACAAATTATTTTGGACCTAACCATCATCTTCAATCTAAAAATATAGCTACAATAAAAATAGTTGTTTGAAGCACTACCTGAAATACAAGGCTTGGCAATCTCTATCTTAATGCTCTCAAAAAATTCAATGGATGGTAGCATTACATCCATATCGACATTAGCATCTTCTTAACATGATGTCCCAATTTTCTAGCACGACATGCAATCAAAGTGAATAAATTGTGTAAGAGAAAGATAATAAGCTAATTCTCACAAAACATTAAAATGAAATATAACAACATTTTCGATTTTACAAAATTTCCATATAATCTCAATGCTCCTCTTTCTATATGATTCACAATAGAGGAATTTTTAGAAATGCACACCTCAAAATATTATTTCAAGTTCTGCTTCACATGCCTTACAATCAAGGGTGCATTAGTGACCAATACCACTTGAGTTCTAACAAAATTATGTGATCAAAGGCTAAAGTTTATCAAGGAATTTATGAATATAGATAGAATCCTAGAGGATACATGTAATGCTCTTTTAGTCGTGAAATCAAAAGTATTTTTCATTAGAAGAATGTCGATCTCACTAGCAATAGGTCTCCTACGATGAATGCATAGGAACCTAATAATCTAATACATAAACCAATTTTCTCTTCGCTTAGCAACTTAGATCTCATTTCCCTTTCTAAATACCTACACGTCTTTTCAAAGAAAATAGATTTAACTAAACATAGTAGATTCTAAATAGTGAAGATGCTTAAGTCATGCTACAGAGTGAAATGAAATACAAACATCTTTCCTCAAACCATCAAATATTTAAAGAGAACAATAATAATTATGAAAAAGACATTGAATGCCTAGATCATAACCAAATCCATATTTTAATCCTAATACCTTATGTTTCTCAAATAAGCAATAAGCATGATAAAATATGAACAAAAGTTTTTTTAACTTAACAAATATATTTAACTTAACCCAAACCCCGTGGATCAATGGAAGTTAGATGAAACCAATCAAGCTACTACAAAGGACTCAAACTGCAATCAAGTATCAAGGGAATAAAAAAATATTTAACCAAAATAAACGCAAACTTCCAAACTTGAAAAAAAAATCCAAATGCAAGAAACAAACAAACCATTAAAATTTGCCAAGATATCAAAGCTAGAAATCCAAGTAGTTTTTGTTGGTTTATCCAACAATACTCAGAGGAGGGGTGAATCAGTATTTCCTTCTTTTTCCTTTAATTAAAACAATTAGTATTTAAACAATGTATACTATGAATCAAACAAGCAAGGACATAAAATTTTATCGTGGAAACCTCAAAGAGCAAACCACAAAATCAAACTTATTAATAAAATTATTTCTACAAAAGTATTTTTCTGCTGCAACAGAAAGGATGCTTCAACATCCCAGTTTTCTATCTACACCAACAGATAAGGATGTTACAACACCCTTGTTTTCCAGCTGCTATTGGAAGGAGGCTACAACCTCCTTGAAAGGCTTCGACCGGCCACTAGCACCACCCAGTGTCCCTGATATTTATTTCTTGATTTTCTACTTGATTCATCAATTCTAGAAATGCTTCATGTTGTTGATCTCTCCCTTTCTTTGTGTTGTTGGTCTCTCCATTTATTTATGCTACTGCGATATGTATTGTAGAGACTCTTGCTTCTAATTCAAAAACTTCATTTAAATACCTCTTATATTTCAAGTCACACCTCTCCTTTCTGTGTCTTTCCAATTCGTGCCTTTCCAAATCTTCTTTTATTAACTTCTAATTTAAATCTATGTTTATTATTGATTTTTAATTAATTAATTAATTAAAACTTTACATGCATATTGACATCAATTCCAACACATATTTTAACATTCTCCCCCTTTGGCATTGATGGCAACACCAAAGATAGTCTCCCCCTTTGACAACAATGACAAGGGCCCCCTTTTGACAGCTCCCCCTGTCAACATGTCTCCCCGTGACAAGGTATTTTCTTCTTTTTATCTACTATAAGAAGATTACTACCAATTTTTGTCTAAGATACTCAGAGGCTTCTTTGGGTAATGGCTTAGTGAATATATCAGCTATTTGTTCCTTTGTATCAATATATTCCATTTTGACAACATTTTGTGAGACTTGATCTCTTAGAAAGTGATATTTTATTGGAATGTGCTTAGTCTTAGAGTGCATGACGGGATTTTTTGATATGTTTATGGCACTGGTATTGTCACAATTTATTACTATGGGGTGCTCATACTTCACAAGTATGTCTTCCAATGTATGCTTCAGCCAAATGACTTGAGTACAACATAATGTAGCAACAATATATTCAACTTTTGCTATAGATAGTGCAATGGAGGGTTGTTTCTTGCTTAGCCATGATACCAAACAGTCTCCCAAGTATAATGATGATCCACTGGTACTCTTTCGGTCATCAACACTTCCTGCCCAATCTGCATCAGTGAAGGATTTTAAAGTGAAGTCTTGGCCTTTTGGGTACCATAAACCATACTCCATAGTACCTTTCAAATATTTGAGAATTCTTTTTACTGCTGTTACATGTGCTTCTTTGGGGGTTGATTGGAATCTAGCAACCAATCCTACAACTTGCATCACATCTGGTCTTGTACCTGTCACATATAGCAGACTACCTATCATATATATATACATAGCATGATCCACTTCCAAAGATTCATCATCCTTGCTTAACTTACAGCCAGTGATCATGGGGGTACTAACAGGGTTGGAATCTTCCATCTTAAAAAAATTTAGCGTCTCTTTAATATACTTGGTTTGAGAAATGAAAATACATTTGTCTGATTGAGTGACTTGTAATCCTAAGAAGAATGTTAGTTCTCCCAACAGGGACATTTCAAATTCTTTCTTCATATCTGAAGCAAAGTTTACACTTAGGAATTGTAGATCACTTCCAAATATGATATCATCTACATAGACAATAACAATGATCATATTCTCATTTTCAAATTTTATGTAGAGATTACTATCAGTGGCCCCTCTTCTGTATCTTTGTTGTTTCAAGTAGTTGTCAAGTCTTGAAAACCATGCCCTTGGAGCTTGTTTGAGACCATAGAGTGCCCTTTTTAATTTGCAAAGATAATCTTTGTTTTCTGATAAGAGAAAACCCTCGGGTTGTTCAATATAGACTTCTTCTTCAAGATTTCCATTCCGAAATGCGGATTTAACATCAATTTGATATACTTTGAAATTTTGGTAACATGCAAAAGCTAAGAACACCCTGATTTCTTCAAGTATTGCTACAAGGGCAAATGTTTCTTCAAATTCAATACCTTCCACCTTAGCATATCCCTTGCATACTAGTCTGGCCTTGTTTCTTATTACTTTACCATCTTCATTTAACTTGTTCTTGAAAATCCACATTCTTGTCTTTAGGTCTTGGTACAATTTCCCAGGTTTGGTTCTTCTCTATTTGGTCCAGCTCCTCATTCATAGCTTTGATCCAATCATCACTTTTGCTTTTGCAAATGTTTTAGGCTCTACTAGCTAAAGTAGTGCTTGTTCTTGATCATATATTAACCTTCTTCTTGTTTGAACTCCAGTACTTATGTCACCAATAACTTGACTTTCGGGATGATATCTATGAATTCTTCTTGATGGTGCTCTTGTATCAAGCCTTGGAGAATCTTCTTTGTTATTTTTGTGAGATACCTCATCTTCCTTTTATTCCTGCTCAATTTCTTCTTCATCTTGTGAATCTTCTTTCCTTTGTGAGTCTTCTTCGTCCTTATCATTATTTGTTATCTCATCATCTTGATTTCTAATACTTCTTGGCTTCATGTCATCTATTCTTACATCTGCACTCTTTATGATCTTGTGTAGTCTTTGATTGTAACATCTATATATGCTTTCTTGGTGGATGAATATCCTAGAAATATTCCTTCATCGGTTCTGGAGTCAAACTTACCAAGATCATCCTCATTCCTCTTTATGTAGCACTTACTACCAAACACTTTGAAATATTTGGTAGAGGCAGGTCTTCCATACCATAGCTCATAAGGAGTCTTGTCATGATTTACTCTGAGTTGTCCTCTATTAAGTACATAGACAGTTGTATATACTGCTTCTCTCCAATATGCATCTGAAAGTTTTGCTTCATTAAGCATAGTTTTGGCTACTTCTTGGACTGTCCTATTTTTTCTTTCCACAATGCCATTTTGCTAAGGAGTCCTTGGAGCTGAAAATTGTCTTTTAATTCCATGGGTTTCACAAAACTCATTGAATTCGTTTGAGGTAAACTCTCCTCCATTATCCGACCTTAAACATTTGATTTTCAGATTTGTCTCATTCTCAACCATTGCTTTAAAAATTTTAAACTTCTCAAAAGCTTCTGATTTTACTTTGAGGAATGTCACCCAAGTCATCCTTGTATAATCATCAATGAACAACATGAAATAGGATTCTCCTTGCAAGATTTTAGTTCTTGTTGGTCCACAAAGATCAATGTGAACTATTTTCAATGGCTGTGAGGATGTATATTCCTTGATTTTGAAGCTGGATTTAGTTTGTTTCCCATGTTGACAATGTTTAGAAACTGAATTTTGAGGCTTCACAATCTTTGGCAAGCCTCTTACAGCTTCCTTCTTACTCACCTTTATAAGATTGTCAAAATTCAAGTGTCTCATCCTTTTATGCCATAGCCATCTTTCATCAATCGAACCCATGTGGCATTGTTCTTCATTTTCTAGGATGTATACATTACTTGAATTCCTTACATCAGTCCCAATAATTTTTCCTGAGTTTTTCTTCCTAATTTCACATTTCTTGGAATCAAATATGCATATGTGGCCTTGATCACATGTTTGACTCACACTGAGAAGATTAGGCTTTAAGTCTTCTACTAGCAACACATTTTCAGCTCTGATTTTATTTCTGATAGCAACTGTACCTTTTCCAATTATCTTAGAGAACATATTGTCTCCAAAGTAAATTTTCCCTTTTGATCTATTTTAAGCTTATGAACTTGTTTGGATCTCCTATCATGTGTTTTGAACATCCATTATCAACATGCCATATATTTTGTTTTTCTGTTGCACATAGATCTATCATGGATTTTGTCCTCTCTACTATTTCTTTTTTCTTCCAGACCTTTCTCTACTCTTTGTCTTGAATCCTGTTTGCAGTATTCCTTTTTGTAGGAGTCATTAGTTTGCATTCTCTAGCTATATGTCCTTGGTTATTGCATTTGTAACATTCTATATCATAGCTTTGTAGAGGTGCAAAGGAGTTATTGTTTCCTTTTCTTTCTTTTGGATAACTGTTAGATGTATTCTTCTTATGAAAATGAACCATTCCATATGTTTTGCAATTCAGGGATTTATGTCCAAAATTATTACATGAGTAGCAGTGACCCAAAAATATATGTTGATACCTACTTGCCATTGATGTTCTAGGAACCATATTTGTCTCATGTAAGTGAGGATTAGATTTCTGACTATCCCTTGTTTTGGTTGGACTCATAAGTGCAGCAAATAACTCTTTTTTTATATCCTAACCCAGTTTTGTCACTTGATGGTCTTTGGGCACTTAGGATGTCATCTAGAGTCTTCAATCTCTTCTCAAATTTTGTTTTAATAAATTTCTCATAAAGTTTCTTTTTAAGCTGAATAATTTCTACTTCAAGTCTTTCATATTCTTGCATTCTTTCTTTGAGCTGCAATTCTAAGTTCTCTTCAATCTTCTTAGCCTCTTGGAGTTGGATCTTTAGATCTAAAATGATTTGACTTGACTCCTCATCTCTTGTCTTTTGTTCCTCTTCATGATCAGCTAGTTGTTTTCTTAAACATTTAATCTTCCTTTTACTTTTTCTCAATTATTCAAGAGCACTTATGAGTTCGTCCTTTAGGTCCACCTCTCCTTACATATCTAATTCATCATCTGGAGCTTGAGTTTCTATTCCCATGAATAGAATTTATGTTTCATCATCTTCTTCATCTTCACTATCTTCCATAGTGTAAAATATCTTCTTCTTCCCATTAAACTTCTTTTTGTTTGCTGCAGTGTTGTTCTTGAATTTCTTAGAGGTTTCTCTATCATCACTATCATCTTGTTTGTGATAGGGACATTTTTATGCAAAATGCCCAATTCTTCCACAGTTAAATCATTTCAAGAGTAGATTTCCTACGTACTTACCAGTACCTTTCTCAAGTTTCCTGATGAAAAGATCTTTTTCATCATCTAAGTTCTCAAAGTGGTTTTTGGGTAATGTTTCAGATTTCTTTGACTCTTTCGTGGCTTTGAATGTTGCCTCTTTTCTTGATGGTTTATTATGTTCTATTCTCATCTCATAGGCAGTGAAGATTCCACGTAAATCATCCACTGTTAGAAATTCAAGATCATCTCGATCTTCTACGGTAGACACTTTGGAGTCATACCTCATTGGTAGTGTTCTTAGTACTTTTTCAACAACTTCTTTCTGTTGTATTTCTCCCCCCAGGCCTCTGATTGCATTGATAATTTCATCTACTCTTAAAAGGTAATCTGCAATGTTTTCCTCTTCTTTCATTTTTAAACTTGCGAATTGTCCTTTGTATGTTTGGAGTTTGTATTTTTTTACTTTGGAAACTCCTTCATACACATTTTTTAATTTGTCCCAAGCATCTTTGGTTGTCTTACATTGCATGACTTTGAAAAACACTGAATTTGACATTCCATTCAAAATTGCATTCAATGCTTTTTCATTGGCTTCGTATTTATCGTGTTCATCTTTATCTGTTAGTGGACTGGCTGGTATTTTATAACCATTTTCAACAGCATTCCAAACATTGCATCCAAGAGACATTAAATGGAATCTCATTCTTACACTCCAGTATGCATAATTTTCTCCTGTGAATAATGGAGGTCTGTTAGCAGCTAAACCTTCTAGTTGATCCATAGTGTTTTAATAGGATCTTCCTTCTAGTGATTAAACTGTAGTGAAGGAACCTTGCTCTGATACCAATTGTTGGTTTATCCAGCAATACTGAGAGGGGGGTGGGGTGAATCGGTATTTCCTTCTTTTTCCTTTAATTAAAACAATTAGTATTTAAACAATGTATACTATGAATCAAGCAAGCAAGGACAGAGAATTTTATCATGGAAACCTCAAAGAGCAAACCACAAAATCAAACTTATTAATAAAATTATTTCTACAAAATTATTTTTCTGCAGCAACAGAAAGGATGCTTCAACATCCTCGTTTTCTATATGCACCAACAGATAAGGATGTTGCAACACCCATGTTTTCCAGTTGCTACTGGAAGGAGGCTACAACCTCCTTGACAAGCTTCGACCTGCCACAAGCACCACCCAGCTTCCCTGATATCTATAACTTCTTGATTTTCTACTTTATTCATTAATTTTGGAAATGCTTCATGTTGTTGATCTCTCCCTTTCTTTATGTTGTTGGTCTCTCCCTTTCTTTATGTTGTTGCGATATGCATTGTAGAGACTCTTTCTTCTAATTCAAAAAATTCATTTAAATACCTCTTATATTTCAGGTCCCACCTCTCCTTTCTGTGTCTTTCCAATTTGTGCCTTTCCAAATATTTGTTTATTAACTTCTAATTTAAATCTTTGTTTAGCACTGATTTTTAATTAATTAATTAATTAAAACTTTGTGGGCATATTGACATCAATGCCAACACATATTTCAGCAGTTTCATGTACTTGAGTTTTAACTTTTGAATGAGCCCATTCTTGCTTAGTGGAAGTCTTGTTAAGTTAGTTATTTAACCTTCAATACTAGGACATTATTTATTGTTTGATTTCAAAGTAGACAACAATTGTTTGAATATGCGTTGTTGCATAAATATTGTGTTCCTAAATAAAATCATATTTTTGCAACATGTGGGGGTGCCATGAAGATTAAATGTTGATAGACATTTTCATTTTTCTATGAGTATACTTTGGTTTGGAACTAAGTTTGTTTGTGTTTCCTGTAAACACAATATATTAGATTGTATTAGGTCATAGTTATTGACAATATTGTTAATATGCAAGGGAATTCTTCTTGTGTTCAAAAATAATTTGAGGAAATAACTTTCTATTGGTAATGATTCTAAACTATATTTTAGTTGCAAATGTGCATTTGTCTAAAGTATTGCATCTAAACCACAACTTTTTTCGACATAATTATATTGTTCTAATTTGTTTATGAGATAAAGTGATTGAATGTCTTTGAGACAAGAGAGAAAAGTGTACACTAGTCCATGGTGTTTAATTCAAACTAGGTCAAACACTAGACCATCCATTGTGTAAGGTTGTGATTTATGTATTGTCCATGCAAGTGTTAATAGCATTGGAAATTGTTGATGAGGAAAAAGGATTCCATTTACTGATGTAACTTCTTTATAGCTTATTCTTGTTGTAGTTGTTTAGTTTTTAAGAATGCTAAGTGTGAACAAATGGTACAATGAAACTTGTTTCCTTACACTATTTCCTTTTCTATAGTGCCTAAAAATACCTTTGCATCATTGACTAGGTCATTCTCAATGGCATCATTGCCATCAATTAGCTTAATGAGCATATTTCATTTCATAACAATTGTAGAGAGAAAATGCATTTTCTTGTCATCATATTTATTTGCTTCCATAGCATCTATTTTCCTATCAAATGCTTTAATGTGAATGTCTCTCAACAAATATGCTAGGGAATGTCTCCATAACATCAATTTTCTCTAAGAAAAATCTTTGGGTACTTTTTCTCATTGTATCAAATATAGCATATGATCCATCGTGTTTCTTTCTCTTTCCATATGCATTTAAACCCAAGTACCATGCAACATATTCTAATTAGAAAATATTCTCAAGTTCAAGTCGTCTATCAATATACCTGTCAATGATAGAAGTGCACGTGATATCTTTATAATCGTCATGATCTTGTTTCAAGAATTTTGGTCTCTCTAGCACACATGTTCTTTTGCCCGATGGTGTAGTGTTAATAAATATTGTTCTCCATGAACTTGAATGCAAATGCAAAGACAACACAATATGCACAACTTGTCAAATAAACATATGTTGCATGTTAGGAAGTGTACTTACAAGTTTGCAAATAGTTTCAAGCTTGCCATTATTGCTATGTCATAGGAATTCCTATTAATGATTTTGTTGAAAGCAGTTGTCATTGTGCAGTCATCTTATTAATGTATGAACTACAATATATATATTGTAACATAAACATAGATGATCCATACATTTGTATTTGCATACCATAGTTCTGGAACTTTTTTTGTAAATGTGTTTATCCATGTGTTAATGGATCTCTTTTTATAAATAGCACAAAGCATGCAAGAGAAGAGAAGAATGCAAAAGGAGAATCTATACATCTTGAATGGAATGTCTTTAGAATAGTTGGATTGTGTTGATCACAGTTTTGGCCAATAGTTATTAGCTGGAAAGCCTAATAGTTATTAGCTGACATAGAGTTTCCAAGCTCCCCCCATCAGAGTCTAAGCATTTTTACAATAATACAATGTTCCTCATCAAATCATCTATCCAATTCCCGTGTTGGATATCCTAGCTTAGGTCTTTAGATGATTCAAGGTTGACATGTGGCTTCCACCATTCAGAAAATATTTGATTCAACGGAATGTTTAGCTATCAATTGACATTTGATGATTGGTTAATCAGTTGCACATGATGTTATTTAGATTACAGGTGGTAGGTTAATTTAAGATAGGCTTTTGGCAGAATTGACGTGATCCTCACAAGATACAATGATTTGGATTGGCATATTGGAACTAGTGGTTTTATCATCCAATCTTCATTCACCATATTCCTTAATGTTGTTAGAATAATTAACCCATCTAGACCTTAGTTTATGACCATTATTTATTTCCTAAGTGTTAGACCTATATTGCGTGTTCTACCTAGTGCATAACTTGACCACTTTTTGATGTTTATCCACAAGTGCACCCCGCTGGATGCTTTTAAAGCAACTTTTATGAGCTAGGGCACCCAATCTACTTTATTCTTGCTTCATCCTTCTATACTAAGTTAAAGCCATCTTTTTACTGCTTTTCTCATGGATAAGGATGAGCTAGATGTGCTAGGGTAACTTAGGCAAGTTTGCCAGCTTTTGCCTCAACTCCTTCCATCTTTTTCTCCCCAAAAGTTGCTCTTTAGCTAATTTTTGGTCACTTATTGTCAATATAGGCCCACTTATCCAATTCATGACCTCTTGATGTGAGTTGGAGAATGCTTTAGCCATAGATAGGGTTTTATTACTAAATATAAGCCTACTACTTGAATTGCCTCTAATGCATTCAAATTTTTCCTCAAGGGTGTATTATATAATGTACTCTTATTATTCATTAATAAGATGATGGAATTTTATCCAATTGAGTTTTATTTCTCAAGTGATTCTGCTCAATTTTTCTCTCTTCTATGCATTTTGTGAAAATCATTGTGAGGATTTCTCTGTGAACTAGATCTAGACTGTGATCAAATTTTCACAAATGTCTTATTTTTCCCATGGGTTAACACACTTTCTAGCCTTGTTACAACATACCCTATAGAAATATTTCATCAATCCCATTCATTTTTTGTTTTTCAAAGTGCCATTGGTGCTATTGAAATTGTTACACTCAAAACTAAAGGCAATCAAAATACAAATCTATTATACTATCATTCACTATCACGCATGCTTAATTCATTTGTCTCCATCATACACCATTTGTAATATGCTATTTCCCATTTGCAATAAGTTATTTCATGCTAAAACACAACAAAAATGAATTATTGTGTTCACTGTGGGTCATAAGGCGTTGCTTACCCTTACTCTATATCTTCTTTTAATTCAGTTGTCTACTTCATACATCATTTTCAATATGTTATTTCCTTTTAAAAGACAATAAAAATGAATTGGTGTGTTCATTGTGGGTTACTTATACTTACTCTATATCTTGTGTTCATTATGGGTCATAAGGCGTTGCTCACCGTTACTCTATATCTTCTTTTAATTCATTTGTCTACCTCATACACCATTTTCAATATGCTATTTCCTTCTTAAAAAACAATAATAATTTTATTCTAAAAGACAATAAAAGTAAATTATTGTGTTATATATTGATCAAGATGGGTCATAATTTACCCACTTTGGATCATAATTTACCCACTTTGTTTCAAGAAGCATTTAACCATGAGCCTTATCGTGGCTTTGCTTACCCTTACTTTCTTTAGAGAAGCTTTTAATCACTACCCATGGCTAAGGCAAAGGAGATACCATAATCTCAACCTAAGCACAAATGCCGCCACCAAGCCTAAGCCCGTGAAAGAGTGAGTAGTGTATACAACACTTGAGACAGTAATATAAGAAAGGTATATCCTTGGCATACGGGAAACCACAAAAATATTCCTGTAAGGATTTCTACAGCTTATGAGAAAGATGATGATCTAGTTGTTCTCATCAACGGTCATTTTTACAGTCTTTTGGGTTCTCCAGGAGCTGGTGACTGTGGTTCATTAGTCATGTGTGGCACCCTTGTTGGAAGTGTTACTTCTCATTATTGATTATGACCGGGTGCCACCTCATCCAATTGTTTTTCTTTTAAATGGTGTGAAAGAGCTTTTTCTGTTGGCATCTCGGGGATTTATAAAGACACATAAATGGAGTGAAACAATTGGAGCTTTTATCAATGTGGAAGCATCTAGCACATGAAGAGTTGATTTCGTTTGTCAGTTTGGTCCTAGATCATGGACTTCTTTGGTCTACACCAAGTCAACAATTTATCCTATGGCACACAGTGCAGCATAGGATATTTTTACTCTGATTCTCCAAATATTTTCTTAGGACTATGGGGACACCCCGGGATTTGATATTATATACATCATTGGAGGCTATTTCTATCGCACTGGATATGACAGGCTGGATAATACTCTGCTGGGAAGCATACAAGCTTGAACGAGAGATCATGTCCATGTCAGTGCTCAGGAAACTAGAATAAAACATATAAATATTCTATTAGAGTGCTTGTTGTCTATGGAAGAAGAAATGGCATCCTTAAATGAACTCCAGTAAAGAGGATTAACAAACTTTAGGTTTAAGGGTCATGTGTGCACGGACAACTAATAAATTATCACAAGTTGAGTCACAACTGGATGCTTTGTGGAGAGGCCATGGTATTGGTAAAATAAGTGACACGGTTATTGATGGTCATGTAGAATTTTCAAAAGGTACGAGTATGAGCTACGAACCAAGTCTTGCTTCAATTTATGAAGGTGGTGGCAATGAAGATGACGCTAGCTATGTTGAATCTTTGGCATCTGCATTGATTTTTGAATTGACACATTTTAAGATCCTGGCATGCTTTTTAATAAACTGATAGGTCACCTAATTTTAATTTGATGGATGATTTTATTGAGTTGGAATAGTTAGCAACAATTTCTTCCAATCAAATTGCAGAGACTGTAATGGTTTCTGGAAAACCAGAAGTGCAATCACAAGGACCTATTGAAGTGAATATGGAACGAAAATAGCAATGTCTTACCTATGATGGAGAAAAAAGGTGCTTTATAAGTAGCCACTACAAAAATGGAAACAAAGCTTGTAGTCACTGATAAACGCACAACGTGTGACCAACAATTTCCTAGCTTACAATCTGGAAACTTGGCAAATGAGGTAGCCCTATCTGGTCCTAAAGATATTTTTTCATGATTTTGGATGCTCATGCAAAAGGGAAAAGCTTGGATGGAGTCTTAGAGAAGGTGAAAGTTGGTATTCCAAAATCACAACATTATGATGCTGAACAAATGAACAAAATAAAAGAAAGATTAATTTGTCTGAATGTTTTAAACACGAGTCGTTTGAACAATAGTTCTCTGGAGGGAGTCATGCCAGATTAGTTTTCACCAAGATCTCTCTCCCAAGGAAGTTCTTCTGAAGATGAAATAGGTCCATTAATTCTTCCAAATGGACCAAAAATGTGCTCTCATCATTCGTGATTAAATGCATCTATTCATAAAATAATGGGGCTTGTTGAAGGATTTTTCCACTCAAGTTGTGTAGATAATGCTCATTATGAGAGCATGCCATTCACTACTTTTGGTTCTCTACTTTTTGAAAATTCCTAGGCTATACCATGTGTGTCCTCCAGTGGCAGGATTATGAATTGGATTCTACCATTCAAAGGATTGTCAATGTTTACAGTAATCTCCTTCCAGGAAAAAATCAAATAGTAGAGTTTGTGGAAGAAGTGGGTTATGCATTGGACTCGCTTGTAAATAATTTTTCTCACTTCAAGATGTACCAAGCATGAAGACCACAATCAAGAAACAACTCGAATGGGATGATGAATGACATAGTGGCAGTGAATCAGAAGCTCCAGTTGCAAATGGCCCAACATTTGGGCAGGAGAATTCTAGTAAGACCAAAAAACAGAGAAATGGAAATGAACCTTTAATTTCTACAATTTCTATTGGATATTTTGAGTCGTACTATGTTTTTATCAATTGTGGGGAGGGTCAAAATATACCATTAGAAAAGAAACCCTTGAATGACAGTTAAATGAAGAAATCAACAAACTAAAAAGGAAGCTTAATATCATACAATTTGAAAAGTTAGAGCTAGAAGGGTTGTTTCAAATGAAAAACAACAATCTATAGGCTCTCAAGGCTCAACAAACTAAAAAGAAAGTTTAATATCATACAATATGAAAAAGAAGAGATAGAAGGGTTATTTCAAATGCCAAACAACAATCTATAGGTTATCATGGCTCAACTCCTACAATCAGAGAACAAAAGTCACATATTTACAAACAAAACTTGTTGAAACTAAGGAGTTGAAGCAAATCCCTTCAAGGGTTTCATCTCTACAATCCTTTCTCGGTTTTTTTGTTAATAAAAAAGGATGACAGTTATATATATATATATATATATATATACAAAAAAATGGTTGTATTTTTGGTCAAACCGGATTGTCATGTAGGTCACAACAGTAAGCAATTTTTTATGCCAAAATCAGAGGGTTTCTTGTTA
The DNA here is from genome assembly GCA_027924585.1 of Larix kaempferi. Taxonomy (NCBI): domain Eukaryota; kingdom Viridiplantae; phylum Streptophyta; class Pinopsida; order Pinales; family Pinaceae; genus Larix; species Larix kaempferi. The sequence goes on from BSBM01000769.1 coordinate 19,191,913, forward strand.
ATAAAAAAAGATAGAAATAGTTATACATATGAAAAAGGCTTGCATTTTTTGTCAAATTAGATTATTATGTATGTCACAACAGTAAGTAATTCTTTATTATTATATGCTTAATTTTTGTCTAGTGTTGTATTCAAAGGTAAAAGGGAAAGTACATAAACCATTTTCCTTCAATATTTACAAGGTTTTGCTAGTACTATCTATAATTCAGGTCTCATACATCAACAAAGAGAATCAAATATTTTTCTATCTGCTACAAATCCAAACTATTGTTACTTAGTCCAAGCGTTTCCAATCAAGCACCAAACAAGAGCCATGACTTACTAGCTATATCCTTATTTCCCTTCTCTATATCTATTTTCATTCCATGGTACAGGCCCTTGTCTTCAAGCTTCTTTTCGAAGGTATTGTCCTTGTCCTTTTTCTTATCTTTCTTCTTTTCTGGATCCTGGTCTATATCCTTTTCTGATTTTTTATGATTAATTTTGTCCTTATCCTGTCCTTCCCTTTATGAATTTTCTTGTCTTGATCTTTGTCTTTGTGATTTTTCTTATTCTTTCTTATTTTCTTTTACATGATGCCCAACATCAGTTGCCTCTGTTTCTATATGTACTTCTATTTTCTCTTCACTCTTATGTTCCATGTCAATCATCTCCAAGGGAATCTGACTTGGTTTTGGATCTTTTCCTTCACCAGCACAATCAGTGAAATGCTCTTTACCAAGATTTTTTCCTGTGCATATTTTAAACTGCATAGATAGCTACTTGTCTTTCATAGGTACCTGACAAACAATTTATACATATAAACTAACTTGAGGCAGAAACTGTATGTCAAATAGAGATTATAAGCCAAGAAAGGTCATGAGAGATTCTTACCCTTTGAAAGCTAAAAATCAGTAATCCTTCTTCAGTAATATTTTTATGGAAATGCATTTGTATCTTGTCTTATTAATGCTTGAAATAGAGTTTAATGTTTAGGAGATGGATATACCCGAAATTGAAGACCAATTAAAATCTTCAGAGATATTAAACTGAAAAAACTATCAAGCTCACCTCCTTAGAAAAGGCTCAAATTGATATTACAAATCATAAGATTAAAAAAAATCTAGAATATTAAATTAAAAAAAAAGAAGTTGTCGATTTCTTCTTAGTTTATTTACTTCTTTAAGTCACCTTTAAAGAATTAACAATTATGATAGTTTATATGCTCTCCCAAAATGGAAGTCAAGCTTTTTAAACATACCTTAGCATTTTGTAAACATATATTTTTTGTGTTTTAAAATTCTTCATAGACAAAATTGGCAGGGGTCATCAATTTGAAAAATCAGCAACCTGGAAAAATTGGGAGAAATCAGAGGTTTTTTGCAACAATTCATACAAATATAGCTCAGGGCCTTGACAAACTCATCTAAGTGCTGACCTTTACCTCACTATTAAGGTTATCCTTATTCTCTTGAGTGCGAGGGAAAAATAGAGAGAGAAGTTAATTTTCACAGTTAGGCTTAACTAGAGCTTCACCCAGTGATGATGTCTGGTCCTGGATCATCATAGTGATGATGTCTGTCCATCTGGTGAACCTCCTAACTTCCTTTTCCTGAGATTGAAATATTTTTTGGGAAATAATTGGTTCTAGGCTTCTAGCATATTATTTGAGTTTTTTGCCAATGTGAGACCCATTTTATAAGGAAAAAGAACACTGTAAGATTTCTGCAGAATCTTGTCACATAGTTCACAAATTGTAAATACATGTTGTATCATTGTGTGTTACTCAAAATAAGATGCTTCCTTTTGTAGAGATATAAATTCAAAACTACGATTTGATCAAACTGGCATTTTTGGAGCTTTCGGGAAAGGGGCCAAGTGTCTTTTAGCAAGTAACAGGATGGTTATTTTGTTCTAAATTTGTTTGGTACTTTTTTTTAACAAAAAGAAAACTATATTAAAATAGAAAATTACATGCTTCCCCCCCCGCTATACTTGTAGGCATCTAGAATGGGAAATTTTAAAATGGCATAGAAAAATTTAGAGTCTAGACTACCTGTTCAATTTCCTTGTTGCTCCTTGCTCAATTGATGTTTTGAGTCGGATTTCTGCAGCCGATATATTGGTGCAAAAATCTTAATGTTTGATCTTTCTTCTTTATCTCACTAGCTTAGATAGGGTAGGATCTTCCTTTCCTTCTTTTTGTTATGGTGTACTCTTTCTCAGGATTTTGAGAGCTTCCTCCTTTGTGGATTCCTAATTGGTTTTATATTTTGTGTCAGAGATATTAACCTGATGCTTCTCATCTGATTGTTTGGTGTCGCATGTAATAATTGGATGCTTCTCCTCTGATCGTTTGTCCATCCAGTCCTTTTTCAACCTTTTGGAATCCGTCAAGGTTCGCCTTTGGTTCTGATTTAGACTTCAAATTTGCTTCTTGATATTGCACCTCTTTTGGACAAGATGCCATTAGGTGGCCTGTGGCATGCAGAGTCTACACCCAAAGGCTGCATTTTCATAGTCGAACGACTTGAATCTTGAATCTATTGAAACTCTTTGCTTTTGATGAAAATATTCTCATGCAATTCTTTACTTAAATCAAACTCTCTGCATTGCCTGGTAGGGTATGTACACCTTTGTAGACTTTAGCAGTTACATCACTACGTAGAGGGGGCTCCCTTGTTCCACAAACAAGGGAGTCGCATACACCAAATTGGTGTCTGACTTGGCTGTGACCTTAAAAATAAATTATTATTATGGTACATCCTAAGTGGGCCTAACGGTTAAGAACATGTGTCTCCTCCTAAGAGGTTGTAGTTTCAAATCTGGAGAAGATAGGGTATGTACACCTTCGTAGACTTGCAGCTACGAAGATGCACAAAGAGGGATGGTGTCACTCAAGATGCAAATCATTTTTTAAAGTACAAAGAGGAAAGGTTTGCACCAAAGAGGATTTGATCCATCTCCTTGATAGATCCAGAGTTAAGATGGTTTTATACTGATAATAAAAAATAAAATTAAAAACTGATTTCCTGCACATCAAATAACTTGAAAGTAAGTGTATAATAAAAAAACTAGAACTAATATCAGGCATATTGCCTTCAGGCTCTATTTACTTGACTTTTTCTTTTATGGTATAGTGATAAAATAAAATTGAGCAACCCATACTAAGTCAAACAGAAATTCACACAATTAAAAGAAGCAAAACATGATCTAATATAATCAACTATGAATCGAGCAGATAAACTTGCTATCCAAATGAAAACATCAAACATACTGAAATAGTTTCCAAATAACAGCCACAAGCATGGCTTATAAACTCAGCACAAGAAATGGGACTCCACTTTGTGAATTCATAGACATACTACTCTGAAATATCACAACAGCCTTGGTACATCCCCACTACAAAGGTGTTCAATGAATTGAGAAAGATGCCAAGAACTAGGAAAAAATTAACAAGCTGTATTTGAAAATTGTAGAGAATCAACTCCCACTTCTACACAAATTTTTATCCTGCACAAATGTGATCACGACATTTTTCACAATTATCTAACATTGATAATGCACTCCACTGGGCTCTTGAATCCTTGCTACCATTAATATCAATGGGAGTTACAATTTTCTTAAATTCTTAAATATTTTATCTATGGCATTTATTTGATCTATCTAAATAATCTCAGTTAAACAACTTTTGTCCATCAACCTGTAGTTAAACTTAAAACTACGATTGCACATCAATATGCAAGATAAAGTGAACAAATAGATTGTATTTTGTCCAATTATTTTCAATTTTACAATGGTGATGGACACTAACGTCACATACCTTCTTCCCCTTGTTTAATGCATAATAAAATAAGCATTATAATGAAATCAATGGTTTTAACCTTCCCTTGAAACGTGTATTGAAAAAGTAAATCAGATGATCAAAGCATCCTATCTTCAATTGAAAGGCATACCATCTATGTCCACTACACTAAACACGTATACACTACACTAAACACTCATATAAGTGGATAATGTGAGCAGGAGATTTTCAAGTAAAAATTCAACGTAGCATCACAGAAAAATCCTAGATGAACACAATATGAAGGAACAATTAGAGATGACAGAAGTTATGTGGACATAAAGTAATGTATAGGATTGGACTAAGCCTCAAATAACGAGATAGAGTTTTCAACAATAGTGCTGGGAATAAAACTGAACCTCTATATGGGAATAAGAAAACTGATATCAATGAAAACTCACAAAAGGCTCGGAAAGGTAGTAGTTCAAGTAACCCATTAAAGAATACATTGAAGTAACACATTAAACAATATATAATATCAAGCACTTTTTCATATATTTATGAAAACACTTTGAAAAGTCAAGTACAATGAGTCTCCAACTCTAAAGCATAAAATTACTAGAAGTACTATTCTCAAATTAGACAACATAAACAAACTCAACTACGATTAGTCTCCAAGAACTCAACATAAATTACTACTAGGGCATTAGCAGGAATGTGATTTAAGGCATCTTAGCATGGAGGTCTCCCAATAAAAGGCATGATGAAGAGATTGTTAATGGTGGTGTATCTCTGATCTCTCTCTGTATTCATTCTCCAAAGGAGAGCTCAAAGCAGAAATTAAAGGTATCGCCCCGTGAGATCATGCTTAAGCCTCCTTCAGAACGGCACAAGACTAATGGTGACAGGGTTTGAGAGGAAGTATACCAGCAACAGGGATAAAATCCCAATTACTAAAATAGCATATTCTATTGCATATTTGCAGCTGGAAACAAATAGCTTCAGTCAAGAAAATCTTATTGGTGAGAATGCTCTTGGACTTTTTTTACAAAGCTGAGTTCTCTAATGGAAATATTTTGGCAGTGAAAAAATAGACAGCTCAACATTGTTTGTATAGACATACGAAACTTTCTTGATGCAGTTTCAAACATATCATGTCTACAACATGTGAATATCACTGAACTTGTGGGCTACCGCGTAGAGCATGGGCAGCACCTTCTTGTTTATTAATATTTTGGCAATGGAATTCTCCATGATATCCTACACTTCATTGATGATAATGGAAAGATATTGACCAGGAACTCTTGTGTGAGGATTGCTATGGGTACTGCTCGGTCTCTAGAGTATTTGCATGAAGTTTCATTCTCATTTCATAGTACACAGAAATTTCAAATCAGTCAATATCTCTATCTAATCTTAATAGTATCAAAATGTAACTCAGACCATATTCTGCAGGTCTAGACACACCGGTGAACAGATATTGGCACTTCAATAGGATAGTGAGGGCGCACTTCTTCTTGTCAGAGATATGGATATAACAAAACTAGCTTAACTATCTATGCAAACATAACATATCACAATAAATAAGAACAGAAAGAGAACAAGAGAAAAGAGTGCACCTCCCCAATTGGGCTACGTCCACGGGAAGGTAGTCTTCTATTATCTCCATAATATCTCCTCCAAGCTTAGGTAGTCTTCTATTATCTCCATAATATCTCCTCCAAGCTTACAGAGAGCAATGCCAATAACCCCAAATACAATATAGCAATACATGTGAAAGTATAGATCATGATGAGTGATATGACTATCCTTTGACTCTATTATATACTAAGAGATGAGGAGGAATTACTCTCACATATTACATGTGGGATAATATAATTCTCCATTATAACATCTTTTTATGTAATAATGAATATCAAGAGTATATTTTACCATAATGAATATGGGATAAATATATTACTCTTTTACATAAGATTGTGGATATCTTCCGACATAATACAAAGACATTATTACCTTCCAAGAAATATAAAATATTCCCAACACTCCCCTTAATAATGGTTGGAAGAAAAGCCCACTAACAAAGGAAGGAAGGAGTCATTACTGCTCCCCCTTGATGACAACTTCCATCATCCCCAATAAGGAACGAAGATGCACATACTTCGCTACTGTTAAGGATTTGGTGAAGATATCGGTTGCTTGTTGCCCAATAGGACAATACTCAAGAGAAAGAACACCATCTGCAACGAAACCTTGAATGTAATGAGCATCAACATCGAGATGCTTTGTCTTGGAGTGATATACCGGATTATAAGCAAGCTAAATTGCACCCTGATTGTCACATTTCAACACAGTGGACGATTTCCGAACTAGACCAAGTGCAGTGAGAACATGTTGTAACCAAACTACTTCTTTTGTTGCTTCTTTGGCTGCTCTATACTCTGCTTCACACAAAGATAAAGAAAGAGTCTTCACCTTTTTGTTGGACCAAGAAATCGTACTTGAACCAAGTTGAAATATATAACCAGCAGTTGACCGTCGATCAGAACTATCACTTGCCCAGTTAGAATCTGTATAACTAGAAAGCGAAACTGTAGTACTGCTTGAATAAAAATACCATAGTACAATGTCCCCTGTAAATATCGCAGAATCCTCTTTGCTGCTTGCCAATGACTTTCATGAGGTTGTTGCATGAACCGTGAAACCAAACTGACGGCGAAAGATAGATCTGGTCTGCTGTGAGTTAAATATATCAAACTACCGACAAGCTGACAATAGAGAGTAGCATCAACAAGAGGAGTAGTACACTCAACAGTTAACTTTACACCGAACTGAAAAGGTGTAGGAGCAGGTTTACAATCACTCATGTGGAAATGAGCCAATAAATTTGTAGCATACTTCGGTTGAGAGAGAAAAATACCATCTTCTAGATGCCAAATTTGAAGACCCAAGAAATAGTGCAATATACCAAGATCAGTCATTTCAAACTGCTTGTGAAGGTCACTTTTCATACTTTGAATGAGAACAGGTTGGTTGTCAGTGATAATAAGATCATCCACATATAAAACAATAACAATGATATTATCATCAACATGCTTAATATACAGGTTAGGGTTAGATATACAACGCTTAAAACCATTATTCAAGAAAGATGCATCAATTTTATCATACCAAGCCCTAGGTGCTTGTTTAAGACCATATAAAGACTTGTGTAATTTACATACTAAACTTGATGATTCAGCATTAATAAAACCAGGAGGATGTTGCATATAAATATCTTCATTAAGATCACCATTTAAAAAAAAACTTTTAACATCCATTTGGTGTATTTCCCATTTATAAGATGATGTAGTAGATAAAATGGTTCTTATTGTATTCATTTTAGCAACAGGAACAAAAGTTTTGTTATAATCTTTACCTTCAAGTTGATTAAAACTTTTTGCAATTGATCTAGCTTTATACTTTTCAATCTATCATTCTGCAGTAAATTTAATTTTATAAACCCATTTACAACCAACTAAATTATTTCCCGAAGGAAGAGGAACAAGAGACCAAGTCTTGTTCTTCATAAGAGAATCATACTCAGCAATCATAGCTTGTTCCCAATGAGGTATACCCTTAGCTTGAGCATAAGAGGTAGAATCATCTGTGTCCAAAACTTTGGTCATAAGAGCAAAGTTAGATCTAGTTCTACGAGTATCGAAAGGAATTCCGATATCACTGCCTACAGATTCAAGTGTTTTTCGGGCCCAAACAGGAAGGTTATAAGGTACAAAAGTCACTTCAGAAGCTTAGAGACATTCAGGTGGAATACTTGAAGAAGAAGAAGAAGGTGAAATAATATCAATCACAGAACTGGAAGGAGCAATTGAGATAGAAGTAATAGGTGATAAGGGAATATTCAAAGTAACATGAGGTTCAACAGACTTAGGTGGTGGAGAGACTTCAATAAATTGAACATATCTTCTAATGATGACACTTTGATTAGAAGGATCAAACAACCTATAAGCCTTAGAATCCTCAGAATAACCAATGAATATACACTTGTGAGACTTGGGTTCTAACTTTTTCCCTTTTTCATCAGAAATATGAGCTCAACATTCACAACCAAACACTTTAAAGTTACTAATATCCGGTTTTCTACCATTCCATTTTTCCTCAGGTGTAACATGCTTAACATCATTTGTAGGAACTCTATTTAAAATAAAGTTAGCACAACTTATGGCTTCAGCCCAAAATTTCTTATGTAATCCTTTAAAATAAAGCATACATCTAGTCATTTCAACTAAAGTTATGTTTTTCCTTTCAGCAACACCATTTTGTTGAGGTGTTTAAGGAACAGTATTTTGATGTTGAATTTCATGCCTAGATAAAAATACTTCAAATTCTTTCTTAATGAATTCCCGCCCATTATCAGTTCTTAAAATCTTAATCTTTTTACCAGATTCGTTTTCAACCAAGGATTTAAATACTTGAAATTTAGAAAAAGTTTCACTTTTATGTTTCAAAAAATAAACCCGTGATTTTCGACTAAAGTCATCAATAAAAGTAAGAAAATAAATTGCATTGGAGATAGAAGGAACTTCAAGAGGAACACAAATGTCACTATGAATTAATTGCAAAGATTCTTTAGCACGTCAAGCTTTACCTTTATCAAACATTTCTCTATGATGTTTACCAAGAACACAACCTTCACAAACATCGTTAATAGACGAAACATTAGGCAAGCCAAGTACCATTTTAGTTAACATTTGCATTTTACCATAATTCAAATGACCTAATCTTTTATGCCATAATTTACTTAGTTCATCAACATGAGAAATATAGGAATAAAAAGGTTGTCTTTTAGTTGAATTAAAACCAGCAAATTTATATAAACCAGCAGTATGATCAACAGAACCAGAAGAAACTACTTTGAAATTTTGATTGATATCTTTAAGAACATACTTATCAGGCCAAGCTTCAAATTTAAATCATTTTTTACATGCACAATAAATAGAAAGCAAATTGATAGGCATATTTTCAACATCAAAAACATCTTCCAATTGACCATTAGCAACCTTAACATTGCCAGAACCAATTACGGAAAGTTGTTTACCATCACCTATATATACTCTCTAAGATGTGTTTTTATTATTGTCATAAGATGAAAATAAAGAAGCATTACCAGTCATATGTTTAGAAGCACTAGAATCCATTATTCATTCCACATTAGAAGAAGAATTACTAGAAGAAACAACAGAAGCACACAAAGCTACTTGTGATTCATCATAACCATTCTTTTAAGCTTTAGTTTTTAAATGTTTCAATTTAAAGCAATTCTTTTCACGAGGATTAGTTTTACCACAATGTTTACAAGGATCATACACTTTCTTCTTCTTACTATTGTCATGATGTGCATTAGAAGCATTACCAGAGTTATTAGTAGGATTTGAAGTGTGTGAATTAGAACCTTTAATATTATTAAAAAAATTCTTATGAGTCTTATTATGTGCCATAAGATCCTTATTAGGTGTTAGTTGTCCTGAAACAGTTAACCTTTCTTGTTCATTAATCAATCCCTTACAAAAATAATCAAAAGTAGATTTCGTGGTATTTGAAGACAATTCAAGAGCTCTATTCCTAGTCTGAATGAACGTATCAAAAGAAGATGGCAATTTTTGTTCTACAAGAATTATAAGAGCAGTGTCTGTTTTCTTGTAATCTTTACCACAATTATTTAATTTTTCATTTCAGCAAGATATAATTCCACTACTCTATCAAAGTTAGTAGGATCTAGCTCATAAATCTTCTTTTCAAGGTAATAAGCAGAAACATCATCAGATTTATCAAATAAGGAAGCAAGAATTTTTCATACCTCAACGGAGCTGTTTTCTGCCTCTATACTTACCTGAAGACTATATGCAACTGTTTGACCAATGAGCCCTCTTGCTTGATCACATTTATCTTCCCATATAACCAAAGCTTGAGCATCAATAGGTTTCGTGTGCTCACCATTAACAATCCTCCATAGATTCTTACTCCTGAGAACATCAATCATTTTTCTCTTCCATGCAAGATAATTAGGATCAACAAGTTCAGGAACATAAGCTACTTCTTAAGTCATAATGATAGAAATTTTGGCAGAAACCCAAATGCTACAAATGACAAGAGAAAGACGGTGAATAACAGAAAACTGAAAAAATATTTTACCATACTGATCTAAATTTGCAAAAAAAAACAGTTAGAAAAAAAACAGGAAAGGAAAGAGAAACTTTTACTTACAACCCTTTGATTGAGTGCCCAGAATTGCCCAAAATTCTGTTATGTCCACGAAGGTGGATCCAGAGCAGCTTTTTCCAGTTCCAAAAACATGTTATAATAAAAATTTCGATATAAATTGACTGAGTTATGAGGCCAAAAATAGTGTCGAATCTGTCGAATACGGAAACCTGCACAAAGTCTACCAAACTTGGACGAAAGTTGTCGTTTTGGCAACCAGAAAGCCTAGAATTTTGTTTTGTCCATGCAAGTGGATCTAGAATAGCTTTTCCGGTTCCAAAAACAGGTGATAATAAAAATTCCGATAAAAATTGACCGAGTTATGAGGCCAAAAACAGTGTCGAATCTGCCGAAGACAGAAACCTGCACAAAGTCTACCAAACTTGGACAAAAATTGTCATTTTGACAACCGGAAGATAGATCTCCTTGAGGAGAATCAGAAAATCATATAGATCTACAAAAACAACATCAAGAAACCCTTGAAAAATTTCTGCAAAAATCTACACAACAAGGTTAGGGTTAGAAATAAAAATACTGCATAAATACGCTCAGATCTGAAGAGAAGCCTAATGGCTACCAGATAGAAAGCAAGTCTACAAGAAATAATCAACGCCCAAATGATAAAATATTGTTTGAAAACAATAGAAGGTGCTAGATCATAGCAACAAGCTCTGTTACCATGTCAGAGATATGGATCTAACTAAACTAGCTTACCTATCTATGCAAACAATAACATATCACAGTAAATAAGAACAGAAAGAGAACAAGAGAAAAGTGTACACCAAATATACGCGGTTCACCCAATTAGGCTACGTCCATGGGAAGGTAGTCTTCTATTATCTCCAGAATATCTCATCCAAGCTTACAGAAAGCAATGCTAATAACCCCAAAGACAATATATAAATACTTGTGAAAGTATAGATCATGATGAGTGATGTGACTATCCCTTGACTCTATTATATACTAAGAGATGAGGAGGAATTACTCTCACTTATTACATGTGGTATAATATAATTCTCCATAATAACATCTCTTTATATAATAATGAATATCAAGAGTATATTTTACCATAATGAATATGGGATAAATGTATTACTCTTTTACATAAGATTGTGGATATCTTCCGACATAATACACATAAAATATTCCAACACTTCTTGAGAAGTTTAGTGCATTAATTATAAGGGAGTAATTAATCTTATAATAATGGATTTAATTTATATCTTTAGCAAACTATTATGAGCAATTTGCATGTGTTAGATAGTTTAGATGTCATTTCTCATTTAAGTAAAGAGGACACATGTAGTTGCATCTTCCTTAGATCTAGTTTTACTAAGTAATCTTCTAGTTTTTACTTTAAGTCTAAGTTCAATTAGGTACATACATTCTAGTAGGTAGGGGACATGCTTGCATGCCTCAAATCATTTTTAGTTGAAGTGTTGTTGTGCACGTGTCCATATTCATACCTATTCTTCTTCTCGGTCTATAAAAGAGAAGGCATGGGCATAGGTTTATTTATTTAGTTTATGAAATGTGAACAATGAATTAGTTTGTTGTTTCTTTGTTATATTATATTTCACTTCAGAATTAATAAGCAAGCAGTGACAGGTTTTCATAGTCCATCCATTGCTTCTTTTGTTTTCCTTTTAACAATGATTTAGCAAGTACATTGTAATTCTGTATTTTTCCTTCTTAATAGCAGTGATGTGATTTATCACATACCTGTGAGTTTCCATTATAATTTTTTTGTAGTATGTGTTTGTATACTTTAGCATTGTTAGATCAACAATTTTCAGTGGCTTTCAGGTTTCAACGATCTAGTAGTTCAGAAATTTGTTTAGTGCATAGTCTGTTAACCATGGTTTGGAAAATCTAACATGTAGAAGTTTATGTTTCTTCACGATGTATCTATTTTATGTTTCTCTTATATAGTGATAGTGTCGGCCAAGATGAATTCATTCAATATTTATGTCACCACATGGCATCCACTGAACATATTGGGATCCATTAACAATAGTTTTGGAAAACTATGGAGAGCCCTCCAAAGTGGTGTAGCATGTTGGTGGTATTGGGCTGTGGGAATGAAAGTCCATTTCTAACCCATGCTTCCTAAAAGGAAGATCGAAGATATTTTCCAAAAATCTAAACCATGGACCTCCGATGCAAAAATTTGTCATATGTCGGATGAAGCTAGCACAAGGAGGTCATCACAGGCCCAGGACTCAATTTCACAAGAGAAATTTTTGGAGTTAGAACATTTGGATCCATCTAGTTTCACTAGGGAAGGATGCTTCCCTATGAAGCATCAAGAACCACAAACATGTTCATTCTCTCCTTTTGGCATGGATTTCTTTTAATAGTTGATTCTTCACTACTCTTTCTACATGAAAATTTCTACTAGAAAACCTTCTAACTTGAAAAACAATTGTGCTAATGTTCAATGAAGAGCTTATTTATGCTTAAAATTTCTTACTATAATCAGTGAATGCAACCTGGTGATGTAAAATCAAATGTCCAATGGAACAAAGAAAGTAGTTGATTGAATGAATGAGATGTATTCATGCATTTAGTAAACACGGGAAACAACAATATGAATAATTGTGATCCAGATTAAAAATGCAACTCATGCTCATAGTTTTGAAACACTATTCCTACAAGGCTAAAACCACTTCACACCTACACCAATATTGACTCCAACCAAGCTGCAATAGGATCATCAAGAAGATGAGGAAAAGAAGTTTGAAACTCTAGTTTAGACAAAGTTTTTTCCCACTTTTCATGATGGCTTGGTAATATTTGTATAACGGCATAATTTCCTTACTCAATATTGAATCCACTAACTTCTTGTGATTTCAAAAGAGAAAAAGGAAGAGACAACAAGCTACCTTAATAGCTTCAAGAATTTTAATTGGTCATTGACTATTAACACCTTCTTCAATTCTGAGTTATATACTGCTGAAACATTGCATATCAACATATTTTGTGACCCTCACTTCTTTTCTCCTTATTCTCTCTTAATTCGATATGAAACCCAAATATGTTATCAAATAAGAAATTTCAGGCTTTGGATAGGGGAATGCATATCTATTTTGATACTCGTCATATATGCGTTTACTGTCAAAAAATCTAGTGTCTGCATATTTTGAAATGTTCAACTCTTTCTCTTTGTCAATATATATAAAACCATCACACATATGACTCTCTTGAACCAATTCTTGAGCCACAGCTTCCTCATAATCTTGTTGGATAGTAATGTCTTCATGTAAGGACATAAGCATTGTACTGGTTTCAGAGATAGTATCTATCAAAATATTCTATTTTTTAATTCTTTAGAGGACTGTTTTCCATACTCTCCAAGTCTTTTTTTATACTTGTAGTTATAAGGAAAAGAAAAAATATTATGCATCTTAATCCCAAACATGGAACTTCAGTAATTTCTAGCTTCATCATTTATAAATAAAACATTGATTTCAATACACTTCTCGTAGTTCATGCTTTCTAAAATATTTTTTTTATGAAAAGAAGGTCTGTTGATGGATATTAGGCTCAATTTCAACTAGCATTTTATCATCCATTTCTTTGCCCATTGCTTTCTCATGTATGTCCATGCCACTATTCTCCACTTGGTAACAAAACTTGGAGTCTACCTCATCTTCTCCCCTATTCATTATTGGATTCTCATCTTTAACACACTGCTAGCAATACATTATATTTGTTGCATCTTTTTTTAAACAAAATCTTTTCCATTCTGAATAATGAACTGATAATCAATGCCTCTCACCTCTTTTGATGGCTACTCTATTTGTTCTTTGTTAAGGGATTCTTTGCTTTCTATATGATACTTAGAATCATGTACTAAATCTTCATGATTTTTCATTTTTTCCAATTTTGGTCCATCTGTATTCTAAGGAAAGTTTCATTACTTTGTATACTTTGGAAATAGGATTATCAAACTTCTTAATACAGTCAACATTTCACAGACCCTGATGTCCATAATTTTCAAATTCGTATTCTTCACACAAATTTTCCTTTGAAATGTAATTATGGAGACATAATAATAATAATAACAAAGTACTAGTGAGTTGAACCCTATAGTTCAAATACACCCTTGTCGAATTTCTGGTGTATGATCTTTCAGGTAAGAATAAGCCCTCTATTTTCTTCGTAACCTTCATGTGCATCTTTTTCCATACCTTTCTCACATAACTATATCATTATGGTCAAGAGAGGAAGAAAAATACAAGCCATCATTGTCAAAATCATTACTACACACCAGCGTTCCCAAAGCCTCAAAAGGAGGTGGAATCTCTTGGTTATTTTCTAGGATAGAGGCCTATTCTTTATCATTTTGGGTAGCAACTTGTTTATCAAAATATTGATTTTGACTTTTTGGAATAGGATGTAGTATTGTATAATATTGTACATCCTCATAATTATTATATTGGAATACACACTTTTCAAATGTTTCAACAGAAAAGTCTTTTTCATCATCACTGCTATAGCAATTTTGACCTTCAAGTTGCATTTCAAGCAGAAGAATCTTGAAGGACAATAGATGCACCTAGTGTCATAAATATCATTAATGTTAATGGGGGCGATGGGCCTTAACGTTCATTGATAGGACATAAAACATGTTGAGCATTGGTGAATGAATCCAGTAATATTATTTTATTTCTAGAACCTTATGGCGTGGTTCAAATACATACATGATTTGAAAAAGAATTCATATTATAGAACATTTCAATAATAAAAACCAAAAATTGTTTATATCTTTGTTCAAAACTCAAGACAAACTCAAAGGAATGTGCAAGAGTTTATCACAAATTCAAAATGATAATAAATATCTAAAACTAAATATCAATGCTCAATAACTCATGCAAGACCTGCAATTAAAATAAGTAAATTGTATAACAATATTCTTTTGATAATGAACAAAAGAAAAAGGCTACAGAAATATACAGAGAGAAAGAAGCTATGGAAAAACTTAAGAAGATTCCAAAACAAAGAAGGGCAAGTTATGCAAAAAGAGTGATGAACCCTTCAAGTGGGCCTCATGGTATTTTGTAAACTAGATGGCCCCATAGCGCTACAAGAATATCTCAACCTTTTATTGCAAAAATTACCAACAACCTTTCCAATACCTCTCAATGCCCTTTTAATCCTCTCATGTGACAAATCTCTCCATATTTTTGTGTAATTACTTGCTCAAATTAAAATAGAAAAAGAGAGTTTATTTCTATTTATTCTCCAACCATTCCAGCTATGGTAATAGTCTTCCAACTGCTATAGCTTTTGAAAAAATTGTACTATCTTTTGATATGATAGTGCACCTTAATCCATTATTATCCAACATTTATAGCCTCATCCAAATACCACTTGCCCAATTTATGAAGACATCTAGATACTATTTTAATAATGAAGAAGAAGGGTTTCTTAGTTGCTAGACAAAATGATGTGCTAACAGATACAACCAACTAATAGATGTAATATTATTACCATCGGCCAATGGTCAAAAACTATCAATCTACTTTTCTCATGAATCATTTGTGGATCTAGACTGTAGTAGACATCTAAAATATGCCCAAGGATAATACATGTTATACAACCAAATTAATAATGTCTTTGGGAATGCTTATAAATAGTGCAGGACTACTTTGTATTCCCTCACTTCATTGACTCCAGTACGCATCGTCAAATAGTTTGTGACATAAAAATATCAACCTCCTCCTACTAGATGATGTACCCATGAATGTGAAAATTTGTAGTCAAATCCTAGAGCAATGGCTCTAATATTTGTGCTCCCATTTATCAACCTTCCTAAGAACTTTCATCTCCGTTGAGTGGGATACTCATAGATATACATGTATGGTTATATGATCCATGGACTTCTTGTGTTTGAAAAAAAATAGCAAAGACCAACTTTGTCTTAAATGTTCATAGATACCAAACCATTGAAGAATCAATTCTCATACTATGTTACACAGTAGACAAATCCCTTGTGAACATTCAAAGGGATGCCTTTCTTAATGTTTGCAACTTCATATTTTAGGCATATATGATTTTTGAAATTTGCACCTCCAGATTTTAGGCATATTTGATAGCAAGAATATTCAGTAAACATTAGAACAAATTTGGACATTAAATGGCCAATTCTTGGGGACTCCCTTCTAAAGGCAATATGAAATAATGCTTAAGCCTGTAGAATTCCGTCATTAAGACAATGGACAATTTTCTATGAGTGGTTGTTGCTCTCAGATACTTGGAAAATGAACAGAAATTCTCCAAATAAATGGAAGTGGATATCTATGCGATTGGACTAGTGATCAATTCGCATTTGAAAACCTTGTGTCTTTTTTTATAAGTGCTCTGCCTCTTTCTTCTTGTGTATCCACTGTGTCTAAAGTAATTTAAAATATTTGCAAATAAGAAAATTGATTGTATGATATTCTGGGAAACATATGTAGTCCTGACTCCCGAGGGAAATTATATCCATACATAACCCACCACCCCTCCATTCATTGTTGTTGGATGCTTATGATTCAAAGTCAACTTCAAATTTAGTACAGTGAGAGCTCTGGAAGAAGCATTGGAATGAAAAACACAAAACTAGAAAATACGTGTTGTTGTCCAAGAGAAATCTCTACCATGATTTGAAGAATATTGACACTGTGAGGATTCTTAGCTCTTCCACAGTGATGTGCAAATGAATATTGCAAGAATGAATAAAGTAAAATGGAGAATAATGCCTTGGAGAATGAATGATTCTTAGCTCTTGTAAAATGGAGAATAATGCCTTGAGGAAAGCTGAGATAACTTATAAAGTGAAAACGCATAGACAAGGAGAGCAAGTTGCTTGAGGCTTAAGTTCGAATTCCACCACTGCGTGAACAAGAACATGCACAGTTCTGGTAGGTCTCCCACATTTAATAAGAATATAACCAAGCATAGGAAAAATCAGTAAGAATATTAGGTTCTAATATCATATATAGGGACGAAATAGCCCTGTACCTCCTATTCAGAAAAATCAGGGCGATATGGTCCAAAATAAATTCCCATTCCCTGAATTTGGGGCGAATAAGAGATCCAAGCTTGATCTCAGAGCTCAAATTTCGGGGGAGAAATTAAAAAAATCTCCCTTTCCCTTGCAAATAAGCATGGGCTAATCCTCTACACAATTTGTTTAAAACCAAAAAAAATGGGTGAATAAAAATAATGATAAAAAATAATTACCATACAAAAAATTCGCCCAACCAAAACTGAAAACTCCTTAAATTTCGCCCATGGGCTAAATTTTTCCCCTAAAATTTTCTTTGACAAACAAACTTCTGCTCTTCCATTTTTGTCCTCTATTCTTCAACTCTTTTGTAACCTCTCATTTCCTTTGTTTTCCCTGTGTCTCTTTTATAGCTTTTAACTTTTCTTCCTCATCTTTATCATTAACAGCTTTGAGTTTGTCATGTTCTTCTTATAATTTTTTTTTTTCAATAATTCTCAACTCTTGTTCCTATTGTTGCTTTAAAATTTTGGAACACCGAGTCCAGTGTTGCAGGAAAAAAACCTGAATTCGAGGTTTACACAGGGAGATAATTCATCTCTAAAAATATTATATATGTAAAAATTGAATGGTAAGTTAAAATAATAAGATAGCCTAGTTTTATAGGCTTGATAGTGACTCTTTCAAAAGTCACGTCCTTTTAATATTTACACTATTTAATTATTTATTTATGTGATTATTTATATTTTATGTTTAATATCATTTATATTCGTTACATTACCACCCCCTTTAAGGGAAGCTTTGTCCTCAAAGCTAAGTTTGCTAGAGTTGCCTTCTATTTTGGATCGTTGTGGATGTTGATGTGATATGTGTGATCTGGACTTATCTCCTTTATTGTGACAAAGATCTGGATCCTTTTGTGTTGAGATTCCTTCTGCTTAGGTCTAGAACCTTTTGAACCATACAGTCAATGCTTAGTTCCTTCCCATCTGAATTCCATGTATTGTTTTTGTAAGTTGGTAGAGTATGTTCCCAACGATGTTAACCAATCAGCACCTAATATCATGTCTTCTTCATTGAGAGGTAAAGCATAACAGTTGAGCTACAAGTTTAAGTTTTGAATCTGCAATGAAACTTTATGGCATTTTCCCACTTCTTCTATGCATTGACCAGTGATAGTTCAGGCTCCGAGTCCTTTTGTGGGAAACACAAAAAGATTAAGTTTCCTTGCTATGTTGTCTATTATATTGTGTGTACTTCTTGAGTCAACTAAAATTGTGATATTTTTATCTTTAATAGACCCTGTAAGTCGTAACCTCTTTGGCCCTGTATATTTTGTTTCTTGGGATACGAGTTGTTTGTTTTCAATGGTGTTGCAACTTCTTCCTTGAGGTGGAATTTATCCCTCTATGATTAACTGATTTTCTTTTAGATGGGTGTTAGCATTCTTAGGTGTTACCAGATATTCTTCCTTACAAGTTTGTTGAATACATGTAATGTTCAGTATTGATACTTCAGATGAGCTTGTATCTTCATCAGAATCATACGTGTCTTCTTCTGCAGGTGCTTGTACTTCTTTTCCATTAATAATTTTGCAGTGTGTTGTGTGACTGGTTTGACATTTATGGCCAGGAGTCCAATCTTCTCCGCATCGACGACTTGTATTCCTCTTCTTCTTCCTATTATTAGTGGAACATCCAATGGATGTTTCAGAATCTTTCTCAACTTCATAACTATATGATTGAGAGGTGTTGCATTGATGACCACTGACCAAGTGACCAATTGTCTCCACAATATCTGCATTGCGCCCCTCTTTCCATTCTTGCCTTGGGTATTCCTTCTAGTTTGAGTTATGTTGCTTTCGCTTTGCACCTTGCCACTTCGAAATTTGGTATATCATGCAACTTTAGCTATTTTTGTATATAAGGTTTTAAGCCTCCTAAATAGGTTTCGAGTCGTTGTTTTTCAGATAACCCAAACACTCGTGTGGCCAAAGATTTCCACTGATGTGTGAAGTCGTCAACGCTTCCTTTCTGTTGTATCCTAGTAAGCTTCGAGAAGAATTCATCTTCAGTGATTCCTTGGAATCTTTAAGAAAATCGTTTTTGAATAATTTCCAAGTGTGGGAAAAGTTGTCCCCCTTCCACCATATGTACCAATTTTAGGCATGTCCTTCCAAGTGCATTGACGCATACTTCACTTTTTCTTCATTCGGCATGATGTTGTATATATCAAAGTATTCCTCTGCTTTATTTAACCATGTGACACATTGCTCGTCACTTCCATTGTATTTCGGAAACTCAATTTTTTCTCTTGGTGGGTACATTATAAAAGGCTAATATGAGTTTTTTTGTTTGTTGGGCGGTGGTGACGCAAAGTCACGGGAAGAGTTGGTCGACATGTCTGAATTGTTTTGTTTTTGGCGGTTTTTTTACTTATCATTCTCTATCATCTTCATGATAGCGTCCAATTTTCCAGTTAACCTTACCTCCATGTCTGGAAGTACCTTCGTTTCAATCTCTTGTTTAAACACTACATTGTTAATTTGTATTTCTTCTCATAAAGTTTCTTGATTCTTTGTGACTACTTTTTTGAGGGCATGGATGTCCTTTTCCAACTTAGCTTTTAATTTCGTAGTCATACTTCTCCGATGTTGGCGTGAGTAATTAGACCCCATTTTTGCTTGGTAATGTGGAGGTGAGTGGTACTTTGGCTTTAAAGCTAATTATTAATAATTGGTGAAAAAATAAAAATAAAAATATGATTATAATAATAATTATTAAAAATAATATTATTATGTTATATATATATATTTTATATAATGATTTGGATAATAAAAAAGACAATATTATAATAAGAAAAAGGAGAGGACTCGAGACGAGGCGAGAGGGGTGTTAGGGCAACAGAAGGTGAGGATTGGCGATGGAGTAGGGGGAGCAACGACTAGATCATGGGTCGCGTGGAAGGAGGGGAGCAAAGGGAGAGCGGAGGTGTGTGGTGGGAGAGGGGGATACGCACGGTGAGCGTGGAGAGGTCTGAGGTTTAAAGGCTCGGGCAAGGGATGAGAAGGGGGATGAGTGCGTGCAGGGTTGAGGTCGCAGAACTAAGGTTGCAGCGTGACACGGAGTGGAGATGGGAGCTGGGTTGGAGTGAAGAGAAGGGATAGTAGTTCAGAAGGAGTGGGGGGATGAAGAGCGCGGGAGGAAAGGATAGGAGTGGTGGAGTGGTGGACGCACAGGTGGGAGTGCGCGAGGTTGACGTAGAGGTGTGAGGAAGGATGGTAGAGAAGAGGAAGGATGGTAGAGAAGAGGAGTGATGGCACGGTAGCGTGGAATGGAGAATGGATGGGAGCGAAGCAAAGAGAGCGCGGGGAGCAGGGAGGTAAGAGTAGGCCTGAAGACGGAGCTCTGCGATGGCTCTAATACCAACGAGTCTGGTGTTGCAAGAAAAAAAAACTAAATCTGAAGTTTACACAGAGATAATCCATCTCTAAAAATATTATATATGTAAAAATTGAATGGTAAGTTACAATGATAAGGTAGCCTAGTTTTATAGGCTTGATAGGCATGGTAGGTGTAAGTATGACAACGATTGATTGGTGATATCTCAAGAGTGAAAGATACAACAAACTAATTTCAAACAATGTTTATCCGCTAAATATTTAAAGATATTTCAGTGAAAAATTTCAAGTGGATTTATAATTGTGCCGAGAGGCGCTCTATAGCCCAGTATGGGGGAGATCTTGTTAGTGGATTGTTTGTCGAGCAAGAAAATAATACAAAGTAAACAAAAAAAAGAATAATACAAAGTAAAAAGTAAATATGAAACTTAAACTATAGACTTTAGAGCTTAGGATTAGGTAGTAAATATTATGTCAGCCATAAACAAAAAAGAATAATACAAAGAAAAAAGTAAATATGAGACTTAAACTAGAGACTTTAGAGCTTAGGATTAGGTGGCTCAGGTATTGCACTCAAGGACCTATTCAAGGAGAGGTTTGCACCTCACGAGATTTGATCCCTCTCCATGCTTGATAGAGCCTAGGATTTGGATCTAAGCTGGTATTTTTCAAAAAAGTTAATAATCCATTATCAACAAAATATAAAAATATATGTGCCACTAACCTTTTTAATGTATCACCAAAAATCAAAAACTCAGATATGGGCCCATTCGATGGTCATAAGGCCATTCACGAATTTTTAGAACCCATGTTGTAGTGATCTTTATCGGAGAGTGGAAAACAGTTGTTTCGGCGGTTTTTCAAAAACTTAAACTTTTTGTATCTTATGAATCACCACGAATATGGTCTTTAGCATTATTTCAAAACCCCGCGTTATGTAATCTTTTCAACATACGTCGATAGAGAGTCATTGGAGACCATTTCAAAGTCTGAAAGTTGAGTTTCGAATAAGCACTGATTGAGTTTTCACAAATCATCGATAGTATATCGGTCGAAATTTTGAACTCATTTCGAGTTTGAGTTCGAGAAACCCATCGATGGTGTGTCAATGATGAAAGATTTCAAAATTCTTAAAATTGAGGAAAAGCTAAGACTTGAAAGTATTCTTTCAATTGGAACTTTGAAAATCAGGTATGAAGATTCAACACCAAGTTCAAAATCGAATAAGCCATGAAAGATCAAAATTGATTTCCAAACCGAAAATCAATAACAAATATTTAAAGGGGAACCAAAAAATTTCAAAATTTCTTAGGTGTGTTGAGGTTTCAATAGGATCGCAACTACAAAGAACTCAAATGGATCGGTCATAAGCCAAGTAAAAGAAGAACACATTAAATGGACTTGTATTATAGTTTCCCTATGCATCACTAGCTTTGATTGGGCATCAAATGTAAAGCTTAATATGATGGAGGCTATTGGCCATATAGTCGAACAAGGCAAAGTGTACAATTGGGTAGAACAAGTAGCTAAAATACTTAAAACCAACTATGAAGAATGGCATGAGCAAGGTAAAGCCATCATATACCCTTCACTACTAATTTGGATAGCGATGTAATAAGTCTACCCAATCGAAGAAATGACATTTACACTTTCAAACACACCAACTATGTGGAACTTTCAATGCTTCTCCCAGAAGTGGAGAGGTCAAACGAAAACCCACACACCACAGTGTATGTTTGAAGAATGGGTTAAGTCAATGAAGTCGGCCTGCAACAAATGGAGAGTCCCTTAATGCATTAGAATAAATCACCCATCGCTTGTACATATTCAACTTGGTATAGACTTTACAAAAGTATGGTATACAGAAGGAAAAGGAGAAGAACCAAACGAGTTGGAAAACTACATAATAGTCAAGGAGGTCTTTGAAGAAATATCAAAGCAGTAAAATACTTGCCACTTGATCCCTCCCTTAGCAAGACAATTGACTACACAAATAATTACTCCTTTAACAAATGAAGTAATAGAAGAAGAAATC
Organism: Larix kaempferi; assembly: GCA_027924585.1. Lineage (NCBI taxonomy): Eukaryota > Viridiplantae > Streptophyta > Pinopsida > Pinales > Pinaceae > Larix > Larix kaempferi. The sequence continues at coordinate 19,214,362 of BSBM01000769.1, forward strand.
GAGTCTACAACATTTACAATTCCTTTTGTTTAGCAGCTAGGAGCATCGACAAGCCTAGCTGGAAAGAAAGTAGTCGAGAAGAAACAAAAGATACAGATAGAACAAACCTGACTCAACTCATTGACTTTGGTCACAGAGGAAGACTTGGAAACAATAGTACAAGGGACCGATGAGATCAACTTTTGGAACCCTCGATTGAAAAATAAACTTGAAGGGGTTTCATTCAAAGTACTATAAACTAGAGAACGTGAGAAAGGGAAATTTACAAGAAAACAAGCTAAGAAAATTATAAAGCGGGTTCTAGAATCTAATGTCGGGCCAAAATAACTGAATATCTTGCAAAGGATAAATATATAATCATAGAAGCACTAGAGAATAAGATCACCATTGAAAAGAAACCGCAAAGCAACCTCGAAGCCATCAAGAAGAAGAAAGAATAATAGTGGCTTGGGAAAGCAAAAATAAGAAGTTGGAGGGTACAAAATTCACAATAAAAATACTGAATCAACCAAGGAAAAAACGAGACATGGTATTGCGCAGAACCCAATCGACCTAATACGTCACCACCAAGAACTACACCAATTATGCAGGAGAAGAGGCTAGTCCACATAGATAGAAAAAGCAGACAATAAGAGTTGAACTCCCAAATTGTCCACCTCCAGTCAAATTGTCAATTGTCGAAGGACTATCGATCTTCGAAGAGGTGTTGAACAATCAACAGGTATCAACCAACCAAAAGACATCTAATGAACAATCACCAATCAATCGGCAACTACTCCTACATCAACAAGTATTGATAAAGGAACCTCGAGCAACAAAAAAAACATTTATTAGAGCATCCACAATGGAATAGTCAAGCCAAACATATCAACCGATAGAGTAGACACATTTAGAACAGTCAACCTCAAAATAAGAGCCACCCAAGGTGACCAAAAGGAAAATGACAAGTAGCAAGTCAACCTAGATACTAGCTCCAACCTAATCTTCTAGTTAGAGAATGATTGTTTTTTAGCAGTGCAATGGAAATAAGCAAAAAGAAGCTAGAAAAAAAAAACAATTTCCATTTTTTTACTACATGGAGGACAACAGGACAAAGCAACAATTGAATTTGCTCCTAAGGATGCATATGATGTAGAAATTTAGGAATTATACAAATTAGTTAGTAATGAAAGAAACTGACAATGGAGAAACTCCCTGAAGAAACTAAAGCAATGGGGGGATGAAAAAAAGGCTTGGGAGACTTGTAAAACACGTGTAGAATAATCTTTGAGATTCAGTCAATACTCCCCCTAGTGACCCAATCGACTGTATGAGTATCTTACTGATAAATTTAGTACATAATCAAAATCAATTGAGAGAAGAAAACAAGAAGCTCAAAATCAACCAGACTGAGGCTATGATGAAAATGAAGCATGATAAATTTGAGGATAGCATAAATAAATTGGAATAAATAGGGAAGGAAGCCCAATTATTTAACAACGCTTTGAATAGTTGACCAACTTATTTTCAAAATATATGTAGACAACTCATAGTACCTGAAGCACTTATAGCATAGCTAGGTATCCAATGATAGTCTACATAAGATGCCAGAAAATGGGATGCCTTAGGAATTCAAATGAAAGAAACAAAGCATAAATAAATGGAACTACAGGCACAAGAACATAAATGGTTTCAAGAAGGAAGAAATGCCCAACATAAATCCAATAGAGCAATCAAATAGCTATGGGATATGCATCACAAAGTGATCAAAATGCGGGAAGATTACAACCCTGACTTGGAAACTATACATGATGCAACCATTGAATACAAAATGACATATTTATTAGAGATGAGGACGACAAACATTATAGTATGGAAAGCACTAGATGAATGGACCGACTTCAAGGATCGACTAAAACAAATTGGAGTTTGCATATCTATCAACCATGTGTTGAAGTAATAAAATACATGGCACCACCAACTCCTCCTCGAGCTTATACATCGTAGCCTAGATTCAATTTGTTCATTCCAAGCGGATCAGCCAACCAAGTAATAATTGAACAACAATCGAGTGAGACCACCAGCATTCAAATCAACATACCATAATTCTATAAAAACTCACCAAAAGTTGAAATTTGTGTATTGTATATTTTGTTTATCTTACCCCCTTCTTCGAGACAGAGAAGAGTTTGAGGGTGGGGAAGAAGTGGGAGGAAGCTAGTCAACCTAGCAGACTAGCAAACATAGTCGACTACTTAGTCGGGTTAGTTGATTGCTTGGTCAGTTCGATCAACAAAGGTAGTTAAGGAAGTTATAACTACTTCATGATTGTAATCCTATGTGAAGATATAAATATGTGATGTAAAAAACAATTGATCGATTATATAATATAATAGACTACTTATTGTTGGTTCCACTACCACTTTTCTATTCTTCTATCCTTCTATGTGTGTGTGCATGTATCTTACCTTGTTGTATATTATGCTTAGTTTTGTGCTATATCGGTAAATGCTTTCAATGTAATCCTATAATCTTGTAGATTACAACACATATCTTCTCTTATTGTTGGTTGTCTTATGAAAGAGAGAAATATACTTTATTTATTCCTTTGAAAACTTGTCATGTGAATGATTATGAACTCTCGTATAACAAAATCATCTTCAGTATGAGTTGATGTTGTATGAATGGTTGTTAGATCACTGAAAGGATGATGTAAACATGCTAGCAAATTCATTGGATTTGAAAGAATAATTAAGCTGCCAATTTTGATTTATCCTTTACTTGAGATGGGGGAGATATATGAGTTGGCTTGTCTTGATGATGTCTAGTTATTTTATGTAAAAATCATAAATGATCATGGTCAATGACACTTACTAAAAGTTAGAAGAGTACCACGAATCTGAATGGAATCATGCCAATAGACATTGGTTTGGACTTATCATCCTAAAAACTTTCCTGGAAATTATGTAGATGTTGTAATTAATAAGTATCACTATGAAACTAATGAGATTTGTAACTATGTTGAGTGGTACAGCTATATGGAAAGAAATTTTGAATATAGGAAATGGAAGAAATCCCATGGGAAGAGTGGAATTATTATCGTCACTACGAGGAAAAATCCGTGTAGCGAAGGTTATAGTAGAGGTTTTTAGTGTTACAAGATTAATCAAAATTCTCGAACAAACCTCCACTACAACCTATGCAAATGGTACTAGATGTTTTAGCGGAGGATTTTACGGAAATGGATTATAAATAAAAAAAACTGGGTGGCCGAAGGCTTTTGCGGAGGTTTTATTTTCAGTGCGCTTTGTTGAATCAAATGCACTGGTGCTAACATAGGTAAAACGCTCTGGAGCATTTCAAACCAATACAAGCACCGGTGCACATACAAATTTGTGCATCGATGCTTGAAAATACATATAGCACTAGTGGGTACCAAAATTTTAACCAGAACTAGTGCTTTATAACAATATATGCACTGATTCTTTATAATCACTGTAACATTGGGGCTTACAAATGATTAAAGCACACCAAACCCTTATCGCAATATAAGCTCTGGTGCTTTACATTACATGTCACACTGATGTCATAACTAGAGGAAAACGCGCCAGTAAAGTTGACCGGGATGATGACTATTGCTATATTTTAAAAATTAATGGTGTGGTTTGTTACACCTAAAATCCTACCATCATGTGATTCAGTGTATACACCCCTAAAGTTTCCATTGGTTAAGTCATTTACCTAGGAAGGACACCATTGCTTTTATGCTAGGTTTTGAGAGGTCGTCGCAGGCTGCACTCATGCAACCTGCGACGTCGCACCTTACTCCATTACAAGGTGCGGCGAAGTCAGTTAATGGGCAAAAATAACTTCTTCGAGCTCATTCTCGAAGGTTGCTAACTTGGATCCCTATCCCTCACCTATTGGGGGAGCTAGCTCTCGGTTCCTAACCTCTAAGAAGGATCCCCTATCTCTCTCCTACCATATCTCAACCTATCCTATCTACTTAACCCTATATAAGTGAGGCTCTACCTCTCTCCAAGGGGAGGAAGTCTATGGTACTCTTATGCTGGTGAAATTAGGCTCATAGATCTAGCACTCTAGCTTGGGAGACATCCACTTCTCTCTAGGATCTTTGGCATGGCTTGTCGGAAGGAGCTTGCAACGTTAAGGAAATGGTTGTAATCCTCTTTTCTATTGTACTCCCCACTTTTCAATACAGCTAATACAATTGCTTTCCATAAATGTTGTCGCATTGATGACGTTTAGAGTTTTCCTCCTTAACTGTTAACTTAGATCTATCATATGAAATGTATGCTTTCACTATTCTTGGTTTGTTATATGTTCAACAAGGTATAGCCGTTTAAGATGTGGCAGCACTGGAGCATTGGATCAACGAAGGAGAAAGGGATCTGCAAATCTAAGGTAAATAATCTACTCTTCCATTTGCACTTCTATTTGATCTAGGAAAGTATTTTGTGTTATTTCCCATTTGTTCTAGACTTATGTTAAGCTAGGGAGATCAGGCCTTAAGTCCTCTCTCGGTAGATTGTCCGTCAAACAAATCTGGCGACCATACTGGGGAGAACATTGCTTTATAGTTGTCAATTTGAATGTTGTTTTTCAGTTGATTTCTTGCCAAGCCATATCATTTTGTCATTTCCTTCTTGAAGTGGATTTCACCGTCAGATCTTCACATTGAAGAGTCTGGTTAGCTTCCTTTGAGTTTGCACATCTCATTTGCAGACCCTTTTATGCTCACTATCTGGAGAATTGGTTCATTTTTGAACTCAAATCTCGCCTGTCGCACCTGGTCAGTGTACCCAAAGCGACACTGTGTGTTTTTTTATCTCTGTTCTTTGCCTGTTAGTCTGTCGTCGCAGCCCTTCCATTGGTATACTGCGACGTCGTCACACTCCCCGCATTGGTGAACTGCGACGTCGCACTGTGTATAAGCACAGAGTGCATCGATCTGCCATTTTTTCCATACAGGCATGCCCTCTCCATTTTTGTATTGAGTTTGGTTTGTGTGCAGACCCCCTATGTACTATATGATCCAGTCAGAGATCCCTTTTTGCTTTGTGTGATTGAGTTGTTTGGTTTTGTTGGAGTCGTTTTGGGTTCCATCTTGGATAAGTCTAAGATTTGGTAGTGGTGGACACTTTGATCTTCCCCATCTTCATCCACTCACCCTTGCATTCTCTCATCTCCTATCCTGATCTGATCGTGGTATTAGATCGGTTTCCAGACCTCACTTGCATTCATTTTGTGAGTTTTGCTTGCTTTTAGTCTTGCTTGTTGCTGATTGATTTTGAGTGTCGAGTGTATTTTCAGTCTTTTGAGTGCTTGCTTTCTCTTGATATTTTCTGAGTTATTATAGTGTTGCAAGTCATCTTTTCAGTTCAGTGTTCGTGTTTAAAATCATAGTTGTTATCAAACTGCCATTTTAATGCACTGATTGAAAGATCAAAAATACTTCATTTCCGTTATTTTTCAAGCTCATTTGAAGAATTGTATAAGCATTGGAATGTCTCATTCATAGATCTTTTGGAAAAGTTGAAAGGAAATTGCATTATTTGTATTTTTCATGAATTATGAGTTGCTCATCTTCTTGGAAAATTCGAATATAGATCAAGTTTTGAAAAAGTAATTCCGTGCTTTGGAAATTGCATTGTATCTTTTGGTTTTTGTGCTTTTAGGCCATCATAGTGAAAGTGAAAAGTTTGCATACCTCACTTAGGAATTCTCTCTTTTCATTACTTAGCATCATTTTCGTTTTGAAAAGATAAAAGAAAAAGAAAAACATGCTTTGATTTGGCTTAGTAGTGTTGTGAAAAAAATTTGTGTTTCATTGAAAAGGAAAAGGAATGCTTCATAGTCATTTTTGGTAGATTTGGGATTGTCTTGCATTGCATTGCTTTGGTTAAATTGTTGGAAAGAAAAAGAAAATTTCTCCTTCCCATACGTAGAGTTCATTGAAAGAAAAGTGTATTTGTGTATGTAGTTAGGGCCTGCATTATGTTTACAATTATGTACTCACCTCATGCATTCACCTAACCGTCCAGATAAAATTAACGGTAGAACTAGGGTAAAATCTTTAGAAACTTGTGTGTAAGTTAGAGACATGTTCCGGCGTCATTAAGCGTGGCAGCTGTCATTATTTGCCAGTACTGTATCCCGGGGGTATTATAGGTATATCAAGCTCCTTCACGTACCCACCAAGTCACCTTGAGTACTTGGCGTATATCGAAGGGTGTATCACGTACTCGGTAGTATATCGGAAGGTCTCTTGCCAGAACGGTTGTGCATTAGACAGCACCACTAGGGATTTGAGCTCCCACGTACCTTGCGTATATCAGGAGACACCCTTAGGATTCCTGAAACCAACTGAGTTAACCTTTTGGCCATCTTGGCGGAGCAATACACCAAGAACAACACTCGGGGAGCTACTACACACGTACCATCCAGGTAATCGGGTATGCAGGAAAGGGTACGGTCCCAATCCTCCTTGTCGCGTCATACTGTTGGACCCTGCGGTATATCGCGAGTTGCGAAGCCTTGACAATCCTATGAGGTTCCAGACCTTGAATCCACTCTTACAACATAAGTTTGCTTGTGGCCTTAGTTTGTGTAGAGTTTTGTCTAGTCTGCTTTTATTTTAGTTTTCCCTTAGGAGAAACTTTTCGTTTCAGTCACTCTCGCTGACTTTCCTTGGAGAAGGTCTCGTAGGATTCAGAATTTGCCACCCGAATATCCCCTTAATCAGGAGGTAATTTTGAGGGTAAGAATGGATCCACAAGCCAGGGTCGGGTCACATGAAGTGGAAAACCCCACTTTGAATATTGGAGGACTCTTGTTTCCTCATACTCCTCTAGATTCACCTGCCTCTCATCCCTCGTAGGGTGAAGAAGCACAAATCCCCACTTTACAAGACTCACCTCCCGTTGCACCGGGAGAGCATGGATCGTTGGAATGGATAAATCAACCCCAGGACGACCCTACAGCCGCTGCTGGTCCATTAGTAGCTTATTGGACATCTTCTACCGGTCACCCAGTGGCCCATTTTTCCATTGCACCCCCACCCAATGAGACTACTCCGGATGATCCCTTGGCCTACTACCGTATCCAATTGGCTCACTTTTGGTCTATGGCTGAGAGGTGTCGGAATTCAAGTCTCCAACGAAGGGTTGAAGACCCGTCGTTACCCCCTTACAGACCAATCCCAGGTCGCTCTTTATCTTTAGAGTCACTGGAATCATCCACGCAACACGTGACCACTACTGAAACTGGTTAACCATCCATTCTGCACATGTATCTCCTAGATAGGAGACCAGTTCAGTACCTCCCATGACCCAACCTGTTGAAGGACAACATGCCAACACACCCGTGACTACCGTAGTTATGTCACCTGTTCCTCCCCCACCCCAAACTTCGAGGGGAGGGTACTCTTTACCCCCTACCTTCTTTACGGATAGTGGCAATCTAACGATGAATAATAAACAGCCAGTGTTGGATCAACCTTTACCTAGTGGTTAGCAAGTTGTTGCTGGGGGGAAACCCCCGTCTCTTAACCATAATCCCGTAGTAGGAGTTCCCATCGGGCCTTCCGTTGGAAATTCTTTACCCCCTGGACCTTCCACTTCAGGACTATCCCATGTTGGGGGACCGTCCAACATAATTCAACCTCCATCGAGTCAAGCGTATCCAGGTCATCTTAACCCTGTGTCAAGTCAACTTAATCCCGGAAATGCACTCTACGAGGTACCTTACCCTAGAAATCCTTACACTCTATGCGGACAGCAAAATTTTTTACAACATGGACCCCCACTTACAGTCCCACAAGTCCCTCCACCCCCGTTTGGTCCACCCCCACCTCCCATTGGAGGCGGCGGGCCCCCACATAACTCTAGAGGAGGCGGACCTCTACCTTCCGGCGGAGGACCGCCCCACTTCGTTCATCATGGCCCACCTCCCCCTGGCGGAGGTGGTGGAGGACCACCCCCTCCTCCCGGCGGAGGTGGGGGAGGACCATCTCATCCCGGTGGTGGCGGAGGCGCACCACCCCCTCCTGGTGGTGGTGGTGGAGGACCTTCTAATACTGGTGGTGGTGGTGGTGGTGGACCCCCACCCTACTATGGTGGAGGTGGCGGAGGAGGCTCTTACCCTTTCGACTGTGGCGGTGGCCCACCACCCCCTCCCGGCGGAGGTGGTGGAGGCCCGTCCTATTTCGGTGGTGGTAGTGGACCGCCACCTCCTCCCGGCGGAGGTGGTGGCGGCCCATCGTACCCTGGCAGTGGTGGCGGACCCCCACCATTTGGAGGCAGCCCACCCCCTCCCGGCAGCGGAGGTGGACCCCCACCTTATGGTAATGGGCCACCTTATTATGGTTATGGACCACCTTACTATGGCAACGGACCTCCATTTGGTTCAGGCGGCCAGAACCCCTACGGCCAGTTTCCTCCTGGAACACCCTATGGTCAATCGATACAAGGTCCCACAGGTCCTTATACGCCTTATCTGTACTATCAGTACTCGCAGCCTAATCCATAGCTGCCCTTTTTGGCTACTTTGGATCTACCTGACCTGTCTCGTTTAACTAATGACCCCATTTACCACGGAACTAATTGGCCACCCATTCTGATGAAACTTCCGTCAGATATCCCAAAATTTAATGGTAAGCCGGGTGAGGATCCTAAAAACCACGTGATGACATACCACTTATGGTGTTCATCCAACTCCTTGATAGACGACTCGATCCGTCTTCGGTTATTCCAACGGACTCTCACTGGTTCGGTTTCCAAGTGGTATATTGAATTACCACCCCATTATTTTCCTGATTTTGGTTCTCTTGCTATGAATTTTTTGACTCATTTCCAGCTGCCTATATGGTATGAAACTGGTACAGAGATTTTAACCTCGCTCCGTCAAAATACCGCTACTCATTTATCAGATCATATACATGAGTGGCGGAGGAGACGACATCTCATTAAGGCTCCTATTCCAGATCAGCTCCTAGCAGATTGGTTTACGAAGTCTCTCATCCAAACCATAGCACGAGATGTTTTCATGGGAGGTGTTGTCACTGAAAAGAAAGCCATCGCACGTGCCCACTTACTAGACTTAGTCTATGCTCAGTCTGGCACATTGTTTGATATCCTTCCTGACGCACCCCGCAACACTTACGACCCTACGAAACCACCCAAGGGACCCCAAACTGATGGCATCATTGGATCCCTTACCACCCAGCCTTCTTCTCAAACTATTGGTTCGTCGAACCCCTCGGGTTCTTCCCCATCACCAACACAGGCTGGTCACGGCACCACCAAATCATCCACTCCTGCTGTCACCGAAGAAGTGAATTCTGTTTCATCAATTTCACCTCAAAAGTCTGGTGGTAAGAAGAAGAATAAGGGGAAACCTAAGAAATATTCCACCCAGCAGGAACAAAAGAGCACCCCTGATGATACCAAACAGAAAAGGAAGTTGAAGTATCCTTGCCTAGTGTGTGGTGATGATCACTTTTCTAAAGAGTGCCCCCATAGAGACGAAGTTCAAAAGATTCTTAAGGGTAAACCCACACCCGCAGTTCTCAACGATCCCTTCCCTGCTCAAAATCAGCAAACGATCGCTCACACTTCTTCTTCCCAAGGAGAAGCATCCAACACCGCACATGTTCTCATGGTGCATAACAAGACCATCAACTTGAATAATCGTTCTCGCTCGTATGACTCCGTTCTAGCTAAGGAACTTGCTGGAAGTAATACTGAAAAATCTTCCACTTTGATGCCCGACGTCACCATACCGGTTGTGCCTCTCACCTTAGAGAAGCCCTCTCTCAAGTCAGTGCTGCGTCCACCCAAGAGCACGATTAGAAAATTGGTTTTTAATCCAAATGCTTGGGCTGCTCAAAACTACAACATTGTAGAGGACCTAGTACAAGCTCCTTGTGCTATGTCGACGCTCGAGATCTTGCAAAACTGCCCGAATTAGCACAAGACTCTCCTCGCTGCCATCGGTGCAGTTGAGCCGGATTCATCGAACACCATTATGTTCCGGCTGGAGTATTTCAAACCGAGGCTCTCCCATCAGCTGGTGTTTCAAGTTGCCTCAAACATTGCTGGGAAGATAATCCAACGTACCGTTTTGGACGAAGGAGCCTCCACGTCAGTCATGTCGATCGCATGTTGGAGAGCCATTGGCTCTCCCAAGTTGAACCGTTCTCGTACCACTTTGAGAGCCTTCGACGGACATGGCTTTCAACCTCATGGGCTATTACAAGCTTTACCAGTCGAGCTAGGGGGAAAGACCGCAACACTTAACGTGGAAGTGGTCACTGCCCCATTAGATTACAACATTTTGCTTAGTCGTAATTGGTTTTATGCCATGACTGTGGTCACATCATCTGTCTTCCGCATAGTAGAATTCCCCCATCAAGGCCGAATTGTCACAGTTGACCAACTGGATTTCTGCACACCTGACACCAATTCTCACCCAGGTGATAACGTTCCTTCGATTGGAAAATATTCGCAGAAGTATGAGAGTGTGGGGGTTGGCCTCCTTAAGGATTCGTCCCTTATGGGCGTCTTTCCTACTTCGGATCCCCCAAATCATGTTTCCACAGTGAACATGATCTCCTTGCAGACTACATCTATCCCCAACTCCACTGATTCATGGCTTGTACATGATGAAGCCACCACACACCTGATTGGAGACACTATGCCTCTATCACCCACTAAACTCATGTACGAGGCTATCCAATCAGCACCTAAGGACCACTTAACTGTGGCCTCCATTTCTTGTTCTCTACAATGGACATCATCCGATCCTCTGCTACGGACTTTTCATTCTGACGAGTCCATTATGGAAATCATGATCGTAGATGATCCTCCGTGGGAAGACCTCCATCATCGTTCGTCTTCTTTACCCTTACTGGATACTGTAGAGAATAGCATTCACACCATCGTGACATCGGATATCTATTCTGGGTCCCTGTCCACGATACTTATGTGTCAAATGAACTCCGAAGGCAACCTCGCCAACATTTAACCCACCACTTCGATAGACATTTCGGTTACCCCTGGTGTAGTGGAACACATTCACTTAGGCCAGAAGTGTTCCCCTGAATAAGTCATCGCCGCCACGGCCTTATTCAAGCGATTCCGAGACGTGTTCGCTTGGACCTATGAGGAGATGCCTGGGATAGACCTCTCCATTGTTTTACACAAGATTAAAACATGTCTGCCAAAAGCTGCGATCGGTACACCCTCGGAAGAATGCGGCAATCAAGGCAGAGATTGAGAAACTCTTGAAGGCCGGCTTCATCTATCCTGTCCCATTGACAAAATGGGTCTCAAACGTCATCCCTGTTACTAAAAAGCAGGGTACCATTCGCATCTGTGTCGACTATCGGGATCTCAACAAAGCTTGTCCCAAAGACAACTACCTGACTCCCTTTATCGACCAGATTATAGACAATTGTGTTGGAAGTTTCATTTTTTCATTCATGGATGGCTTTTCTGGATACAACCAAATTGAGATCCACCCCGCTGACCAGCACAAGACTGCATTCATCTGCCCTTGGGGAACGTTTGCATATCGTAAAATTCCATTTGGTCTTAAAAACGTTGGTGCCACATTCCAGCGGGCCATGTCGTACGCTTTCCACGATGTGATGGACTTTGTGGAACCTTACTTGGATGACCTCCATGCCCACTCAAAGCAGCGTGAGTTCCACTTAGATCATCTGATGGCCGTTTTCCTCAGATGCAGGCGGTACAATATCCGTCTGAATCCTCATAAGTGTATTTTTTGTGTCGAGTTTGGACGCCTCTTAGGGTTCATTGTCTCGAAAGATGGGATCCGCATTGATCCCTTGAAGGTGGAATCCATCGTCGCTCTTCCACCTCCAACCAACATTACGGAACTTCAGAGTCTGCAAGGACATGTGACTTATTTAAGGCGTTTTGTCTGTAATTTCGCACAAAAGACGCAGGGTTATATGAGATTGATGAAAAAGGACGTCCCGTTCATTTGGGATGATCAAGCTCAACGATCTTTCGAAATTTTAAAACATGCCATCACGCATGCCCCTGTGATCCAACTGCCAAATTACTACCGAGATTATATTTTATATCTCGCAACTTTCGATACCACTATCGCCATGGTTTTGGTACAAGAAGACCAGAACGCCCAAGAACATGTGATATATTATGCCAGCAAAGGTCTCATTGACACTGAAACTCGCTATTCACATGTTGAAAAGCTCGCTCTCGCGGCAGTCATTGTCGTGCAGAAGTTTCGTCATTACATTTTGCTCTGCACCACCACTATCATCGCTGATTCGAACCCCATGTACCACATTTTGACTCGTCAAGTGCTTGGGGGCAAGTATTCACGCTGGATCGTGATACTGCAAGAATTCGATCTTCTTTTTTAAAAAGCCAAGTCAAAAAAGTCTATGGTGTTTGCTGAGCTCATCTGCGACCTCCCCCATACTGATACAGAATCTGAGCCCAATGACTTGTTTCCAGATGAGTCATTGTTTCTTATCAGTACTTCTGATCCATGGTATGGAGATATCACATTGTATCTTCAAACCCAATGTTTCATCCCTAAATTGTCTCGTGACGACCGTCGTCGAATACGCCACCATGCAAAGTATTATCTGATTATCAGTGATACTTTGTACCGTTGTGGCATCGATTCCATCCTTCGACGTCGTCTGAATCATGAGGAGGCTGAACGCATTCTGAATGACTGTCACGCTGGGGCATGTGGCGGTCACCTCTCTGGGATGGCTACAACCCAAAATATTTTGCGCGCAGGATATTATTGGCCGTCTATCTTCAAATATGGTATAGAGGCCGTAAAGAAATGTCCTCCATGTCAACATTTTCATACGAAAAAGCGCACCCATCCCGCCCCGCTACACCCGGTTATTGCCTTTGGCCCCTTTACTAAATGGGGCATCGATTTCATGCATTGTAAGCCTACCTCGGCCGGGGGGCATAGTTACGTCATTGTAGCTATGGACTACTTTACAAAGTGGGTCGAGGTAATGCCTACACACACGAACGACAGCAAGACCGGCGCACTCTTCATGTTTAACCATGTAATGGCGCGGTTTGGAGTTCCTCAAGCGATAGTTACTGACCATGGTTCACACTTTATTAACCATATGGTTGACGAGTTGAGCGACAGGTTGGGTTTTCACCATGAAAACTCAACACCATACTACCCTCAGTCGAACGGACAAGTCGAGGCCATTAATAAGGTCTTGAAAACTATGGTCCAACGGATGGTGGGTACGCACAAGGCCAATTGGCATATTATGCTCTTCTCCGTGCTTTGGGCTTATAGAACCTCCGTCAAAACCGCCACTGGATTTACTCCTTTCCAACTAGTGTATGGATTGGAGGCGGTCCTTCCCATTGAGTGTGAGATTCTGTCTCTCAAGCTCACCATCGAACTTCTCCCAAACACTATTGTCGAGGAAGAACGCTTCCTCTACCTAGCTAAGGTCGACGAGACTCGTCGAGATGCCGCTCTTGCCAACATGGCTCATAAGAAACGCATCAAAGCGCAGTACGACAAGTCGGTAGAACCTCGTGTTGATGTATATGTAACTTCGGAATGTATTTCATCTATGTATTTCATATATATTTATTGTACCCTTATAAGAGATGTGTTATTCCTCTATAAGGAAGTGTCGTCATGTGTATTGACAAGTGTCACAAGTGTGTGTACTTAGCGACGGGTTATTAGACAACCATGTGTGGGGTTGGCCCTGAAATATATATTATATTGTGGATGTACCTAGCTAGACAAGTCGGCCCCATAAGGTCATTGGGCAAATAGGTTAGTATAAATAGAGATCGGGAGATCTCTATTTGCATCACTTGGAAACTCACACTTCTCTCACTCAGAAAGTGGCGCACTAGTGACAAGGAGGATCATCTGCTACTAGGAGACTATCTCAGTGTATTTTGGTTGTACTTTGGTTGAGCCATTGCTCTCTCTATCTCTAAGGAAGTTGTGGGGTTTTTCACCTTAGGGTTTTCCCCACGGAAACTCTGTGTCTCTTGTCTCTCATGCTTTTGATTCTTGTGATGCTTGTCATGCTTATTGTGATTGTCATGCATTGATATACTGTATATGTTATTCTCTCAGTGAAGATCCTAGAGTATTGTGAATTAATGCTCAAAATTTAACTTCGTATCAGAGCTAACCTGAGAAGAAGACATTTTGCAGTGACGGAAACTTGAGTTTCTTGTTTATTGGGTTTCTCTTCACAGTTTTTGGAAAAGCAGTATAGTAGATTGACTCTACTCATCAAGGAGAATCTATCTGTCCAATCAGAATTCAATTCTGAACATTTTCAGATTTGGCCCTAAAAATTAGGGTTTCCACAAGAATAGGAATTTCTGAAATCTGAAGACATAGTTGGAAGCTCCTTGCAAAAATCGAAGTTTAGAGCTTTGGATCGAGTTTTTTGGCTGGGTAGATCTCCGGGAAACTCAAACCCTAATTCAGGGCTCTCCCTAGTGAACTCGGGAGGACAAAAAGGCACTTCTGAAGGGTAAAGCTTTGCTGATCTCAAATTCTGAACACAACAGGCTGATCAGCTCATCAAGGCGCATCTTTCTATCCTTTCAGAAAGTTGAAATTCACATTCTGAATTTTTAGGGTTTTTCCGACAAACCCTAATCCGGGACCAGATCCAGTTTTCAGCATTTCAAGGGGTAAGACCTAAATCTTTTTTATTTCCATTTGAAGTACTCTTTAAGATGTCTCACCACACCAAGCTTGAGGATAAGCTTGAAGGGGCTGATAACTGTCGAGCTTGGAAGTATAGGATTGGGTTAATCCTGGAAGAGAATGAGTTGGACTCATATGTAAAAGAAGACATCCCTATCCCAGAGGATGAAGAGGCTAAAGTATTACATAAGGAGAACTTGGTCAAGGCAAAGAGAATCATTTCTGATTCTATCAAAGACCATCTCATACCCCATGTGTCTTCTCTAAAGACACCCAAGGAGATGTTTGACTCTTTGACCAAGCTATTTGAAGGGAAGAACATAAATCGGAAGATGACCCTGCGGAACCAATTGAAAGGAGTAAAGTTTCAAAATGGAGAAACCATTCAATCTTATTTTTCTAGGGTCTCCCAGATTAAGGAACAACTGGAAGCGGTAGATGAAATGGTGGAGAATGGTGAAGTTGTGATGACCACTCTAAATGGCCTACCCAGGTCATGGGATTCCTTTATTCAAGGAATTTGTGCAAGGAACAAGTTGATCTCCTTCAACAGATTGTGGGAAGAATGTTCTCAAGAAGAAGCAAGGCTCGTGGCCTGAGAAGAAAAGATGGGAAGTGAAGATCAAGCTCTCACAGTACACACCAAGAAAGGAAGGTCAAAGAGAGAGCACTCTCATACCAATAAATCTTCACACTATCATCAACATAAAGATAAGAAAGATCTTAGATGCTTCACATGTAATGAGAAAGGTCATTTTGCTTCAGAATGTCCCAAGAACAAAAGGAACAACAACACCAAGAAGAAGAAGGGCAGTAGGAAAAGATATCATGCTCATGCTGTTGAAGATGATGAACCACTCAAGAAGAAGGCTAGGGCAGAAAGTGATGATAGTGATGATGACTCATCAAGTGAAGAAGAATATGTTCTAATCTCTACTCTCATAGGTACTATCTCCCATGGTTGTAATGATTGGTTAATTGACAGTGGGGCTTCCAAACACATGACTGGGTTTAAGGAATCTTTTGTGAATCTATCTGAACATGAATCACCCCATAAGGTGAAACTTGGGGATGATTATCAATACCCAATCAAAGGAAGTGGTGAAGCCTCCTACAACCTAGATTCTGGAAAATCTTTGAAGATGAAAGAAGTCTTTTATGTACCTGGGCTCAAGAAGAACTTACTCTCCATCTCTGCATTGTATGCAAAAGGTATGAGGGTTGCATTTGTGGATGGCCAAGTCCTAATGTGGCCAAAGGGAAAGACCATAGATGATGCAGTAGTGATTGGAGAGCAAGATGGAGGTTTGTATAAATTGAAGGGACATGAACCTGAACATGCCATGGTGCATGAATCCATGGAGCCAAGCGAACTTTGGCATAGAAGACTTGCTCATATGCACTATAGGGAACTTCCAATTGCAAGCAAGGCTGTAGAGGGTCTTCCTGAAATCAAGACCAAACATGAAGGTGTTTGCAAAGTATGTGCAAAAGGTAAGAACATTAAGAAGGATTTCCCAAGCAGTGAAAGCAAGACAAAGGATATCCTGGAAATCATCCACTCAGATGTATGTGGTCCTATGTCATCCAGTTCTCTAAGTGGGTATGTTTACTATGTCTCATTTATTGATGACTTCTCCAGGAAGACTTGGGTATACTTCTTGAAGAACAAAGATGAGGTGTTTGATAAGTTCAAGGAATTCAAAACCTTGATGGAGAATCAAACTGACAAGAAGATCAAAACATTCAGATCCGACAATGGTGGAGAATTCACCTCAGGTGACTTCAAGAAGCTTTGCAGTGATTCAGGGATTAAGAGGGAGTTGACTGCTCCTTATAATCCTCAACGGAATGGAGTTGCAGAAAGAAAGAACAGAACAATCATGGAAGCAGCAAGGGCAATGCTGCATGACCAGGATCTACCTATGCATCTATGGGCAGAAGTAGCTAGAACAGCTATATATGTTCAGAACAGAACACCCCACAAGATATTGGATAACAAGACACCAGAAGAGGTCTTTTCTGGTAAGAAACCTGAAGTCGGCCATCTCAGAATATTTGGTTGTCCAGTATACACACATGTCCCAAAGGAAAAGAGGACCAAGCTAGATCCTTCAGGAAAGAAGGGTATCTTTGTGGGTTATAGTGAAAGCTCGAAGGCTTACAGAATATACTTTCCAGGGTTCAAGAAGATTGATGTCAGCAGGGATGTAACATTTGATGAAAACTCAGCATTCATCAAATCAAGGAAGGAACCTATCAAAGTTTATGAAGAACCTAAGGAAACTAGATTTCAAGACACTACTATGACTGAAGCAATTCCAGAAGTTGTTCGTGAGTTTGAAGATCCGCAAGAACCTGTAGATCCACCCCGTGACGATAACTCTCACAAGAGGAAACCTGCATGGGCTAGAGAGCTCATTCAAGATGCAGAAATATTTGGCATTCCAGAAGAAGAACACAGAGCAAAGAAAAGAACTAGATCACATACCAACTATGTTGCTTTACTTTGTGACATCATGAACAAAGAACCTTCCAGTTATGAAGAAGCAGCGGAAAAGAAAGAATGGAAGGATGCCATGGTTGAGGAATACCAATCAATAATGAAAAATGATGTTTGGGATGTTGTCCCAAGACCTAAAAAGAAGTCTGTTGTGACTTCCAAATGGATCTACAAAATCAAACATGCTGCAGATGGCAGTGTAGAGAAATACAAGGCAAGATTTTTAGCTCGTGGCTTCTCTCAGAAAGAGGGAATAGACTATGAAGAAACTTTTGCACATGTATCCAAGTATACTTCCATCAGAACAGTACTTGCCCTGGCTGCAGCAATGAAATGGAAAATACACCAAATGGATGTCAAGAATGCCTTCTTGAATGGAGTAGTTGAAGAGGAAGTATATGTGGAGCAGCCACTCGGTTTCGAAATACATGACAGAGAGTCATATGTGTGTAGATTGAAGAAATCCTTGTATGGCTTGAAACAAGCTCCCATAACTTGGTATGGTAGGATGGACTGTTTCCTATCTAGTTTGGGCTTTACCAAGAGTTAAGCGGATTCCAACCTTTACTACAAGGTTGAGGAAGGAAATCCTGTGATTCTACTTCTGTATTTGGATGACTTATTTGTAACAGGAGATGACAAATTGATTGCAGATACTAAGAGGAAGCTTATTGCCGAGTTCGATATGAAAAATTTGGGAATGATGCATTATTTCCTAGGTATGGAGGTGTGGCAGAGTGCAGATGGGATCTTCCTTGGTCAAGGGAAGTACATAGTAGATATCCTGAAGAGATTCGGGATGATGGATTGCAAGGCCATGGCCACACCTATGGCATCGAACCTGAAGCTTCTATGTGATGCTTCATCTGAGCCGGTTGATGTCTCTATGTATCGTCAGATGATTGGGTCCTTGATGTACCTGACGAACACGAGACCAGATATTTGCTTTGCTGTGAACACATTGAGTCAGTTCCTGACAGATCCGAGGAGTGTTCACCTGTTTGCTGTAAAGAATGTTCTAAGGTACCTGAAGGGTACAGTGGATTATGGGCATAAGTATGAAGCAAATCAAAAGTTTAACCTGCAGGGTTATGTTGATTCAGATTGGGCTGGCAGTGCTACAAATAGGAAGAGCACATCTGGGTGCTGCTTCAGTATGGGATCAGGTGTGATCTCTTGGTTTAGCAGGAAGCAGTCCTGCGTAGCACTGAGTATAGCTGAGGTAGAGTATGTTACAGCCTGTTCAGCTAGTTGTGAGGCAGTATGGCTACGGAAGCTACTGTCTGAGTTATTTGATCTCCCATTGGATGCTACTGGTATCTTCTGCGATAACCAGAGTTGTGTGAAGCTGTCTGAGAACCCATTGTTTCATGATAGGTCGAAACACATAGAGATCAAATATCACTATATCAAGGATATGGTGCAGAGAGGAGCTGTGAAGCTCCTGTATGTTGCGACGGATGAGCAGATTGCAGATGTGCTGACGAAGCCACTAGCCAGGGTGAAGTTCGAGTACTTCAGGGAGAGGCTGGGTGTTCTTCATATCGAGGACACTTCGAAGAAGAAGTGATGGACACATTTGCTGAAGCCATTCCAAGCACGTTGCAAGGAGGATCCTTCACATGGCTATGGATGTAAGCGCTGGATGATGAGCATCAGGATGATGTTCTAGTTTCTGCTTTGTATGATTAGTTGGATCATTTATATGTATATGTATGTACGCATCATGTTGGATGCTGGATATGATCAGTTGGATCATTTGTATGTATTTTGTATATGCATCATGTTGGATGCTTGGACCATGTATCTGTATATGTATCAGGTGGATACATTGTATGATCAGGTGGATCATGTATGGTGATATGTATCATGTATTTGTATTTGTATCAGGTGGATACATTGTATGATCAGGTGGATCATGTACGATGATATGTATCATGTATTTGTATTTGTATCAGGTGGATACACTGTATGATCAGGTGGATCATGTATGATGATACCTATCAGGTAGATGCATTGTATGATTAGGATGATCATGATGATGAGCTTCAGGATGTTGCTCCAGATGATATGTACCAGGACGGTACAGTGATGATGATCAGGATGATCATATGTATCAGGTGGATACAGTACATAATCAGTTGGATTATGTGTGATGAGTTCTGAAGACACAGATGCACAGTGCCTTTCCGACATGGTGGTAGATGAGTTCTCCCATGTGCGTTGATGTAAGTGCATATCCTTTCCGACATGGTGGTCGATGCGTTCTTCCATGTGCGTTGATGTAAGTGCAGTTCCTTTCTGACATGGTGGTAGATGCGTTCTCCCATGTGCGTTGATGTAAGTGCAGTGCCTTTCCGACATGGTGGTAGATGCGTTCTCCCGTGTGCGTTGATGTAAGTGCGGAGCCTTTCCGACATGGTGGTAGATGTGTTCTCCCATGTGCGTTGATGTAAGTGCAGGGCCTTTCCGACATGGTGGCAGATGTGTTCTCCCATGGTCGTTGATGTAAGTGTTGTGAGCCCTTCACGGATGGTGGTAGGTTGGTCCTCCCATGCCGTTGAGTGTAAGTGTTGTGTGTGTGCATCTGGGTTGTGCTTCGTGATACTCTGTGGCCGTGGACAGGTTGTGCAGTAACATGTAAAAGATCCTGGGAGATCCGATAGGTTGAGCTGTGTGCTCATAATCAGTCCTGGGATGCTCTTTCGAGGTTTTGTTGACTCACGTAATTAGTCCTGAGGATTCCACAGTATGGAAAGTGATGATGAAGACCTGCAGGTGGTGGGCCTACATCCAGTATGAAAAAGGACTGGCTCTGTAGAAATTCCTATGATGAGTAGAGTCAGAGATTGGTTGAGATAGCAGCAACAGTGATGATGATGATGACGATGCATCGATGACAATAATCCTGAGAAGAAGACTTGTCTAGCGGAACTGTGTCGAGAAATACCTTCCTAGTTAAGAGGGAGTGTCGATGTATATGTAACTTCGGAATGTATTTCATCTATGTATTTCATATATATTTATTGTACCCTTATAAGAGATGTGTTATTCCTCTATAAGGAAGTGTCGTCATGTGTATTGACAAGTGTCGCAAGTGTGTGTACTTGGCGACGGGTTATTAGACCACCATGTGTGGGGTCGGCCCTGAAATATATATTATATTGTGGATGTACCTATCTAGACAAGTCGGCCCCATAAGGTCACTGGGCAAACAGGTTAGTATAAATAGAGATTGGGAGATCTCTATTTGCATCACTCGGAAACTCACACTTCTCTCACTCAGAAAGTGGCGCACTAGTGAGGAGGAGGATCATCTGCTACTAGGAGACTATCTCAGTGTATTTTGGTTGTACTTTGGTTGAGCCATTGCTCTCTCTATCTCTGAGGAAGTTGTGGGATTTTTCACCTTAGGGTTTTCCCCACGGAAACTCTGTGTCTCTTGTCTCTCATGCTTTTGATTCTTGTGATGCTTGGCATGCTTATTATGATTGTCATGCATTGATATACTGTATATGTTATTCTCTCAGTGAAGATCCTAGAGTATTGTGAATTAATGCTCAAAATTTAACACCTCGCACCTACAACGAGGGAGATTTGGTCCTTACATATGACTAGAAGCATGATAAGCTGGGGGCGGGAAAGTTTGAG
This sequence comes from Larix kaempferi, assembly GCA_027924585.1. Lineage (NCBI taxonomy): Eukaryota > Viridiplantae > Streptophyta > Pinopsida > Pinales > Pinaceae > Larix > Larix kaempferi. Next base: position 19,235,252 of record BSBM01000769.1, read on the forward strand.
TTCATGTGGCATGGACCTTACGTAGTGAAACGCGTATTAGAGAAGGGAGCTTATGAGCTTGAAGACTATGACGGGATATCTTTGGGTGAACCCCGCAATGGGATTTACCTGAAGAGGTACTATGCTTGAGTCTTTCATGCATGAGTACTTTTGTATATATTGTACATGGCGTGCGTGTGTGTTTTCTGTGTGGTGTGATGCTTTGATTTCTTGCGTGTTTAGGTCTTGTTTCATTTCTTATACCATGTTATGTCTGCGTGTGCAGATGAAAACGTGTTATGGATTCGCGAACGGCGCCAGTTGGCATACCCGCAACCTTGCTTCGACAGCCTAGGTACTCTATTCACCTACCGGCGAGCTCATTAGCTGAGGAGGAATGTGTCTAGGTTTCACAACCAACAATGCTGCAAAGTATCAAGCAGTCATTGGAACCCTAACTGACGCCATTTCTTTGGGTGTGGACCATGTTGTCATCCACCTGGATTCTCAACTAGTGGTCTCTCATCTTAACCGAGTCTACGTCATCCGTGATCCTACCTTACTCTGTCTCTATCGACGAGTCTGTCTTCAGGAAAGGTCCTTCAAATCCATTCAGTACCTGCACATTCCACTAGATGTTAACACAATTATCGATTCTATGGCCAACTTCATCTTAGATTGGTACATTGCACACACATAAGCATATATTCATGAATTATTAAAAGTAGACATAGCATGTGAATAATTTATTTTATAAGAAAACACATAAACAAGACCACATCGTTCATCCATGTGAAACACATAATGTATAAATCGTCGGAATGTCTGTATATATATGTATATCTCAAAAAGTAGTGCTGGTATAAAAAACTGAAGCACGAAGGCTTTCAGTGAGTCTCTACAAAATCTGAAGCCTCGTAGCTTTCAGTAGTACAAAATCTGAGGCCTCTAAGCTCTCAGTACATACATAGTAACAACGTAAGGCCTAGCGTCTGGCCCATACAACCCTAGGTGGTCTAACAGCTCTAGCCTGCTGAGTATGGATACAGTCAATTTCTCTCGCAACCCTGTGAAGCACGCAGTCGCTCCAACCGCGTACACCTGCATGGGTCGCGACACCTCATCTACCGTCGACTCAGGGACGTCTAGTGTCAACCCGCTCAGGTTGGCATAGACTCCATCCATCTCTGCAATGGCAGCGTGCACTGCAGGTCCTACGACTGCTCCCTCTCCTCTCTCTCTCCTAGCAAGAAGAGAGACTCCCACCGGTCGTACAGGTCCCACATCTCCACACACATGTTGTTTACTTGTCAGCACTACACCAAAAAAATCATAAATGCACAAAACTTAAAAATTACAAGGGTTATTTGTTCTTACCAACGTCTCCCCATGCTGCTCCTTCTGGCAGCGGCAAGTCTGGGTCATCTCTGAAGTCCATGCCACTGTACAGGAAGTCCTCCACCATCAGTAACTAGCCCTCTAGCCAAGTGAAGAACTCGGTACCATATGAGAGGATGGGACCCCCACCATAACGAGACATCACCGTCGTCCATCTGGCCATGTGTGGATCCCTATGATCCCTGTCATCTAGTAGCACCTGAGGGTGGAGGAGGGGAACCCGTTCCAAGAGGAACGAGATCACTATCGAACCGTAGCCAAACTGTTTGAGCTCTCCCCACCGACACTTTGTCGGCTGAGCTCGCATGTTTGCGAGGAGTCCCTCGCATCAGTTGTAGATCTTCAGAGACATACAGTCCTCCGCATATAGCATCTGTGCTCTGGTGGCTAAGTGAGGAGCTTGGCTCCCTACCATCCTAGTAATGGTGAAAAGTATAGCGTGTAATGGGCGTTCCCGCACGTCTTTTATGGGAATTTTCCCCCTAGAAGCACGGGTGTTGGCAACACAATGTTGCAGGATCATGTCACCCACAGTCCGATCACTCCCACGTGATCCAGTCAGAAGCACATTGTCCCCTCTTCGGGACAATCCAGTCAGGAAATAGATGTCCTCGACATCTATGGTAAGCACGTGCTCACCGATCACAAAGTATTGCTGGGCTGCATCCTAGCATCGGAGCATATGGGTCAGCAGTGGGATTTGGTACCTCATCCCCTGAATCTCGAAGAACTTGAGGAGCCCACAGTTCCTCAGTGCTTCCACGCAACGTGGATCATTTGCGGCTTGTTCATCATCTAACTCATGCTCCCGTTCATGCCATTCCAAAACCATTTTGGATGCTTGGAACCTGCAAAAGGAGATTTTTAACATTGTTAGAACTTGCTTCAACCACCAAAAGTTCCTTTTTTGAGCTTGGCTTGAATTTGGGGATGGACGTCGCCGTCGTCGCACCCCGTTTTTGCAAACAATGCGACGTCGTCGCAGTCTAGTTATGCGACACTTGCGACGACTCAGTCTCGTCGCAGTTACCGAAAGGGCAGGCTACGACGAGCCGAGGGCGCAATGGCCCTTCCCAAACCAATCCAAAACCAAAAAAAATGAACGAAATTCAAAAATGTAAACCACTACATTTATGCTGGATGAAGTTTAGGATTACCTGACGGCGGGTGAAATGGCTGCTCATAGCTCCCGGAATCGACGAGCGAAGTTTTGGCTCCAAGCGGCACTACTCCTCCCAAATTTGGCAAATAGAACAATGGTGACTATATTTGGTTTTTATTTCTATTTATAAACAAAACAGAATATTTCTTTTTCAAATATTTGATGCCTTTATGCCATTTGCTATAGTTTGGATCGATTTTATCATATTTGAATGTTCGGTTGACTATTTGACCTAGTTTCCGAGTGTGCAGGAGTTATTAAGTGTCTTTTTATGCCATTTTCTCATTGGAACAATCATCTCAGGTATGAACACCCCTTGTGAATTTTTGTCATTTATCTTTTCATTCGTTAGATTGTAATTATTTAATGATTATGAGCTTACTCTTTGTTCTTTCTCGTTCTCTTGAAACTATGAGAATACGTTACCGAGTTACGATTTATCACTTTTCCAAGCTCGTTAAACTCCTACGGAAAAGGAACCCCCCCGGATTCTGTCTTTAAGCTCTTTTCAGGCTCTCGAAATACGAAAATATTGCCAAGCGAACTTGTCGCGTTCACTCTTGTAAAAGAATTTTAATGGTCGTCTTCCTGGTGATAGTTTACCCCTTTTTCGGACCAGGGGGCACTACTTACAAAAAAGGTATACTCCAGCCAATCATGACTGGAAGAGTCCTCTCCCGTGTTGTTTTACCCTTTTTCGGGCGATGAGGCTAACTTTACTGAAAAGGACCGTTGGAGTCTTCTTTAGTTCTTTTCAGACTCTCTAAACATGAAATGACGGCCGATTTTACCTTCCATGGACTCGTTAAATTTTTACATTGAAGGGCCCGCCATGGGACGAACCCCTCCTATCCCAGGTTCAAAAAATATTTGGGATTGGACTCATCTATGAGATGAGCTATACCGAGCATCTGGTTACCCTCATCAAGCTCGTAAAAAACACATGAGGCACTCATCGTTCATGATGGGGAAAAAGGAAAGTTTTTGTATTACACATTTATCTGTGGCAGTACTTAGTTGTTCTTGAACATGACACTCATCTGCATTTGCATACAGTACTTGGATCATCTGTTTGTCCTCGAGTTCCACTTACTTCCTGAGTCTTGTTACTCCTTTGATTCATTCAAAGAAAGCTTCCATCGTCAGTTGCATTAGGATTTAGTGTCATACTCATCATGTCAATACTTCCAAGTCATGCCATGCCCATGTTCAAGAATACTTTCGCCATTCATTATCTGCAATCAGTACACCTTCAATCATGTCGGTCTACTCTGAGTCAATCTCACATGTTACTATACGATCCGATCCACTCTACACATCCTTTGTCGTGTTTCGTGTCGATGATGGGGGATTCATCATGGCCCTCCTTCGACGGATTCATCCTTGTCGACTTCATCTCATCATCCAAGGATTGAATCTAGAAACCAACCAAGTACCTTGGCCCTACATGCCTCAATGGTAGGTTACCTCGCTTTCAACATGAGTTTCATCATTGACTCTTGATTGAAAGATTTCATCTTGCGTTCGACTTCAACTCATTTATTCACACTTGATGATATGTGCTATGATACCTTGGGGATCATTGACATTAATGGTGATTTCCCTCACACTCGTTAACGGTATACATCAATGACCGGTAATCAAGTGGTTTCTACCATGTTCGACGTCAAGACATTTGTAATCACATGGTTAGATTCGTATCATTGTGGGTTCAGCTTGAAGACCTTGGGGAGTCATGTTTTACCCAGGTTGCGATGGAGTTTGTATTGAGTCATATTACACGGATCCACATTTGTATTGGTCGTGGCTATGTTATCATCTCATTATGGATCTACGCTTGTGTCTAGTAGTCATGATTGTGTTCAGTCGTTCATTACTACCATGGATCTGCATTGTATTGGTCGGCAGCCATGTTGTACATCATATGAGATTGTCGGTTCATAATCAGTTGTACTACAGCAGCGTCCTTCATCCGACAAGTCCATTGCCATTTCTTCTGTCAAAGCATTTCACCTGTCCAATATTTCAACAGCTTCATGCTTTGGGGGGCATTCTGTTACACCTAAAATCCTACCATCATGTGATTTAGTGTATACACCCCTGAAGTTTCCATTGGTTAAGTCATTTACCTGGGAAGGACACCACTGATTTTATGCTAGGTTTTGAGAGGTCGTCGCAGGCTGCACTCATGCAACCTGTGACGTCGCACCTTACTCCATTACAAGGTGCGACGAAGTCAGTGAATGGGAAAAAATAGCTTCTTCGAGCTCATTCTCGAAGGTTGTTGACTTGGATCCCTATCCCTCACCTATTGGGGGAGCTAGCTCTCAGTTCCTAACCTCTAGGAAGGATCCCCTATCTCTCTCCTACCATATCTCAACCTATCCTATCTACTTAACCCTATATACGTGAGGCTCTACCTCTCTCCAATGGGAGGAAGTCTATGGTACTCTTATGTTGGTGAAATTAGGCTCATAGATCTAGCACTCTAAATTGGGATACATCCACTTCTGTCTAGGATCTTTGGCATGGCTTGTCGAAAGGAGCTTGCAACGTTAAGGAAATGGTTGTAATCCTCTTTTCTATTGTACTCTCCACTTTTCAATACAGTTAATACAATTTCTTTCCATAAATGTTGTTGCATTGATGATGTTTAGATTTTTCCTCTTTAACTGTTAACTTAGATCTATCATATGAAATGTATGCTTTCACTATTCTTGGTCTGTTATATGTTCAACAGGGTATAGCCGTTTAAGATCTGGAAGCACTAGAGCATTGGATCAACGAAGGAGAAAGGGATCTGCAAATCCAAGGTAAATAATCTACTCTTCCATTTGCACTTCTATTTGATCTAGGAAAGTATTTTGTGTTCTATCCTATTTGTTCTAGACTTACGTTAAGCTAGGGAGATCAGGCCTTGAGTCCACTCTCGGTAGATTGTCCGTCAAAAATGGTTAGTGTACATTAGTGCACTGGTGTGACATTATAGAAAATGCAATGCTGCTACATTGTCTAAAAAGCGCCAATGTGATTAATAAGATCAGATGCAATGATGGTTATTTACTGTTTGGTGAATAGTGATTGTTGGCATCGCACTGGAATATATATATTTTATTTGTTTCCATTATTCATCATAAAATGAAATATTTTTATAGTAGTATTCATTTGAATTTTTATTATTGCGTATGGATATTATGTTTGGATTAATTTGTTATATCATAAATTTGTGCATCTATTGTAATATTTAATCATCCATATATTTAATTACTATGTAACATTTCACGACACTAGATAATGCAATAGAATAAAAAACTCCATGTTATTATATATCAATAAGAGGCCCTTTGTCATACAAAATCAAACAACATAAATCCCACAATAATCATGAAAATGCCAACATGCACGTAATTGTTACATTATAACTCGTTGACTTTCAATTGGGACACTATGTCCAGTACATTATACAAAATGTCTGATTTTCATAGACAATTATTTAAAAATATAGAACAACTTCCATTAACATCCAAAATGGATCATCATTCTTTGTTGGAATTGTTGTTAGTACTCGAGCCACTTGCATGACTTGTGTTATTTGGCTTAATGTTTTGTTGACTGCCTCGATTGTTTTCCTCTTCTTTAGCTTCCATCTACAAACATAAAAATAAAGTGTAATGAGTGTATCTACATTGATGGGAATAGTGAAAATTAAAATAGATAATATAGATGAATGTAAATTAAAATCACGACTACTCGCAAACTTTGTTATCAACTGGCCTCGTTTTTCCTTGTCATCCTATCTTATGTGTTGAATGGGCTCCATTTTGTTTTCTTTTCTGCAATAAAACAATTGAAAATTAATATTTAATGCTAAATAATTAATTATATATACATAATAGAAAAAATTCAAATATTTCATACATTTGAAGCACGTTGTTGTTGAGATGGCTCATCCTACGATGCAAATATGTTCATTTCCATTGTCATTCCCTGCATAACATTCAACATATGTGAATTAGATTGTTTAAAACATATTACCGAATATTCTTAACTACAGTATTACTCAAAATTCAAGAAAAAAAATCATATTGATTTCTTTTTTATTCACCTGATTCATCCCTCTGTAACTTTTCCATTAAGGTTTTACGCTCTTCTACACTTAGATTGCAAAGAATCTTATCGAGCTTCCTCATTTTTTGGCTCTGCGTGTCACGCATTAACCAATACATATTAGTTAAATTTATAAAATAATTCAAACATATTACTTTTATATAGAAATTACAAAGAACTTGCCTTCTTTGCGACTTTGGATGTGCTCCCATCATGCTGACCATAATTATTGTTCATTGAACACTTATCATACATTTTCTATCAATAAACAAGTTGGACCATTAAATAGAGAAACTATTAAGTATATTATACAAAAAAAATTACATATCTTCAAAAAAAAAAAAAAAAAAAAATAAACAGTCTGTCATTTTGGTGCATTTAAGTATACATAAGGCACCAGGGCTTTTCATACCATATCGCATCGAGGCACCAGATGTGAACGCACCAGTGCATTATCACAAGTAGAACACACTGACCAATGCGTAAGCATTTTTTTTAAATAAAAAAAATTAACATGCCCGACATTACCAGTGCGTTATTACTATAAACGCCCTGGTGCGTTTAAACAACTCGAACACACCGAAAACTATGTAAGCATTTTTTTAAAACTAAAAAGATCAACTGGGTTTTGGATTTGACCCAAGAAGTGGTCCTATCATACCGAATGGCTTATATATAAAACTATAACCCCATTAAATCTAAAATCCCTAAAAGAAAAATCCTAATTGTCAAACAATATAGGGATTTAAACCATAAAATTTTGCAGCCACATAAAACAAAAGGAATCAAAAAGAAAATCTAAATAGGAAAATAAATCAACGATGCATTATGATCAATAGTAATAATTAACAAACTTGAGATTTCTACTATGCAGGGTTTTGTTTAATTCAACATACCTTACAAATTTCGATCTTCAGAATAATCTCGTTGCTCCAAACTCCTCCCTGATAACTCTCTCTTCCAAAATTCTCCCCTTGAAATTTTGGCAAAATAATGAAATAGTGATTAGTTTTTTTCATTACCTTATAAAATGTTTTTCACATTGAAATTCCCGCTTCTTTTTCAGTTTATGGAAAAATAATTCATGCGATTTATTGTTTTCGATTTTCCGGACATTAGTGCATTATTTATAGAGTCACATCGATGCGTCACAACATGAAATGCATTGTGCATATATCTTCTTTTTTAAATTCCAGAATAGGGATGCGCTAGAAAGACCTAAATGCACCAACGAGCTATGTTTTGCAGAACACATTGAATTGGTATACAAATAAAAAAATAAAAGCATCATACTACAGTGCGTAAAAAATTGTTGTTGCATCGATGCATGATCTGAATTTTAGGGGGCATATGGTCTAAATTCGGATGTATAAGTCATAAAAGCATTAAATGGAGATACCACCCTCTCCCATTCATCATAAAAGCATTAAATGGAGACGCACCCTCTCCCATACATGGTTTTGGAATATTCCATGCAACCCATGGTTTAGAATACACCCATCCATAGTATTTGGTAGCACATGGTTTTGTTACATGGTATGGCTTCAAGGCACATTGTAATAATATTATATAAATGGCTTTATGCCTTCTCAATAAAGCAAGCTATTATTTTTGGCATCCTACATTTCTCTTATTTTATTGAGTTATTATTGGGTTATTGGTTATGAGTGTCTTACTTAGTATAGTTTGAGAGGTGAGGCTCAAAGAACCCTGTTTGAGCCTCACCCCTCCATGTGGCATATTTACTCTATGATTCTCTGTCTAGGATTTTCACATCCCAGATCTCACGGTTGTGTATTTTTCACAGCTGATCCATAGTCCACTTCATGTTTGAGGCTATCTCTTCTCCTCCTCTTTTAGAATTCAAGTCTTTCGAGTCTTATCCCCCAAGATCTGGATCATTGGTATCAAAGCAGGTATGCTCTCATTCGGAACAAGGGTTTGAAGCTTGCTATGGGTTCAAATATTTTTCTACCCTCGGATCTCCGTTCACCATTACAAAGAGAACCATACATGGATCTAATACATCCATTGGTATGCAAAATTTTCAATAATTTTTCAGGGTGTCCATGCTGGCCATGGAGGTTCCATAACCTCTGCAATAGCCCATGCTGCTCTACAAACCCTTAGCCCTCTACATTCGGCACTCTCACATTCAAAAAAAATTAGATGGATGTTGTAAACTCTATAGGACATTTCATAGGGTATACCATATCTCATTTGAAAAAAAAATCTGGCATCTCAAATGGGTATTTCACGGAATTTCATTTCGTTTCTTGGTTTGTGAGATATGCTTGTTTGAAGTAGCACATGTTTGTACACAATGCGGCTGCACATACAACAAATTTAAACAAGTGCTACAAAATCCACATAATGTTTTAGAGTCTCTACCATAGCTCATTATGTCAGCTAAAATGGGTATTTCGCAGTTTTTCATTTGGATTTCTGGTTTGAGAAATATCATCGACTGAAGCAACACATGTTTGCAAAATAGTGTGTGCGCATCTCCTAAGCTTCAACAAACATTTTCTTGCTCCCTGGGCCACCAAAGATCAAGTATGCTATATGGATGGAAAGGTCTCTTCAATATCTCAAATGGGTTTTCAACGGAATTCAATTTCATCATTTGCATCAGAAGCTATGAATGGATTTGCAGAAAGACATCAACTGCACCAAAGATCATGAATTTTTCAATTTTTGGACTTTTATTAAATTCTATTGTAATCAAGGTTATGGGTTAACCACACAAAACCCATGGTTATGGGTCAACCATGAAAAATCCATGGTTATGGGGAAACCACACAAAACCCATAGTTATGTATTGTAATCACAATTATGGGTCAACCACACAAAACCCATGGTTATGGGTCAACCACACAAAACCCACAGTTATGGGGTAACCACACAAAACCCACAGTTATGTATTGTAATCACGGTTATGGTTCAACCACACAAAACCCACGGTTATGGTTCAACCACACAAAACCCACGGTTGTGGGTTAACCACACAAAACCTTTTTCTTCATTGGTAACTAGCACATTGTAATCATGGATATCTTTTTAGCATGAAATGGTGGGGACCATCATTTTCTAAGGGAGAGGAATGATCCGAATTTTATGGGGCATATGGTCTAAATTCGGATGTATAAGTCATAAAAAAATTAAATGGAGAGACCTTGAAAGCATTAAATGGAGAGGCCACCCTCTCCCATCCATGGTTTTGGAATCTTCCATGCAACCCACGGTTTATAATACACCCATCCATGGTATTTGGTAGCCCATGGTTTTGTTCCATGGTATCGCTTCAAGGCACATTGTAATAATATTATATAAAGGGATTTATGTCTTCTCAATAAAGCAAGTTATTATTTGTGGCATCCTACCTTTCTCTTACTTTATTGAGTTATTATTGGGTTATTGGTTCTGAGTGCCTTTCTTAGTATAGTTTGAGAGGTGAGGCTCAAAGAACCCTCTTTGAGCCTTACTCCTCCATGTGGCATATTTACTCTATGTTTCTCCGTCTAGGATTTTCATAGCCCAGATCTCACTATTGCTTCTTTCTCACAGCTCCATAGTCCACTTCAGCTTTGAAGCTATCTCTTCTCCTCCTCTCTCGACATCCAAGTATTTCGGGCCTCATCCCCCAAGATCCATATCAATGCACCATTGTATATTGAGCACACGATTTCGACAGTATTGAAACCTACATAGATAACTATCCTCTATCAAATATAGCAGATATTTTGTTTTGCGGGGTTTTTCGTGGATGTTCCAAGACGGTGCGTATGTGGTTTTTGCAACACCGGTACGTTTATTTAATCAGGCCGCACCGGTGCATTAGTTTTATTATGGCACAATATTGTTAATTAAAAAAGTGTTATTGCAATATTGTATTCCTTATTTAGGAAGCTCAAAGTATATATCATTCCATATTTAGAAAGCTTAAACTTTGAGATCATGTAAATGAGCGGCGGGTGAAACCGTGGGTCATGGTCATTATTTTGTTTAAAATAAATGGGTTGTTATTCCGACTGCCAATGCTGAGAAAATCATTCATAACATTCATCGTATTTAATGGCAGCCGCTAGTTCGAGAATATGGAATTTCTCTTGATTCGTACTCCTTTATAGATTATTTGTACTTTTTTCCAACTCAGTACAAATGAACCACTTCCATATTAATAATTTGGACATGAATAATAATATTAAAATTCACTATGCCATATCAAAATTTTGGACACGAACAATAATATGCAAATGAAAGTTTGCACAAATCAAAGAACCATCATATAGAGAAAAACTTGCAAGATTAAGTTAATGTTCAATAGTACTTCATACCCCCATTTTGCTAGTGATATTATTTGATCACAATGTGTCCCCAGTGGCCCTTAATCACATATTTGACTCACCCACCTATGTTGACCATTAGAAATAATGATAGTTGAAACTAGTCCCATCAAAACATTCAAGCGTCCTTTGATGGCATGTGAAATAAAATGTACGAGAATTTCAAAGAATGGGGACAATTCAATTAATAGTTATGGAACACAAACAATTGGAACTAAGTTTGTTAGAGAACTAAATTGTTTAAAAAAAAAGACTTTGTATTTATGTTGATACTTTAATAAAGAGAATAGGTCAAGACCCCCTTGAATTTGAAGTGTGTATTATCTAAAAATGTAGGAATAGTGCATTTTTTGTTACACTAACCATGGTTTAAATGTCATTAAAGCCTCAAAATAAGAATGCCATTAAAGGAAAATTGAATTTTCCTATTTAGGTTCAGCCTGCATCGTCCAACACCACTGAAATGTTGAGAATCAACATAATGGGTTGTATTTTAAAGTTGAGGGGTGGGAGGGAAGCATTTGTTTCACTTGATTTTGTTGAGATTTTTAATCCCCACCTTTATATGTTTTTGCAAACCATAAAAAAATGGAATTTTTTTTTGCAAGAGAATATAAGAATCATAGAGACATATGATAACTTATAATAATTATAATAGTTTTTATAGCTATAATTTTATAATATGATAATGGAAATATTGAACTCGGACTTTCTGTGTAGCTAGGTTATACCCTAGTTGTCACTAACTCGACTCTCCTACTCAACATTTCAATCATCCTTCAAAGATATATTTTAATTTATCCAAGCTAGGGACGTGTCTCTATGTAGATGGCTCTTCCCTCATTAGTGTGAAGATTCATTCTTCAATTCAGGATGTTTTTCTTCCTCCTAGGTTTGCATCTCTTTATTGAACCCCATAGTTATAGAAGTGGAAGAAACTATTGGATACAAGAAATATTTCAAGGATACAACAATTTCCTTCCATTGTATTGCCAATGTTCAACAATTTCCTTTCCGTCACTTTTTTATTGAAAGGTTGGTCATCTTATTATGTAATTTCTTTCAAAAAGGAAAAAACCTTCTGGAAGACTACCATAAGACATGTTGTTAGAACCCACTGACTATGTGTAAGTTATGAAAATATTTTTTTCTAGTGTACATCTTGCTTTGAAGACATAATAATGACTTTCCCTGAATGAAAATTTGGAATTAAGAAGGAACACCAAAATTTTGTTAGGTCACTCACTAAAAGTTGGAACATCCATTAGCATACTTGGTGGAATTTGAAGGTTGAAGTGGAGATTGTTCACCTGGATTTTAAATAAGATGCCCCAATGTAAAATAAGAAAATGATGTATCACTATACATTGAAAAATTGATCCCTTCCACTTTGGAGGGAACCCAAATTTTAGAGGAGAAGCAACCTAGGGACATGATAACCCTTCACAAATGAAGGAACCCAACTGGATGTTGAAGGAAAAATTAAAATATGAAGCTATTGGAACTAGTAAGGAGAATTCAAAAGGGGACAAATATGTACTCCTATCCATGTTCCATGCACTTTGTTCTAGAAAAATCCCAAGGATTTTATTTAGTGAACAAATAAAAATTTAAAAAGAATTACAAGGTCAATTATAAGTAAATGATGACCAAACCTATGAAGGGGAAGGATTGACATCAAGGTAATCAAATTAATGTTTTCAATATAATTCTTATGTGTGTTTCTATATAATTAGTTTGTAAATATCTACCTTGCTCTTGAGGATAAAGAAAAAATTCTATATGAAATTAAAAAAAAAAACACTTGACCTAATCTTATCCTATTTGGGGATGGGGAGAAAGCTTGATTTTAGAATATCTTTTGAATTTGCTTGGGGCCATTGTATTATGGTTGTATGGGTTAAGCCACGACTAAGCTTATTTATCTATATAAATTTTCGCCACTTTAAAAAATAATGATAATAGTTGTTGGAAAAAAATGGCAGGTCAATCCAAGTACTATCAAATGAATTTTGGTTATTTAACATGACTTTTTCTAGAGAGACACACTTGGTTGTAGGTAAAACAACTATTAATGGGCAATGGATTTATAATCATGTCTTCATTGGTTGTCCTTGGACATATTTATCTTCTCTTTTCTAGTTTGTGTGAGAGAGAGAGAGAGAAAGAGAGAGGGAGGGAGAGATTCATTGCTCCCATCCTCTAGGTTACATGTGGTTTATGTGGATGGGATATTTAATTATTAATGTCAACTTGAACTTCAAGCATTATGTTGTCTAATTAATCATTAATAAATAATTGTAAGGTTTGATTAGAGGAAACATTATAATCATATAATGGTTTATTATTTATTATTTATTATCATTTTCATGCTTAGTGCATCCTTTCAGTAGTTGGCTTGTTGGTGCTCCATTTGCAACAGAGCCTTAATGCTATTACTAAATCTTACAGTAATGGTAGTTGTACAAGACTTTATTTGTGAACATAGAAAAAAATATTGTCTATAAAAAAATAAAATTGAAATATGTTTTATGGAGGTATCATCTGCTATTAAAACAAATATAATAGTGCTTTCTCATTGTTTACCGTGTTCATATCATTGAGTTTACAGTTATGATATAGATGCAATTATGATTTTTAGCTAGAGTAACTACAACTTCAAAGGGGAGGCAGGAGGGGGAGGGGTGCTCTTTGGCCCAGCTGGAGATCTGATTTTTACTTATTCCTGGAATTTGGGAATCGAATCCAATAATATGGCAGAAGCTCTGGCCCTCTGGCAAGGCCTAAATCAAGCTCTCCTCCAAGGTATTCAGACCCTAACGGTTGTGGGGGATTCTAGGATGATTATTCATAGCATAAAGTCTACGAACTTGCCCTCTTCTATCCGCTTTCGTCAAGTTCTCCGAAGAATCCTTCTGCTCATCCCTCTCTTTCAAGAAATTGAATTCTATCATGTCTTGAGAAAGAAAAATGGACAAGCGGACAAAGCGGCTAATGATGCAATACCCCTAGGAAAAGGGGTCCTCAAATTCAACGATGGGTATAGTCTGTTTTATATTCCGTAAAGCCAAAGGACTGGGACCGAGAATGGCCGGATGGGTTTTTTGGAGAATGGGACATAGACCAAGTGTCACGTGCCCCTGCTGCCCGATGGTGGCCACCTCCATCTGTAGCGTGGCTATCCTCGACGTGAACATCTATTCTCCCACATTTAAGCATATTAAATCCTACCATCTCGCAAGCCATAACATCTTCAGGATGATGTCGTCCCCTCCTTTGCTGATGATGGACCGTACCACTCTCTGTACTCCGGAGCAGGAGAATTTACGGAGCAAGATATCACAAAATCTGAGGGGCTCTATCTCATCTTTTTCAGGCGTGCGGACCTTCCTTCCTCTGTTCAATCAGGTATGACTATCTCTGTTGGCAATACCTCTTGGCTCGCTGGAACCACATCTAGTTATGATGACGATCAAGCCCCTGATCCTCAAGAGGTTTCCTCTTTTGGCATTGAGAGTTGTTATTTAATGAACAGTACGGGTTGGTTAATGGCGCTCCTCAAAGGTTGATGAAATGTCTCCCGGCATGCTCCAATTTATGGGTAATTATGCTCCATGTTTATCATAGGAAAGAAATCAGAACTATTAGCCACAATCTTCCCCATTTCGTTTCAAAAAGAAAAGTCTCGCAATCTTTGAAGGTGGTCTCTTCCGGGTGGCGAAGATCTCTGGAGCTCTGCATTTCGCCCTCCCTGTACTCTCTGGGAATTACTCTGTGCTGTTTGGGTGGTATGGCGGATTCTGGTGACTCGGCAGCCTCCTCCCCAGATCCTCTGTTGGAATTGGAAGCTGAAATCAGGGTCCTGCGGCGCCGGGTTAGACGACAAGGGAATTTTATACAACAAATGGATGAACAAGGAGGGCGACATCTTGATAGAATGGACGAGGTCATTGACCGCATTCGCTCGGACTTCGCGGCAACTATGGAAGCTCTGGAGGAGAAGGTCACGGATGCTATTGGAAATATGGATCTCAGGCTGCAGAATATGGAAATCACCCTGGCAAATCTTCGGGTTGCTGAAAAATCAAGACATGGAAAGAGTCAATCAGCGGCCAAATCGTCTTCAGAGGCAAGACACCACTAATTCCAGTCTAGTTTCGAATCTCTTTTTGTTTTATTTCCTCTGTTAAAAAACTTCAAAGTCCCGGTTTTGCAAGTCACAGGCATATGATTTTAATGTTTGGAAGACTGCGTGGCTTACCACATTTTTGGAGATGTAAACTCGTTGGTGGCTCAGCCACTGTTTATTAATATAATATCTATCCGTTTCTGTCAAAAAAAAAAACTACAACTTCAATTATAGAATTATTTGCAACTTATTTGTATAGCACATTATAGATATTAGTATCAAGAAAATCTGAGGCTTGCACATATAATGCATGATGTCTCGTAAAAGACTTATAATCGTTGGTTAATCAATTAAATATTCTATAGTTGATCACCCCATAAGTAATTGATAAGATGATTAAAATTATTGTAATTTTGTACTTTCGTAAATTATTTTGTAATTTTGCAATTTTGTAAATAATTTTATAATTTGTAAATTAATTTCTAATCATAATTGCAAATTTGTAATTGTAATTTGCAAGTTCTGATTGTAACCACAACTGCAATTTGTGATTCTAAATTTGTAATTGTAATTGTCTAATTTGTAATTTGTACCTTGTAAATCTAATTATTTATTTCTTATTGTAATTGTAATTTTTAGTTGTAAAAATGTAATAATGATTGTAAATTGTAATTATAGCTCAGATTGTAACTTGGAGTTATAATTGCAATTGTGCACAATTTGTAATTATAATCATAGCTAATATAAAAGACTTCAACATAAATACATAAATAAATAAATAAAATTACATCACACACATGAATCACACTCATCGACATAAACAAAATACATCATACACATGAAGATAGATATCAGAAAATAATTTGATAGCCCATTGAGTTCATAAAAAAAGTAAGTCCTTATATATACATAATAATAAAAAATATTACAGTGTGATAATCAAATCAATTGCCACCACCACCATCACTTAACATACACATGTAAACATTACCTGCTATCATTATTTAACATAACCATCGCGCACATATCTAACTAACACCATCTAACATACACATCTATCAAGCACACCTAACAAACATATCTAACCTAACCTAACATACACATCACCATCAACATATATAATAAAGACCAACATCAACGTCAACATGAAAAATGAAGTATGTGTGTGTGTGTGTGTGCACAATAATATCAAACTCATGATACATGCCAAATATACATATCCAGTCCAATAACTACTATAAGATGTCTCATCCACCAGCAAAGGCATTAGTACCTTTGTCACGACAAAATTTAGATTGGAGAGCAGCATAGATATCTCCATCAACACGATTCTCACTTGCTGCAACCATCATATCTACATCTGAGGTGAGTGGAGTAGGAGATGGTGAAGTGGCTAGTAGGACGAGCGGATGGATAGGAGATGGTAGTGGGTCGACTGGGTATGGAGGAGTAAATAGTGGTCGGTCGTGATCATGTTGAGGAGAAGGATGAGGATGTGGAGCATGAGATGGCGATGCTCCCACGTCATGGTGAGGAGGAGAAGGTGGATCATGAGATGATGATGCTCATACGTCTTGGTGAGGTGGAGGATGTGGAGCACTAGATGATGATGCTCCTGCATCGTCATGATGAATAGGATGAAGAGTTGGATGAGGATGAAGATCGTCATCCTCATCAGATGACGTAGACTAACCCTCCGACCTCCAAGCATCTAAAAGCATGAATGTGCCAACTACATAATGCATCAAGAATTGCATATCATGAGGTAGCATCCTCCATAACTATGCGACTTCACGGTATCAAATGATATTTGCGACTCGTACAGGATCAACTCCTCATCGAGCCAATAGTGTGGAAAACCTAATCACCACATCCCATCAAAACCTCTAATCTGGCCTACTTCGTAAGTCGAGCATGGGTAATGCAGAAACCTCAGCCTCCTACATATCCTTATCATCCTAAACCAGAGGAGGCACCTCCCTATCAAGCCTGCTAATGTCTGCAAAATATAGAGTACACAACAGATGTAATTAGATGATTTCATTCAAAAAAATAATAAAACAATTTAAAGAAAATGTTAGATTATATTTCATTTGCATTAAATAAGACAATAAAATGTTGTAACTATACTAATTTAAACATGACGCTAATATTACCTCTCTCACCCAGTGGATTAGCTTGGGTAAAAAAGATGTTGGGATGTGCTCTCCAATCCAACCCGGTGCAAGGATGTGACAGAAGGTCCAATGCATGGTCCTCCGCGTTGGCTAGAATTTCCAACACCTCTGATGTGATATGTGCACGGAAGTCGGGTTGCCCCCTCCAGTGCATCATTTGTCCCCGCATCCACATACGCACCTCAGTTGGCAGCCTAAGAGTGTGGCAGTCAAATGATGGCCGCGTGGCTAGAATCCTCTCAAATATAAACAAAAAATATTTGAACCAAAAGGGAAGTTGGACCTCCCATCAAACATCGAACATCATAAATCCAAAGAAAAACAAAACTGCAGTAAAAAAATGGCAGACCACCCAATGCATCTAGTCGATCGTACTAAAGAATCTACATAATATAAAAGAGGGAAACTAATGTGTTACCCATCACCGGTGGAGTGCACTATGATCATATCCAACAGTGAGGGGAACCTAACCTCCTCTCCACCGAAAGCACCAATTCGGAGTGGTCCACCGCGCACCTAAAAATCAGTAGGATCAACGATGTTGGCAGCAATACATCTCTGAGAGTAAGCGAGTTGACTCTCTCCCACAACACCTACTGGGACATCGAGGAACTGGGGAAATCCTCCCCTCTCCTTGATAGGAAAATGATGAAATATATATCCTCCTCAATGGGCTAGAACCATTGATCGAAACCAATATGAACACCCGTCTATCGAGGTCCCAAAGACGAATGAAGTACACCAATAAAGACGAGTTCCACTTGAGGGATGTAAACTCTTGATAGAAATTCAGAAGGCCTACAACCATCAAGAGGTCTCGTGTATGATTTGTGATGGGGTGAGGTTACAAATCCCTTTTCCTCTCTCTAGCCTCCCAACGATGCACGAAGTTGTAGGGATCAACTTGTGCTGCTACTGCTCAACCAGCTCTCACCACTGACATCTCCGATACACATATAACATCGACAAGGCTCATAAATAGACATAAAAAACATTAAATATTTCGTTAAATGAGAATGTTATTTATTAACATCAAATAATAAATGTTTTCTCAAAATAAAGGAATTTGACAAGCGGTGCGCCTAAATTAAAGGAACACACCGCCTCCAGTGCTCTTTAAACTGACAAGCACCGCAAACAATGCACTAGAATAAACAAGTGCATCGATAAGCATGGTAATTTTTTTAAATGTACTTCATTTAACGGTGTGTCCAACAATCAAAAGCATCAGTGCATTGTAGAGATATGATCGCACCGTAAACAATGTGCATATGTTAATGAGCGCACTGTAGTAAGTGTATCTATCTGTGAGTTTGTGACATGTTCAAGAAATAACGGTGCGCCAGTTACACGTCAGCACATCGTATATCCGGTGCACACATGTTTTTATTGCGCACCAGATAAAGTGTTTTTTTTAATTGTTCAGGTGGTGCGTCCATCATTAGGAAACATCACTCCATTCTAAATAACTCATCACACCGGTAATGGTGTGCAAGTATTAATGGAGTGCACCGTGATAACAACAACTCTTTGTGAGTTATATGATTTATGGGGTTAATGGTGCATCTGTTACATATCAACGCATCGTACCACTGGTGTGTTAGAATTTATTATGCGCACCAATTAATGTGGTGTCTTTTAATATATTTAGTTTGGCGGAACATCCACCAACATGATTATCCAGTGCATTGACGACATGTTTAGCAGCGCGTTAGGAATACACAAGCACACCGTGACAGAGGTGCGACTAGTTAAATTAACCACACTGCTTAACATTATCATTTTTAAATAAATTGTGTTCATTTATCCGGTGCACCTAGAACACATTAGCGCATCATCTGGCAGTGCGGTTGTATTTATATTACACATCGGTATTACATTTATATTTTTTATTAAAAATTATGTTCATCGATGCGCTAAAAATTATAGCGCATTGTATATTGGTGTGCCCTTGACGTAAGCACACCGCTACTGGTGCACCCTATACATTTACAAGGTGCTATATTTAGCGGTGCGATTCGAACAGATCGAACGCACCGTGCAAAGTTTCTTAAATTTGGCAAAAAGAAAGATGAATTCTAACAATCAATTTACCTAGTCACTTGCACGCCTGGGAGGCATCATGGCGATGTATGTAAAATTTGAAAGTTTTCCCACTATTTGTTAAAATTCAAACTCCAGTCAGCAGCCAATGGGAGCGAGCAATGCCGCCACGTGGAGCATGGATGTCGAGGCGTCTAAGTAGGTGATGTACGGCACCAGTTTGTTGGGATGAGATGATCTAGGATATTTTATTCGATGACTATCCATGAATTGCATAAAAGAGCATAAAGAAAGAAAGCATACACATGAATAAAAGACACATAAAATAATTGCACCAGACATGATAATGAAGTTCGTCCACGAAGGGACTACGTCTCCAGGCCCACTCTCCAATGAGGACCAATCTTATTATGTGGTCAAAATGATGGATGCACCAAAATACAATCTTTCGCCAAGTATAATGAGGCCTTGGAAATGTTTCCAAAGAAGCTTCAATGATCTCCTTCAAGAGTTCTCCCTCCCCAAGAAGAATACATAAACTTTACACAACTTCCACCAAGAATTCTTCACCAAAAGACCTCTCCACGCCCCTCTCCAATGAAAAAAACCCTTGGTTATATACCAAAGGGTTCATAACCAAACTCCACTTACAATAGGATTTTCCCAAATTAAAAGATATGGTTATCTAACTATATAATACATATTTGGAAACAAAATATGTGATAAACCCAAAATACGTGGCACTAAAAACCTTATAATATAAATGTAGTGACTTGTTGTTTGGATCCAAAGGAGTCTTATGAAGGCGTGCCCCCCTTTTTGGCATAAATCCAAACACAAAATAAAAATAATTATTTATGGTTTAGCCTCCAAACAAACGGGCCAACACGTTGTATGGTGGCATATGATAAATTTGTGGAAATGTATTAACCACTTTCCTAAAGTTTAGGAAATGGTTTTTCCTATTATATGCTCATGGGATTCGTTCCCTTTTTACCATATCTTACTCCATGGGATTCGTTGCCTCCTTTTGGACATATCTTAAACCATCACTAAATTTTAGGATATAGTTTCCATATAATTATGGCAATATTTAATTCATAAATTCACACATTTTCACCTTGCCACATGATGCCACTTGTCACGGAATTGGAGCTCAACCTTGCCACTTGTCAGGTTTTATTTGGACCATATGTCAACATGTAATTGGTCCATGCGTTAACATTGTGCTTGGACATCTTCAACGTCCATTGGCCATATCTTCTCCATACGGAGTCGGATTGAGGTGAAACAAACGTCGTCGGAAAGCTCTTGGCAAGTTCTTCGTGATGGTGATGGCTATTTCAGATTCTGAGAGTTAGGTTTCTTACCACTTCTTGACCGGTGACGATCCTTCTGGATCATCAAAAGCACTATATAATGGTAAAAATTATTTTTTGGGTGGGATAATTTTTTGTATTAAACCCTATATCGGTGCACCCGATTACAGGACGCCCCGGTGTGATTTATAATATATAATGCACCATTATAGTCGTGTTTTTTAGTTTGGAAATTTTTAACCCTAACGTGGTGTGCCCTTATCAAAGACGCATCGGTATGATGGATAATAGCAAACGCACCGCAAATAGGAATTTGAAATTAAAAAATATAATCAGGTTTTTTAATTTGGAAAGTTTTAAACTTAATGCGGTGTACCCGATTCCATGACGCACTGGGGCCATTGATAATATCAAACGCACTGGAAAGAGAAATTTTGAATAATAAAAATAGTCGTATTTTTTAATTTGTAAAGTTTAAACTCCTATTCGGTGTGCCCTATACAATGACGCAACGGGGTGATTGTGAATATGAAACGCACCGCAAACAAAAATTGAAAAAAATATAGTCGTGTTTTTTTTTTAATTTGGAAAGTTTTAACTCTAATGCAGTGCGGTGTGGTCTATACCGCCCTGGTGCAGTAAATTAGACGTATCACCTCGGGGATGGGAAAAAATAAAGTATTTATAGTAATATGGTGTTCTCCATTATCCATCTACCCTATTTCGGTGCTCTCAAGTTCGTGGCGCCCCGGTGCGCTTTGATCATATAAACACACCAGTTGTAAAAATTTAGTTGTCTTCACATGAAGGTGTTTTTGGACGCAGTGACACATGATTTATTGTCAGCACCAGTACGTTTGGGTTGTACACGCACTAGTGCGGTTGGAATATATAAACGCACTGGAAAAAAAAACATTCACTCAAACCTTTGGATGCTCACCTCCACTATAAACGGATATTTTGGCTCTTTTTAGAGAATCATCCACTATAATCTCCGCTAAAGGGCATTTTCCTTGGTCTAGGTAAAAGCTAAGTATTATGATAATGTTTGATCATATTTGAATCTACTTGCTATGAGAAAGAGTTGAATTTGAATTTGATTTACTCTAATTCATTTGAATCTGCTTGATGACGACGATTTCAGTAAAGTTGATTTGCATATGATTGATATGTTGAATATATTTCATGCTAATTGAACTTTGTGAGTTGTCTTTGTTGTCTTTTTTATATTTTTTTTGCATCAAGGAAGAAATCCAAATACTAAGGGTTTTGGAGCATGAAAATCATAAAGTTTGTATAAGGAAAAAGGCCACAAAAAGGCTTTGATGGTAGAGGAATTCTACTAAGAGAGCGCATGTACCTCATGCACAAGATGGATGAACCATCTTACTGGATAAGATTTGTGAATGCTTAGAAGACTTGCAGGATATGAACTATTAGTTTGTGTATAAAGGGAATGAGGCACTCCACTATGAGGAATTGTTTTATAAGACATAGTATGAGATAGAGTGGAGGTTGGTTAAGAATTATTCAATGGGATGCATAAACAATTCCAAACTTGGACAAGGCTTAGAAATAGCTTTAGATGATAAAGTTCAAGTTGGGTTTGAATGGAAATGCTCAAGGAAAATGGAACAAGTCTCATAAAGGGATAGAATGCAGAGGTAGCTCTCAAAGCATCAAGGAAGGTGCAAGATGCTAAGAATTGGTTGCAACAATAAATGATGAATGTGGTTAGTGAGGCATATATGGAAATGAGGGAGCTTTTCTCACCCTAAAACTCTATTTTGTTTTTAATATAGATTTGTATGCTTTTGAAGTAGTATGTATATCTTATGTGTATGGACTAAGAGTTACTACTTGGGTGAGAATATTACAGCCAATGATTTATCATGTGATTGACAAAAAGGGTATGGAGTAGATCAACTATGCTATGGAATTCCATGCTATGTAGAGGAATTAGAAGGGAGAATTCCTTGACTCTCTCTTGCTATTTTGTTATATTTATTAAGATTAAGAAACTTGTTATGTGTGTTGGGCCTAAGAAGTTTTGCGTACCATTTTTGCTAAAGCAATTTTGGTGTGGATAGAACCAAGGCAAAGAGGTTCGACGAAGCGGTCGAGAAACTAGGAAGATGGTCGTTTTGAATATGTCAAAGGGCGGGGTTAAGTAAAGTTAGTTAGGGTTTTTTCCACTTGCATTAATGAGTCGAGTAGTTAGTTAGTGGTGTAGTGGGAGCGGGGCAGGTTGTGTGCGCCCTATAAATATGTAATAGGTGGGAAATTTGGGGATTGTTAGAAAAATAACGAGTTGTTCGGGAAATTGCTAGTCTATGTCTGTATTCTGCGAACTGCTCATATTTTTGGTATGTCAAAGTTGTTGGGTGATGGAAGAAGAAGAGTCCCATGATCTGCAGGTTGTGTACACAGATCCATTGTAACTGAAGAAGAAAAGTATGTAAGTCTTTACGAACATGAAGTGCTTATTTTTGGTTGTGGCTCATGAATAAAAGAAGCACTTCCGTGGTTTTTCCCATCTTGGGTTTCCACGTTAAAATTGTGGTGTTAATTGTGATATGATGTGTTATGTGATGTTTATGTTGCTTATTGTTTGCATAAGTTGATGAATGAATGTGCTTATAATGAAGAAATGTGTCAATGCGAAGTATATGATATGTCAAAGAAGTTATAGTAAGCTTATGATATATGTCGAAGTGCATGGTTTGTCAAAGATCTTGATCTGTCGAAGTTATGGGTTATTTGTTGAATGATATGTATGTCGAGTTGTTTCCCTTCCTCGTTGTAGAAACCGGCTTCCTGCAGTCCCCTTAGGTACTTCGGGTGAGACTTCATCTGCTTTGCAGGTGTTTCCGAAAGGGATAAACCCCTTTAGGGTTGGTATCTTGGGATTTGTTGGTGTTATGTTGCATGATTGAACCCTGGTTGAAGTAGAAGTGCACCAACAAATGGTTTTGTTGTTGAGACCGGCACTTTTATCAAAGGGGAATGTGGGATATGTGGCATCCTACTAAGCCAGAGATCCAATATTCAGTAGATCAGAAGTTGAGAGAGTTTGCTAAAGATCATAATAAGCACCCTCAATTGGACGACGAAGTGTGGCTTGGTGAGTATGATTTTTGTGATATTCATGAGGTTTTCTTTGGGAGGTTTCATGTGATATTAACAGAGTGGTTGGCGAGACTAACTAAGCAAAAGACGAACTTCCAAGGAGGCGAGCCTAGAATTTGGACACCTGAACTCATCCAGCGACTGAAAAGTGTGCGTAATAAGATTTCACGTGATGTGGATTACTGGATGGATAGTATATTAGAGGGGTACATTACCGAATTTGTTGTTGACACTATTAATTCGTATAGTGCAGCAAAACGGTAATTATTTCAAAGACGGTAAGTATCTGAGATCTTTAAATCTGTGGATTAATATATTGCTCTATGAAATAGGGGTAATGAGAATGGAATCTAATGAGTAAAGCATATGTGCGTAGTGCGCATGGATGTCGATTGGAGGAAGGTCTGGGTGAATGCATGGAATGAGTTGAAATGATCAGGGAAGAAGAGAGTGAGACAAACGAAGAGTGTGGGTGTCTATGAAGTGGCAAGAG
Organism: Larix kaempferi; assembly: GCA_027924585.1. NCBI lineage: Eukaryota > Viridiplantae > Streptophyta > Pinopsida > Pinales > Pinaceae > Larix > Larix kaempferi. Next base: position 19,259,534 of record BSBM01000769.1, read on the forward strand.
ATTTCATTCGAATAAGAGGAGAAGGATTGCGATGAGGAGAGAAGGTTGCAATGCGACCGAGAGAAGGGACCACATCTCGATGAAGATTCTTACGATGAGGAGGAAGAATGCCAACTCATTTAAGAAGAAGAAGAACTTGCAGATTCGTCTCAGACCCGAGGCTGCGACATACCCACGACCACGCGTACATTTCCAAAAACTGACGTAAGACATAGTAGTTCGTCACATTTTTTCCAAGCAAGTCAAAGTAGTGGTAATAGTCAGAGTAGCACTTCACCAAGTAGAAAGGTTCCAATAAGTGGTCGATTAATATCAAGTCATCCAAAACCCCAGAGGACTAGAATGGTTGGGGATGACATGAAATTACCAATATTTAATGGGAATGGGTCAGAAGACCCAAAGCAACACTGGTTCCTATGTAATGTAGTCTAGACCGTTAAATAAGTACAAGATGATAATGTCAAATTGGCGCAGTTAATTATGACCTTTAGGGATAGCGCTTTGGACTCGTTCATGGATTTTTCAGAAGTAGCTACTGGACAACCAACAAAGACTTTAGTAGAGGTTAAGGATGGGTTAAAAGATGAATTTAAAAGGCCAAAGTCTGAGTCACGGTGCATTACTGAGATCAAAGAGATCAAAAAACCGTCGAATGAAACTGTCTAGGACTTCTACCAGAGATTCAAGACATTAATGGCCTGTGTGAGTTTTCAAATGGCTAATGTACAACACACAGAGTGGTTTATAGCCACCTTATTACTGCATATCAGAGTTCCTTTGATGTAGCTGAAGATCGCGTTGTAGATAGAAGCCCTTAAATTGGCTATGAAGTTGGAAGCATAATCTTTCAAAGATACTGGAACTCGTATGACTCAAATTCAGTCGCAGTTGGTGAACTTGTAAATTGAAATCAAGGGAATCAAGATGGGTAAGGAAAAAAGAGAAGATGTTTGGTATACCAGATGCAAGGAGGAAGGCCAGTCAAAATATCATTGTACAGATTTCCACGACTATATTGCCGTTGGAGCTCTTAATCTGTTGAACCCTGGAATGGGAATATGGTGTAGAATCTGTAAAACTAGAGGACATCGACGAGAAGAATGTTATTTTCTACAGAAAATGGCGAGTACGCCACAAAACCTATGCTGTAAATTCTGTTGATCAGTCGGTCATGATGAAAAGGACTGTTGAGCATATCAATTACTCACAGAATGCATAGTAGATACCTTTCTCATGAAAGGCGAGGAGCAAGATGAAAGAAGTAATGCGCAATTAAATCAGCCGCGGGGTGGATTCCGAGGATGTGGAACAGAATGATTTGGTCGAGGAAGAGGCTAGGTAATATGTTATAATTTTGGTACTCCAAGACATTATTCTATAGAATTCCTAAATCCTACTTCTACCTGCACATATTGTAGGGCATTAGACCATACTATTGAAGACTGTCCCCAACTTATAGCAAAATAGCAAGCGAAGAATAACCAAAACCAGAATGTTCAGAAGATTTCAGTTGAACCGAGACAAAATCAGCTTATTGTTGGTGTGGTCACCAGAGGGGGAGATACTGTTAAGATTCAATATGCTAAGACAGAAAATATCAGCATTACATTTCATTTCACAACAATAGCATATACAGGATCACTGAAGAAACAACAAGCACAGCATAAACACAAGAGACACAGTTTTATCCTGGGAAACCCTCATGGGGTAGAAAACCCAGCAAAGCTTCCTCAATATAGATGACCAGCAAATACAAATATGCAAACCAAAGACATGAACTCCTCCTCCTCCACAGCAGACCTCTCTCACACAAGTGCGCCACTCACCAGTGAATGAATGAGTGAGATAAGTGAGGAACATCCTCCTCTACTTATACTTATTCCCCGACTGACTTTTACACAAGCTAGGTCGGCCCCAACTTAATTACTGGGCTAAACAACCCATTACAACTGACTGGGCCGACCCCACTAGGGTGGTCTAATAACCCTTTGACCCACATAACACATACAGGGCCGACCCCCACTGGGGAAGTCTAATAACCCAAGTTACCACAATCCGACAGAGGAATAAACATCTCCGGATATACAATAAGATCTTCATGGAGGAATGAAACATATCCGAAGTAATAAAGTACAAATATAATATTCTTAGAAGTTACAATATCTCAACACTCCCCCTTAACGAGAAGGATATTGTAACAACATCTGCAGGAGCAAGGAGTCATCAACATCATACATGATACATCTATAAATCATTGGGATATTTCTCAACATCATCAGTAACTCAACCAGTTACTGGAATATCTTCAAGATCTTCAATACTGGAACATCAACATCTTCAGTACCGAATCTTCTGCAGCACTTGAACAGCTACAGCAATATCATCATCTGGATCATCACGATCAATAGCATCGGCGTCACACGATCATCAGCATTGTCATCATACGATCATCAGCATCGTCATCATCATCGTCATCACACGATCATCAACATCGTCATCACACGATCATCAGCATCGTCATCACACGATCATCAGCATCGTCATCACACGATCATCGGCATCATCATCACACGATCATCAGCATCGTCATCATACGATCATCAGCATCATCATCGGCATCGTCATCACACGATCATCTTATAGGATGATCAATCCTGCTCTCTTCAAGACATAGGTCCATGGATGATACAATCCAGATCGAGTTCCAAGATGATCAATCCTAATCACGTACCTTTTGGACCGAGGTCCAAGGACGATCCAGTCCTATCATGTACCTTTTGAACTGAGGTCCAGGGACGATCCAGTCCTATCAATCAATTCTCGGAGACCTCTGTCTACGGCTCAATTCAAGGGACCATAAATCCAGGGATGATCCAATCCCATCCTGTCCATGAGGGACTTCATTCTCGGAGACATCATGTCTACGGCTCAATTCAAGGGACCATAAATCCAGGGACAATCCAATCCCATACTGTCCACGAGGGACTTCATTCTCAGAGACATCATGTCTACGGCTCAATTCAAGGGACCATAAATCCAGGGATGATCCAATCCCATCCTGTCCACGAGGGACTTCATTCTTGGATACATCATGTCTACGGCTCAATTCAAGGGACCATAAATCCAGGGACGATCCAATCCCATCCTGTCCACGAGGGACTTCATTCTCGGAGACATCATGTCTACGGCTCAATTCAAGGGACCATAAATCCAGGGACGATCCAATCCCATCTTGTCCACTAAGTACTTCATTTTCGAAGACATGTGTCTACGGCTCACTTTAGGACTGAAGTCCAGGGATGATCCAATCCCCATCCTGTCCACTAAGGACTTCATTTTTCGAAGACATGTGTCTACGGATCACTTTAGGACTAAAGTCTAGGGATGATCCAATCCCCATACTATCCACTAAGGACTTGATTTTCGAAGACATGTGTCTACGGCTCACTTTAGGACTGACAACATCAACCTCATACAACACCACAGTGCATTAGTACAATCATATAACCCTAATCAATGAATGTCTTCTATCATTCACATTCATACTTTTATTAGGGTGATAAGACAATTCTAACATTGTACTAACCTAAATAATATGAAGCCAAACATATTATGAACTTAATCAAGAATCAGATTTCAAGACATACCTGTATCTCCTTAAGTCATACCTGTCGAGATTTCTTGTAGTCTTCTTATGTAAGGCCTTAGCCTCAACTTCCCCCTGAAACTGGATCTGGAGCTTGATTAGGGTTTGTTAGAGAAACCCTAAAAATTCAATCTTTGACTTTCACACTTCTGAATGGATGAAAGGATGTGTCATGCTGAGCTGATCAAACTTACATACTTCAATGTTGAAATCTCCAAAATTTGACCCCTCAAAAATTTGAAACTTCTGGATCTTCTGGACAGGATCCCGAACTAGGGTTTGATGGAGCCCACCCTTCTGCCTAATCAGAAGATTCGATCCAAGGCTCTAAACTCTTATTTTTTCTGAGGAGCTTCCAGCTGTGGTCACAGACTTCAAAAATTCCAACTTTTGCTGAAGCCCTAATTTTCCACCTTTCCGATCAAAATCCCGAACTGGGGTTTGATCAAGCCCGGTCTTCTAACCAACCAAAAATTTTGATCTTGGTCTCTAAATTTTGATTTTGATGAGTAGCATCCAGCCATGGTCTCTGATTACAGAAATTCCAACTTTCTCTGAAACCCTAAATTCCGGAAGCCATGAATGAATGTGCTCAAAAATAATTATGTTTTGACAGAAATATGTACTTGATTGTTTATGTTGTAACTCTGAACTTTTCGATCCACAAGGTCTGAAAACTTTTTCTGTGGTAGCCTGACCTGTCATCTTTCCATCCCGATAGGTCTGAACTCAATTGGATTTTCTAATAGAGAGTTATGCCAAGTGTCGCAACGTGACCTGTTTATGGGATAAAACAGGAGAGCGAACTTGTACGGCGTTCCACGTGTCAGTGGTTCAACTTCGGCCTCTAAAAACGTTTTCTCAGATAGTACAGTCTGTGTACTACTTGTCACTTTTTACGAAATTCCATTTGGAGGTTCCTAGCCCAAGTTATGACCTTTTTTCCTAGGTCACCTGAATTTGACTGATATCAAGAAGAGGCAGAAACCATAACTTGTACTGATCATAACTCACAAAGTACAATGAATCTGAGGGTGTCCTTTGGACACAAGGTACCTGGGGATGTTATCTACGACCTGTAAAGGTTTCAGATCCTAAACCTTTTCCAAAATGTATTTATAGCGAAAGTTCCATGATGACTGGTTTTTGCTATAGAAAACCCTAACCTTCAAATTGTCACAAGTGAAGCAAGTATCGTAAGTGCCATACATTGCCTTCCTTCAGGTTAGCTCTGATACCATGTTAAGATTCAATATGCTAAGACAAAAAATATCAGCATTACATTTCATTTCACAACAATATCATATACAGGATCACTGAAGAAACAACAAGCACAACATAAACACAAGAGACACAGATTTATCCTAGGAAACACTCATGGGGTAGAAAACCCAGCAAAGCTTCCTCAATATAGATGACCAGAAAATACAAATATGCAAACCAAAGACATGAACTCCTCCTCCTCCACAGCAGACCTCTCTCACACAAGTGCGTCACTCACCAATGAATGAATGAGTGAGATAAGTGAGGAACATCCTCCTCTACTTATACTTATTCCCCAACTGACTTTTACACAAGCTAGGTCGGCCCCAACTTAATTACTGGGCTAAACACCCCATTAAAACTGACTGGGCTGACCCCACTAGGGTGGTCTAATAACCCTTTGACCCACATAACACATACAGGACCGACCCCCACTGGGGAAGTCTAATAACCCAAGTTACCACAATCCGACGGAGGAATAAACATCTCCGGATATACAATAAGATCTTCACGGAGGAATGAAACATCTCCGGAGTAATAAAGTACAAATATAATATTCTTAGAAGTTACAATATCTCAACAGGTACGACGGGTGATGACAAGGGAAATTACAACAACCTGCAGGATCTGAGAGTGAGGCCAGCAGTTCAGCGACTGTCGCAATTTGACGTTCAAAAAGAGAAGAGACTTTTCTTTGAAGTCCGTAACAAATTTATGGGGAACCAAAAGGGGGCGTCAACATTTTCCCCGCCACTAGTATTTGAAGAAGGTCCTATCTATGACATGCCACCTCGCTTCGAGCAGTCTACGTCGAGGAAAATTCCAGGAATGGTAAGTGCTCTACATAGCTTTTTGAAAAGTTGTTTGGCTCTAATTAAGGATGAAAATGCATTAAGGGAATTGCATAATTTAATTGGCAAATCTGAGGGAGAAATGAGGCAAGAAAGATTGTGAATCATGTTCTAAAGAGAGCAAAAGTTGGTCGGGAAATGCAACTTAATGCACAAATTGGAGATTATGATATGGATTTTGTTTTTTTAGATCTAGTCTCATATGTAAATATTCTCACTAAGTAGACTTGGGAAAATATGGGAAAGTCGAAACTAGTATGGTCACCTATTCAGCCGAGGTTGGAAAATCAACATAAATTCATACTCTTTGGAAGGATGGTAGGAGTCCCCGTCAAAGTGGAGGTATTGTGTACTTTCACAGATTTTGAAGTCATAGAGATTGTCGATGATACCAATCCATATCTTGCACTCTTGGGAATAGACTAGGAAATTCAGAACCAAACTATTATAAACTTTAAGAAGAGGATACTAACATTTGAGAACGATGAAATAAGAGTTGTCGCACCTCTAGATCCCTAGAAGGACAGAGGTATGTCGAATTGATAAAGGAGGAATATGATGCCCGAACCTGGAAAATATTTATAATGTATCCTCAAGGATAAACGATTATATCAATCCCACAGCAGATGGTACATTAAGCTAGCGGAGAGTTAGCTCATGCTCATTTGATTCCGACAAAGCTCTGGAAAATTGCACATGAGGTCTCAATGCGAAGATGTGCTCGGGTCACGAAGTCACTTCACTGGTTCGGTAAAGAGGTATGTGACCTTCCCACCTATGAAGGTTTTCCTAATTTAGATAAATTTATTATTGAGTTTGAAGTTAAGGTGCCATAAAAACAATGGTTGTTGGCATTAGATGTGGCTTTTAAAGCAACACCAGCAAGATGGTGGGATGTTCATAGACAATCTATAACGAGTTGGTCGTAATGTAGACGATTCTTAGATATCCGGTTTGGTGAGGAAGTGCCATATGTCAAAGAGAAATATAATGGATTGACTAACCCTGTTGATCCCCTGACCACTTGTAGTGCAATATGGCAGAACATACCCAAGCAAGAGTGAGTCCACATGTTCATACACACGTTGGATACTATACCAAGGAATTGGTACACATCACTGGAGATTCAACGAGGAACCGCAGATTGGGATAATATGGATATGAGTTTCAAGCAAACATTTAATTATGAAGATGAAAGTTCGACAGTGGATGCAGCTCTGCAAATCAATAAAGCAAAAAAATTTGAGGAAATTCTTGGACCAGTATCTAATTTTCCCCAGTGGAATGCAACAGTCGAAAAAATGATGGAATGTTATAATATCACTGGAGGACCAGAGGATGATGATCTAAGAGATGTGCATATCCCAAAAATTAGAGGAAGTCGCGACCTAAAGGGACCATACATTTCATCCGACAACTGCTAAATATAAAGAAAGTAAATATTGGGTCCCCTGAAAATCATAAATTTGCAAACATTGGGGATTATTGGGATGATGAAACAATAGGTAAGATCACTGATTTACTGAGCCCACGCGGGTGTGGCTCATTGGCGGTTCAGTTGTTATGAAGTCACAGTTGTAAATGGAGGTCACGAGTTCAAATCACACCCGGATTTACCCGTGTCCCATGCTTGCGGGGTGTGTGGGGCACCTGGGGGTATAGTGGTAGTGGGATTGGATCCCTGGACCCCGTGTCACACGAGTACCAGCCCAGTCTCCAGTTGTCGATTCCCCTAGTTACAAAAAAAAAAAAAAAGATCACTGATTTACTGCATGAGTTTCAAGATTTATTTCCTACCAAGTTTTATGAGATGAAAGGAATCACTGGAAACATGGGAGAGATGAAGATCCCGCTGAAACCAGGTGTTAAGTCAATTAAGCAAAGACCCCCTAAGTACAAATAAAAAGTTAGAGCCAAGCTGGATAGAATGTTGGATGCAAGCATTATTGATCCTATCGAAGAGTCGAAGTGGATTAGTCCTACGGTAGTACAAGATAAAAAGATTGGTGAGATTCAAATTTGTGTTGATTTAAGGAAGTTGAATGATGTCTGTCTACATGATCCTTTTCTGACGTCATTCATAGACGAAGTGCTAGAAAATGTCGGAGGTCAAGAAGCATATTCATTTACCGATGGATTTTCTAGGTACCATCAAATAAAAATTGCCAACGAAGATCGACACAAGACAACATTTGCGACAGAATGGGGTTGCTTCCAATATACAGTAATGCCCTTTGGGTTGAAGAATGCTCCTGCAATTTTTTCGAGAGTAGTTGTTGCTGCTTTTAAAGAATTTATTCATAAATTTCTTGAAGTCTACTTTGATGATTCAAAAATATATGGTCTATTGAAGAATCACAATGAATGTTTAAGTTTAATGTTAAAACATTGTAGACAATACCATATCTCTTTAAATTTGAAGTGTATATTTTGTGCTCCATTTGGCATACTACTTGGTCATGTGGTATGTAAGCAAGGATTGTTGGTGCATCCTACGAAGATTGCAATTATAGTGGATCTACCTCCACCCACTTCAATTTGAAAACTAAGGAGAACTCTGGGACATATGGGCTATTATAGGAATTTTATAAAAGGATATGCTCAGATTACAACTCCTATGAAAAAATTGCTAAAGAAAGATGTGAAGTTTAAGTGGAATGAATAGTGTCAACAAAGCCTCGATATGTTAAAGGAGAAAATGGTGACAGTGCATATTTTGATATTTCCTTACTGGAGAAAAGAGTTCCATGTTAGGGGGGCACTTTGAACTGTTCATAGACCATTCTGCTTTGAAGTGTTAAATTTTGAGCATTAATTCACAATACTCTAGGATCTTTACTGAGAGAATAACATATATAGTATATCAATGCATAACAATCACAATAAGCATCACAAGCATCACAAGAATCAAAAGCATGAGAGACAAGAGACACAGAGTTTCCGTGGGGAAAACCCTAAGGTGAAAAACCCCACAACTTCCTCAGAGATAGAGAGAGCAATGGCTCAACCAAAGTACAACCAAAATACACTTGAGATAGTCTCCTAGTAGCAGATGATCCTCCTCCTCACTAGTGCGCCACTTTCTGAGTGAGAGAAGTGTGTCTTTCCGAATGATGCAAATAGAGATCTCTCGATCTCTATTTATACTTAACCTGTTTTCCCAGTTACACTATGGGGCCGACTTGTCTATCTAGATACATCCACAATATAATATATATTTCAGGGCCGGCCCCACACATGGTGGTCTAATAACCCATCGGCAAGTACACACACTTGTGACACTTGTCAATCCACATGACGACACTTCCTTATAGAGGAATAACACATCTCTAATAAGGGTACAATAAATATATATGAAATACATTCCGAAGTTACATATACATCAACACTCCCTCTTAACTAGGAAGGTATTTCTCAACACAAATCTGCTAGACAAGTCTTCTTCTCGGGATCATCGTCATCGATGCATCATCATCATCATCATCACTGCTGCTGCTATCTCAACCAACCTCTGACTCTACTCGTCATAGGAAGGTCTACAGAGCTGGTCCTTTTTCATACTGGATGTAGGCCCACCACCTGCAGGTCTTCGTCATCACTGGCCATACTGCGGAAATCTCAGGACTTATTACATGCGTCACAAAACCTTAAAAGATTCTCTTGACTAGCAAAAACCCTAAAGAGCATCTGAGGCCTTTTTCATCCTGTCCAGATCTCCAGGACTTATTACATGTGACCCCACCACAAAACCTCGAAAGAGAATCCCAGGACTGATTACGAGCACAAGGCTCAACCTATCGGATCTCCCAGGGCACAAATTACATGTGGTCACCACAAAACCTCGAAAGAACATCCCAGGACTGATTACGAGCACAAGGCTCAACCTATCGGATCTCCCAGGGCACAAATTACATGTAGTCATGGCAAAACCTCGAAAGAGCATCCCAGGACTGATTACGAGCACACGGCTCAACCTATCGGATCTCCTAGGGCACAAATTACATGCCATAGGACAAAACCTCGAAAGAGCATCTGCCAGATATCCCAGGGCATAAATTACATGCCATAGGCAAAACCTAGAAAGACTATCTGCAGATCTCCCAGGGCACAAATTATATGTCCTCCCAAGCAAAACCTCGAAAGAGCATTTGCCAGATATCCTAGGGTACAAATTACATGCCATAGGCAAAACCTCGAAAGACAATCTGCAAATCTCCCAGGGCACAAATTACATGCTTATCTGCACAACCTGTTCCACGACCACAGAGTATCAACCTGATACTCACCATACATCATCCTTATGTACACATGATCATCATGATCATCATCACTGCAACATCCTGCTGCATGTAATCTGGAGCAACATCCTAAAGCTCGTCATCCATGATCATCCTGATCATACAATGCATCTACCTGATGCATACCAAGTATCTACCTGATACATATCATCATACATGATCCACCTGATCACACAGTGTATCCACCTGATACAAATATAAATACATGATACATATCAACATACATGATCTACCTGATCATACAATGTATCCACCTGATGAATATACAGATACATGGTCCAAGCATCCAACATGATGCATATACAAAATACATACACATGATCCAACCGATCATATCTAGCATCAACATGATGCGTACATACATATAAATGATCCAACTGATCATATCCAGCATCCAACATGATGCATACATACATATACATATAAATGATCCAACTGATCATATCCAGCATCCAACATGATGCATACATACATATATAAATGATCCAACTGATCATACAAAGTAGAAACCAGAACATCATCCTGATGCTCATCATCTAGCGCTTACATCCACAGCCATGTGAAGGATCCTCCTTCCAACATGCTTGGAATGGCTTCAGCAAATGTGACCATCACTTCTTCCTCTAAGTGTCATCAATCTGAAGAACACCAATCCTCTCCCTAAAGTACTCGAACTTCACCCTGGCTAGTGGCTTCGTCAACACATCTGCAATATACTCGTTCGTCGCAACATACAGGAGCTTCACAGCTCCTCTCTGCACCATATCCCTGATATAGTGATATTTGATCTCTATGTGTTTCGACTTGTCATGAAACACTGGGTTCTCGGACAGCTTAACACAACTCTGGTTATCACAAAAGATACCAGTAGCATCCAATGGGAGATCAAATAACTCAGACAGTAGCTTTCGTAGCCATACTGCCTCACAACTAGCTGAACAGGCTGCAACATACTCTGCCTCAGTTGTACTCAGTGCTACGCAGGACTGCTTCCTGCTAAACCAAGAGATCACACCTGATCCCATACTGAAACAACACCCAGATGTGCTCTTCCTATCTGCAGCACTGCCAGCCCAATCTGAATCAACATAACCCTACAGGTTAAACTTTTCATTCGCTTCATACTTGAGCCCATAATCCACTGTACCCTTCAGGTACCTCAGAACATGCTTTACAGCAACCAGGTGAACACTCCTCGGATCAGTCAGGAACTGTCTTAATGTGTTCACCGCAAAGCAAATATCTGGTCTCGTGTTCATCAGGTACATCAAGGACCCAATCATCTGAGAATACATAGAGACATCAATCGGCTCAGATGAAGCATCACATAGAAGCTTCAGATTCGATGCCATAGGTGTGGCCATGGCCTTGCAATCCATCATCCCGAATCTCTTCAGGATATCTACTGTGTACTTCCCTTGACCAAGGAAGATCCCACCTGCACTCTGCCACACCTCCATACCTATGAAATAATGCATCATTCCCAAATATTTCATATCGAACTCGGCAGCAAGCTTCCTCTTAGTATCTGCAATCAATCTGTCATCTCCTGTTACAAATAAGTCATCCACATACAGGAGTAGAATCACAGGATTCCCTTCCTCAACCTTGTAGTAAAGGTTGGAATCCGCTTTACTCTTGGTAAAGCCCAAACTAGATAGGAAACTGTCCATCCTACCATACCAAGTTCTGGGAGCTTGTTTCAAGCCATACAAGGCTTTCTTCAATCTGCACACATACGACTCCCTGTCATGTATTTCGAAACCGAGTGGCTGCTCCACATATACTTCCTCTTCAACTACACCATTCAAGAAGGCAGTCTTGACATCCATCTGGTGTATTTTCCATTTCATTGCTGCAGCCAAGGCAAGTACTGTTCTGATGGAAGTATACCTGGCTACAGGTGCAAAAGTTTCTTCATAATCTATTCCCTCTTTCTGAGAGAAGCCACGAGCTACGAATCTTGCTTTGTATTTTTCTACACTGCCATCTGCGGCATGCTTGATTTTGTAGATCCATTTGGAAGTCACAACAGACTTCTCTTTAGGTCTTGGGACAACATCCCAAACATCATTCTTCATTATTGATTGGTATTCCTCAACCATGGCATCCTTCCATTCTTTCTTTTCCGTTGCTTCTTCATAACTGGAAGGTTCTTTGTTCATAATTTCATAGAGTAAAGCAACGTAGTTGGCATGTGATCTGGTTCTCTTCTTTGCTATGTGTTCTTCTTCTGGAATACCAAATCTTTCTACATCTTGAATGAGCTCTGTTAGCCCATGCAGGTTTCCTCTTGTGAGAGTTATCCTCACGGGGTGGATCTACAGGTTCTTGCGGATCTTCAAACTCACGAACAACTTCTGGAATTGCTTCAGTCATGGTAGTGTCTTGAAATCTAGTTTCCTTAGGTTCTTCATAAACTTCGATAGGTGCCTTCCTTGATTTGATGAATGTTGAGTTTTCATCAAATGTTACATCCCTGCTGACATCAATCTTCTTGAACCCTGGAAAGTATATTTTGTAAGCCTTCGAGCTTTCACTGTAACCCACAAAGATACCCTTCTTTCCTGAAGGATCTAGTTTGGTCCTGTTCTCCTTTGGGACATGTGTGTATACCGGACAACCGAATATTCTGAGATGGCTGACTTCAGGTTTCTTACCAGAAAAGACCTCTTCTGGTGTTTTGTTGTCCAATATCTTGTGGGGTGTTCTGTTCTGCACATATACAGTTGTTCTAGCTGCTTCTGCCCATAGATGCATAGGTAGATCCTGGTCATGCAGCATTGCCCTTGCTGCTTCCATGATTGTTCTGTTCTTCCTTTCTGCAACTCCATTCTGTTGAGGATTATAAGGAGCAGTCAACTCCCTCTTAATCCCTGAATCACTACAAAGCTTCTTGAAGTCACCTGAGGTGAATTCTCCACCATTGTCGGATCTTAATGTTTTGATCTTCTTGTCAGTTTGATTCTCCATCAAGGTTTTGAATTCCTTGAGCTTATCAAACACCTCATCTTTGTTCTTCAAGAAATATACCCAAGTCTTCCTGGAGAAGTCATCAATAAATGAGACATAGTAAACATACCCACTCAGAGAACTGGATGACATAGGACCACATACATCTGAGTGGATGATTTCCAGGATGTCTTTTGCCTTGCTTTCACTGCTTGGGAAAGCCTTCTTAATGTTCTTAACTTTTGCACATCCTTTGCAAACACCTTCATGTTTGGTCTTGATCTCAGGAAGACCCTCTACAGCCTTGCTTGCAATTGGAAGTGCCCTATAGTGCATATGAGCAAGTCTTCTATGCCAAAGTTCACTTGGCTCCATGGATTCATGTACCATGGCATGTTTAGGTTGTCCCTTCAATTTATACAAACCTCCCTCTTGCTCTCCAATCACTACTACATCATCTATGGTCTTTCCCTTTGGCCACATTAGGACTTGGCCATCCACAAATGCAACCCTCATACCTTTTTCATCCAATGCAGAGATGGAGAGTAAGTTCTTCTTGAGCCTGGGTACATAAAGGACTTCTTTCATCTTCAAAGATTTTCCAGAATCCAGGTTGTAGGAGGCTTCACCACTTCCTTTGATTGGGTATTGATAATCATCCCCAAGTTTCACTTTATGGGGTGATTCATGTTCAGACAGATTTACAAAAGATTCTTTAAACCCAGTCATGTGTTTGGAAGCCCCACTGTCAATCAACCAATCATTACAACCATGGGAGATAGTACCTGTGAGAGCAGAAATTAGAACATACTCTTCTTCACTTGATGAGTCATCATCACTATCACTTTCTTCCCTAGCCTTCTTCTTTGGGGGTTCATCATCTTCGGCAGCATGAGCATGATATCTTCTTTTGTTATTCTTCTTCTTCTTGTTGAAGTTGTTGTTGTCTTTCTTCTTCTTGGGACAATCTGAAGCAAAGTGTCCCTTCTCATTGCAATTGAAGCATCTGATATCTTTCTTATCTTTATGATAATGGTGGTGTGAGAATTTCCTGTTATGAGATGATTCCTTCTTGGACTTGCCTTTCCTGGCATGTGCTGTGAGAGCTTGATCTTCATTTCCCATCTTTTCTTCTCGGGCCACAAGCCTAGCTTCTTCTTGAGAGCATTCTTCTCGCAATCTGTTGAGGAGATCAACTTCTTCCTTGCACAAATTCCTTCAATAAAGGAATCCCATGACCTGGGTAGGCCATTTAGAGTGGTCATCACCACTTCACCTTTCTCCACCATTTCATCCACTGCTTCTAATTGTTCCTTGATTTGGGAGACCCTTGAAAAATAAGATTGAATGGTTTCTCCATTCTGAAACTTTACTCCTTTCAATTGGTTCCGCAGGGTCATCTTCCGATTTATGTTCTTCCCTTCAAATAGCTTGGTCAAAGAGTCAAACATCTCCTTGGGTGTCTTTAGAGAAGACACATGGGCATGAGATGGTCTTTGATAGAATCAGCAATGATTCTCTTTGCCTTGACCAAGTTCTTCTTATGCAATACCTTAGCCTCTTCATCCTCTGGGATAGGGATGTCTTCTTTTACATATGAGTCCAACTCATTCTCTTCCAGGATTAACCCAATCCTATACTTCCAAGCTCGGAAGTTATCAGCTCCTTCAAGCTTATCCTCAAGCTTGGTGTGGTGAGACATCCTAAAGAGTACTTCAAATGGAAACATAAAAGATTTAGGTCTTACCACTTGAAATGCTGAAAACTGGATCTGGTTGTTATGTGGAATTCTGCCCTACGGATAAGTCAAAATTCCCTCAGACTAAAGCACACTTTAACTAACTCTAGGCTAAGAACAAAACAAAACAAATGCAACCTTGAATCCCTAGATCTAACAAACATCTCAGGATTAAAATGCTGAAGAGAATAGAATGAGTTTAACTGACCTTATGTCCAAACGCTTGTTTTTGGTATTTGCTCCAAGCTCCAAGTCCTCACAAGTAAACCTGTTAAAATGGAACCAAAACGCAAGTATGCACTATTCTTTAGTAACCTGAAACATGAGTTAGGATCTAAATCTATGAAAGATACAAATCATACGATTAAAACAAGATTAACACAAATGATTTGGGAAAACAAGACAAGTTATTCCATTACAACTTGAAGATTACTTACAAAGGGTGCTTGATGTCCAAGCCAATCCTCCAACTCCAAGTGTCTTCTCCTCTAGCTATCTCCACAATGCTGCAAGACCATAAGTTTGGTGCTCTCAAGAGTCCTCCTCTTTCCCAATGGCATGCCTCTCTTTTATAGTGAATGGTGAGGTTAACCAACAAGAGAGATGGGTGGATCTAAGGAGGGATAAGTGGATCAGGGTTTCTAATCGAAGGAGATGAGTTGAGATCGAATCAAGGAACCCAATCTTCCATTATCTTCGAAAATCCAAAATCCCACAAGCCAAGGGCAAAAAGCTATTAAAAGGGTACCGCGTTTTGCAAAGTCTGCAGAACGCGGCACTGCCGCGCTTTGAGGAAAAAGCAGAATGTGGTAGTGTCTAGTACCCCGCGTTTTGGGAAAATAGCAAGGCGCGGTAGTGTGTAAAAATAAAGTCCAAGGTGGGTCAAAACTTGCCAGGGTGGATTCACCTTCAAGGTTGACTCATCATCTGTCTCTTCTGGATGGTTTAAAACAGTAGGGAAAGTGTCGTCAACTTGTTTTGTGATGGGGATGCGACACCGTGAAATATAGAGGTATAACAGATGCCCCCTAAAGTGTGAGGTCAGAAGGGACTGATGGCCGAAAGACTTTACGAATATAATGTGCAGAGATAGCATCGAGGAGAGCGACACGGAGCTGAAATAGAAACAAAGTGTTAGATATACCACCGAGGCGGGCATTCCCATGCTCGGAAACAAATGACTCAAAGCATGGCTGCCGACCAATACATTGCAGATCCATGAGTACTGAGATAATGTAAACTGTGGACAGATCATGGCTACTATGAACAATCGTAGATCCATGAGACAATAACGACACAGCCACGACCAATACAATAAGTAGATCTGTGTGACAATACAAGAGACATCTCCATCGCAGCCTGGACGCAGTCAAGATACAGTGATGTGCCCAGGGTCTTCTACCCGATCGCATAAAGATACGAATCTAACCATGTGATTACAAGATGTTGAAGTCGAACATGGAAGAAACCATTTGATTACCGGTCAATGATGTGGACCGTTAACAAATGCGAGGGAGATCATCAATAATGACAATGATTCCCAAGGTATCAATAGTACATCTCAACGAAATGCGAATGAATGAGTTGATGTCGAGCATCCGAGAGATCGCTTGATCAGAGGTCATTGATGTGAACCTGCTGTCAAACACGAGGAAACCTGCCATTGAGGCATGCAGGTACCAAGGTACTAATGGTTGATTTCTAAGTCTAATTCCCGGATAGTGATTTGGTGTCGACAGGAATAGACTCGCCGAAAGTGGGCCATGATGATTCCCACATCATCGACACGAAATCGGCACATATGATAGGATGATGAAGTAATGGAATATGTACTGACACAGCGGAGGTCTGACACAATGAATGACTCGATACAATGCAACCCTTTGAACATATAACGGCGTGTAACAAGACTTGGCAGCAGGGATTATTGATAAATAGAGGATAGACACCGGATGAGTGGACTCGTGACCAGGGAGACGACCCATGATGATGACTAAGACTCAATGAAAGATGGATACCCAAATATAGACAAGAGATGGACACATGCCATGTTCAAAGGTAACGACTGATAATGCTGCCATAGATAAACTAGACTTGTTCCCCCATATTTCCCCGACATGATGGACGAGTACCTCTTTCTTGTTTTACGAGCTTGAAGAGGATAACAGATGCTCGGTGTAGCTCATCTTGTGGATGAGTCCAATCTCACATGTTTTACGAACCTGAGAAAGGAGGGGTTCGTCCCAAAGTGGGTCCTTCGATGTCAATATTTTAACGAGCCCAGGGAAGGAAAACTCGATAGTTTTTCATATTTAGAGAGCCTGAAAAACTTAAAGGAAGCTCCATATGTACTTTTTCATAAAATTTAGTCCCTCGATCCCGAAAAAGTGTAAAACAATTCCCGAGAGAACTCTCCCAGCCGAGATTGACTGAGGTATACCTTTCTCGTAAATAGTCTAGACGGGCCGAAAAAGGGGTAACCTATCACCGAATAGACGACCTTTCAAATACTTTTACAAGTGTGAAAGAGTCAAGATCACTTGGCAATCTTTTCAATTTTAAGGAGTCTGAAAAGAGCTTAACTATGGACTCCTATGGTCTTTTTCGTAAATTTTAAATTATTCTGGTCCGAAAAAAGAATAAAATACAACCAGGATAATACTTTCCTCATCGTTTAACGAGCATGAGTAAAGTTGACCGTACTCGACACCGTTTACTTGCGTTTGACAAGCACGACACAGGTGTGAAAGCGCTTGGAATATTTTTCAAGTTTTAAATCCAGAGCACGAAAAAGATAAAGTGGGCTCAATATGAAGGTCAAATTACGAATAAACACCAGTATGAATGCATCCCATTTCTACCGCAGATCCTGTCAATAAATGCTCAACAACCGGGCATTAGCAATGTGAACAAGGGTTTATTTATTTGAAATAGTAATTAATTAATTAAAAAATGTGAAAAAAATGCTATATAAGGCATGGTAAAAATAGAAATTACTATTCATTTGTGCTTTTTACCGAAAGGAGACATTTTTACCCATTTTGGAGCAAAATTTCAAGGATCGATACCAAGAGTTCTGGGACACCATTTCGACCGCCGTCTGCGCCAGGTAAGAGTGCTTGAGCCCCTCTTTCATTTCATGCAAGAAATTTTTGTTTTCACCAGGAAAAATTTAATTTTTTGGCAAGCCCTTTTAGGCAAGAATCGCCCGCCGTACTACCGCGCGGGTCCCCTATCGAAAAACGCGGCACTGTTGAACAATGCCGCGCTGTAACCCCCAAAATGAGGCGCGGCACTGTGGACTGCCGCGCGATAGGGTGTCCTCCAGGCGCGGCACGTGCGAAATTTAAGTTCAAAAAATTAAATTTTCTCTAATTTTTTGCTAGAAGTAAGTTGTTAAATAGTTACTAATTGCTTTGTTTGCCTTTTTGCAGAGATTTGCAACTTATTTGGAGCAAAATGGTGAGTTGGAAAGAGAGGGAGCACGAAGCGGATGATTTTGCAGCCGAAAATGACTTACCGACCGTGACCGCATTGCGAGAATGTGGTTTGCTAAAGTTTTTCAAGACCAAAGGGATCCGCCAACAACCTAAGCTCCTTACTCACCTTGTTCAATTGTGGGACCCCGATATCCAAGCTTTCCGAGTGGGAGAGCATGTGCTTGAAATCCAACTCGAAGACATCTACTTCCTCACGGGCCTCTCAAAAAGAGGGGCCCGGCCGAATTTTACCGGGTACACCGCTTCAAAATCAAGCACGGATGATTTGATTGCTCGATACTGCCAGGCAAGTTCGAGTAAGAAAAGTGGGAAAGTGGCCATAAAAGAGGTCACAAATCTTCCTTTCAAAACCTTGCTATTCACTATTACACGTGCAGCAGGAAGCGTGAGCCCACATCAGGCATCCCGCACACAGGTGAATCTCGCAGCAGAGTGCATGGGAGGAACAGTTTTCAACTGGTGTGAGGCAGTGTTGTCCAACATGAAGGAATAGGTGCACAAATGTAGAACTGGGAAAAATA
Organism: Larix kaempferi; assembly: GCA_027924585.1. Classification (NCBI taxonomy): domain Eukaryota; kingdom Viridiplantae; phylum Streptophyta; class Pinopsida; order Pinales; family Pinaceae; genus Larix; species Larix kaempferi. Next base: position 19,278,303 of record BSBM01000769.1, read on the forward strand.
CCCAGTTTGGCTATGGGAGCATCCTGGTCACTTTCTTCTTGGCTAGGGTGCCATTACTGCGTCCACAGATATCTATGCATCCTCGTCCACCTACTGAGCCATGGATGGCTCGATGGAGTGACTACGCTGGACGCCTTGGGGGACCTCAGCGGCTAGCCTTTGGAGAGGACTTTTTCTCTTGGCTAGAGGAGCAGATAGTCATGATTGACGACTATCCCTATTCAGGGGTAGATTTCCGTGAGGATATCGACTTGGCTTTGCCAGAAGATGATGACTGGGACAACTCTGGTATGACCTTCATGGATATGTATTTTTTCTTTTTGAATATTTAATTTTTATTGCTTTTTTAGAATGTGTAAAAGACGCCTAATGTATATTCGCATGCGTGTTGCAGACCGTGGACCACAGAGGCCAGCTGGATATTCTCCACTACGTCGTGGTGGTGTCGATCGTCCAGCTGATCCTGTCGAAGAAGAAGATGAAGACGAGGCAGGAGGTGTCCGGGACATTGAGAGGAACCTGCAGGGATTGACCCATGGTATCCCTGCTATGCGGATGGATGATGTTCCCTACCACCTCCAGCGGCATACTGTGGGTGTACCTGGACGTATCAGTCGACTTCTTCGGAAGGTGGTTCGAGCTGTGATGTGTTACCACCACCAGCGGGAGGAGTCCGATGAGGGACATGATAGGTCTCCTAGATCTCCGTAGATGGTCTTTTGATCTTTTTGCGGCATGTACACGATATGTAGGCTTTGAGGGCCAATTTTTTGTATATGGGATTTGATCCCCAAATTTTGTCTTTGACACAAACTTTATGTATTTTTGGAAAAAACACTTTTATATACAGTGATATGGACCTATTTATGATCTAAATATTTACAATGACTTGTGCATTTTAATTTTTTATGATGTGTTTATGTATGGGCAAGATGCCAATCCAAAATGTAATTAGCCAATGAATCGGCAATACAATTGAATTCTCTCGGTATGTGTTGATATGTGATAAAATCAAATGACCGCTCCAAGAGGCGTACTCTTCGAAATAAACGAAGTAATGTAGGATCGCGAACTGTGTAAACACGGTTTAGATGAGAAACCACGAGTTGGGAGTCTAAAAAGACCGATAAGGAGTCAATCCCGAGTGAGGCAACCTCTGTCAAGAGACCAATGACTGCATGGTACTCTGCGATATTGTTGGTTGCGGGACCTAAACAATTGGCTCCTGAAGAAATCAACTCGCCAGTGGGGGAATAGATCACCCATGCTGCGGAAGCGAGATTCCGGGTATGTCGGCTTGCACCGTCGGCGAATCCAGAGTAGGTAGACATCTGCGCATAAAGGCACGAGTCAAAGTAAGAGTAGATACATGAGGTTCACGCGCATACTAAAAAGAAAGCAAAAAGCAAACTAAGTACATTATGTACAAGAAGTAACCCGCGTAGGGTAATCTCACGCGTAGAAACGCTTGAGGTATAGCCCGTTGCGGGGCCGTGCCAATGGCGTACCATCACAATCGATTAGTTCATAGGCTCCTTTTTCTAAGACACGTTTTACAATGAAGGGGCCGTACCACATAGATTCAAGTTTACCTTTTCCAAGCTTATCATGCATCTGATCATATGTAAGTACGAGGTCACCCTCATTGAAGATCCGAGGTTGAACGGATTTGTCGTATTGAGCTTTGACGCGTTTTTTGTGGGCTTCATTAGCCAAAGCGGCGTCGCGGCGGGTTTCATCTAGCTTGGCTAGGTATAGAAACCGTTCCTATTCGGAAGTAGTGTGTGGAAGTAGCTCTATGGCTATCTTGAGTGATGGAATTTCACATTCAATCGGGAGAATGGCTTCTAGGCCGTACACCAGTTGAAATGGTGTAAACCCAGTAGCACTTTTCACTGAGGTTCGGTATGCCCACAGTGCTGAGAACAGAGCTGAGTGCCAATTGGATTTTTGGGTACCCACAATGCGCTGAATCATTTGTTTCAGGACCTTATTGATGGCTTCAACTTGGCCATTAGCTTGTGGGTAATACGGGGTTGAGTTTTCGTGGCGAAAACCCAGCTTGGCACTTAGTTCTTCGATCATATGGTTCCTAAAATGGGAACCATGATCGGTCACAATAGACTGTGGGACACCGAATCTAGCTATGATATGATTGAATATGAACTGCGCTGCTGTTTTGCCGTCTTCAGCATATGTAGGCATCGCTTCAGCCCATTTTGTAAAATAGTCCACAGCTACTATGACATAGCTATGCCCCCCGGCTGAAGTGGGCTTACAGTGCATAAAATCAATGCCCCATTTGGAGAAGGGGCCGACGGCAATGACAGGATGGAGTGGAGCAGGGTGCGAGCGTGCTTTGCTATGAAAGAATTGACATGGCGGACACTTCTTGACTGTTTCAATGCAGTCTTTGAAAATCGAGGGCCAGAAGTATCCCGCTCGCAGTATTTTCTGGGCCGTAGCCATCCCAGAGAGATGACCACCACATGCTCCTGCGTGGCAGTTATTGAGAACGCGTTCCGCCTCATCTAAGGTCAAACAGCGTCGAAGGACAGTGTCGACACCACATCGATACAGAGTATCGTTCACTATAAGGTAATATTTTGCGTGGTGTCTGATACGTCGTCGTTCATCGCGGGTGAGATCGGGACGGAAGCGTTGGGTTTGGAGATATAAGAGAATATCCCCATACCACGGATCAGACGTGCTAATGAGGAACAATGATTCATCGGGAAGAGAATCAATGGGCTCGGATTGCTCGGTAGCACGGGGCAAGTGACAAATTAACTCAGCGAAGACCAGGGATTTCTTAGACTTGGCTTTAACAAATTCCAAGTCAAACTCTTGAAGGATGACAATCCAACGGGAGTACTTGCCCCCAAGCACTTGTCGTGTGAGGATATAGTACATTGGATTGAAATCGGCGATAACGGTGGTCCGACGGAGTAAGATGTAGTGACGGAATCTCTGGACAGCAAATACTGTTGCCAGAGCCAGCTTTTCAACATGTGAGTAGCGAGTTTCAGAGTCGAGAAGACTCTTGCTGAGATAGTACACCACATGTTCTATGCCGTTGTGGTCTTCCTGGACTAACACCATACCAATGGTGGAAATCGAGGCTGCGAGATAAAGAATGTAGTCCTGTGTGTAATTGGGGGGTTGAATCACAGGATCTTTGGTTAAGGCTGCTTTTAAATTGTCAAAGGAGCGTTGGGCTTCATCATCCCATATGAAGGGAACATTCTTCTTGAGAAGCCGCATGTAGCCTTTTGTTATCTCGGACAGATTGCAGATAAAACGGCGTAGAAAGTTTGCATGCCCTTGCAAACATTGAAGTTCTGGAATATTGGTAGGTGAAGGCAGGGCTATGATAGCTGCTACCTTTGCGGGATCTAGACGTATCCCGTCTTTGGAGACTATGAAGCCCAACAGTTTTCCGGCTTCTACACAGAAGACGCACTTATGCGGGTTCAAACGTATATTGTAGCGCCGGCACCTTTCGAAAATGGCACTCAAGTGATCTGGATGTTCTTCCCGAGTTCGAGAATGAGCGGGAAGGTCATCGAGATATGGCTCTACGATATGTTTGATGTCATGAAATGCGTAGGACATCGCCCGTTGGAAAGTTGCCCCGGCATTTTTGAGGCCAAAAGGTAACTTCCGATATGCAAAGATCCCCCAAGGGCAGATAAAGGTCGTTTTGTGCTGGTCGGCTGGGAGGATGTCGATCTGATTATAGCCAGAAAAGCCATCCATAAATGAAAAAATAACACTTCCGGCACAGTTATCGATAATCTGGTCAATAAACGGAGTTGGGTAGTTGTCCTTGGGACAAGCTTTGTTCAAATCACGGTAATCAACACAGACTCTGATCGTTCCTTGTTTCTTGGCTACAGGGACGATGTTGGATACCCATTCTGTCAATGGGACAGGATAGATGAAACCAGCACGCAAAAGTTTTTCAACTTCTGCTTTAATGGCGGCTGCCTTACGAGGATGAACGGGTCGAAGCTTTTGCCGAACAGGTCGGGCGCCAGGGAAAGTTGGAATTTCGTGGACCACAATCGACGGGTCGATTCCTGGCATCTCTTCATAGCTCCAAGCGAAAACATCGCGGAAAGTTTTAAAGTAGGCATTATAGAACTCCGTCTCGAGAGGAGTATATGTTTTTCCAATGTGTACATTTTCCACGATACCAGGCTTTACTGAAATGTCGATGGGAGTGGTTGCCATAAGATTGGCCAAGTTGCCTTCAGAAAATACTTCGTCGAGGGAAGTGGGGAACTTGGTTTGAACCATCCCAAGTGACGCACTGTATTTGGTGTCAGGCTCAAGTGACTGAATGGTGGGGAATGAAGATCGATGATGAAAATCTCCCCATGGTGGCTCATTACCGCACATAACCTCTATGATTGATTCGTCGGTGGGAAAAATCAAGTTGAGAGGATCAAACAATGTTGGGTGTGTATGAGTTTCAGTCGAGAGCTGTGCCACTGTGTGATCAGTAGAACAGTCGACCCAATCTGTGGCTGATTGGATCGCGTCATATGCTGCAAGGTTTCTGTTCAAAGGCATGGAATTGCCATAGCCTTGGATCTGAGTAGGACTCGGGATCACCCATGAATCATCGGACGGGGTGACATGCGACGAAATCATGTTGACTGGTTGAATATGGGTACCCAGCTCTGGAAAAACTCCAATGAGGGATGAATCCTTCATGAGACCAACACCTATGTCTTGGAACCGGTACCGAGGTTGATCCAATAACGGAACGGTATTGGCGGAGTTCGGATGGGAGTCTGGGATACAGTAATCCAATTGATCAATAGTGACAATTTTCCCTTCATGAGGAAATTGTACAATCCGGAAGACTGTAGATGCTATGGCAGTCATGGCATAGAACCAGTTCCGACCAAGTAGGAGGTTATAATCCAAAGGTGCATCTACGACTTCGATGTGTACGGATACTGTTTTGCCCCCCAGTTCAACACCGATTGAGGGGATGAGTCCGTATGGTTGAAAACCATGTCCGTCAAACGCTCTAAGAGTAGTGGGAGAAGTTGTGACCTCAGGCGAGCCGAGGGCTCTCCAGCAGTTCAAAGACATAATCGACGTGGAAGCACCCTCATCTAACACTGTGCGGTGGATAACATTTCCACGGATTTTCGTATGCACCTGGAAGGCTAACTGGTGAGAAAGCATAGGTTTAGCGTGCTCCAGGTTAAACATGATGGAGTTTGAAGTATCTGGGTCCAATGCCCCCAGTGCTGAAAGTAGGGTTCTACGCTGCGTGGGGCAGTGTTGGAGAACCTCGAGAGTTGACATAGCGCAAGGTGCTTGAGCCAAATCTTCAACAATGTTGTAGTTTTGGGCAGCTCGCGCATTCGGATTGAATGTCGCCTTTCGTATGGTGCCCTTGGGTGGGCGTAGCACTGTATCCATAAGTGGTCTCTCGATATGGAGATGACCATTAGGGGGGGGGATAGGAATCGGATCTTCAACAGGAGATTTGCCTTTGGCTGTCTCCGATTGTTTGGTTGAACTTGGAGGATTGTCATATGTCTTTGAACGAGTGGTGATATTAATCTCCTCATTACTTGTCATTAGGATTTCGCGGTTTGTGGACGTCTCTCCACGGGAAGGATTGGTCGGGTTGCCCCCTTGTGGGGATTCTTGGGCAACCATTTGCTGTTGCTGTTGGGGGAAAGGGTCGGTTAGCACTGCCGGTCGAGAGGATCCTTTAACGAATTTATGGACCTCATCCTTGTAGGGACAGTCGCGCGTATAATGATCATCTTGACAAATCAAGCAGGGAAACTTAGCTTTCCGACGTGGTTTTTGGTCATTCTGGGTAGGTTGTGGTTTGGGGTTCTCCTGCTGGTTCTTCTTGGGTTTACCACGATTGTTTTTCTTCTTTCCTCCGGATGGTTGTGATGTAGATTGAACTGCATTCACTTCGGAGGAGACAGCAGGAGAGGTGGAAGCTTTTGAAGCGGCCTGGGTAAAAGCGGGGGAAGCAGAAGCTTGTTGCCCCGTCGAGTTGGTAGCAGGCTGAGCTTTGACTGAACCAACAATACCATCAATGGGTGGTTCAGTGGTAGGCTTTGTAGGATCAGTGTGAACGCGGGAGGCATGTGGAAGAAGTTCATGTAAAGTACCGGATTGAGTATATACTAAATCCATGTATTGTGCTGCCGAGATGGCTTGTTCTTCCGTAACTGGTCCGCGCATAGCAATATCTCTGGCTATGGGAGGCAAAAAGGATTTTGTAAACCAATCAGCAAGTAGCTGATCTGGAATAGGTGCCTTTATTAGCCTACGGCGTCTTCGCCACTCGTGGATGTGATCCGAGATGTGTGTGGAAGTGGTTTGACGCAGTGAAGTTAGCAGTTCTGTTCCAGTCTCATACCGGATGGGAAGCTGGAAATGTGTCAGAAACTGCATAGCCAAAGTGTTGAAATCACGAAAAGAGTGCTGTGGCAGCTCGATGTACCATTTTGCTGCCGTTCCGGTAAGCGTACGTTGGAAGAGCCGAAGTCGGATGGAATCATCCATCAAGGAATTGGATGAACACCAAAGATGGAAGGTCATCACGTGGTTCTTGGGGTCTTCCCCGGGCTTAGCATCGAACTTGGGAATGTCCGATGGTAGTTTGGCTGGGATAGGTGGCCAGTGAGGTTCGTGCCATATAGGATCGTTGATAAGCCTCGACAAATCTGGTAAGTCAAGTGTGGCCAAGAAGGGAAGTTGACGGTTGGTCTGCGGGTATGAGTAATAACCATGCGGTGCAGAGAACCCTGGAGGGCCCTGCATAGCATGCTGCTGTGTGTTATACCCATATGAGTTTCCCGCGGGATACTGCTGGAAGTTCTGCGGATAGTAAGCCATTTGGTTAACCGGTTGATTGTAAGCAGCCGGTTGGTAAGTGTTCTGCTGAGTGGGTATGGTACCCTGAGGTTGTTGATACCCAGGAATGGTTGCTGTTCCTTGTTGGGGAAAAGTTCCTTGGAATTGTTGTGTTCCAGGGATGTTACCACTATGCTGTGTAAGTGGCAGATTTCCCATAGCAGGGTTGGGGGGTGGCTGCGACGGTGGTGTCCATGGAAGACTCGTTCCTGCTTGAGGGACGAGTGGAAATTGAAGTGACGGGTTCCATGGAGTTGTAGCAGCCGAAGGGTAAGGGAAACCAGAATTCAAATTGGGGGAAATCTGAGATTGCCCCCCAGCTTGGTTCCAGTTTCCGAAAAGTGAGTACCCCCCACTCTGTGGGATTTGATGATCCCAAGAAGGAAGCATGCCTGACGGGGGTTGTTGAGAGTAAAGTCCGGTTGGAACACCGGAATAAGGTTTCCCACTGCCAGGTGGATTGTACATACCAAACTGAGTAGATGCTGCTGGTGGGGAAATTTGTTGGATCGAGCCAATAAGTTGTCCGCCAGCAGTTAGGTTGGATGGCCCTATATGAGGAGGCTGTAGACTGGAAACTGGGTTCCCAGCAAAAGGTTGTCCTCCAACTGGTTGGGTTGATGGCCCACCAGTTGGAGGTTGTTGACTGACAATGGGGTTTCCAACAAAAGGTTGTCCCCCAGCTGGTTGGGTTGATGGCCCACCAGGGAGGGTTTGTATGTTGGAGTTAGGGACCATTGCAGTCGGTTGTCCACCTCCTGAAATAGTATAAATGGTGGCTGAAGGTGATCCTCCGGTTGAAACGGAAGATCCAGCAGTATGACTAGGTGTTCTTCCTCCGCTAGCCAAATATGATAGCATGGATTGGCCAACGGCGCCAAAAGTACCAATTTGCGGAGGAGGTCGTCCATATTGGACAGGTGAGGACGGAGAAAAAATTGGGTTATCCCTCATAGAATGTGGACCAAACATTGGTGATGACAGCAAATGTGGGGAATTTAGCCCAGGGGTATCGGCGTCGTCCATAACGTGTTCAATGATAGGAGGACCAACGAGAACTGGGTCCGAGTTCATATCCTGAAAAAGATTTTGGGGATCCGGCAGGAACCTAGGTATAGTAAAGTCCGAAGGTCCTGAGCCGTCTGCAAAGGAGTGATGAAATTCTGTGCTAGACGGGACGTTGGGATCCCTATAGTCAGAAGGACGAGAAACAGGGGGGTATCTAGACGTTGTCGAAAGCATTTGCTCTGTGTTGCGTCTAAATTGTGCCGATGCTAACGGAGAGTTCGCTAGGCTAACCATACTAGACTGGATGGAAGCCATGATTTCGTGTCCCGGTGGGATGTTGGGTAGATGTAAAGTGCGAGGTACGTTGCTAGAAGAACTTGTCTCCTGAGGATGAACACTGGGTGACGTAGTAATAACAGGCGAAAATTTCGTCTGGGAAGTAATGAAGCCATAATCAGGTTCAAAAGGTGTGTCAGGTAGACGAGTATCTTCAACGATCTCAACGTATCCGCCTGGGACTGAAATTAAGCCAGGTATGTCCTGGTCGGACCCTTCTGTGGTGCCAATAGATCCGTCTATATCATCGTGAAAAGTGTCTGATGGACGGGAAGTGTTGGCATCCGGTAGAAGGATGACCTCTGGTCTAGTACTCTGGGTTGTGCTAGGTTCAGCTGCTGTAACTGTGTCCACTGTTACAGATAAATCTGGAATGACAGTGGGTGAGGTGACAGTGGAAGTCTCAGACATGCTAGTGGTTATAGAAGCTGCAATAGATTCTGAGACTGTGCTGTGTGTGGCAGTTACGGGCATAACTGAAGATGTTGTACGTATCGGCGGTGGGATGTTGCCTCGACCAGCACCGCGGCCAGGAGGAGCAGGAATGCGTGATGCAGGCGGACCGGAAGTCCGTGGCGGTGGTGGTGGTGGAGGGCTTAGGCCCTGTTGTCTTCGTGATCTTCGTTGTTGATCTGACATGATGACAGGAAAATGAAAATCGGGGGCAGTACCGTAAACAAAGAACTCAAAAACTCTAATGCAGCCGAGTGTGCAAAAGAGGAGCTAGAAAAAGCAAGGCTCACAGGCCAAAAAAGCAAGCTCTAAAATCTATACTGAGACCGGTGTCTCAATAAGCGAGCTGATCAACAAAACTGGCCAGAATGCCAACAAGCAGTCCCTATAAATAAAAAATGACCCTCTACGAAGATGAGATAGCAAGCAAACTCCTAACTAAGAGCTGGAGACCTCAACAGGTTGTATCCTTCGCAAGGTGATGAAATCCAAGTCGAACAATACAACATGAGAGACCGATATAAGAAGGATATCCCTCTACCGAAAGGGATCCTGGGTAAAAGAGCCCTAGTAGAGTAGATACTAAGCTACCTCGTTCATGACACGTCGGAAAAGGTTTTGGGCACTTCAGCCTTCCGAAGAAGACAGCGATCGATGTTGCCTTAGGGCTAAGTGGAGTGCGGTATTCCACAGAGTCCGTCCGGTTCTCAATCTCGCGGCCGTTTAACCCCTGAAAGTTGGAAACAGTCAGGAGGCCCCTCCACAAACTAGCTGTGACCGTGTCAATAAGTACTAGAGGATTTTAGTTCCCTAAAGACAACGACTATGTCTCAGATGAAAGTGACAAGGGGAAATTATTTTGATGCCTATCCCCGGTGTCCTACCTAACTACCAAATTATTTTGATTTCCTCAAGTGAGGTTAAAGTTGGTGTAATTAGGGTGATTAATTTTAGTGGCTGCCTTACTCAATCGGGTAGTGGACGTGAAACTTGATGGTGTTATGACGACTCAAACCATGCAAATGAGAATGAATCACAAACAAGCCTTTGTCTTCGATGAAATCTAGCTAAGGTAAAGATAGAGGTTCTTCGATCAAATATGCATAACAATTTTCACAAGCAATCAAAGTAAAAGATTTTTCTTTTCTTTTCGATTTATAAACAAAGCCAAACTGAAGTAAATACTCTTTTCAATGCACTGATTTTACAATCTACAATGCTTCTATAATGAGAATTTCTATGGCACAATTAATGGTTCATTTCCCTATGCAAAATACCACTAGACTTTTTCAATTTAAACAACAAAATTTGCTCTCAACCAATGATCTTTTTAAATTTACTGAAAATGATAAGGACAATATGACTGTAAAACTATAGTGTTCAGTAACAGAAGACAGTGGTGTTGAGTTGGTTGTAGGGAAAAAGTCAAGTCAATGCAATCAAATTGAAAAATAACCAATATGTCAAAAGTGCCACTTAATTGAGTCAATCAATCAAGCTCACAAACTAGGTGATAAGCAGACCATACAGACTGGAAATTAACCAGGATGCTAACAGGCAACAGTAAAGACTATTTAAGGCAGAGAGGAACTCAGGAAACCAAGCAAAGATAAAAAAAAATTACACACTTGCAGACACTACCGCGGGATATAGTCTGGCTGAAACGCGGCACTGTGTAAGTACCGCTCTGGTACTAAGGCCTAGGACGCGGTACTACCGCGCTGGAAGTGGTTATGAGGGCGCGGCACTGTGGCAAGAGATGAAAAAAGCGCAACTGGAAAAGAAAAAATAAAGTTTTCAGGGTTGTTGCTAACCCAGGGGACTCAGTAATTAAACAGGGAGATAAATCCTGCGAGGAGGGATGAATGAGGGTCAAAAAGGACCAAGATTCAAACTGGTTTGAAGTGCAACAAAAAACTCACAATTCATAGATAAATGACTGTGAATTAAAATCAATCAAGCAGTAATCAAAACCAGCGGAGTCGCCATTCTTGTTATGTGGAATTCTGCCCTACGGATAAGTCAAAATTCCCTCAGACTAAAGCACACTTTAACTAACTCTAGGCTAAGAACAAAACAAAACAAATGCAACCTTGAATCCCTAGATCTAACAAACATCTCAGGATTAAAATGCTGAAGAGAATAGAATGAGTTTAACTGACCTTATGTCCAAACGCTTGTTTTTGGTATTTGCTCCAAGCTCCAAGTCCTCACAAGTAAACCTGTTAAAATGGAACCAAAACGCAAGTATGCACTATTCTCTAGTAACCTGAAACATGAGTTAGGATCTAAATCTATGAAAGATACAAATCATACGATTAAAACAAGATTAACACAAATGATTTGGGAAAACAAGACAAGTTATTCCATTACAACTTGAAGATTACTTACAAAGGGTGCTTGATGTCCAAGCCAATCCTCCAACTCCAAGTGTCTTCTCCTCTAGCTATCTCCACAATGCTGCAAGACCATAAGTTTGGTGCTCTCAAGAGTCCTCCTCTTTCCCAATGGCATGCCTCTCTTTTATAGTGAATGGTGAGGTTAACCAACAAGAGAGATGGGTGGATCTAAGGAGGGATAAGTGGATCAGGGTTTCTAATCGAAGGAGATGAGTTGAGATCGAATCAAGGAACCCAATCTTCCATTATCTTCGAAAATCCAAAATCCCACAAGCCAAGGGCAAAAAGCTATTAAAAGGGTACCGCGTTTTGCAAAGTCTGCAGAACGCGGCACTGCCGCGCTTTGAGGAAAAACCAGAACGCGGTAGTGTCTAGTACCGCGTTTTGGGAAAATAGCAAGGCGCGGTAGTGTGTAAAAATAAAGTCCAAGGTGGGTCAAAACTTGCCAGGGTGGATTCACCTTCAAGGTTGACTCATCATCTGTCTCTTCTGGATGGTTTAAAACAGTAGGGAAAGTGTCGTCAACTTGTTTTGTGATGGGGATGCGACACCGTGAAATATAGAGGTATAACACTGGTCCCGGATTAGGGTTTGTCGAAAAAACCCTAAAAATTCAAAATGTGAATTTCAACTTTCTGAAAGGATAGAAAGATGCGCCTTGAAGAGCTAATCAGCCTGGTGTATAAAAAATTTGAGATCAGCAAATCTTTACCCTTCAGATTTTCCTTTTTGTCCTCCCGGGTTCACTGGGAGAGCCCTGAATTAGGGTTTGAGTTTCCCAGAGATCTACCGAGCCAAAAATCTCAATCCAAAGCTCTAAACTTCGATTTTTGAAAGGAGCTTCCAGCTATGTCTTCAGATTTTAGAAATTCCTATTTTTGTGGAAACCCTAATGTTTAGGGCCAAATCTGAAAATGCTCAGAATTGAATTCTGATTGGACAGATAGATTCTCCTTGATGAGTAGAGTCAATCTACTATACTGCTTTTCCAAAAACTGTGGAGAGAAACCCAATAAACAAGAAACTCAAGTTTCTGTCACCGCAAAATGTCTTCTTCTCAGGTTAGCTCTGATACCATGTTAAATTTTGAGCATTAATTCACAATACTCTAGGATCTTTACTGAGAGAATAACATATACAGTATATCAATGCATAACAATCACAATAAGCATCACAAGAATCACAAGAATCAAAAGCATGAGAGACAAGAGACACAGAGTTTCCGTGGGGAAAACCCTAAGGTGAAAAACCCCACAACTTCCTCAGAGATAGAGAGAGAAATGGCTCAACCAAAGTACAACCAAAATACACTTGAGATAGTCTCCTAGTAGCAGATGATCCTCCTCCTCACTAGTGCGCCACTTTCTAAGTGAGAGAAGTGTGTCTTTCCGAATGATGCAAATAGAGATCTCCCGATCTCTATTTATACTTAACCTGTTTTCCCAGTTACACTATGGGGCCGACTTGTCTATCTAGATACATCCACAATATAATATATATTTCAGGGCCGACCCCACACATGGTGGTCTAATAACCCATCGACAAGTACACACACTTGCGACACTTGTCAATCCACATGACGACACTTCCTTATAGAGGAATAACACATCTCTAATAAGGGTACAACAAATATATATGAAATACATAGATGAAATACATTCCGAAGTTACATATACATCAACATGAAGTACCTCGTCAATAAGCCAATGTTGGGGGGGGGAGATCTGTCGATGGCTCTTGTTGCTCCAGGAATACGATTTTGAGATTATAGTTAATCCAGGGGGCTAAATGCAAGACCTGACCATCTGTTGAGGTTGGAAGCAACAGAGGAACCGGCCAGCTTAGAAGATAACCTCCTAGATGCGCATCTCTTCTCGGTAAGAATGGTAGATGAATACTTTTAAGATGTTGTGACTTTCTTGTTTGTTTACAGGAGTAGCACCAAAAGCATACACAACTACACAGAACGAGCAATTGGTTGTTAAATCTGCGTATTGTCAATTGATAGCAAGTCAATTGTTCAAATTAGGACCAGATGAGGTCTTGCGTCGATGTGTTTTAGAACATGAATGACCATTCATTTTGGATGAAGTTCATGATGGTGATGCAGGAGGCCACTATGCAGGAAAATCTACTGCGCAGAAGATATCAAGGGCTAGCTTATGGTGGCCTACCCTCCATAAGGATGCCAAGGAGTATTGAAAGAACTGTGGCGTATGCTAGAGGATCAGGAAACCATCAAGGAGGGATGAAATGCCATTAGTTCCGCAAGTTACGTTACAGGCCTTCGATAAATGGCCTACTGATTTTGTGTGTTTGATAAATCCACCAAGAAAAAGGACTTGAGCAAGGTACATTATTACTGCGACTAATTATCTTACTAGATGGGCTAAAGCTCCACTAGTGCAAGATAGTAGTGCTACAACTGTTGCGAAGTTTCTTCTTGAAAATGTAGTTACAAGGTTTGGTTGTCCTCGGTTTCACTGAGTGATCAGGGTGCACACTTTGTTAACAAGACTTTAGAAGCACTTACAGAAGAATTCTAGATCTATCATAGGAAGAGCACCTCGTATCACCCATAGGAAAATGGGACCGTCAAAGCATTTAACAAGATTTTGGAAAATGTACTAACGAAGTTTTCTAATGTGAACCGTGACGACTGGGAATTGATGTTCCTGTGGTTTATGGGCTTATAGAACAACATGCAAGAAATTGACAAGCCAAACACCCTTCAAACTAGTATATGGACAATATGTTATTATGCCTATGGAATATATTGTACCAAGTTTAAGAATTGTTGCTTTCACTGGCATGTCTGATACCGGTGTTGTCGAAGAAAGATTTTCGCAATTACTTTAGCTAGAAGAAGACAGGTTTATTGTAGGATTTCATCAGCAAGTTTAGAAAAAAAAGAAAAGGCATGGCATGATCGCCACATCACCAGGAAGCAATTTCAGCAAGGAGAGTTAGTTATTCTTTAAGACAGTAAGTTTTTCACACACACTAGCAAGCTAAGGATGCATTGGTTAGGACCTTATGTCATCAACTATGTGATGGAGGGAGGTGCAATGCAATTGCAGAAGTTAAATGGCGAACTTCTCAATGGTTTGGTAAATGGAAGTCGGTTGAAACCTTATAGGGACAGTCGTGCCTTCTTACACTAAATATCTCTGTACAAATGCTTATATATATATATATAACTATCTATATGTAGTTTTGCGTTGAAGTTTTTGGAAACCACAACTTATTTTTTGTGTTGCAGTGTCGTGTCCAAAAAAGGGGGTGGGGGTCTACCATAGTTTCTTTTGTTGAAGTCGAAAAGCATTTGTCATAGTTGGTGATATGTCGCGGTTGTAGTTAACGTGCATTAATTGATGCTTTTATGGCGGGTGTAGTGGCGACGTTAGTGGAATTTTTGCTTTAATTGCAGAAAAGACTTAAGTGTGTGAACAAATTCGTCGTTGCCACCATGATTATTGCAATGATTTGGTCCATTCATTGAACATCGGGAATGACAGAGAATTCACACGCAGAAGTTAAGTTTAAAATCACATTCACCAATCGGTCGGGACTCATTATTGTCTCGACGTTGAAGTGTGTTGAGCAAGCCAGAGTTCAAGCAGTTACACAGAGCGAGTTTAACCGAGAAGAATATCAAGATGCAGGTCGATTTACCAACAACAAGTAAAGCATATGGATCAATTGAAGAGCTTAACATGCAGCAGTTTGTTCCGGTTAGTACAATGAAGCCGAAGGTCCTGTCACCGCACATTCCAGTGAATCTGCCAAAGAGGTCCAGGAAGTCGAACCATAATGTAAACCCAGAGGAAAGGACCAAGGGAATACATGATGTTGAAGCTTATGCATCTGGGTCTGCAAATATTTTGCTTGGGTACGTACCACCACAAAAGACGGATGCAAAACCAGTCAGGATGCCCAAGAATGCTAAGTATTCATTGGTGACAGTCCCTATTCTCAAAGGTGTTTTGGTGCAGGGGGACATACTGTGTAACATCAACAAACTATCACATGCAGATCACGAAATCACAAAGTATCCAGAGTTTTACTACAAAAACTACATGCAGACAGTGAGTACAGACGAAGGTTCACCATTAGAGCTTGAGCCTATCGAGTGGGGTTTGGGATTGAAGAGGGTTGACATTCTGTCGTTGATGCACCTGCCACATTTTGGTAGGACTATTGAAGCCAATGCTTGTGTGAAGCAGTTGCTTCTCAACTTTCATGGTAGATGTTTGTGGCTTGACACTAGGGTGTCCGTTGACACTGACATGATTGTGCGGATCACAGGGTTTCCCAAGGCTAGGGTGGACCCTGCTCAGTTTTTTGTGGGAAAAGAAAGAGAAAGAGAATTGGTCGCTCGGATGAAGGACAAGTATAAGTTTTCGAAGAAAAAAATGGGGTTCAACATTGCATCAATTAATGATCAGGTTGTTCGCTTCACCGCAAAGGCGCTAGCGACAAAAGTGCTAAGGAAGGTTCGACCAAACCAAGTGCTTGTGTCAGTGATCGCAGCAGCAGAACAATGCGCAACAGGCATACTAATGAATTGGGCTATTTTCTCCTAAATGAATTCATCAATGACTGTGTCGATGACTAGGGTAATGGTACTCCATTCACCTACTCTCGGTTATTGATTTAAATTTAATTTGTGGGTTGGTCAAATTCGGGAGCTTATCAAGGCATGGAACCAATTAGCCCTTGTTATGCATCTAGATATGCCAACTTATGGTACACTGAGAACAAACGAGGACAGATAGAAAATAATGTTAGATTTTATTTGCACAAAGAGGCATTAAAGTATTATGTTGTACAAATCCCTCGTTTTGAATATCAGACAGTGGTTAAGTTCAGGGGCATTACGAGGTTCAAAGTTGGGCCTCATCACATGTATATCCAGGCGAGGAGGGACCCACATAAACAATGGTTGATCACTGGGTTTTAGTTGTTGACATAAGAAGTGCGAACGATCATCCCATCTAGGATTGGTCGGCGGAATTGAAGGTCCCTGTTGAGGTAGAGAACATTTAACCAAATCAGTCACAGCAGGATCCGTGACAGGAAGGTGCATCCGAGAAACAACAAAATACTAGTCAGAACCAGAGTACTTAGAATGTTGGATCCAAGGGCGACGAGGGAAATCCGCCCCATTTAGATAATGACGGACAAGAATCGAGCAAGACGCCTACTGATCCCAGCCTAGGGTAGAAGCATAAGGCTCTCGCGTCTACACCAAGAGGTAAGAAGAAGCAGAAAACACAAAGGTCTACTATAGTTCAGGCCTTGACTAACGATGATGTAAACATCATGTTCGACAGGATGACTGAACTGGCGGAAAAAAACTGGAAGATAGCAGAAGAAAAGACTGTTGAATTGTTTGGAAGAGTGACAGACCTGTTAGATACACTCTGCCAAGCGGTCAAGAAGATTAGCATATCAGCTCTGCAGCAAGAGGTTGCGTCGCGGGTCAAGGTTGCACAGGAGGAAGAGCACCAAGAGCAATTAGCTATACCATCTCTCGTCAACAGAGTGGTCAAGTTGGTACCACGGGCATTAATTTTTTATGACCCAGGAGTTAGTGATAAAGTCCCTTAGTCGGGCTATGTCGAGTTGAAGTTGTCAGCCTTGCCTATTTTTATGCTACACAATCTTCAGGAGAACATTGTGCAGGAGCTTAAGGCATAGGAGCAGTCCATCTACGATCTTATGAAAGGTTATAGGAACCAAATGGATGCTCTCAAGGAACAGTCCGTCGAGCTTCAAAAAGAAAAGGATCAGCTAAACCAAGATAAGCATAAGCTATGCGAGGTTGTTGCAGTAACCTGTCTCGCAATCCAAGAAGCAAAGGTGGTCGAGGAAATGGCACCATGAGAGAAGTTACAGCGGCTTGGAGGAGTCATTGCTAGCTTCAGGAAAAAGGTGGAAGATCTCGAAGCAAATTTAGTACCAAGTACACCCCCTGAAGTGATAGAGCAGCGACGGGTAGAAGTACATGGGGCCGTCCAGAGTATTCAGGAATCCAAGGCTCAGTGCATGAAGATGTATGAAGAAGTATCACAGACTTGGGTTGATTTGTTTGAGGATGTTGAACTACAGGATATCACTTCCAAGATAGGGACTGTGGAGGACAAAATGAAAAACCTGCGGGGTCTGTTAAAGACTCTGTCACCCATAAAAGGATGCAAAAGGCTGCAGAAAACAAGGCATTATAGGTCGAAATTAACCAGTTAAGGGTTCAGCAGTAGCAGCGGCTAGAAAGGGTTGAAGAGCTTCAGACTGAAGTCGAACGTGTCTCCGAAATAATTGGGGGTAATCATGCAGAGATTAAGAAGGAAGTCACCCAGACTGTAGAGCAAATTTGGGATCATATGACGTATGAACTTGTCGATGAGGTAATCCAACATAAGGAGGTTGTTCAACATTTGGTCGAGGCAACGAGGAAAGTCTATGAAGATTTTTTGTCGAATATGAAAGAACCACTTGAACAACCTTGAAGTGACTCGGGACGAGACACATGTGAGTGTTGGGGCCCTATTCGACCTAGGAAGTTTTGGGTACCATTTTGGTAAAGCAGTTTTGGTGTGGATAGAACCAAGACAAAGAGGTTCGACGAAGTGGTCAACTTCGATGAAGAGGCCGAGAAACCAGGAAGATGGTCGTTTTGAATATGTCAAAGGGCGGGGTTAAGTAGAGTTAGTTAGGGTTTTGTCCACTTACATTGATGAGTTGAGTAGTTAGTTTGTGGTGTAGTGGGAGCGGGGCAAGCTGTGTGCGCCCTATAAATATGTAATAGGTGGGAAATTTTGGGATTGTTATAAAAATAACAAGTTGTTCAGGAAATTGTTGGTCTATCTATGTATTCTGCGAACTACTGTTATTTTTGGTATGTCAAAGTTGTTGGGTGATGTAAGAAGAAGAGTCCCACTATCTTCAGGTTGTGTGCGTAGATCCGTTATAACAGAAGAATAAAAATCTATAAGTATTTACGAACATGAAGTGCTTTTTTTTTTTTGCGACTCATGAATAAAAGAAGCACTTCTGTGGTTTTTCCCATATTGGGTTTCCACGTTAAAACCATGGTGTTAAGTGTGATGTGATGTTTATGTTGCTTATTGTTTGCATAAGTTGATGAATGAATGTGCTTATAATGAAGGAATGTATCAATGCAAAGTATATGATATGTCAACGAAGTTATAGTTAGCTTATGATATTTGTCGAAGTGCATGGTTTGTTGAAAATCTTGATCTGTCAGAGTTATGGGTTATTTGTTGAATGATATGTATGTCGAGTTGTTCCCCTTCCTCGCTGCAGAAACCTGGTTCCTGCAGTCCCCTTAGGTACTTCAAGTGAGACTTCAACCGCTTTGCATATGTTTCTGAAAGGGCTAAACCCCTTTCGGGCCAATATCTTGGGATTTGTTGGTGTTATGTTGTGTGATTGAACCCTGGTCGAAGTAGAAGTGTGCCAACAATGTGTAATAGTTAAGACATGGGAATATTGATATACGTAAGATAATATAATAGTTGGAATATGTATGCATTAATAGACATGTTAAAGTATAATATGTAGTAATAATGCATAGAAATATGTGTGGGAATTTATGATGTTGCATATTAATTAAGAATAGTATGTTGTTTCCCGTAGGGATGTAGCTTAACCGTCGATTTGCTTGATATGAAGGAAATGTTGTAAATGGAGGTCAAGAGTTCAAATCATATTGGCTTATTTGTGCCCCATGCTTGCTGGCTCTGTGGGTGCACCTAGGGGTATAGTGGTAGTGGACAACATCGGACCCCTGGACCCCGTGTGACACGAGTACCAACCCCATCCCAGTTGTCGATTCCTCTAGTTACAAAAAAAAGAGTATGTTGTTATATGCAATGAGCATGACATAATAGCTAAATGTGGTTGTTGACTTTTTGTATTGTCAAGGATGGTTAAAGATGTTGATGATGCAAATGCATATGACAATCAACCTCATAAATGAAAGGATAAGGACAAGAAGAGAGAGATTGTAAAGAGGTTGATGAAGGGATCATGTGAGCTCCCATGAGTAAACAGTTGATCATTTAACAACATGAATGTTGATGCCAACCATGTAGGTATGAAATTGGTAATGCCAATATAGCATATGACTTGAAAGGAATTGGGTAAGAATTCATTCAATCATACTTGATATATTCATTTATATGTTTATGATGACATTTGAATGCATGTATGCGATTGGTACCCATGTGGGGTACAAGAAATGCATGAATCTTTTGGTATGTAAAGATTGTTATAATCTATTTGATGCATTCATGAGTTAGCATGCCATGATTGAGTTGGTTAAGATTAATAACCAGAGTGAAAATTTGAATGCCATGTGAGGCAACCATGTGTGAGACTGTAATGTGTTAGAATTGGAAAATGATATAGCAATGCACAAGTACCCAATGGTCTCGTTGCTTGTAATTTGTGTCATAGACTTTAACCTTTTTGCCAACACTAAAAAGCACTAAAGAAGTATATTATTGGCGTTGTGTTTGGTTTGAATAGAAAGGTGTCTAGATGGTTGAACAAGTAAAAGGGAGGTGGTTGGATGATGCATATAAGTGTTGGTTGAGTCCTCCAACTTGTCTTGGTTAAACATTTTAGTTTTAATTATGGTAATTTTGACACAATGAGAGGATGCATTGAGTGAACATGCATAAATAAACGATGAAATCATACAAATGATGATCATGCATTAATGAATGTTGGTACATATGCTTGTATGGAAAATGCATTCATATAATTGAATGTCATGGAAAGGTTATTGAGGGACTATGGTGTTGTGAAAGTAAAGACCTTCCAATAATCCTTAGGGACTATTAACTAGTGAAAGGAATGGTACGAATTAACAAAATAAAATCACCCCTCACATCATAATATAGGTGGGAGGGGGAGGGAGATGCCCTACAAGACAAGATAAAATTTACTAATAATGAATTCTAAAACATGAATCAAATGAAGAGTGTGATTGTGTAACCATTAGTATTGGCACATTTATTTGCTTGCATAAATTTGTATTGCATTGTGTGATCATTATTGAGATAGTAATGCATATATAGTGATTGTATTTAATTACAATTAATACAATTGACAATTAAGACAGATTGAATTATTAGTATGATATGACTATGAGATCATTTCATGGGTTGTTGTAAATGTTGCAGTGAAATGATTATATGCATGGATACTCACAATTTGTTTGGTTGATTGAAAGTTCAAATTGTAGGTAGAATTGTCTTAGATATGGCAACGGGTGTAAGTCCATAATCAAGACTAGATGCTACCACATGCAAAGACTAAACATTATGAGAAGGATCTCATACTTATGGAATTTAATTTTTGTATGAAACATATTTGAAAATTTTATGATTGAAATTATTATGATGATATCTCATAGCAATTGTATGTGTATGGTGCCTGTGAGATAATGGATTTGTCTAGTAATGATAGATGTTGGTTGTTGAAGCTAAAAGGCATGGGGAGGATACTACAATAATCATACTCAAACCCTATGATATGTCATGATCACCATGAGTTATGTTATATTAGAGCAAGCCAATGGGACACCCTAGCAATAAAATTGAATGATTTTTCTCTCTTCTTGTGCAGGAAAGCCTTGGCAAATGATGGATTGTCCAAGGTACTACTTAGTAGAGAAGGGGATGCCCAAGCCTTGAGAGGGAGTGTCTGGAAGGAAAAGGCAATTTGAATGAATATAGTGTGAGAGCTTCGTGTTATATACTAGATATGCATTACATACACATATGTATATATGCCATGGGTGTGTCAAAGAAAACAATGAGTTGAATCTCGTCTGTGGTGGCCTTACAAATCGAATATATGTCCGTACAAATAAATATTGGGTTGATTTGCAGACTTTATATTGCGTCATGAATATATATGCTTCAAGTATGAAATTTGAGTGTTTATGAATAAGATACGTGCATTTTCAAGTGGTTGTGATATGTATGTTCTTCCTTTTCTAATTGTTATAGGCATATGTTGAAACAGTAAAGGCCCTAGACATGTTCCAAGGTAGTACAAAGGAATGATTGAACATCGTGTCCAAGATAGTCAGTAGCAATACAGGGTTGTAGTGAAGAGAATGGCATTGTATATACAACTAAATAATGAAGACATGGAACCTTGTTGAAAAGAAAATAATATGGAGGATGGTTTTATTTAAAGGGGGGGAGGATTGTAATATCCTAATTTTAACCCTTTGAACTTGATATTGTTTATATTGTAATTATGTTTTTCATTATTAGTCCCTGCCATAGGCAAGAGACTATATGTTCCTCCTTTTGCAACTAATTTGAAAATCAAACATCACAAGACATTATGTTTTACAAAGTCACTACATATAATATTATTTTTGAATTTTGGTTTTTATGTTTTTTCTCAAAGTTCATTGGGTAAGAGCTCTAGGTTTGACAATTTTTATCATTGCAAGGATTACATAAAATTATAAAATAAATATAATTTTCACATACATTATAGCTACACTATAGCTTAGTTGAAATATTTTACTGACGTTATACTCATCTGCCATTTTATGACATGTGTCAATCTCAAGTTCGATGTTCCTGTATCAATGACTTCTCTTGCAACACTTGTTGAGCAGACTTTGTTGTATGGCACATTACATCTAGAAAAATCGAATGGAAATATCAGTTCTTCTGTATGCATTTTCTGCTTGTTGGGTTTATTCAGCATTTACTCTAGCTCTGTGTTTTGTTGTTCAAATTTACAGTAATTTGTTGTAGCGTGGAACAATGCCTCTGTTATTTTTTGGATCCTGGAATTATTTTGAGGTAAAAAAAAATTTCTTTTTTCAACGTTGAAAGCTTCCATATATTTTCTAGGGATAAATTTTGTTTTGGTGGGTGTGATGAATTTGATGGAGGGATGGGCATCGGCCCAAAGCTCTTGATGTTTTTCCAATAGATTAGAAAGGGGTTGTTTTCCTTTATAATTTCAAAGTACTCAAGTTTCCCATGGCATACAGCATGATTTACTCTAAACTTTTCATAGGAATTCACGATCTCGCTGGGTTTTATTAAACAGACGTAGTAGGTATATGTTGTTGTAGCACTGTGGCACTTTTTGGAGACCTAGAAGATAGCACCGACTGATATCAGCTATCAGCAAGTGCATTCTAAGTTCTCCAGCAAAATTTGGAGGCTTTTGTGAAATAAAGGCAAAGGTTGGGCAGAAATCTCTCCACATTTGGTCGGAGTTAGTATGCAATGTGGAGTGTCATGCCGTTGTCAAAATGGTCAAGTCTATGTTTGCAGAAATGTAATGTAGGTGGCCTGTTTATTTTGTCAGAGATTTAGAGAGTTTTGACAAAACCTGAAATTCAATTGAGGATTATAGAGGTTTTCATGTCTTTCCTTTTTGAGCTTTAATTACCAGCCGGTTTGACATTCTTTTCCATTTTTTTTACTATTTTTTGTTTTATTTGTTTTCTTAACCCAAAATTTAGAGGTTTTCACGAAAGTTAGTTTGAAGTTTGAAAATGTTTCTATTTTATTTGCTTCCTTAACCCAAAATTTAGAGGTTTTCACGAAAGTTAGTTCGAATTTTGAAACTGTTTAAGATACTGACTAAAATTTCCTTGAAACTTGACCTTTTGTTGAAGGTTTTAGATTGTGAAAATTAAATTTGCTTTTGCGTTTTTCTTCTATGGCGAATAATTTAGAGGTTTTGATCAAATTTCAGCTGACTTTGGGTTTTTGAGCGTAGGATGGCGAACCCATGCGGAGATTATGACCAGTGAATTGATTACATGTTTAAGGTGGTAGTGATTGGAAGATTTTGCAGTTGGAAAATCGCAATTACTGTCTAGGTTTGCAAAGAATAATTTTAGTCTGTACTCTAAATCAAAGATTGGAGTCTAGTTCCAAACGAGGACACTCGCTATTGAGAACTAGACACAAACATGGGACAAAGCTGGTCAAGAGAGGTCGTTTGATATTTAAAAAACTTTAATTTCTATGTTCTTCTCCATGACATGATTAAAAAGGAAGATGTTGAGTGGCGTTACAACATAGATATAAATAGATTCATTTAGGATTAATCCAGTTCGGTGTTAATGCATTGATCCGGCCCAGAATTAAGTGTATCAACTTTATGTTTTGTTTTAGATTATCGACATAACCAATTATGTGATGCTCTTGTTTCACGCATTTTTAATCATGCATGCAGCGTACCTTTAAAGGGTGAAAATGGAAAGCGTTTTCAACACTTATCCATAAGGTTTTATCGGGCTAAAAATAGAGAAGGTAAGGTGTTAAAAGTGTGTTCATCAAAAAATTTATATACTAAATAATCATTTTGAGTTCATTTTACTTGTCCCTTCTGGAAACTTACTTTTTCCCTTTCGGAGTTCAGACCCTTTTTTTTATCTTGATGAATTTTTGAGATGTTTTTGGAAGGAAACTTTAAAATAATTGAATATATTTGCACGGTTTTTAGTTTTAGTTCAATAATTTTTTATAATATTAGTTTTATGATTTAATTGAACAGAATAATTTTATTGCCTGAAAGGTATATGAGAATTTTTTTTGCAGTAAAATCTTGAAAGACAGTTCAAGTAGAGATGTGTATTTAGTATTTAGGTAGAAGTTTTAGATATTTTTCACCAACAACGTCAACTATAAGTTAAATAATGTATTATTTTCAATAGTTTTGTTGGCATTGATCTCCCATTGGACAATTTGTCCCAACCACTATTTGTCTTAGCATTAACTAAACGGAAAATTATACGAACATCTTACAGGCACTTATATTCAATAGCATTCTTCAGGAACTGATATTTAATGGCCTCTTGCTTTTTTCGTTTAAAGTGTATTTACTTATTTTTAATTATATTCAATAGCATCCTTCAGGAACTCATATTCAATAGCATCTTGTTTTTTTTGTTTAAGGTGCATTTACTTATTTTTAAATTGATAACATATTTAGAAAGGTTTAAAATAATGAGTGTTATTTAAAAATACAATTATTTTGTCATATGATTAATGGATGAAATTATTTTTGTTGCAAAATTTTATTAAAATAATTCTCATTTTTTATTTAATTTTTAAACAAAGATTTCAATGTAGTTTATATTATCAATGTTAAG
Organism: Larix kaempferi; assembly: GCA_027924585.1. Lineage (NCBI taxonomy): Eukaryota > Viridiplantae > Streptophyta > Pinopsida > Pinales > Pinaceae > Larix > Larix kaempferi. Next base: position 19,302,588 of record BSBM01000769.1, read on the forward strand.
ATTTTTTTAGTTAAATTGAAATTATAGCTATCAAAAATTTAAATGTTGATATATTTAATTTTTAATGTATAATGTAAATATGAATTATTAACTATTAAGAAAACAAGAGCCGCATGCGGCAATGTCTGTGACAGAGCAGGAAAAAAGAGATTTGACTCTTGCTTTGGCGCATTTGCTGTTGTGAAAAGTTTTTCCGGGCTTGGGCATTGGGACAAGGCATAGCAAGATTGCCATCACTACAAATTTTCATTATGCTTTCTATTCAGAACCAAATAGCAAGGTCAACGACATATATGGACTTGGAACTTCACATCTATAAACCAAATAGCAATGTCGATGACAATAGCAAGGTTGAGCTTGGAACTTCACATCCATGAACCAAATAGCAATGTTGAGATAATTGGAATCAAAATGTTGTGACAAAATTGTTTAAAGGTTCATATCTTATTATTGCATTGATCATTTGGCTACCTAGGAATGCTAGTGCATTGCTAGATACAAGCTTGACATTGAGCACAATAAACAGACGCAAATAAACTTGAGCATTAAAAATGTGCAATGATGCATTAGGCACATTGAATAAGAACACTGACACATGCCCATCTTTGAGCATTAAAAATGTGCAATGATGCATTAGTCACATTGAATAAGAACACTAACACATGCATCACATTGAATAAGAATGCTGACACATGCCCATCTCTGAGCATTAAAAATGTGCATTGATGCATTAGGCACATTAAATAAGAACACGGACACGTGCCCATCTCTGTTGCGTTTATTGACTCAGGCACAATATGCTAGATATAGAAGACACCCCAATCTATTCAGCAAAATATAGTGTGAATTTCACAACCAGGAAAATATGCTATAGCCATCTATTAAGATCATTGTTTGTTAGAATTCATAGGTTGAGCACATTAGGTGCAATGACAAACACCATCTAAAGTATTTGATTGAACGTCCTGGATCATGTGACTATATGAAGGATTGATCCCCATTGGTCTGGGTATACCTACACTAACTAAAGTCCAAGTCACCAACTGTTGCTTTCTTTTGAAAATGCCTTGACAAATATGCTATTAAGATTATTGTTTGTTAGAATTCAAAGGACTACCATTAGTTGTAAGCTGTGAGTTAGAATCTTGCTTCCTCTGTGTCAATACCATGCCTCCATTGTCTCTCAGTCGTAGGGTTTAGAAGACAATTGACTTTAAAGGATATGTGCATTTGAAGCAGGAAGTGACATAAGGCAAGATGCCAACTAGCACTTGGTTGTTAAAATGAATGGTTAACTTGACTTGGACTGTTTGAAGTTTTGAATTTTCTTCATGAGATGATACAAGACCAAGTGGGTTGTTGACAACAGGTTCGATGTTCTGTCAGTTACAGGACCACTTGTTGTGCAGTCAATAGTAGTGGTATAGATCTCTTTTTGGTCACCCGAGGCTCCAGGATCACCAGCCAAGTGACAGGTTAGGTTGTTTCAGTGAAAGGTTATCTTGACTGGGACTGTTTGAATATTTTCTACATGATATTACTGGAGCAAACATATAGGCTTCAGAAGACCACTAGCCATCTCATGATGCATCCTATATTGACCTAAACTACCACAGCAAGGATTTTGGGATACATTGACCCGAACAGCTTCAAAAATTATTTTGAACTTAAGAATAGATTTCGTATTGGTCACTGGAGGCTACAGGACCATTAGTCAAGAGACAGGAACTAGTAGAAGCAAGATAAAGGGTTCAGGTTCTCAAAGAACAGGACTCGACCTCTCATCGGTCACTATGCTGATCATAAGAAGAATGCAGTCTCTGTTTAACTTGTTGGTTGTTGAGAACAAGTCTCTTCGAAATAACATGTATTGTTAGATGGACCACTACACAAGTGAGCAATGTCATTAGATCCTGGGGAATGCTGAGCAATCGGATTCTCTGCTTAGATTAATTTGTTGTTGGCTATTGAGAATAGGTTTTTCATTGGCCATCTTTGGCTGTTAAAATTAATTGGGACTGTGTTGAAAGATGTTCTGGTATATATTGGGACTATTGAAGGATGTAGTCTTGTGCAATTGGGTGAAATACTAGCTGGAGAAGTATTGGCCATTTCAGGTTGCTGCTCTGCTCTATTAAGCTATCAACATGATCCAAATGACCAATGGAACATTGCTACAAGATACATAAAAAATTTGCACATAAACCGTTTGACAAGAATCCAGTCAAACTTCCATAATCTGTTGTTAAAGGGTAAATGGTGCTAAGTAGCCCTAGAAGGTACACACACAAGACACTGTCCATAAACCCTGCCATTTATTTATATGAAAATAAAAGGAACTTGAACGTGAAATAAAAGACACTATACAAGGGCCATTTCGTTGGGTCTAATTATGCTAGTTCCTATTTAACAAGAGATAGAAAATCCATGGAGGATGCAGGAAATAAAAACTATTATAATGACCAACTACCACATTACAACTCTTAGCCAGTTTCTCTAGAATCCCGTGACTCCCCTTAGTACACAGGAGCATCTGAATGAGCTAAATGACAATTTGCTTATAAGACCATATATTATACCCTACAACTTTTATACTGCATATAATGCACATATCTGAGCACTAGCATCAAAACATATATTCTCTTTAGAGCTTGTTAGGGATAATAACAACAAAACAACAACAAAGGACATATTATTTTGATAACCACGATACTTATTGCATTCCCAAATGGTCAGGGCTGAACAACCAAACCACTCATATGTTATTTTCTCACTACCTTATGAGTTCTTTTTCTTATTGCTTTATGAGCAACTTTATGAGGAAGAATAACAAGATAGATAACGAACTACTGAGAGAGAGTCAGAGGGAGGAATCATAAAGCACAACACCTCGAAGTTATTCATTTGATTACTTGTCGGATTTTATAACTGGTTGGATAGGCATAGGTTATACTCGAGCATGAAGGGTTAACTCATATATTCTTTTTCTTATTGCTCAAGACTGCCCACAAGGTTGATGTTGATTAAATCCTTGTCCTGACTGCAAAAAAATCCAATTTTGTATGCTTGGCGAGATCCCACTGCTGCAAAGAAATATCCTTTCCTGTTTGAAATTTAAATGAAGATGAAAATTAATCATCCGGTGATCTAAATCACATCTACATATTCTACGTTAGCAATCTATGTTTCCATGAAAGGATCTAAATATTGTGAGTTGAACGAGAAGGCAATTTTTTTTCTAAGAATACCTTCCATAACGCTCTATCAATATCCTAAGCAGTTCCTAGACTTGAAGGTCAGAAGCTTGCCTTTGCAGAATCACAAATATGTATAAAGCTACACTACTTTTTGAAGAGAGAAGAGAGTTCTCGAATGCCAAATCATGTTAAAGGTCTCCACATAGCCACAACATTACTTATTCTTCCCTTCAATCCAAATAGCATCCACTTTCCATCTTCGTCCACTCCAAAATCCTTATGATAGAATGATTTTACCTTATCCCTAGATTTAGAGAGAATAGTTCGATCCAAAGGAATTTGTACGAAACCAGATCATTGAATCATGTTCTCTCTATGAATCACCTCCACACAAATGGGCACATGAAATAGACCTTCCTCCAGCTATATTATAACAAGATCTATGTATCTGATACTGATATTGTAACTGCAATTGTGTTTATGAATCAATTGTTGCTCTGCATATACTCATCCAACAATGTTTATTCTTAATAGGTGGCCAATAAAGGATGGGAAAAATAAAGGATAGGTAACACAACAAAATGATTTTCTATCCATATTCTACCACTACTTGTACATAATAGATACAAATGGCCTATAAGGACTCAGTTTCACTAGAGGCTTTATAACAGCTATCAAGGTGGTTTTGGGGACTCATTTTGGCTGCGCTGGTGTAATTGGCGACAGCGGAACAATGCTGGACTACAGTGGCAACAAACTTAGCATTGCCCCCGGGGAGAGATTCTTCCATAACTATGTCAGTGGAACCCATTGAATCAATCGTACTCTGCATCGATCTATTCCAGTGGGGAAACAGTGCCTCTAAAGCCTTAGAAACAGATATGGAGCCAACAAGATTCTAGAAAAGGCATCACGTCTTGAAACAACATGGCAGAAGTGATATGCCCACTTCTTGCGACAAATTGCTCATGCTATAACTTCAACCTCAATCAAAGGGAGTAATGTCCCCACCCTTGGACCCAATGCAAGGAAGGGAACCTGATGCCATTCTATGGGGCTTTTCATAAACTCAGCCACATTCATTAGATTCACAGGCATAAAAGAGATGTGTGCAGATGTAAATCAAACAAATATGCACAGCGGAAATAAACTCATCCACACACATGTTTACATATGCACTATATCAATAACAGTCATTAATTTAAACACTGCAGAGGTAAAACACATAGATAGAAAACACTTATCTTTGTTGTGCAACTGGCCCAAACAACTAGCTATGTCGCTGCAACGTTCCTCCCATCCATAGGTCTCTACCCATCCTGTATTCTTTCAGCACTCAGAGACCACCCCCGAGCTGGGCATGATATCTACAAGGAAAAGGGAACCCTCAAGTACAGCACAACCCAAAGCAATGGATACCTAACTCAACCCCAGCATTCTCTTGCACATCAAACTCAGATATGGGCTTGGAAACACACTTTCAGCAATGGGACATAGGAGCTAGATGGACATGGGTTTTCCCAAAAACGTAGTCACACCAAAAACGGATTTGTGGGAAGAGGGAATCAATCCCAGGGAAGAAAACCGATTTCTCCCACAGATGTATGAGCATTCAGTGGGCCAAACGGCCTCAATAAAACCCCCAAATCGTTTTCCCTTCTTCCCCACTGTTAGCCACAGCAAAAACGCCCTTCCCAGCTACGATAATGAAGGAAAACACAGCAAAACCCTGGAGAAAAACGCCCAGGTAGCTCTAAACTCGTGAGGGAGCAAGACTGATGGTTGAATAATGGCTTGGGGGAAATTTCGTGGCCCTTTACTTGCCCAAGAAGCCAAACACGAATCTCTAGGAAGGGTGGCTTGCCCATACTCGAATTTGGACAGCCATACCTCTCCATTCCCCAAGGCATTAACTACCTCAACCAACTCTTGGGAGAGTAAATGATTGGGTACAAAAGTCAACATGGGTAGTTGAGGGTTCATGGGTTCTCTCATTGACACTTGGCTTGACTCAATTGGCTCAAGGGTTTGAATATCCTCCTCCCAATTCCTTGTAATATCATGCCCCCATCTCTTGTTGCATTGCATAGCTAGTTGTGGGCATTTATATTAAGATGCATATTTACAATTCCCATGGTTCACTAGCACATGGGTAGCATAATATCAAATACTTGCCTCTTCTAGATCGAGCGTTCACTAGCGGGGCCTTGGCCTTGAACTCCATGCTAGGAATCATACATAATATGCATACATTATTTACATTATAGCCCAAAATATTATAAGGGTCAAAATGGGGGACATTACAAAGGGAAGCCAAATGTGATGCAAAAAACATATTTAGGCGGGACAGGATGTCACTGCTTCTCCAACATCCATAAAATGGCCAATGGATCAATACCCCCTCCCATGGAGTGGCTGGTAAACACAATGATATTCACGTTGTCATATTCCATGTTGACCTACAACAACAATCAAAATCACCAAACAATAAATTCAAAGTACAATATTATGTTCTAGTATAATCATGGTTGATAAAAATATTGTATGTCTATCTTTGTGTGCCACTGTAAGGCTACTGGTGGAGAAAAAAAAAACAATAAAAAAAAACATATCATATCAATATAAATCCATCTCTCAAGGGATAAACGCTTTTATTTCATAGATCCAGATGATTTATCCCTTAGGTTTCATGGATTGCAGTAGATGTGGACATCACACAAATACAAATTGACAGAAAACTAGGTTTTATACAGGTATAAAAGTTCAAAGCTGAGACATACTTGACCTCAAACTTCAGACATTTTACAAAAATAGCTAGCGTAAAAAATATTTAAGCGGGAAAATGGAAGCTTTACCTATCACATTATTGGATGTGGTTGAGGTTTAAGAGATTCAGGCTGCCAATGTTTGTAGTAATTTGCCAGTCCCGTTAAATTCGCAAGCCATAAATGTTCTTCAGCGGCAACCAATTAACTATTGTATAAATATTTGTAAAATCAATGCTCAATCCATCTTGATTCACATGAAATATAATATAAACAAATTTCTATGACCCAAAAATACACTTTTAAAAAATTGACTAGTAGCTTCTCTATACATAATGCTGCAAATACTTGGTAAAATTGGTGCATTAGCGACTCACTTGGTTTTTTTTAATACATGAATGTCATCTCTGCGTAGATGTTTGTTTACAAATGAACGGGAAAGTACTTAGTATTTGACATGAATCTCATGAAGGAATAGTAGGTGGACACTATGCAAAACATAAAACTGCGCAGAAAGTGTTGCGTGTTTATTTAATGCAGTATCCAAGCTTTGGTGTAGTGTGTCAGTTTGAAGACACCTTTAATTTTGGGTCTAAACTCTTCTAAGAATTGTGCGCAACATTTTATATTTGTCTAAATCTTTGAAATTAAGAGAAATTGAGTCGAGTTTGTATAAATCATAAATTTGAAAAAATCCTGAAATAAATAAGAACACTTATTTCTATAAACACCATAATTGCACAGAATTTAAAATACCCACATCCTAATTGCTCAAAATTTAAATGAAAATAGCTCTTTTTGAATGCCTGATCTTTCCCAAATGTACTGAAATTGTCTTGAGAGTACCCTGGTGGACGAAGGCTCTCTGGTCATTCCCATCTTTTAATCCTTCGAGAAAACCAATCTTATCCTCAACCTTAATTTGGTATTCTCCGTGTTTGGTTGCTATGGATATGAAAGGACTGGGAACAGGAGAGACACAGAAATTGAAGACAACAGTATTGCCTATGTCAACCCTCGCATATCTTGGATTGTTGTATCCACTTTTATGAACACTACAAAAAATAGTAACTGTCATAAGGTACTTGCAGAAAGTTGCAGTTGCTCACCATAAAACATCAGAAGAATTATAGCCATGGAGGACAATGGTTGACAGTAAATGGCGAGTGATATGATGGTTTTCCATTAAGTTTTTCAGGGTGAAACACAACACTCTTGTCTCTCAGACAAGCGCCGCTGCAAGCAACATAACCCTTTCACAGTAACCTGAAGAGTGAAAATGAATCGACATATCATCCCTAACCTAGATTCCAGAAGAAACCATGGGAATGATATGCTAAATCATCCCTTGATTAAGTTGTATGTTTGATGTACATTATTTAATGATAAGGTACAATCATTTGTTTCGTTTTGGATACAGTGGCATGATTCTGGAACCTCGTCTTTAATCCGCCACACACCAGAATGCAGTCTCCACATTTAATATTTCAATGCTGGTGAATGGATTCAGAAACTACAAGGTAAATGCCCGCTCAAGACACCATTCATTGCAGTGACGACATTCCTAGACCGATGGCAGTTGAAATCTGCGAGGGACACGCGGCCGAGGACATCAATGCACAGAGGGCAGGGTCGAGGACATCAATGCACAGAGGGTAAGGCAAACATATGTAGCTTGGTTCCCCGCTCCAGAAATCAATGGAAATATACACATTCAACCAAAGTTAAACTGTACAAATGGATAAATTAATTTTTTGAATTTTGTGCCATTTGAACTAATATGTCCAAAATGGTCACAAGATGTCACGGACATAATAATAACACTCCATATAAATTGAAATGATCACTATCATTTAAATATTTATATATTTAATTTTTAATATGTAGTAAATTTAAATTATCAATCATTAAGAATAGCATTTTTTACTTATGTATCTATTTATTATTATTAAAAATTGTATTATGTTTAATTATTTAGATATTTATCATTACAAATTTCATTTTACTTAATTGTTTTATATTTATTGTTACAAATTAATTACCATTACTTCGTAGACTATAACTCGTCAGAAAAGCCAAGACACCAATTCAACGTAGTTGATACAAAGTTAAAACCAAGGTTACTAGCGTTTGGAAAAATTACACTACTTTGTAGTTGTGACTTAATCATGAATAATTTATTATTCAATGATGTTGCTTTGATTTTATGAATCATTTAACAATCAATTATGCTTTCATTTCTTTTAATATACTCAAAATCTTTATAATATATTTTCATAGTAGCAAAGTTTTATTTTACATTTAAAAGATTTATATCATATTAATATAAATATATTAACATAAATAAGTAGATTTATATCATATTAATATAAATATGTAGATTTATATCATATTAATATAAATATATTAACATAAATAAATAGTAAATAATCTTTTAGTAACAAATTTCAAATAATTGATGCTGAGAGCCTGATCGTTGCCGTCGATATTGTTAGGTTTCGCCCTGCGTGGGTCTTCGGAGGTCGAGTGTCGTGGAGGATGTGGGAGGGATTCCTAACCCTCCGCCTCTACCTCCTGATGCTGAAGCTTTCAGAAAACTGGTCGCCTCTCAACCAAAAAAGAAGCTGCCGGATCTTTATAAGTTTGGCAAACATTTAGAAGAAATCCCTGAGGTGTCCCTCCCCCCAGAAGATCCGATGAAGGTTGCGCTTTCGTTAGCAGATAGAGCTTTGGTTGGATATTTTATTGGTTTGTGGCCTTCCCCTAAAACTACCGAATCTTGGGTCCATAAAAACTGGAGACCATTAATCTCAAACAGTGTTACATCTTATTTCCTGGGTCGTGGTTTTCCTCTCTTTGAGTTTATCTCCAGAGAGGAAAAAGATCTGATTTTACGAAACGAACCCTATTTTATGGGACCCCAAGGGATTTATCTGAACCGTTGGCCTCCGGATTTCGATCCCTCAGAGGATGTCCCAAACGTTGTTCTTGTTTGGGTTCAGCTACCGAATCTCCCAGTCCATTGTTGGAACTGGGAATCCTTGAAATTCATTGGGAACACGTTGGGGAAGTTTATAGACAGAGCAAACTCCAAAGATCAGTATGAGTGTGCACGAATATGTGTAGAGGTAGATCTTGAAGTGGGGTTACCAAAGGCCATCAAAATTAAAGTAGGAAGCTGGACACACCTACAAAAGCTAGACTACGAGCAGCTACCGTTTAAGTGCCGAGAGTGCCACGAATATGGGAATTTTGCCAAGAGTTGCCCAAAAAAAACAATACCAAAGAAAGAGAAAGAGGAGGGATGGCAGCAAACCAAGAAACCGAGAACCAACCCGAAAGCAGGTGTCAACAGCCAGGGGATGGGAAAAGGAAAACATAACCAAACAAATCCTGGAATTTCTAGTAAGGCAAAAGGAAATCAAAGGGATTCAAGCAACAGATTTGCTTTTCTGGAATCAAGGTCTGAGGAAGCTCAGGAAGACGACCCGAATTCGATACAACAACTTGTCCTGAATTTTGTTCAGCAATCAAATCCAGAGCAGGCTACCCCTTCTCCAAATGGAAATCTCTCATCCCTGAGGAACAAAGACCATACTGGGGAAAACTCGAAGGAATTGACCCCAAGCTTGGGGGAGGAAGAACAAGACACATAAGACTCAGGGGAGGAAGGGGAAATAGAAGAATCGCATCTCACTACCAAAAGATCCACTACAGGAAGGAAAACGGTTAAGGAGAAGAGGGAAATGTAAACTTATAAGGATAAACTGCAAGGAAATCAGCCAACACTGGAAAAGATGTTGGTCAGAACTCCAAAGTCCGTTAAAACTCTAGGACAGGGCTCTAAAGGAGCCACCACAAAAAGTAAGCAATGAAGGTATTAGCCTGGAATTGTAGAGGGATGGGCAGCAAATTTAAAGAAGATTCAATGAAAGGGTTAATCCAATCTGAAAATCTTGACATCCTTCTCATTCAGGAAACAAAAATGGAGGAAGTGGATTTCCTCCAAAGAAGTAAGCAAATTTGGAAAAAAGGGGGAGGCTCTGCAATCTCCTCAAGGGGAGATTCCGGAGGTCTGAGTATTCTTTGGAATGACTCCTCAGTCAAAAAAATATCAGAAAAGAAAAACACGTATTGGATTTTTATGCAATTTCGCCATCAAGAATCAAAGGATATAGTAAGCCTATTTAACATCTATGCCCCGATTAACTATGGGGAAAAAAATTGTGTTGGGAGTCAGTATGGGAGGTTTCTGAAGAAATCCCACTGGAAAATGTCATTCTGGAAGGAGACTTAAATCTAACTCTCGCCACTTCATAAAAAGAGGAGGTTCTGTTGTGAGGGATCCAGCTAGAGAATGGGTGGAGGAGTTAATCCAAGGTTGGGACCTAATGGACATCAAGCCTACCAAAGGGAATTTCACCTGGACGAATAAAAGAACTGGACCAGGCCACATCGCCACAAGGCTAGATCGTCTCCTAATTCAGAGTTCCTTTTTATTACTAGGGTTGGATGTAAGCTCTTCCATTCTTCCGTTAGGGGCTTCTGATCATAGACCTATAATGCTGGAACTAAAAATGCAAAGAAATCTGGGGCCTATCCCTTTTTGATTTAGCCCTATTTGGATTCAGCATAAGGAGTTTTTAAGCAAAGTGGAAGGTGTGTGGAAGCTGCCAGTCCAGGGCTCTCCCTTTCACGTTTGGGAGGAAAAGCTGAGAAGACTGAAAAGGGAGCTCAAACTTTGGGCAAAGGGGCTCTCATCTCCTGCAGATGAAAGAAAGACATCTCTAAACCTTTTGAACTCTCACTAGATGCAAATGGAAAGCATTGATATAACAAATGAAACTTTAAAAACAGAAGAGAATCTTCAAGCAAGGGTTCATAAAGCTTATCTCCAAGAAGAAGAGTACTGGAGACAAAAATATAGAAGCCTTTAGATTCAAGCGGGAGATAGGAATACTGATTACTTCCACAAACAGGCCCAAGCTAGAAGAAGGTTCAATGCAATCACTGAGGTCTCAGTGGGAACCCAAACTATCTCGGAATGCTCTAACATTAAAGAAGCATCCCATCAGCACTTCAAGGCTCTTTATACTGAAGGGGAAGATGAAAGGCCACCCTCTGATCTGTTGGATCTGGTCCCTAGTAAGGTCACTTATTGGATGAATCAAAAGCAAGTAAGCCCAATCAACAAAAAGGAAATAAAGGAGGCACTTCAAGCAATGAATCCAGACAAGGCTCCTAGTCCAGATGGCTTTACTGTGCGTTTTATCAAATGTTGTTGGCATACAATGAAAAAGGACCTTCATAAAATGGTGCTTCAATCCAAAGCCTCTCTTAAATCGGGGGGAAGTACGAACTCCTCACTTCTGGCCCTCATCCCCAAAGAAAAGGGACCTAGTTCGTTCAGCAGGTTTAGACCAATCTCTCTCTGCAACATAGGTTATAAGCTAATCACCAAGGTTATTGCTAACAGGTTGAAGTTTATCCTCCCGGATCTGATCCCGGAAAATCAAGGAGGATTTATTAAAGGGAGACAATTGCAGATAATCTCATTCTGGTTCAAGAGGCAATCCATTCCAATCTACAAAGGAAAGAAAAATGAATGGTGGTAAAATTGCATCTAGAAAATGCATTCGGTAGGGAGAGGCACAACTTTCTATTTGATGTCCTTAAGAAGTTCGGATTTGATGATCGATTAATAAGATGGATAAAGGCCTGCATAGCAGAACCATGGATCGCCCCACTAGTCAATGGAAGAGCTGTTGACTTCTTCAAAGCCTCTCGTGGGATTCGACAAGGATGCCCTCTCTCTCCCCTTCTTTTTGTTATCCAAGATTTTGTTTTCAGTTTTCTTTTAGAAAAAAAAAGACAATATCAAATTCTCATGGGCCTCAGATTTGCAAGAGGAGTTCGGGATTTAAATCATGCTTTGTTTGCATATGATTCGCTGCTCTTAGGAGGTGCCTCTGTGCTTAATGTTATAACTTTCAAAACTGATCTAGATAACTATTGCGCTGCTTCGGGCAAGAGTATGAATGCAGGTCAATGCCAAATCTATGGCTGGAATTTTACAGGGCTGGAATTGAGCTATATAATAAGAATATTTGGGTTTCAAGGCACCACCAACTGGAATTCATTCAAGTATCTTGGACTCCCAGTCTGTAAGAATGCACCCAAGAAAATAGATTGGCTCTCCTTGGTGGAAAAATTCAATCAAAAGTTGCAAGCTTGGGGAACTAATTGGCTCAACTTAGCAGGTAAATTGGTGTTGATTAAATCTGTTCTTATAATTCTGCCCACTTTTCAAGGCTCTTTGTTGATGGCCCCGACTGGGATCTTTAGTGAAATGGAGAAGCTATTAAGACTTTTCTTCTGGAAAGGAGGGAGAAACAATGAGCGCAGGATTCCATTGGTAAGATGGGAAAAAGTCACAAAACCTTTCTTGGAAGGAGGGCTTCAGATAAAAGACTTAAAAGCCCAGAATATTGCGCTTGGAGCAAAAATTATTTGGAGACAAATTGGCAAAAATCTGGGTTGGGCACAAAACGTAATGTGGAAAAAATATTTTCAGAACTCTAGATTATGCAGTCTTGATTCTCCTCCTACTGTTCGTTCTGGTTCTCCTATCTTCACTCTCTGCAAACACGCTATATCCGTAGTTCAAGAGAATCTCTTCTGGGTCCCTGGAAATGGGAAAAAGTGAAAATTTGGACAGACAGAATTATGGATGGGGAACCTTTGTTAGATGACCTAGAATTGAGAGAGCTAAGACATTATATGACTCAGGAAAGTCTGAATACTCTATGGGAAATTTCAAATTGGGTATCTGGTGTGTGGAAGGGCTGGAAAACCTTGGAAATTCCACCTGAGATGTCTCATGCATGGCTGCGGCTCATAGAGAGACTGGCAGGGAAAGCTCCCCTGTCAAAAAGGAAGCAAGATATAAGAGGTTGGGGAACCAAGTCTGGTATGTATACTATTGCACAAGGTTACAAAATCCTTAAGAGCATCCCTTCTATCCCTACTAATCTAGTGGTATGGATTGCAATATGGAAAGCCAAAAGTATCCCCAAGGTTGACCTGTTCACTTGGACCCTAGCACATAACAACATATTAACAGGAGAAAACCTGCTAAAAAGGGGCTTTCAAGGTCCATCTAGATGCCCTCTCTGTCAAAGTCATGAAGAATCCACAGAGCACCTATTTTTAGCCTGTCAGTTTACAAAGGAAATCTGGGCTAAGGCTTTAGACCCCTGGAGCACAAGAATTTTAGTCCCAAGCTCGATCACTTCTCTATTTGAAAATTGGAGCTCATTGTATCCCGAGTCACTCAACTCAAAAGGATGGTTTCAGTCGGGGTGGATGGCGCTACCAAAATTTGTCTGCTGGAAAGTTTGTCTAGAAAGAAACACTAGAATCTTTCAAGACAAAGCTCTTAAATCTCTGCAGGTTTGGGAAAAAGCAAAAGGTTTGTTAAAGGAATTTCTACAAAGCAAAGTTGGACTGAAAGCAATTAGCACCTTGAATCAAGAGGAAACAAATTGGGGAAATAAGATGGGCCTGATTCTACCCACTGATGAAGGAAACTCAAAGAAGCTGGAGCATTGGAAAATTAGATCGGAAGGTGAAGAGTTCGTAAGGTGGAGGAAAAATTCTGACCTTTATAGTCTCTTCTTTGACGGAGCAACCAAAGGGAATCCAGGGGTTGCAGGAGGGGGTGGGATAATTCGAAATCCAGAGGAAACCATTGAAATTAAATATGCCTGGGGATTGGGTAACACCACCAGCAATCAGGCGGAGGCACTCGCACTTCTTCAGGGGCTTCGACAGCGCAAAAAGCATGGCATAGAGAGAGCCAAAATCGTTGGTGACTCGCAGAATCTCATCAGACTCGTGGTGAAAAATCCAACTTCTAAAGATCTAAAATTGAATCGACTTGTCTACCGGATAAATAGGCTTATTCTGACCTTTACAAAACTGGAATTTTTCCATGTGATCAGAGTTAATAATGCAAAAGCAGATCGGGAGGCCAACAGGGTAGTGCGACTCCACCAAGGCGTTCTCAACATTGAAGAGGTGGAAGGATGGGACTCAATCCCTTAACAAGTCACCAGAAGGCTTGGCACACGTCAAACTGGTGGAACATGGAGACACAGCATGAATCCAATGATAAGGACGTGGTTGAGGAGCAAAGAAACTATCCAAATTATCAGAGAAAACGCGTTTTGGATGGCAATTCTAAAGAATCAAGTGGGCAACGTAGATGTCAAAGTCCAAGTCAATTAGGAGGATGAAACGCCTCAGATAGCGGCAGACCTTGGTCCGGTCTCCCATTAGGAGTTTTGACAGGTTACACATGTTTTACTGCATTTTACTGAATCAGTTTGTGTGTATTAGGCGTTTAGTTAGCAGGCTGGCAATAGCTAGAATTATGGAAACAAAGAAACTGTGTATTGGTAGATATAGACTTGGAATTTTTGTAGTAGAGGGCATTCTGGAGTCCCTGAGGCAAGCTGTAAATTCCCCAGTGTTGAGGTAACTGGTTTATTCTTAATATTAAAAAAATCTAACTGTTTCTGTAAAAAAAAACACATTTCAAATAATTAACTTAAATTTATTTTTTAAAATAAAATTATATTTAAATATAAATTATTTAATTAAAATAAATAAAAATTATATATATTTTGTAAGTAAGATAGAAACTTTCTATTATCAAATAAATTTCTTCTCCAAATTGGGGAAAGAAATAGCATGGCCAAAGAAACAACTCTTGATGTACTGCCATGGTTAGAGTTTTTTATTTAATTCAAAAAAAAATGTCGATAAAGGAAGTTAGCGGGTTTTCGTACTACTGTGTGACTTCTACCTAAGCTTGCTTTACATGAAACTTCCTCATTAATTTGTTTGTTTGGTTGGAAGCAAATTCATTAATTTGTTTGTTTGCAGGGAAGCAAATTCATCAACCATATAGGAGATGTATATCTGAAGACATCAAATGAAGGGTGGTACGTGAAGAATGCAATGCATTTTTGTCCATTTAATTAAATTACATTTGCATTTATAAGTTATATTGTAATCGATCAGGGTTAAATTTTATTTGATTTTCATTAGTTTCCAAATCATTAAAAATTTCTGATAAAAATTGATAAAGTTCTATAAAATTTGAATAGTAAATTGAATATTTAAAAAAATGAAAAATATTTTGAATTTTTTTAAAATATAAATATTTTTTTTATTATTGGTCAATACATTTGGAATGACTAATTTGATGTAAATTAAAATACTAGATATAAAAAATTATAATAAAAAAAAAACCAACACTTTTTCAAAACATAACATTATTCAAAGAGTCAAACTCCATCGGTCTTAAATCATTAATATTAAATATTAACATTTAATATATATTGAACATTTAATATATATGGGTAGAAATATACAACATTATATATAATATATGTTTATTTAAAAATTATTTGTTTTTTTTCTAAATTTAAAGGCAGGGACTAAGCTGCATGTAGCTTTTGTTATGTTTTGGTCCACACCATGAGGTAATTGCCATGGTGATTTTGAAAGACATAAACATAATCATTTGAAATTAATAAAATGTCTCCAAGGTTGATTGTTGGGGAGAACACTGATGAGGTTATGGGTCCACCAAAGGGGAAAGGTAAGGGAGTCCAAGGGGAGGATTCTCCTATGATTTTTTATGGTTCCATACACTATCCATGAACCTCCTTTAAATGATTGTCATATTCCTAGTTTAACATAATATGTATGCCAATAAAATAAGAGCCTAATCACATGAGTAATTACTCCAAATAATTATCTCATATACTCGACCTTACCTCTTGTTTTGTAGTAACTACCTCTTATCATCAAGGAACCAAGAAAGTAGTGGAAGAAATACTTTTCCCTATCATCTCATTCATTCATGTGAATTCGAATGGAGGGAAGCTAACGTGAGGAAAAAGGAGTTATTGAGGAGTAAAGAAGAATATTTGTGAAGAAAAATTAGCTAAACACATATATATCCTTAGAGACATGAAATAAGGATTGTTGGGTGTAGTATTAGGCACTCATAATGAGTAGCAGGAGGTCTTGCTAAACCTTCAAATATTGTTGACTTGTTAGGTTATCCAAGGAACCTTAAAACTCTTGTCCATGAAGCTACACAAGGTCGAAAATGAAATATGGAGTAGGTAGCAACTTGGGCTCATATTGCATGTACTAAAGTGCACAAAGAGAAAGAACACACATGAGGGACCAAAGAGTAGATAGTGGAGTGAGTGCCACGTGTTGTTCTAGCTAAGAGAATGAATAAAGAATCCAATAGTGGCTTTCTTGGGTGGTTTTGGAAGCTTTTGGTAAATATAAGAGTAGTTTGGGAGCCTTGACAAATCTTCAATGACATGGTGGTATTATAGCCCATCACATGGTTTGCATCCACAAAGGATTGGCCTATGATTATGAGGTTATGAGGAAAATTATCCACCCATAGTTAGTTGCCTTGGAAATCCATTTGTGAAAGATAAGTGTATTTTTTCATCCTCCTTTTTTATGAGTTCAATCATGTATGATGATGTAGGCAATGCCATTATTTATTATGCGAAGTTGTATGAAATTTTTTGTAGATGACGATGATAAAATGACTTGTTTATAATCAACCAATTTGCAAATTATGTGTGGAAAAGCATTGGTAGGCTTATACGTTTTATATGTTTGACAATGACACAAAGAACTATGTGAAAGAACAATTTATATACCATTCAAGATTCATAATTGAAGGTTATAATCCTTATTTAATACCTAGTGAGTTGTTAAAAGTTATCATTTTAAAATATTGGAAATTTTAGAAATAATTTTTCTACAAGTGCATGTTTTGTTCCTATCTTTTTCAAAGTGTCTATGCATTGAAAATTTAGGCTTGCTTGGGTGTTTTACCAAGTAATGTGAAAGAATGAAAACTGTGTCCATTCAAAATGGATATTATGGAAATTAGTGTCTATGCATTGAAAATTTAGGCTTGCTTGGGTGTTTTACCAAGTAATGTGAAAGAATGAAAACTGTGTCCATTCAAAATGGATATTATGGAAATTATGAATCTAAAGAATCTACCTACTAATTTATTAGGAGGTTTCACTTGAAATTTAAAATTTATAATCTCTTCCTTGGGGTGAATGTTATGTTCCCTAGAACATTTTCTCAGTGTTTAAAGTTGTAATCTTTAGCATGCACCCTATTTAATGAGTTGGGAGGAGTCTTTGATGTAAAATATTCACCTTGCCCAACCGTTGAACAATGGTTCAATTTGGAAGATTTCATGTAGTTTTGGTAAAACAAAATTATTGAGTTTTTGCGCATGCATGTAAAGTTAGGCATAGAATGATTTGAAGATTTCATGTAGTTTTGGTAAAACAAAATTATTGAGTTTTTGCGCATGCATGTAAAGTTAGGCATAGAATGATTTGGTTGTATCTCAAAATTGTGATCTTGGTTGACATGATTTTGGTAGAGGGAATTCTAAAATTGAGATGGAAACACTCACCAAAAATTTAAAATACATAGATAGTACTTTAAGAGATATAGGTTGTTTTTTAGACCTATAATAGTTGTTGCGGATGCATCATGATTGCTATAGATTGCCTATAGTGGCTTATTTGGATTACTTTTGATGACTTTTGCGATTTTGAAGATTGGAATGGTGATTTAAGAGGTTATGAGTTATTTTGATTGAAAAATAACAAAATGATGTTACTGATGTTTTGAATACGTTTAATATCATTTGCTTGCTTGTAATCGCCCTCTCGAGTGAAAACAAAACCTACATCTAGGAGATGTTAATTGATTGATTAGTTGAGATATTATTAGATTGTTCAGACAAAGTTAATATGTGGATTAACTATGTATGTTATAGTTAATGGATTATGCTATTTATGTTTAGTTGACATTATTAATGGAAATTGTTATGAGGCACATTGGCATTCATTGGATTATAATTGAATTAAAAGCTTGAATCTATAGTGTGTTGTGTATAGGAAAATTTTATTTAGATTTAGTATGAAACTAATGAAAGTTATACTCACATTGATTGCTATAAATCCAAACACTGTCATATCAAGTAAAGATAAATGGTTTCTCTTGTTGGGAATGATCTTGCATTGATGAATTTTAATTTACATACTCCTACCATTAATGAAATGTTAAAACCTCACAGTATAACCAAGAATAGATCTGCTTGGTATGATTTAGATGATGACTCGATGACAATGATGATTAGTACATGGATAGTTGCCACTTATGGTATGGCAACTACTTTCACCTTCTATTTGATGATTCTACTCCACCTTGTGTAGAGAATAACATGGAGGGTACTAAAGAGTCATTTGTGACAACCAGTTTTTCAGCTTTCCCATTCTCTAGTAGTAGTATGCCTTCTAGATTCATGTTCGACATTTTTTAGTTATGTGGATGATATCTATATACTTGGATCCACATGATCATGGTATGAATTTGGAGCACCATTCTCAACGAGGTATTGAGCTTAAATATCTTCAATGGGGAGTCAACATGAGCACTTGGACATGGGACCTAGGTTTATGGATGACCTCCTTGGATTACTTTAGTATTGCAATTAATACTTGCACATGGGACACTGTGTACTTCAACATCATGGTCAAACACTCATACATGAAACCCATGTTTATGGTGGATCTTCTTGTACTATGTCAACATGGTGGCTAGCACTACTACATGGGATCTTGGTTCCCTAACTTAATTCAGCATTGCAATCAACAATCATCCATGGTAACCTCTTTTATGGTTGTACCTCTTCATAATAAGCATTAAGGGAAACACTTTTTAAAAGGGGGTGGAGTGTTGGGATCCTCCCTAGGGGGGAAATGGGGGGGAAAATGACACATTAGAGTAATAATAGTGGTGTCCATTCAATGTAGGTGACTAGGTCCACTATGTTTGTTATTATTAAATAAAGACCACTATGGTAATTAATATGGAATAAATGTAATGTGGCCCCATTAAAAAGGTCTGATATGTAGTTAGGAGGTTGTT
Source organism: Larix kaempferi (assembly GCA_027924585.1). Classification (NCBI taxonomy): domain Eukaryota; kingdom Viridiplantae; phylum Streptophyta; class Pinopsida; order Pinales; family Pinaceae; genus Larix; species Larix kaempferi. The sequence continues at coordinate 19,321,621 of BSBM01000769.1, forward strand.
ATGATTAGAGTTCTCTCGTTGGTTATAAATAAGGATGGATTCCTTGTTACGAGGTGTGGAAGAATATTGTATTTGGAACTTAGCTCACTAAGAGGTTTCCCTACCTTAAGAGGCAAGCAGACATGAGTGGATTACTTCAATAAAAGGAACATTGTAAGGTGTTACCTACCTCAAGGGTATTAATATTAAATAAAGTTTTGCACATTTATGATATCTCTTTTGTGATTCAATTTCTTGGGTTAAGGATCATAATAGTCAATAGCAATGTAAGTTTAAAGATTAAGGGTGTCCAATGAAAGGTGCAAGGGTATTTCTTCCACTTGGAAATCAAGTATGGCAGTCAATACATATTGAGGCATGGTCTCCCAATTTCAGGGATGGAGTAGGAAAACCGACACTTGCTCCCCAAAAGACTCATCATGTATGAGTTGGGTCTTTTGCTTAAAAGTCACGAGAATGACTCAACTATATTTTGTATTGTCACATAAACTTGCACCCATATTAGAATATCCACGTTATCACTAATTATACAAGTCATTATGGTTTAATTTTTACATTATATAATCTTAATTAAAGAGAATAGGTTTATGATGAGATTTCATGGTATCTACCCATTTATTAGTCCCTATCTTCTTATGCAAGGACTCTTAGCAATTGATTCACATCGATTTGCATGTTTTCAAAATTAATTCATGCTGTGATATTCAAATTTATTTAGTTTTGCAAATTTCAACTTTATAAACATTGTTAATTTAACTCATGGAACCTTGTGGTGATTTGAGATCATATTGGTCACTTTTTACATTAGTTTGAGCCATGTTTCTCCGACGCGAATTTTCACATAGTTTTCATTTTAATTTTCCTTGTATTTGAGCCTCTACCATTTAATCAACTGAGACTCCCTCCACCAGAACTTCCACCATCACCATTCCCTGCCACCATCACGACCTTTGGTTCCTCCATATTGTATTGCCATGGTTTCTCTTCCTAAAATGCTCAATAGTCGCCATCGACAAACAATTTGGAGTCTCGGTAATAAACTCAATATCATCCCTATCCACATCATTAACAACCAAGACATTAACCTTTAACAAATAATGCAATGAGAGATCAGTCATAGCGCACAAGATGCTCTTATGAATCAACAATACATTGCAAATAGACACAACTAATTATCTCGAGAATATAATTCCTCTCCTCCTTCAATATCATATCCATCAAGGTAGACACAACTATGTTCTGCTCAATGTCAGCCTTACGAGGAGAAATATGAAAATGGATGAACACAATCTTAGCGTTTTCAACCTTGGTCGGCTCTCCCACAATATGGCTAACATTCTTATCAAATACAAAACACTCGACCATTTCCGTATCATTATCAATAGTTCACCCAATTTTTTTGACAACCCTAATGTCCCTCAAATCAATGGCATGAGGCTTCGTTGGGTCTACGACATTCAAATCGACATCAACATCTAAAAGAGTGAGAAGGGAAGGGTATCACCTTACCACTTTGTTGTTCAAAGAAGTGCCCACACTCTTCACCAGTAATTCTAGGTCTGTCAACTATATGGGCATGAACATTATCGTTAGGACCTTGAGGGCCTTCTCCGACACCTTGTGGAAGTCCTCTAAGATGATAGTAAGGTGAAACCCCTTATTGAGTAGTTTCATGCACTAATTTACGATTTCCTTGGCCATGATCACAACCATCGTGGTCCCCTTTTCTGGCCACAATATCCTGGGAATTGGAGAGCTCCACCAGCATCTTCATGACGAGTTGCAAGACCTCCATGTTTTTAAGGATTGTGGCACCATCATTGGTGATTATGACTTAGCCAATGGCAGTATAGAGCATCTTTTCCATGTCCTTGGGGCCCAAGTTGGTGAAATACTACTAAGACGGTTCACATATCGGGGTTCAATTAAAGTCATATACCGGATAAAAATACTTGTCCTCATACCTGGAATGGTATAAAACCCTAGGGAGAGAATGGTACAACCACGAGAATCCAATGTTACTACATATATCTCTATAATGGTACTTTTCCTTTTGATCTTGAAAGACATAATCTAAAGCTATTCGAACTACATTGGCGATGACCACAAAGGTTTCTTCTACATTTAATCCCTCTCTCAAAGAATTCGAAATTCTAGAAGCTTCGCATAACGAAATATAAAGAAGAAGAGATATATCACAGTTTCGGGGCCTGAACCCACCATTTGACAACAAAATTCTGCATTTTTCCTTTCTGTTTTGAAATTTCATCATAACATCACATGTCTCGTGGGATTTCTAGCGAAACAAAATGATTTGTTGCAAATTGAGTGGATGTCTACTCAGTTTTCATATGATTTGCCTCGCAAGTGGCATGGGATGTAGGGAGCCACTGGCACATCAAATCAGTGACATGTCATCTTAGCCCATGGTTTTGTCTGGCCGCCTTTTTTATGAGTGTACTATGTGAGGTGCGACACATAAAAGGTAGGGACAAGTTGGACGAGGATAAAGATAGTTTCTACTATAATTGAGTAGTGGGGGTATTGTCTAGGAAAGGATAAAAGTAGTTTCTATTAATTATTAAACAAAAAAAGAATGCTACAACATGCACAACCCAAGAAAATAATCCTGCTACAACATTTATGCACACAAAGAAAACACTACAACATTGAAAAAAACAAAATCCCCAAAATTCCCTGTTCTTTTATCAAACACACAAAGCATACTCTGATTTCTATTTAATGTAAGTAATAAACATTACAAAGGTTGGGCCTCCTCTGTTTACGAATAACAGTAGTGTATTTCCACTACATCATTAAATATGAAACAACCAAAAAAATATACATATTTGTTGACGGTGGTTGAAATTAATTGTTTTTTCCAACACCGGGTTGCACTTAGTAATGTTTTAGCTTTCGTTGCCTTTACAATGTCCATTAAAAGTGTTTGCCTTTCACTAAATTTCATTCCATGGGTTAATAATTAGTTTATTTTACTCTTCATTTTGTTCTTTCAATATATTTATTTATAGTAAATTTTAAATTGTTTATCTATAAAAAATTTTAAATTGTTTATTAGTAAGTTGTTGCGAGTAGAATGGTGTCTCCTCCGACCAATTTACTAACAATGTCGTTGCGGTGGATTTGTATTGCAGTTTGAGTGGTGCCTTCCGTTCATCACTATTTGAATTGAGAGATTTGGAGAGATTGAGTATTAGCTTCAATTTTATAGGCCAATCTATTCCCCAAGATATGGGATTGTTGAAAATTTACATACCTTAAACTTGTTTTCAACAACATTTGCAGGCACCATTATGTCACAGCTTACATGGTTTACAAATTTGACAGCTTTCAAATATCTCTTCAAAGTTATCTTTGGAAGAAGGGGATCTCTTAGTGATCCAAGTGAAAATAGGTGACCACTCACCTCTTTCAACGAATCACCCATGGAGCTCGTGGTTTTGGTAAAACCATGGTATACACCCATGGTATTTGGTGGGAAAAATAAAATGTAATAATAATAAATTGAGAAAAGCCATGTGTGCAGCTTTTGCAACCCGTGGTTTTTTGTAACCCATGGTATTTGAAAAACTAAAATAAGTAAATTAAATAAATTAAATAATGGAAAGACATAAATGCAAAGACATGACTACTTGGAGGCACCCCGTAAATACTATATATACATGCCTCTCATTTGTAAAGGAGATCATCCATTGCATTCATGATGTAGTTCTGTAGATTTCTTTTTATTTGATAAAGAGTTGATTTACTTGCTATAGTATTCTCCTTTTTTTTGTCGCATTTACATTCTTATTGTCCATTGTGTTCCTTTCAAAATCCGAATTAATGGTATTAGAGAATTCTCAGTGCATGTCCCTGGTGATGTTAGGGTATAGGTCCCTGGTGATGTTAGGGTATAGGGAGTTAGGTCTCAAGGCTGCTAGTTTCTCTTCAAGACAACTGCTCTCGCTAGTCTAAGCAACCTCCCATGGCGGTTGAAAGAGAGATGATGGAGAAGGAGATCCTTTCAAGATGTTGCTCGAGGAAGCCCTTGCACGATAGAGGAACGAGATGATGGAAAAAATTTCTCAGATCCTTCGACGACTATCGATGGTGGTCGAGGCATCTTCATTAAACAACCATGTTGGAGGTGTGACTCCCTTAAAGGTACAAGTCAATTTTGATATCCCCTTATTCGAAGGCTAGATGGATGCAAATGCTCTAGAAAAATGGTTGAATATGCTAGAAGGTTATTATTCTGTCCAAAAATAATTCAACGGCAAAAATATCACCTTCGTGCTCCTTAAATCCCTTCCCCATGTTAGAGCTTGGTGGGAAGGTTACATGGAGATGCACACCGCGGATGAATATACGCCATTCGGGAGAGAACCCACCTGGGCAACCTTTGTTAATGTCCTCAAGGAGGAGTTCTACCTTGTCCGAAACTATGATGATCACCAATACACAAGTTGGGATGATTTTGCAGCAGGAGAGCGACCAGATGGTGCCAGAGTTCACCAATATTTTTCATTCCCTACGCTCAAATATGGGTATCAAAGACTCTGAGCAACACCTGGTTTTGAAGTATCGCAATGTTCTACACATGTACATTCAAATAGATATGGATTTCTTGGACATCTCCTTACTAAGAACTACTTAACGGTATGCTGTCAAAATCGAGCAAAAGTTCAAGGAGAAGAATAAGCGGGACTTTGGGTTTGCAAATTAACCACAGCAGAAGCTTGACAAAGGTGTCCCTAACTCATGGAACAAAGGAAAAAGCATGAAGAATCAATCTCAAGAAAATTAGTCGAAGTCATCGACTAAGAAAGGTGATGGGAAGTTGAAGCATGACACTGAAAAGTGGCGCGAGTTCCACAAATGCCCCTGGCACAACACCGATTAATGCCACTCAAAACAGTTATTGGTGGTCAAGCTTAAAGAAAAAGAATAAAAACTTGGCTTGGACTCTGATTCAAAGCACAATAAAGGGAAACACATTATCGATGCAGAACCCACAACAACCATCACGACCACAACAATCCTACCAAAAGAACTAGAAGAGCTCAAGAAGGAGGAGTGCCTCTTCCATTCACATATGTGGGTAAAGGGGACCCCACTGCATTTCATTGTTGACAACAAGAGTCAAAAGAACCTGATCCTAGTTGAGGTCGTCAAAAGAGTGAAGTTGTCGACAATGCCACATCCCCAATCATACACCATCGGATGGTTGAGCCAGGGACAAGATATCCACTTGAGCAAGCAATGTTTCCTATCCTATGACATCAAGCCCTTTAGATATAAGGTACTATGTGATGTTGCTCCACTCAAAGTTTGTGTTGTTCTTTTGGGACAACTATATATGTGGAAACGTCATGATGTTTATGAGTCTAGATCCCGTAGTGTCATTGTTACTCTGGAAGGTCATCTCTACAAGGTACTGAAGGTAGTTCCAACTACAACCACTTATTGATATCGTCAAAATAGTGTCGCAAAGTAATCTCTCATACCACAATTTTTAACACCTTCACAATTCGGTCAAAAAGTATACAGAAAGTCACTACGACCACTACAGCCCCGGCCCAAGACCTTTCTACACAACAAAAGCAGGTCGAAAAGATGGTTGAGGAGAAAAAAAATAATTTTGCTTCACCTACGGGGGTTCCTCTGCACTGCCATGTCAAGTATTCCATTGATTTGTTGTCTGATACTCCCATACCCAATGGTCCAATCTACAGATGCTCCCTTATGGAGAATGAGGAAATAAATTGTCAGATCGAGGTAGATTGTGCAACCAAATTTGTTGAAAGGATTTTGAATATCTGCTAACAAGTCCATTGCATCTTGCACAAAGCCCGTGCCAAGTATAAACGACGACATGACCAACAACAAGTTTTAGGTGGGAGATAAGGTATGGTTACATTTGCAAAAAGAGCACCTCACTAGACCCCATCGAAATATCTGCTCACTCTGATATGGACCTTACGCCATCACCAAGGATGTAGGTGAGAATTTTTTTGAGTCAATTATTCCCCCTTTCCTCGGCTTGCACCTTGTCCTTAATGCAGAGCTACTTCGACCACATTTTCCACCGCTCTTGGACACCTTAGAGGTAGTTGAGCACTTGGCCCTTACAGAGCTCAATCCTGACTGCACTGAACAGGCGACAGTGGGATGAATCATAGACACATAAATGAAAGGTACCCACCAACAAAACATCCAACTATATTGGGTAGTCAAAGTAGGGCAACTTCTTCACCAAGGAAAGTGTCTCATTAGGAGCCAAATTCAACATAATTTTTCCTATCTGATGAAGACAATTGATGCAATGGGGACCATTGATTGCTAAGTGGGGAGGACTAATCCATGTGAAAATCAGTGGCCACTCAACTCTTTCATTGAATCACCCATGGAGCCCATGGTTTTGGTAATACCATGGTATTATTTGGTGGGGAATAATAATAATAAGTGGAGAAAAGCCATGTGTGCAACTTTTGCGACCCATGGTATTCACCCATGTTTTTTGTAACCCATGACATTTGAAAAACTGAAACAAATAAATGAAACAATGGAAAGACTTAAATGGAAATACATGACTCCTACAAGGCACCCCATAAGTACTATATGTACGAGCCTCTCATTTGTAAAGGAGATCATCCATCACATTCACAATGCAGTTCTATAGATTCCTTTTTGTTTAATAAAGAGTTGATTACTTGCTATGTTATTCTCTTTATTTTATCGCATTTACTTTCTTATTGTCCATTACGTTCCTTTCAAAATCTAAATCACTTAGTGATGTGGTTCTTAGGGGAGAGTCAATAAGTTGTATTGACATTTGCATGCACTATTATGTCACAAATTGCATGGTTTATGAATTTGATGACTTTAAAGATCTATTTGGAAGAAGGGGATCTCTTAGTGATGTGGTCTCAGGGAGAGTCGATAAGTTGTATTTTAAGGGATTTAATGAAAATATAAATGTGTTTCATTGGTGATGGTTAACTTTTTTTTCTTCTTTCCAATATACTATCATGTTACTTTGGGGAATTGTTTTTAAAATTAACTTGGAATTGAAAAAAGATTTTCATTTGAAAAATACTTTATAATCATTTGAGTTTCACGATTATTATATATTTATTTCTAAATTAAGAAATATGGTAAAATAATTTCTTGTAAAATTTAACACTATTGGATCAATGAAAATGACATGTACTATTTAATTTTCTCGCATTTCTTTCAATAACATAACATAGCATAACATAGGTGTTATAAGTCCAGGAGTCTTTCTAGGTTGCAGTCGAAAGAGCCTGGTAACTTTACCAAAATATGAATAATAAAAAGGGGGTGGATCAAGTTGGACGAATTAAACACTATTTTTCACTCAAAACATGTTTAATGCACTCAGATAGACGAGGCTCTCAACCACTAGCATTCAGAGGTTTTAAAATAAGTGATTGCATGGAGAAATAACTATCATATTAGCAGAATCATACACAAAACCTTATATATGAATGGCAGATTATAATAGTCACATAACACTTGCAGAGTTAAGCTTGTGAGTACAATGATAAGATGACAGTCATCAAATGTAAGCAAACATAACAGCGTGAATGTAACATTCAAACACAAGTGCAGAAAAGAAAGAAGATGGAAAAACTGAACAATTAATAGCGAAAGAAACTGGTTTCACTGCTATTGCATAAAATGTATGAGTTTACAACAGTCTGAAAAATCTCCCAAAATCCAACCCGTATTCTACTTCAATCCCTGGCTTTATAGCCATTACACAGTTTTTTAGATCCCAAACAGATGGATCGAATATACTAAAAATAACAACTGAAACAACGAATGATAGATGCAGTAACGCATCATGACCAGAGTAACTGCTCCGTGTAAGTGACACCACGCTTGGCAGTTTGAGACGCGCATCTTGGAGCTGGGGCAAGTGTGAAAATGCCATTCTGCAGAAACCTGTAGGGGTGTCTTCCAAAAATAGGTGAGAATATTCTCTTGTAAAATCTGCCAACGCTCCCAGTCTGCGAATAGAGGTGATCGTGGTACACTTGAACGCCTGTCAGCCTCCTAGAAAAAACGTCCTCAAGGTGCTAGGAACCATACCAAAAGGTTTGCTTCCTGTTGATATATGCGTGCGTTTGTTTTCGTTTTCGGCAGCTAGCAAAACTGGGTTTGAAGGTGACAAGCAACTGAAAGGCTAACGTTCGGTGATTAATGAAATATAATAACGCTTCGCCTAAACCACCGAAACGCTTTATGGTGCTGGAAAACCTTACCGCCTTTTCGGCATCCGGGAGGACGTTGCTTGCATACCATAAGCTACCAGAATGGGTTTCGGCGGCTAATGAACAGTTCCGGTGTTCGCCCAAGCCGTCGAAAACCATGTAAGCTTTAACTGCAAAAAGAAATGTCAAAATTGTGTTCACGTCCTCATGTTACCTAGGTGATTCTTCCTCCTGGGCCGAGGTCAGAGGATTTTCCAAGTCAACCGCGGCAGCAGCTAAGGTCTCCAGGTTTGAATGTGCCATGGGCTAGGAACCTTGGGATCCTTCCTTGCCTTCTAAAACCTTGACCCTTCTCCTCAATCGGATGTTTTCCCTGACAAGCCTTATGTTTCTGCCCCTCATCTTTCCATGCTTCTTGGTCAATCCGTGAAAGGATCTGTAAAGCTCGTTGTACCTCTCTGTCAGCCTTTCATTTTTCTCTTTAATAACCTTCAGGAGGAACTCGCGTTCATAAGCTTGTTGAAGGAGCCAGTTGATTCTCTGTGAAGCTGAAATCTTCGCCTTTTGGGTTGGCCTGTCTGCCATTTGCTGACTCTCCTCCTCCACGGGTGTAGGGGAGGGTAAAATTGGCACAGTCCAAGCCTTGCTCTTCCATAAAGGCAGATGGGGGCAACTCCACACAGTCATTCTCCTGCTCCATCAGGGCTGGAGCCTCTTCCTGGGGCACCTGTCCTGTTTTCTCCTCATCAAATTCTTCTTCTGCTCTCTATAACTTCCCTTCCTCTTCAGAGTCAGTGTAAGGTAGGTTCAAAGGATTTTCACTTCTCGAAGGGATTTCTTCTGAAACCATCCCTTCATCCTCAGCCCAGTCATCAAACGTCAGCTTCCTTTTGGTTTTCTTCGCCGGTGGAGCTGAGGAAAGGGGTTTAACTGAATTTGGGGGAAGAGCCCTCCTTCTCCGTTTTCCACTCTTGGGGTTTGAGGATTTCTTCTCACCTTCTGGCTGTAATTCAGTTTCGAGCCCGCTCCAGAAGAGAAAGAAAGCCCATTTCATGCCCTTTCTCTGCAATAACTCAGAGACCAATAATTTGATCAGACCATGGTGGAATAGCCTCCCTGCAATTTTGGAGGGCTGAGCCTTTACTTGGTGAGCCATTTTGGTGAGGCTCTTGTGGAGGTAAAACGGGATATTTAGATGGTTTCTTCCTGTGAAATGATTTAGCAATCTGAAATGATAGATTAACACCCGGTTATACCTGCCCTCACAGGTTATATAGTCTAGGATGGATTTCAATAACAACTGCCAATTGTCCTCTAGGTATGACATAGGGATGTCCTTCTTCCAGACCTGATTCCTGTGCTCCGGTTTCAAATACGATTTAAACTCAAAATCCTTCTTAATCGTGGTCTTAAACCAGCTCTCCCCAGTTGTGGGCAATTCTGTTACCTGGGCAATGAGGGCTTCATCCACATGGAACTCTTCCTTGCCGATCATTGCTTTTTCTCTGTCATATGAGAGGGCGAAAGCCTCAGCCACCTATTGGTGAGAGCCCTGAAGCTTTTTACAGAAGTTATAGCAACCAACATTTTTGAAAAACTGACCTACCTCGGGGTGTGCCTCCAGGTAGCAGGTGTCACTTAATTCCTTCCTCAAAACTGCTCCTCCTCCTTTCGACATCGATGACCTACTTGGTGGCGCTTTCTACTCAAACCCAGGCTAAGAGAGCGACAGGGAACAGGGAAAAATGGGCTCAATCGACACGGTGGGGGCGAAAATGGAAAGGTGGTGTGGCTTTTCGGGAGCTAACTCCGAGGGTATGCAAAAGTGGGTAATCATGAGGGTGAAATTATGGTGGCTGAGGTATGATTGCGGCAGTGGAACAGAATTTGAGAAAAGTGGTTAAGTGGATGGGAAGGAGGTCCGTCTGGTCAGAAGTATGGAGGTGGCGTCCGAACTGCTATCGGGGTGCGTCAGAATTTGGCTGAAATGACCCTTTCGGCGGCTTAACTATGATGGGTTCCCTGCGCCATGACCCCAAACCCTCGATTTGACATGTCCATCAATTGACGTGACTTCCCTTTCGGCAGTCGATAATTTGTATTCAGACCTGCTATGCCGCTGAAAAATGATTTTCGCTAACGCCTTCTATTTTCAGCGGTCGAAGCCAACCCAACCCAGTCGACGGCAAGCTGCGGGAAGTATGCCTGGCTTTCAGTGGCTAATGAACACTGTTTTGTTCGCCCAAACCCCCGAAACGGCTTCATGAACGCGGGCGTAACTTTTTCCTTTCGACGGCTAAGGAAGGTTTCGGCTTTGCCCCTCGAGCTGCGGGAAATGTTTGATCTGTCGGTGGCTAATGAATGTCATCATGTTCACCCAAGCCACCGAAAACCGTCTCTCCACTTTACGCTGTAACTTTTCCGTTTTCGGTGGTTGGAACGTTCTGCCTTTTTGCACCATAAACAGCCGAAAACCCGACTTTCGGTAGCTAATGAGCCGAAACCAGGCCCACCTAAGCTACCGAAACCTGAAACTCTGTCTTCGGAAGGAGGCCGACGTAGAAATATCATTTTTAGACTTCGTTACCTTCTCAGACCTACCGGACTAGAACTCAGACACGTGTAGACCAAAAACAAAAAAATAAAAGACTTCCTATCACCTAGATGACTTGACTAGTCTACGTTTATTTGGGGAGATAACAATAGGTACCTTGTTGAATGTCGTACCTTCGTAAATTATGAAATATAAATTCTATCAAGTTAATAAAAACCTATATCCACATATAATTGATGTTAAAATACATACTTAAATATATTTTGATCCCTGACATCCACATTCTATTTGCTCCCATTCTTACACACCATAATCACTAATTACATAGTGGTAAAATATGAAAAATTACACAGTGTGTATCTTTTATAAAGTCATTATTTCTTTTAGGAACAACTCTTCCACGACACATATTTCAATTCGTAAAGTTCCTTATATTTTTGCCTTCCAAAATATAGATATATTTCAATTATCAAATTATTATCTATTCAATAAATTTTAAATTTATAGGATGAAATGAAAAACAATTTTCCACTATTAATTTGCTTGGTTCTCAATTATTTTACATTTTACACTTTCAAAAAAACTTAAAATCAAAGAAAAAAACTAGTTGCTATGGAGCTCTCCCTACGTTCTTTATTTTATTTGTTTATTCTGATGAGTATTCCTAAATCTCTTTACAAAACTATTAGATTTTGATTACTACAACATCTCTTACAAAACTATTAAATTTGAGAAATGACATTATATGTATTTATTGAAACCACCCTTTATGTTCATTATTTTTAGGTTTAATGGCAAAGGAAGGTGAACCAAAAAAATAGATTTTATATATGAAGATAAAGTTTTGTTGAAATTCATTTGTTGAATGAATTATATATATATATTTCATACAAAAAAGATCATAACTCATATTTTATTAAAAATTAAACCATATTGTTCATATTGTTCGTAGGCAAAAAGCCGTACATTTTTAAAACTTCATGCATAGAACGATCCCTATAAATGGCATTACATACTTCTATCTCCCATATATAATCTTCAAGAGATCACCACATGACTCTTCAATAAGATTCTACATTTAGTTTTTCCCAAAAAGAAAGTGTGTTAAGCATCCTCCAAAAGTCCGTCTAACCCATTTAGCATGGGCAGTGGCTTGCCATGACTACAATTATTCATTTGTTTTTTAATTTCTGGCCAAAGGAGGGTCCGCCAAAAATTTATCCTTACACATGAAGATGGAAGTTTTGTTGAATTTTTGGTGAATGAATTAAAAGAAATATTATTTTTTTATAAAAGACATGACTACAATATTAACCTCATTTCATCGATGACTTATCATTTTTTTTAATTTATATTTATGGTTATTTTTTAAATTTATTTTTAATATAGTTTTTTTTATTAATGGTTATTATTTTAAATTATTTTTATTTATTATAGTGTTAATTTTTTATGATAATATATATATATATATATATATATATATATATGTAGTTTATTTTTTAATTAATAAATTTTTTAGATTTAATTTTTTCATTAACATATTGTAAATTTTATTTAATTTAATTATAAAAAAAAATTAATGATAATTTTTCAAGAAAACACCACACTCCATAAAAATTGAAGTCTTTATAAACATGTATATCTTTTTATTGTTTCCTTTAATTCTCATCATCATTGAACATGATGTGTTTCTTTAACTATTAGATATAAAAAAAATTCATGTAAATATACTTTTTTTAAAGTAAAAAAGAGAACTATTTATATTAACATGAGGGAAAAAGGATTACATCAAACACCTTCTCAAGTACATTCCAGTTAAACTTTCTCATAACTATTATCATCCCTAGAAAACGGGTATAGTGCAGTACCTTAGACTTCAAAACATAAAATCTCAAAGACGACCCCTCTAGACTTTGAAGATCCCATTCTTGGGATTCCATTCCCACATATAGAGCACCAGGCCACATATTCAAAAAACTAAAACCAAACTGACCAAAGGTAACAAACCGACCCATTACATAAGCAGAGCTTTGACTATAAGACTGGCACATTATATATATTATCAACTGTCAAATGACCACAAAAAGAACTGTCGAATTACCAGTGCTAACCAGAAGATTGTTTATCATCAGACTTCTTTGGATCCTTATGCACCGAGTCGACCCTCGGCAGGTGAGTTGTGTCTTCCCGGTTTGAGGTCATCCCTCCAGTTGGCCATCGCTTGCAGGTTTGGAAGGTGGGAAATGCCGAGGTGCTCAGCAATCACATCTAGTTTCATATGCATGAATCTGGTGTCCTCGTCGTGATCTTTAAAAGTCTAAGATCGAGATAAGAAATCATCTGTGTCCTCCAGGGCTCGAGCCACCATAGTCTTTGTTACCCAGTACATCACAAGCACTCGATTATATAGAGCCATTCTTCCTCTGGTGTTGCCGGGATCATGGATCCAATCCGACATCACAACCACCTCTGGTGAGGGCTCTTCCTCCCCCATGCTCAACCATAAGTTTTGCTTGATTTCCTCAATTTCCCTTTGAGTCTCTTGTGGCACCATATGACGGAAGAAAGTGGCCATGGCTACTGCTCGCCACTGATCCTGAGTGGGACCTCCCTGATCCTCCATCCCCACTCTCGACGATCGACCTCTATGAGACATGAGCCTCTCACCCTTCCTCCCGACACCTTCCCAGAGATAAGAAACAAAGAGCAACAGAAAAGAGACTAATCCTAAAAAATCTTGGAGTGAAATGTGTGGCACACCACCGAAATTGAGGACTAAATAGAATAGGTCCACTTAATACCATAATAACTTCCATCCATTTTTTAGCTCTATTCGTACTCTCGTCGTCCTGATCGATCCTGTAATACATTACTTCTCGGATGGCCATTCTTTGCAAATTCGTGGGAGGCGGCTTTATCATCATCATCATACCCCCCGCATCATATTATAATTTTTAGCAGTTGAGTGAATTATCTGAGCGATCATTCCCATTTATATTTGTGTCAAGTAAGTGATCCTCTTGTCCTTCCAATGATGTGGAGACCTCAGGACATGATACCACTTGGTCTGGATTCAGGACCCCGGTGTCGAAATGCGTGAACTGAACCTTCATATCTTCTCTTTCTTGATGCATGCAAAACTCTTGGCATGTTTCCACGGGCATTTAATTTAATATGCCTTCCCAACCACTAGTCCTACATTTTGTCCCTTGACTGGCGAGCCTATCCGCCAGTCTGTTAGCTTGGCGACGAATGTGGTGAAAGGATATCGCATTTACTGACAACAAGGTTTCTCGAAGGCAGTGGATACAGAAGGCGAGGCGCCAGGACGTGGCCACCTTGTGAGCTTGGGAGCCATGATATAGTTTGGAGGAAATCTGCAGCACCACCCGCGAGTCACCCTCGATTTTCAGTTTAGAGTATCCTCATCTTCTCGCCATGCACAGACCCTGTAGTAATGCTTCGATCTCTGCCACATTGTTTGTTTCCAAACCAAGGTATCCATATAAAGCTCCCACCACCTTTCTCTGCTCATCACAAAAATCTCCTCTGTATCCTACCTCACCGGGATTGCCTTTCAAGGCACCATCAAAATTCAGCTTCACCCATCTAGGAGGTGGCGGAGTCCAAACTGTCGGACTATCAAGGGTGCGTTGTCCATGTTGAATATGACCGGTATAGGTTGGGATGTTTTGCACTCCCTAAGTACACAAAATAGCTTTCTCACTTTCTGGTATTTGTATGTCTTGCTCGTTCCAGGGAGATAGAGATAGAGTTTCATGAATGGCTTTTTTTATGTGCTCCCATACATTTTGTTTTTCCTGACATTTTCCTATTAAATTCTTCTATTTCGTTCCCTCCAAGTCTCCCAGAGGAGAAAATCTGGGAACAACTACCAGATTCTGTTAGGGATTCGGCCCTGGAAAGGTTTATCTATCCATTCCTTGATAGATGATGTGGGGTTATTACGAACCCTGTCAGATATACGAAATATCGTGGCTCCTCGATCCCATAGGTTTGAGACAAACCTGCAGGCGTCTAGGAGGCGAGATATTGTCTCATTGTTTTCTCTGCACAGGATGCAGAAAGATGGCCCCGCAAAACCCCTTTTCATTAGGTTGTCCCATGTCAAAATACAACCTTTGAGAACAAGCCATAGGAACAGAGTTAGTTTGGGCCATAGGTTATTGGACCACATATTCGTCCATTCGCGTCCCGGTGGTTGATGCCAAGTCAGATCCTGTAGGGAGTAAGCTTCCTTGAGCGAGAACATACCCTTTGTGGAGTAACCGCATCGGAGAATATCGGGTCCTTCCTGGGCTTTAATCTGCCTTTGAAAGAGGTGGTCATAAATGGTTTCCCCTTCCTCATTACCATAATTATCTCTCCATCATTCTATCGGTTTCCATTTTCGAAATCCTCGATCATCCGCCTCCTCCTGCCAATAATGATTGACTTTCCTCCAACCTTGCTCCTGAAGAACAAGAGGGGTTTCGAGATTTGGCAAAATATTCTAGAGTATTGGCTGCTGTTGCCAAGAATATGTCCATAAGTTGGCCGAAGAGCCATCCCTTACTTCCCAAAAACTGTGTTTATGCATTAAATTCCTCCCAGCCCTTGCCATCTTCCATATATGTGATCCCACTTCCAGCCCATCAATTCTGGTCAAGTTTTGTTGGGACACTTCCAAAGTGTATTTGCTACACCAAAGTCTTGCCCAAGGTTCCTCAGAGTAGTTAATCCACCTCCACCACACTTTTGCCCCATAGACTTTGCTGAGTTTTTTAGGATCACGCAGGCCTAGACCCCCTTCTTTCTTTGGCTGACAAAGAGTGTCCCATTCCACAAGGGGCCATTTACGATGTTCTGTTGCACCTCCCCATAGAAAGGTTCTTTGGATACTACGAATTTCTTTCATCATTGATTTTGGAGATGCCAAAACTGAGAAAAAATACAACGGTATTGCCTGTAAGATAGATTTTACTAAGACCATTATGTTAGGGAAATTTAGAGCCCGTAAGGTCCAACCCGACAGTTTCTCCTTCATCTTGTTTAGGAGCTCTTCCCAGGAAACCTTTTTCAGAACAGAGCTTGGTAGGGGGGCTCCAAGATATTTGGATGGAAGGGAGCTCACTTGGAAACCCAGAATATGTAGGATATTTCGTTGGGTAACTGGAGGGGTATTGAAGAAAAAAACCTGGGACTTATCCGCATTGATGGTTAGCCCCAAAGCTTTGAGGAAGAGGTTTAAGCCTTTCTTCAACTATCTGGATTCCTGCACCGATGAATGTCCCATGAGGAGCATATCATCCACGAATTGTTGATGAGACAGAGGCCTGTCGTAAGGAGGGAAGCGGAGGCCTTTGAGGGCATGTTGGTTCACCATATGATTGATAAGATGGCCCAGACCCTCAGTCGTCAAAACAAAAATGAAGGGGGATAGGGGATATCCCTGTCTTCATGCTTCAATTGTCTCCTGATGATAATCCCAGAGTAAGGATCGAAACGTCGAGTTTCAAACTTTCTAGCGCAGCTCCTTCTTACTATCAACTGATCCTATGTATGGCTATATTCAAACACCCCGAGAAGGTTTTAAAACATCCGAAGGAGCTCCGTTAATTAGAATGGAGAAGAAGGCCGAAGATGTCAGATTTCCTATCCATCGAATCCAGTTTTCTCCAAATCCAAAAGAGGCCATCATCTCCTTCATGAAATTCTAGTTGAGCTTATCATAGGCTTTAGCAAGATCGAGTTTTAGCATCATTCCTGCTTTTTTAGTCACTTTGAGGGAGTGTAATACTTCATGAGCTAAAATTATCCCTTCCAAGATTTGTCTCCCCTTCATGAAACCCGATTGTTTAGGAGAGATCAATGCAGGAAGAAGGGGTTTCAGACGATTAGCCAGAACTTTTGTGATAATTTTGTAGATAATATTGCAAAGAGATATGTGTCTGAACATACCTGGATTGTCTGCCATTGAGGTTTTAGGCACCAGAGCTAGAAAGGTAGAGTTAAGAGTCTGAATAACTCCCCGCATTCTCCTGGATTCCTCCACGACTTCCCAGACTTCATGCTTGATTAGATCCCATGAGTGGTGAAAAAAATTGTAGTGAAACCATCAAGGCCTGGGGCTTTGCTATCTTCCATTTGGTTGATTGCATCTTCAACTTCCAGCATCGCTACCGGCCTGATCAACATCTCATTCTGCTCCGCCGTAACCATCCTAGGGATGACCCCTGTAATATCCCCGATGGCCTCTCCCTTGTCGGTATTAGGTTTTGTAAGCATAGATTTGAAGTGCGAAATCAGTTCCTTCTCAATTTTCTCATGAGTATCCATTGTCTGTCCATCTTGAGTTTTCAAAATGGTTATTTGGTTATGATGCCTATGTTGAATGGTTGATCGATGAAAGAATTTGGTGTTTCTATCCCCATCCTTCAACCAATGGTTCCTTGACTTTTGTTTCCAGAGAATTTCCTCTTTCTTTTCCCATTCGGTGAGTTGCTATGAAATAACCTTTTCTTTGTGGTAGAGATCATCTATGAGTCCCTCTATCATGATGTCTTTTTGGATTTCTTCCATTTTTTGCTCCAACTTGACTTTTTCTTGAAAAATATTGCTGAAGACCTCTTTATTCCAAGTCTTTAGTTTTTCCTTAAGAAGCTTCAGTTGTTATTGGAATTGATACATCTTGGTGCCTTAGGGGGGAACCAATGAATGCCACCAAGTCTCCATTTGGGTGTGGAAGTCAAGATGGGTTAGCCAAAATTGCTCAAAACTAAACAGGCATTTCGCTTTGATCCCTATGTTACTCCAAACTAGATTAATCAACCAGTGAGACGAGCCTGCCGTCGGAAGAGATCGAGATGCGAGAGCCCCACCCAAAAAAATTATACTCTCAGAAATTAAGAATCTGTCAAGTCGAGCTGCTACTTGATGTTCACCTCCCCTTCTGTTGTGCCAGGTGACGTTTCCATTTCCCATGCCTATATCAACTAGGTGGCTAGAATCAATAAATTCATCAAACAAGTTACTTTCTTGGGTTAGAAGTCTTCGACCTCCTTTTTTTTCTTTCTGTGAGACTACAAATCAGATTGAAATCGCCTCCAATAATCCAATGTTTCCCTTCAAAACCATCCCGCAGTCTGTTCAGAGAACTGAGGAAGTTTCTCTTTAATGGATAGTTGCTTGGGCCATAAACATTAGTAATGACTCCTCGAGCATTTGTTCCCAAGATGTGAAACTCTGCCGACAGACTAAAGGTTGTAGAAACAAAATTTTCTACAAGGATATGTCTTGGATCCCAAAGGATCACCAAGCCACCAGCTTGTCCTACGATGTCTAGCGCCATGATTTGACAGTCTCTCCAAAAATTCCTAGCCCTAACTTTCAGTTGCCCCTCAGAGCATTTGGTTTCCTGTAAAAAAACTATAGAGGGTTTCTCCATTAAAATTTTCCTTTTCAAAGATTTGATCTTTTGAGGGCCATTGGACACCCGAATGTTCCAGGATAGAATCTTCATTAGGAAAGATATCAAACAGAAAGTAGGGCCTCCTGAATCATTGGGTACTTACCTGAATCCACAAGCTGTACCCCAACTTCCCCAATCCGTTCTCTATTAGTCTTCCTTCCCCTCTTCGCTCCTCCATCTTTATTCTTTCACTTGGTTTCTTTAAGCTTCAGGGGTCCAATTCCGAGACCTGGAGTAGGTTTGACTTTAAGGATAACTTCCTTTAGGAGTTGGAGTTGTTTGGATGGTATTGATTTATCATCCTTCTTTCTGCAAGCTTCTTCAATGCCATCCATATCCAACTCCCCCATTTCCATTTCATCTCCATCTTCTTCCATCTTTTCCCCTTCTGGTGGAGCTTTAGGTTGTTGACTAGTCTTGTTGGTTTCTCCTTTTTCCAAGGCTGAAGGTTCCAAGGTCTTTTGATGTGTCTGTTGTTCCCCTGGGGCAGTCAACGAGTCAGGGTCTAGTTGCTCCAATACTACGAAGCTATTAGATGTATTCGCTTTCTTGTTTAAGTCTGGACCATTTTGCTTCCTTCCTGTCCTCTTTCTGTTGGTAACCTTAACATACCCTTCTGCATCTGTTGCCTCCTTTGCTCTATTTGGGGTTTGCTCCGATTTCGGTGTAAGGTGGCAATCCCGAAACAGATGCCCATGTGCATGGCATCGACGACATTGAAAAGGGATATGCTCATAGTCGAGGGTTTGAAACCACTCAGAGTCTTCCCATGTAGGGTTGATCCCCTCAGGGATATCTTTAGAGATATTCATATAAACACAGATTCTGGCATAAGAGACATACCTTCCTTGTTTGGTGAGATTCGAGATCTTCACAAATTGTCCAAGGGCATTTCCTATGGCTTCCAAGATCTCTAGATCCCAGTATTCAATAGGCAAAGAGTACAACCGGATCCAAACAGGGGCAATGGATAGATCTTCCTTGTCTGGATTGAAGTGATCTCTCCATACTCTGAGGTAGAGGCCGACCGAATAGTAGCAATAAGGTCCTCCTTCAAGTATCCTCTCTCGATCTTCAACATTAAAGAAAACCATTGTGAAGAAGCCCTTGGAGCCCAACAATAGGTCGTAATGGCCCTTTGGCTTCCAAGTGGTGTTAATCTACCAAATTAGGGCTTTTTTCGACGGCCAGATGCCGATAAAATTTCCGATTAGGGCATGGTCTGTCATGTGTTGGATGTTTTATTTGATTCTTGTGGGATCCACTGTTAAGGCAGGGATATTGACATATTTTTGGATACAGGAGCTCGGATTAGGGAGCCCATGAGGCAGTGGCGGCTGAGCAGTGGAGCCTATTGATCCCTCTCCTCCGATTCCAGCCTCCTTTGTTGTTGATTGAGAAGCCCCTTGGCGTTACTGTGATTTTGGCGAGAGAGGAGGGGTCGCGCCCCCCTTGAACGCTAGTCATCCCAAAGACAATCAGGCGAAAAACTGCATAAAAACCCTGCGACCTTCAAAGTTCTGCGGATCGACTCTTTTCTCAAGTTTGAGTTCCTCCCCTGTAAATATACTTAATTTAATTACATAAATGTTATGTATCTAAATATTTAAGAACAATTAATTCAAAAATTAAATGTAATATTACTTAGCTAAATCGTAGGGACACACTATTCCTTTGAAACGGTGTGTGTAAACCTATAAAAAGGTTTTCTCTCTTATTGTAAATATCATCATTCAATTTATAATCAATTATTTGTGGCTTAATTCGAATACAATGTGGGTTTAGAAGAGTTTTTCGCTTCTAGTTTGCTCCAAGTGGTATCAGAGCCATACGGCTCCTCGGCAACTTCTGCAGATCCATTCACCTCCTCTCCAATTCTCATCTGTTCCACCACCCAGCTACTCCATCCCTTCGCCTTCCTTCCCCTCTCACCACTTCTCCCATCACCCTCAAGCTTCCCTCGTTTTTCACTCCCTCGCTTCTCCCTTTATACCTATTGCGTTCAGCTCCCGTCCATCCCTCTCCACCCTTTCACGCCCTCACTCCACCTGTGCCCTCTCCTCCTCGCCCCTCCACGCCCCAGCGCCCGACCTGTTTCCCCTACGCCGTCGACCCCTGCACGCGCCTTCCTGCTGCGTGCCCTCCCCGTCCACCTTCCCCTGCACCTCTGTCCAAATCCTACCCTCCCAGCTCTCACCTTCTCTTCCGCTCTTGCTTGCATGCATTGCCTCCGCCATTCTCTCCAACATGCACACATTTACAAATTTCAAATTAATAAATAAATTTATTATTATATAATAATAATTTATTTTATTAAATTTTTTATTTTTTTCAAATTAATATATATATATATTGATTTTCACCTTTATATTTCAAAATTCCTCCCCGCACAAGGAAAATGTCAGAGATGACTGAAATTAAGAACATAATGGTGGATTTAGAGAAAAACCAAGCTCGAGACTTTAAAAATATCGAAGGGTTACTCTCAAGGCTCGACCAAATCAAAACAGAGCTACACAAAGAACTATCAGGCACCGTAAAAAAGGAAGTCGCATGGGAGATGGAAGGAGTAAAAAGGAATATATCAGAAGAGTTCGAAATCGGACTAAACAAACTCAAGCAATCCTTAGAAGGAACAGTTACCACATTAGTTGGCAATATATTAGCAGCAGTTCAACCATCCTCAAAGACAATTCCTATCGAAGAGATAGGTCATGATCATTCTTCACATACTGAACAACCGCTCTCTCATCCAAAACCACCAATAGGTGGATATCAAATGAAACCTAAGTTAGAATTGTCAAAATTCGATGGTGAAACAAAGCAGAGCGTGGCGTGGATCAACAAGGCAGAGGAATGTTTCTCCATACACAATATCAAATCCGAAGAAGAAATGATTAAGTATGCTTCAATGCAACTAGAAGGTCGGGCATACAACTGGTATATGTGGTGGAAGATTACAACGGGGACAACTAAGCTCAATTGGAACACTTTCAAAAATGACTTCTTTAAGAGGTTTGAAGATTTAAAAGAAAAAGACTTCTTCGCAAAGCTCACCAGACTACAGCAGAAAGGTGACATCGATGAATACACCGTCGAATGGGAAGCCCTAGAAACACGTGTGCCGGAACTCACAGACAGTCAACGTCTACAAACTTATATGTACGGACTGAAATCATATATCAAGGATGAACTAGAACTACTAAATGTATCAACCCTGGACAAGGCCAGACGCAAGGCAAAAATCATTGAGGAGAAATTCAAAAAAACATGGAACCAAAATAAAGATCGCAAGTTCGTCCAAAATACCAAATCCGACACAAAATATCGGCCACCGCAACTAAGAAGTGACAACAAAACCAGTCTAGAAGCCCAACGAATGAAAGAAGGGAAGTGTAAGTACTGCGGAGAGAAATGGCACCCAAGACATAGGTGTTTGAAAAAAGAAACCACCAAAAACCTATATCAATGTGAAGTAGAAGAGGAAGAAAAATCAAACAGTGATGAATCTGGCATAGAAGATACTAGTGACCTCCAAAATCCTCCCTTAGAGACAGAAGATGAAGACACACCCAAGATATCAATTGCGGCCATAACCGGAATCCAACAGCCACAAACATTAAAACTTAAGGGGCATATCAAGAATAACAATGTTGTTGTCCTAATGGACACATGAAGTACCCATAATTTTATCGATGTAAGTGTTGCAAAGAGGCTTAACCTTTTCATATATCCAGTAACTAACATGAAGGTAATGGTCGCAGATGGGAAGAAGATCGAAAAGGTGGGAAAATGCCACAAAGTTAAGCTGCAATTACAAAATTATAACCTTGAGTCATAATTCTATGCAGTACCCTTAAGGGGAGTTGATGCAGTATTAGGAATTCAGTGGTTGCAAACACTAGGTACCTATAAAGCCAACCACCAAGAACACTTTATTAAGTTTAGGTGGCAAGGAGAAAAATACAAGTTGTATGGGTTCCAACCCCCTCGCACACAAATTGTGTCATCCCACAAAATGGAGAAGCTAATTCGAAAGGGAGCACCTGCATATGTTGTACAATGCCAAGAGATGGAATTATTAACTTCAGAAGCGGTTAAACCAAGTCTACCAGAGATCCAAGGACTAATCCAAAAGTACAAAAAAGTATTTGAAGATCTCCCCATGGAGTTACCACCAGAAAGGGAGATCGAGCATGTCATAGAAATCAAGTCTGGATCAAGCCTCATCAATGTTAAACCTTATCGGTATCCACACCACCACAAGACAGAGATTTAAAGATTAATCCGCGATTTGCTAAAGTGTGGAGTGATTACAGAAAGTCGGAGTCCTTATGCGGCACCAATGGTATTGGTACGAAAGAAGGACGAGTCTTTTATACTATGCATCGACTACAGAGGACTAAACAAGATAACTATTAAAGACAAATTCCCCATTCCATTCATCGATGAAATGTTGGACGAACTTCATGGCGCAAGGTACTTTTCGAAATTAGACTTAAGGTCAGGATATTACCAAATCAGAGTAAGGCTAGAAGATGTGGCAAAAACAACCTTCCGAACCGATGAAGGACATTACGAGTTTAAAGTAATGCCTTTTAGGCTAACTAATGCCCCAACAACCTTTCAAGTAACCATGAATAACTTATTTCATCCATTCTTAAGAATGTTTGTACTAGTTTTTTTCGATGACATCCTCATATACAACAAAACATGGAAGGAACATCTCACACATCTCGAACAAGTACTAGCCATCTTAAAAGCAAATCAATTCTACTCTAAGATGTCCAAATGCACATTTGGTAAGGAGGAAGTGCACTACCTTGGTCATGTAATGTCCAAGGAAGGAGTCAAGGTGGACCCAGAAAAAATCAAATTGATCACAGAGTGGCCCAAACCCACTAACATTTCCAAGTTAAGGGGATTCCTTGGACTAACCGGATATTACCGAAGATTCATCCAAAATTATGCACACATAATCGCTCCTTTATCCAACCTTCTAAAAAAGAATGCATTCCAATGGTGTGAAGAAGCGGATAAGTGCTTTGAAGCACTGAAAAGAATTATGTCCTCCACACCTTTACTAGCTACCCTAGACTTCTCCAAGCCTTTCATAATAGAATGTGATGCTTTAGGTTATGGTTTGGGAGCAGTACTAATGCAAGAGGAGCACCCGGTAGCCTTTATGAGTAGGAAACTAAATAAACTCGAACTATTGAAATCTACATACAATAAGGAAACATTAGCCATTGTGCATGCATTAGCAAAGTGGCGACAATACCTCCTAGGAAGCAAATTCATGATCCGCACAGACCACAATAGTCTTCAATACCTGCTTCAACATAAAACATTGTCCACAGAACAACAGAAATGGATAGAAAAAATCGCTGCTTTCGACATGGAAATAATACACAAAAAAGGGAAGGAAAATGTAGTCGTAGATGCACTCTCCATAAAAGACGAGGACATGACCTCTTAGTCCATTTCAGTTGTAATTCCAGATTGGCTAGATGAAATACGAAGCGAATACGCCAAGGATCCAGGAACAAGCACTATAATTCATAATCCCAATCATGATTCCAAGTTTGAATGGAAAAACGATATCCTCTGGTATAAAGGGAGGATTTATCTAAACTCAAACTCTAAATTCAAGGCTAAGGTAATGAAGGAAGCCCATGATTCACCAGCTGCAGGACACGTGGGATTCTTCAAATCTTACTATAATGCAAGAAGGTCATTTTTCTAGAAGGGAATGCAAAAAGATATCCAACAATATGTAGCAGAATGTGACAAATGCCAAAGGAACAAAAGCGAAAATATTTTAACCCCTGGGTTACTTCACCCCCTACACATTCCAAACCAGAAATGGGAAGAGATATCAATGGACTTCATCGATGGGTTACCTTTGTCAAAGGGAAAGGACAAAATCTTTGTAGTGGTTGATCGATTAACCAAATTTGCACACTTCATGGCAATAAAAAAGACAGACACGACAAAACAAATTGCAGATGTATTTTGCAGAAATATCTACAAACTACATGGCTTTCCAAAGGTCATTGTCAGTGACAGAGATGCAAAATTCAATGGGAAATTTTGGAGGGCATTTTTCAAACAAGTGGGCACATCACTCAATATGAGCTCAGCTTATCACCCCCAAACTGATGGTCAGACTGAAGTCGTAAATAAATGCTTAGAAGCCTATCTACGTTGTTTTGTAACAGATAAGCAAAACCACTGGTCTCAATGGTTACATCTAGCCGAATGGTGGTACAATTCAACATACCACACCTCTGCAAAAATGACTCCGTTCCAATCCTTATATGGGTATGAACCTCCAAATTGGAAGGAATTGGTTCTAAGCAACACTAATGTTCCTGAAGTAAGGTACCAACTAGAGAAAACTCAAAAGGCAATTGAATTACTCAGAGATAACTTAGTCACAACACAAAACCGTATGAGGCAACAAGTCGATCAATGTAGGACAGAGAGAGAATTTGAAGTAGGAGACTGGGTATTCATAAGGCTCCAACCTTATAAACATATATCTCTTAAACAAAGAGGAAAAAAACAAGTTGGCCCCAAAGTTCTATGGACCATACCAAATCACCAAAAAGATTAGTCGAGTTGCGTATGAATTACAATTACCTGCTAAAATTCGTATCCACAATGTTTTCCACGTATCATGTCTCAAGAAAATGTTGGGGCAACATCAAACAATGCAAACAATACTTCCTATGTTAGATGACGAAGGGAAGGTCATTTTGGAACCAGAGGCAATCATTGCAACCAGAGAAAGAAGACTTCGTTCTCGAACACTCAAGGAATATCTCATTAGGTGGAAAATTTTTCCAGATGAAGACGCATCATGGGAGACAGAATAATTTCGCCAACAATACCCGTCTTTACCCCTGCTTTGAGGACAAAGCATTTAAAAGACAACGACAATGTTATGTATCTAAATATTTAAGAACAATTAATTCAAATATTAAATGTAATATTACTTAGCTAAATCGTAGGGACCACACCGTTCCCTTCGAAACGATGTGTGTAAACCTATAAAAAAGTTTTCTCTCTTATTGTAAATATCATCATTCAATTTATAATCAATTATTTGTGGCTTAATTCGAATACAATGTGGGTTTAGAAGAGTTTTTTCGCTGCTAGTTTGCTCCAATAAATCCATAATTGGGTGAACATTTTTTTAAAAAGAAATGTATGTTATAGGAAATCCTTAATTTAGAGGATGGTATAGGTGCATTGTTTGGATTTATAATTTTAGTAACTTAATTTATCAAGGATATGGAATAAGAAATGTATGTTATAGGGAAATCCTTAATTTAGAGGGTGGTATGGGTGCATTGTTTGGATTTATAATTTTAGCAACTTAATTTATCAAGGATAGGACATGGAATGAGGTCTATGATATTTACACAGTCAAAAAGTCCATAGCCTTGTATTACAATTCACATCACTTAATTATTCAAGTTGTTTTTTTAATTTATTTTTTGTAAAAGCATGATTCTTCTATTAACAAAGCAAAATAGTGATGTACAAAATTTGTCATGGTTAACCCACTTTGAGTGGGCTAGGTAAACCATAACAGAGAGACATACCAACCATAAGTTTCACAACATATAAAGCAAGCAAAGACTCAGAGCCTGCCCATGAGGGAAACTAGGCTATACCATAGTTGTTCAACATTATGACTAAAGAAAAAGTTCAGATCCACCCTTAAACAAAGAAACCATGTATTGCTCATATAGTTCTACGATGAAAAAATTGACAACAAACAAAAACAAGTTGTAGAAAGCTACAGAAAAAATTGAAAAAGTTGCGGAAATTGAAGAATCGATTATGGAAGTCGCAGAACAAGTTGTGGAAAGCTACAAAACAAGTTGTGGAAAGCTACAAAACAAGTTGCAGAAAGATGTGGTAGCTATGGAAGTTGCAAAAAATGAAGAATAGGTTGCGGAAGTTGCGGGACATGTTGCAAAAGCTGTAGAACAAGTTGCAGGAAAGCCAAGGAACAAGATGCAAAAAGTTGCGGAAAATGAAGAATAGGTTGCAGAAGTTGCAGATTAGAGGGTTGGGCATTAAATCTTCTGAAGCCACCACTCCATTCTCGGAGAAAATGCGCATGTGAAGGAAAGAACTGATGTCCCCCTACTCTCCTTAATAACTCCTGTATCATTGTCATGTTATCCTTCACCTTATGCAGACTAGGCTGAGAGTCACATGCCCTGGTCCGATCGCTTCCACCTGGATACACAAGTGGGCCATGTGTCCTGCATATTCATGGCTTCATAACTGCAAGTTTGGGACGTTGAAATTTGCATCCGCATCCGAGACACTCAAA
This sequence comes from Larix kaempferi, assembly GCA_027924585.1. Classification (NCBI taxonomy): domain Eukaryota; kingdom Viridiplantae; phylum Streptophyta; class Pinopsida; order Pinales; family Pinaceae; genus Larix; species Larix kaempferi. The sequence continues at coordinate 19,348,245 of BSBM01000769.1, forward strand.
CTAACTTAATTACAAACATTTTACATATACATTAAAATTTAATCATCTTATTTAAAAAGACTTGACTAATTTATTTGAGACTTTTCAAATTCCAAAAATGAAAAAGAATTATATCTTTTAAGGAATTTAGGGTATTTTTTCTTTATTAAGATTTAACCATCCTATTTAAAAAAGATTAGCTAATTTATTTGCGACTTTTCAAATTCCAACAAAAATTGAAAAGTGGAAACGCCAATTCACCTAAAAACCTAAGCCCAACTTTATCATGATAAATTGTTATAAACCCAAAATAAATACACAATAACAATAAACCCAAAACAAATAAATCCACGTTTCTTAGTAGCTAATAAATAAAATATAAAATGAAACATACTAAATGCAGCCCTGGCAAACAAACCCTGCTCTCGTCTAATTAATTGAGATTGTATAAACTAATGGAGAAATTGCATCGAGCCTTTATATATTGATCGTAGCTTCCTTTGACGCCCAACTGTTCCATCCGGTCCATTGCATTCCATCCTGTTAGTAGTTGGCCCTTTATTCGCTACAGAACAAGCTGAAGCCAGGCGACGCTTGTATTGGGCAAAAAATGGCGTTTCCTTACTTGGAAGCCGTTGTTGGTAAGCATCTGAATACCATTCACTTCTTGGCTTTTATGCATCTATCTTTTGGTTCAGGGTTATAACCTCTTTTCTTTATCCATTTTCAAAACGTTCGGCTTTCCTTCTAGGTTACGCTACCTCTGTCACCAACTATCACAATTTCGGGGTCTGTTTTGGGTTTATCTTAAGTTGTTACTGTCTCTTTTTTCCCAATTCTTTGTTGTTTAAAATTGGTATGGAATTGAATTGTCATGTAAGATGCAATTCGTTCTTGTATCTATTATAATGCAAATTTGGTCACGGGATCGATTACCAGGAAAAAGTAGAATATTGGTCCTGTCGAGTGTTCGGATGTATTCGATGTGAGAAGATAATTCTCAAGCACTGGCAGGCAGAGTTACACACATAAGTGCCGATGGCTACGTAGAGCTTATTTGTGTCGGGGGGTGCTCGAGTTCTGTTCCCTCTGACTTTACCTAGTGGTAATGTCGGTCATAGTAGGGAAATTCTGGGTTTCCTAGGTCTGTGGAATGTATTGACGAAAAACTCTATTAATATCAGGAGCTTACAAGGATGCCACATATTAATTAAATAAATAAGTCAGTCGGTAGTTGTTATTGCCACCACCAGGTTCGAGTATCTCCAGTGACTTTTTCTTCGCTTGTGCTTGTGCTTGTGTGGGTAAATGACATGTTCTTGCTTGTTCTTGTGTTGGTGAAAACTAGTGCTGTTATTACCCCCTCCAGGGTTCAAATATCTCCTTTGCTTGTACTCGTGCTCGGGAGAGCAGGTGCTGTTATTGCTACCACCTGGGTTCAAGTCTAGCCAATGACATGTTCTTTGCTTGTAATTGTGCTTGTGTTTGTGGATGCAGAATAAATACCCCCCACTTGCAGGGCCTTTGCATAAGGAACTTGGGTAGTTGAATGTTGTAAGCAGTCGTCGCTTCATTGATTATGTTATCATATGGAAAGGTGCAGGCTTGTACTTGTTCTTGCAAGTATATATGCATCATATTATTAAAAAATTAGGGCAGGAAAGATGAGTCAATCAGATTTATACTGCCACCTAATGGTCTGCAAGGCTTAACATATTTTGCGACCTGGTAGTTCAATGGAACATAGTCACCGATAGAGAAGAAAAAAGTGAGGTTGTCTTAAGCACACAAAGGACCCTATTGTTTAGGAGGCCTTTTTCCATCCTCATGCAAACAGGGGGCTGGCAGTGGCTTGAGTTCCAAGGCTTGAAGTTGCCATCCATCTTACTGCATCAATTTTCTGATGACAATCATAGAAATGTCTTTCTTTCCATGTTATCTTTCTCACATTGTTTGCACCTACAATGTCCTAAATCCTGAAAGGGGAATTCATTAGACTAACATTTGTGTTTTTTCTGGGCTGCATGCTCCGCACTTCTAGCAGCTAGCAATGTTAATTTATGTAAAGCAATCATAGAACCCCATCACCCATGGGCTGTATTGCAAAATCCAAGTTGAGAGCAGCTCTTTCTTTTTCTTCACTAAAACGATTAACATCCTTGTAAATGCGCATCATGTAGAAAAATCCTTCTTATGCTACACTTTGATGAATGCTTCTTGTATCTCCTTGTGGCAAGCATATGAGAATAAGTTCCATGAAGCAAAGCTCATTCACAAGATTAAACTACTCAAGCTTTTGTTCAGCTCAGAAGGTGTGAGTGGGGAGTATATATTTTGCGAAAGTTATTAGGACTTGCACCTGGCCCCCAACCACTTTTGCTAGCACGGGCACGGAAACAAGCTCAAGCACAAGCATATCTTTGGATTCAATGTTGTTTGAAAAACATGCATATTGGAAAAAACCAGTTTGGCTCTGATATGGGAGTATACATCTCACAATTACAAATACAAAAACTTCCAACAAATTCTAGAAATTCAGTGGCGAAAAAGCCATTTTTATCTCTTGAGAAGGTTGGATTGCAGTCTCATAAAATGATAAATGCACAAGAGAACAAAGAAAAGAAATGTTGCTTGAAAATTTGAAATGGCAATTTTTAGCATTTTGTTGGGTGGCCTTTTCTTAAGTTTTTTTGGGCTTTGGTGAGCTGTATAGTATGGTGTATGTTGATGTGTATTGTATCTATATAATATGGTAAATATGCCTTATTTTGTATTGTAGGCAAATTTTCATACCTCTAGTACACACAAACTATGCTTACTATATTTTGTACTTGTATTCGACTCTTTATTAATTGCTCTATATTGGTACTAGGTGCTTTGTACCCATATTGCGTACCATAGATGTCCTTTGTACCAAAATCCCTTGCAACTTTGAAAAATTGTAACTTCATTTGCTTCCTGTGTAGGAGAGGTTTTCCATTCATGCCTTAACTTTTGGTTAAACTTTTCTCAAAATTTTTATTCACATGTGTTAGAAATTTTACAAAATATACCTTGTATGTGGATATCCTTGTTTTTGGTTGTTTGGTGTTAGGGGCACGTCCCTATGCAACAATGGTGCATGAAATGGGGAATAATTTGTACATGATGATGTGGAGGTATTTGATAGTAGTAAATTTAGAGCCTTGACATTGAAGGTTTGTTTAGATTAATTCCCACATCATCATCACCTAGAGACACGACCAATGGTTGGCTTCTTAGTATGCTCCAACTAGTTGTATATAAGATTGTGGTTAAAGCCTCTACATTTCTAGTGTAGAAGATAACACCCAAAATCATATAACTAGAGCAATTTGGATTGATATCGGAGAGGTTTATTTTAGAAACAATGTTCACTCCATAGGAAGGCATGGAGTGAGGTGAGTTTGGACAAATTTTTTTTGTTGCGTAAGATTGATTTCCTAAAGTGTAGGACAAAATTGTTTGGGGTTTCATTTTAGAGATGCTTATCTTCTTGGCCTTTGGGTTAAAAATCATTGCCATGGTTTAGGTTTTATTTTCAAATGCCTCGACACTAGTTGTTGTCAATGATATCTTGTCTTATAAAAGTTATTTGCATAGGTCCATTCACCAAGGATGTCCCTAACTCCTTACTTCAATGTGTTGGTAGCATTTATGTTGGGGTAGCTTTTAGAATCTTCTATGAATCAATGTAAAATTCATAGTACACTCATTCTTAGAGGGGGTAAGATGATTAACAATTGTTATGAGACGAGTCCCTTTTTTGATCTCACAATAACTATGGTTCAAAGAACCATGGAATGCCTCAATAGCTTTTGTAAAGATTCATGTGTAATAGTAAGTAAACATAGAACAAGTTTTTTGATAATGGGGGAGAGGATACTCCTAGTTGGTTGGATAGGCCATGTAAAGGGATTAGGTAGGGGGAAATTGAGAGATATTCTGGAATTTATTTTTGTGATGGTGTTTCTCCTTTAGAGATGGGAGTTAAGTGTTTCAAGAGGTTAGCAAAATAAGCCTCAAGAGTGGCACAAAAAGATATGCAATTAGCAAGAAAACTTATGACATTTTTTTGCAACTCTCCTTGGTTCCCCCCATTAGTACATTTTAGGAGATTAGATAAATTAGAAGACACACATGTAAGCAACATAAGATCCCTATTCGGATGTGTGATATCCTTGGACCATAAGAATTTGGGAATTTTGGGAAACTTGGAAAGACAATTTCTTCTTTGTTAGGTGGAAAATTTTAGGTGCTAAGTGTGGATGGGACCTTCTATATAGGTCAATTTGGTCTTGGAAACCTTTGGGCATGACAATTGTTCACTAGGTTGGATGCCTAGCAATCAAACTGAGTAGAAAAGGGGTGCGTGTGGGGGGAATCTTTGGGGTGCTTGGTTGGTAGTCTACTAAGTTCTTATGGTGCTAGATGAGTTGTGAAATCTAGTTCATAGATCCCATTTATCCTTATTGTCAAATGAAGGGATTTGTTAAACATCTGGTTTGAGATTATAGGTAGGGAAGGCAAGAATCTCAAACCAAACATCAATCAAAGTATATATATATATATATATAGATTGTATGTAGGGAAGCCAACAATATATTTGCTATACTGTCCGACTGAGTATATATATATAAAATCAAAGTAGCTTTATTGGATTGAGTTAAGAAGCGTGGCTTTACACTATGGTGGGAGTTATATTAAGATATTAAGACATTAAGTGTTAATTTATCCAGAGATCACTACTCCCTCTGGATGCCATGAGATCTCAAGCGGTTTAAGTCTCTATAAATCAAAAATATAATAATGACTTAAGATACAAACACTATAGGTCTCTTAACACTTCCACAATGAAAAACATAGCAATCACACAACTCAGTATTTACCCTGGAGACCCCAAACGGGGAAAACCAACAATCTGTGGGGCTTTCTTCTATCTCGACCCCAGAGCAAAGTAAGCAGAATACAAGTACGTACAAAATACCTCAGAAGGAACAACCGAACCTGATAGGGTCAAAACCCTAGATCTACATGCAACAAGCCGATGCATGCACAGAGGAAATGTGCCATAATTGTCAACTGGATTGAGATCTGTTTGTAGGTAACTCTATCGGTACTGTGTCTCTCACAACACTGCTCTGATCTGCTCAGCCAAAGAAGAAGGCCATCTGCTGAATGCGCCCCTCCTTTGCATGGACAAGTGCGCCCTCCCTCAAGATGTCAGATGCTCGTACAGAATCGGATCTCAACAGATCTGAGCTCTTACCATCACAGTCCTTCCTCAATCTCTGAGACAAGGATACTCTGAAAGTCTCAGCTGCTCAATCGGTCAACTGGAAGCAAAACGAGCTTCTTTCTCCTCAAAGAATGCGCCCTCCTTTCTCAGGAAAGTCGCCCACCTCTCAAACAGATCTATCTTGGATCAATTTGCTTGGTATTTGCTGTCAGTGACCTCCTGCCTCCTTATAATATCTCACTGGCAAATTAGGTTTACGAAAAACCTAAAGTGAGTGCATGCAACTGTGCATGCAAAACTTTTCATGCCCTCCAAAGAACAACTTCCCTGGTTAACTTTTCAACATTAAGGAGTAATTGATCTTAGCGAATTTCTTGGTGCTACTAAAGCTAGGGGATTCCCAAGAAGTGATTCTTCTTTTTTGCTAGAGTTTCTTTCAAAACTTGAACTACATGAATATATTCGAATAAATTGGGAACATAGTTGGATGTAGGAGTAGTAGTACATATCACCTATTTTGATAGAGGGTCGAGCGGAAGCTCTCCCACAAGGGCTTTATATCGAAAGAGTGATTGTTGGATTCCTTCGGCCATGTCTCTTGCAACTTACTTTTCCCTTTGGTTTTTGTTGAATTTCCTTCCTCATGTGAGTGGAGTTGAGGTACGAGGAGGTGCTCTCCTTGCTAGTGGAGTGGGGATGTGGAGGACAATCTTTTTTGTTGCCTTTCCATTCTTCTAAATCTCTTTTTGTTACTACCTTGGAGTCTACTTGTGTTTTCCCTTCCCTTGGTGTGGGTAGGGGTTCTTTTGTCGTTGCCAAGATGTTTGATGTGTGTTTTGTTCCCTTTGCTATGTTCTTAGTGGTCACAATTCCTGCGTCTATGACAGTCTCATCCCATTGAGATGTGTCCTCTTCGGTTGAAGCTACTTCCTTACTTGGGAATTCACTTGGGAGGTGCCCTTCCTTTTCCAAAACTTGGGTATGAAACTTCTTAGCTTTGTTATAAAAAATTTCTAGATCCATTAGAGATTGGAAGTGATTGTATGCGAGGTTGCCTTTAGGATTTGGATGCTTTTGTAGAATTGGCAACTTTTATTGTGGATAATAGTCCATAATAGGTTTTGGTCGCTTTGCTGCAGAGCCTTCTGCATATTGGCCTACTGTGCTTGCATATCTTAGGATATTGGTAGTCTTTGGCAAAGTACCCATATTCATGGCACACATTGAATTTAAACAATGAACTTTCATATTCTAGATTTTGGTGGAAGTTTCTTTTGCCCAAAGTGAGTAAGATGGCCTTTGGGAGGCCTTTGTTCAAGTTGTTTTCCACATAGATATAGCTGTAGGAGTATTGAGAACCCCTTTAACTCTGCTACTCCAATGAAGTTTTCAAGTTGTCCTTATGGATTTTAGGGTGGATTTGTGTTAGAAAACCAATAGGTGTGGGGGAAGTAGATCCAAATCATTGCTGGCACAATTTTTGTAGTTTGCTTGAAATCTAAAGGCTAGTGATTAGGATATAGACCTCTCACACCCATAAAATATGGACTTGATTCGAAGATTAGTTTTCTATATTCTTTGGAGTGATAAAGGAAGACATGATAGCCCCTTCTACATGAAAAGAAACAAGGGTGCACTTGCAACTTGGGTTTCCAAGAGTCAGTGATCCATGACCTATTGAAAGAAGGTTAAAGCATAAGCTAGTGAACTTATCAACCAGTGCACGTCTTGAGAGGACCTCTATTTTTTGTCATGGCTCCAAGCTCAAGTTTTCTAGCTTTGGGATTAAATCCACCACCTTCACAAATTTGGTGTTGGTGCTTAATGTTGCAAACATTGTTTTGAGGAATATATCGTCAAGGGTTTACAAAGAAATTTATCGAGAATTTCGGGGAAAATATTGGAAAATATCGACAAGAAGAAACTTAGACTTGAAGAATTATGAAAATATTAGAAAAATCAACAACTTGAAAAACTTGGAGAGAAATGAAAATATTTGGAGAAGCCAAAGATATTTGTAACACCTTGTGCTTGCCCCATGAGATTGCATCTTTGTTGTATTGGGCAGAATGATGATCTAAGAAGATATGGGGTCGAGTTGGGCTCCATTAGTAGCGTTGATGAGTAGCGAGCTTGCAATGGCCATGGCAGAGGGAGGTCTAGCCTTGGTTAAAATGGTGAATTGTTGCCATACATTGATGACAGTTGCAAGGGGTGGTAGTGGCTAGGATAAACCCTAGCCCCGAAAGGAGATAGATAAACCCTAGCCTCGAGAGGAGACATACATAACTCTTTGTGATTACTTACAATTTGAAGCTTGTTAAAAAGATAAAGGTGTCCTCGTTAGATAGAATTATATTAACAAAAGACACTTCTTTAATAGTAAATGGGCAAAGATAACTTTTCTATGGTGTGGATGACAACCTAGGCCAACTCCAAGAGTCATATGGGTGCTGCACTTGGCCGAAGTGTTAGTGTCTCAAGATTGCATATAACAAAACACTCCAAAAACCTACTCTCTTGATGCTTATAGGCATATTTATAATTTGCTTTCCCACTTGTGCCCTTTCTTCATTGCATGTGGGATAGGGGAGGTCTTATCTTATCTCATCTTATGTACATGAATACATGGTCTTTTTTCACCACTTAGCAAGATTTGTAATGCCGCTTGTGGGTTTATTTTAATAACTCATACATTACAAGATTCCTATTTTTTCCCTTGGAAATAACCCCCTCAGAAACTCTCGGGGATTTCCCCTCATTATGAGGATGGTACTTAGTTTAAAGAGGGTGGCATAGACTTAGTGCGCTTGATGACCCCATGGGAATTGACTTGAGGACTTGCACAACATGCCAGATTATCGTCAACATCTTAGCAATAGTGGCACTAGTCGGTTGAGCTAACCATGTGGATATATATGGGGTGAATGTTTATGTAATGGTGTTGAATGTATATGTAATAGGGGTTGGCTTAATAGGGTCCCACCTACAATGGGTGAGGATATGCATATATATAGAGGTCAATAGTCATTATTGTAGACATGAACTTATGATTTGGATATATGGTTGTACTTGGGTTATGTGGAAGGGTTTCTCCTAATCTTTAAGGAGTTAGTGTAACTCATCTGTAATATCTATTTGGAAGCTGCACTCCACATTCACATTTGGTGTACGTTGTGTTTATTTTGGCATATTATGTTACCCTAAGTGTTTGATACATAACATTTGGTATCAAAGCGGATGATCCTTGCTTTGTCTCCTTTAAACAAGTCATCTTACCATTTTCACGACAACTTTTTGTTGTGACATTGGAATTGCGTGGGATTTGTGGGTTGGAAAGAGGACATAGTGAAATATCTCTAGCCCAATTTTTTAGAATCTAGATGCTATAATTTTACGAGTTAAGGTTTCTATCTAGTCCCGAAGCTAGTCTAAAACAGGGGTTTGTGGAAAAACTATCATATTTGGAAACTATAGGTCCAAATTGAGTGCCACCTGTGGCATTGGAAAGAAGATAGATTAGGGAGAAAGTTTGCTCTCTTGAAACATGGAAAAATCAGAAAGTTTTGGAAAAGTCATCATAACTTTTTCTTGGCTTATTAGAATTTAGTGAGACCCAATGCATCGTAGAGAAAACATACCAGGAGGTTCTAGGCCAAAATTTTAGACTCAAATACTTAGTAATTTGGGAGATACATCAATTACAAGTTCAACTTGCAGGACAATCCCCAAATGAGGCTTAAAAAGGTACGTTGACTTAAAATTAGCAAATGTTTTGATTGGAAGGTATGATTGAGATGATATAAAACTATAGTGTAACTAGGGGGATAATAAGGGTACCTTGGGAGGTACCAAAGGGGATAATGTGCATATTGTGACCATAATCATGGAATAGGCCCACTTGGTAGTTTGTGGGTAATAAATAGGCCCACTAGGTAGTTAGAGGAAATAATATAATAATAAAGGGTAGTTGGCATAGACCCCCTAGGAATACTTGTAAGAAAGTATAACTACACATGAGTATCATTGTATTGAGATATGTTGGATGTATTGTTATGTGGCAAGCATGGCTTGTGGAGTGATTCCTTCCATAAGGAGCCGCATTGAAAAATAAGCTATTTCTTTAAAACCCTAGTTACAAAGGAGCTACATTGAGAAATAAGTTATTTCTTTAAAACCTTAATTTGCGTTGCATATTTTCTCAAGCAAGATGTACTTTATAGGAAAACCAAAAATCTAGTGGTCCTAGTATTGAAGAATACATATATTGGTCGGAGACCAAACGTCCCTCTTATTGGAGAAAAAAATATACTCTAATCTAATTGAGGATGCCTCCATTGGGGGAGTTCAATTGATCTTGAGGCAATGTTGAGATTTCCAGATATAGAATATAAGTAAGTACTTTGAGACAGGTGGTCTCATACATTGAAGAAGGATCAAGAAAGAACTAAGGGTTTATTTTCATGCACAAGTTTCTTATTACAGGTTTATGCATGTATTCACCATGAAAATGTTATTATTTCTATAAACCCTATTGGAAATTATAATTTCATCAATGCGAGCCTAGCTAAAAGATTACAAGTCCTTGCAAAGCGTATTCAAAGCATACATATCGAGGGTGATAATGTTCAAAGTTTTAAGATTTGAAGATTACTATGGTTAAATATGTGTTGCATTCATATTTTCATGCTATAGATTTGGGATGATGTGGATATTGTTTTGGGGTATCCTTGGATGGACTTAGTTGGTACAATTAATAATAATGTGCAATTTTTTTATACAAAACTATGACATAAGAAAAATAAATTTACATAGCAAGATATTTCTCTTACTAAACAAGAAGGGCCTAAGGGGGCATATGAAGAAGTCCTTGGAAGTAAAATAATTGAAGTCCCTATTGACACACTAGATGAAGAGTTCGAGGTTGAACCAAGAGAAGGAAAAGCTACAAAAGCACATGAAGAAAAGCCCCAAGAAAGGCATAAAAGTGAAGAAGAATCCAAGGATCTACATGACTTAAAGGAACCATAGGTTGAATAGACAAAGCAACAAGAACCAATAGATAAGGTTGTTGTATATCGCCACCCACACCACTTGGAGAAACAAAGGTAGTTAAAGCAAGGTCGTTACCATTGACAACTTTACTATAGACGAACACAAAACCATAATGGTAACTTGTATGGAGGCACATGGAGAATTGCATGCAATGCATGGAAATATTTGAGTATCATAACCACAACATGGAACCCAATGAACAACCAAAATCAAGATTGAGGTGGCAAGGAAGTTGTTGGACCCCATGTCCACATTCACTGGGATGGATGGATGCTCATGCTTGGTACTAGTTGACAACATTGCTTAGTAGATCATATTATAGGGCTTCCTCCCATGTTTCAAAGACAAAACATGCAAAGGGGAATGGAATGAAATGTACTTGGGAGGATAATATGGGGTACTTAGGGAGGTACCCAATAGGATATTGTGTGTAATGTGACCATAATCATGGAATAGGTCAACTTGGTATTTGGTGGGTAATAAATGGGCCCACTAAGTAGTTTGGAAATAATATAACAGTAAGTGGTAGTTGGCATAGACCCCCTAGGATTACTCCTAAGAAAGTATAAATATACATGAGTATCATTGTATTGAGATATGTTGGATGTATTGTTTTGTAGCAAGCATGGCTTGTGGAGTGATTCCTTCCATAAGGAGTATTTTAAGGGTTCTCTCTATATTCTTGCGTCCATTTTTATGTGGATGTATTTGTATTTTTTTGAAGTTTAAGGGTTCTAGATCGTTTGTGATTCAATTTATGGGTTAAGGATCATTACAAAATCCCACTGGGAAGAAGAATTAAAATAAATATATTTGTAAAATTATTTTACAATTTGTGATAAATATTGAAGGTTGGGGAATTAGAATCGAAAGGTTTTGGTTAGATCCCATATAAGAGCCAATGTGAATACTATTTTTTTTGGAATTAAATATGGGGTTGATGCTATGGAATGGTTGAGGATTATGAAGGGAAATTTTGTAAGTCCTTATGTTTGAAGTATTTATTTCAATGGTGAAGCTTGAGAGTTAGTCTTGATAGATAGAGGCACCATACTATACTCCACATGGGAAGAATTTGAAATTCTTTTTCTCAAGAAGAATGTTCAAGGACTAAAAAATGGAGGTTATGTTGAAAATTCAAGATGAATTAAATGAAGCTAAAGAAAAACTTTTCAATGTAGAAGGATAATGAAAAACTAAAAGATGATCTTACAATGAAAGGCAATGAGTTCGCCAAGATGCAATTCTTAAATCAAGCATTGACGAAGGAGTTTCAAAAATTAAAGCAAGAAAATGTTAAGAAAGGAAAGAGGGAAAATGATGAGTTAAGGGAAGAATTGAAAAAGAAAGATGAAGAAATCAAAAGGCTACGTTAGCATAATCAAGACCACCTTAACATTGTTAAGAATATGAAAAAGCATCTACATGATTCCCAATCAAGGATCAAGGATGAAGATACTACGAGAACAATTGAAGAGAATACTACCAAAATACTTGAAGAGGAAATTGGCAAGAAGGTTAAAGAGGCCCTAAATATTGATGAGGCAAAATTAGAAATGTAATCTAGAATTGAAGGATGATGTATGAATTTGATGGATGGCATCACATTGTAGCTTTAAAAGGAAAAGGAATATGAGATTCAAGGAGGTCATTGAAAATACTTGAAGAAGTTGAGCTCCAGCTTGAGGATGTACATGACAATGATGGCGTTATCTCAATTGCTAGAGTAATTAAAGATCAAGCATAAAGGATAGAGCATGGCATTGACTTTGAAAAGAAGATTGATGATATTGGTGTGCAAAATGAAGGAAGACTATAAGAGGTAGAACCATTTGACACTTACATTACCATGAAAGTTGGCAAGAAAGACAAGAATATCAATATCGACATTACCAAGAAAGAAGATGGCGAAGTCAATGATATTCTTGGAACATGGCATCATAAAACCATTATTTGCTAGGGTATTATCAAAAGCTAACGATTGTAACAAACTGAAGAACTTACAGTAGTAGTAGTACATTGAATCGAAGGAAAGAAAATTTTGTGACATCAAGCTATCAAGGATTAAGACCAAAAACAATTGAATTTGGATGGATGGGTAATCATAGACCATAAGGAAATCCTATTACTTGATTTCATGACATGTAAAAGCCTTATTGCAAAGCTTAGAGGACGAAGAATTTTCAAAGGGGGTACTATGTTATGATCAATGGGGATATATATTGGTGATTGTCTATGTAATGAGGTTGAATGCATATGTAATAGGGGTTGGCCTAATCTAGGGCTCACAAGTGCAATGGGTGAGAATATGTATATGTAGAAGTCAATAGATATGGATTTATGATTTTGATATATGGTTGCACTTGGGTTATTTGGAGGAAGTTCTCCTAATATTTAAGGAGTGATTGTGTAACTCATTTCTATTATCTACTTGGGAGTTGTCCTCCACATTCACATTTGGTGTACATTGTGTGTACTCTGGTTTATTAGTGCTTTGAACCAAAGGAAAGAAAATTATGTGACACTAACCTATCAAGGATTAAGATTGAAAATAATTGAATTTGGATGGATTGATAATCATCAATGGCATCGAGAGCATAAGGAAATCCTATTACTTGATTTCATCACATGTAAAACCAGTACTACAAAGCTTAGAGGACAAATACTTTAAAAGGGGGGCTACTATGTTATGATCCTAATGGGGATATATATGGGTGAATGTATAGAATGTATATTTAATGAGGTCAAATGCATAGGTAATATGGGTTGGCTTATTAGGGGACCCACAAGTGCAATGGGTGAGAGTATGTATATGTAGAAGTCAATAGATATGAATTTATGATTTTGATATATGGTTGTACTTGTGTTATTTGGAGGGGGTTCTCCTAATCTTTAAAGAGATATTGTGTAACTCATCTACATTATCTATTTGGAGTTGTGCTCCATGTTCACAGTTGATGTACGTTTTGTGTACTCTGGTTTATTATTTTATTTTAATTATTTGGTACATAATAGCTCGGGTGTTTGGATGTGTAGGCTAAGTGAATGAGCATCTTGAATGATAATTACTTTCAATATAAAAGTTCAGAGTGGAAGCCCAAAGCCTAAGACCCACTAGCACATATGCACACGATCGTTTTATATCCTTTGCCAAAGTTGATATATGTAACAAGTATGCACCTGATAAAATATTAATGTTAAAATGCCCATGGAAATGATTGTTCAAAGAATAGGGGGCTATGATGCGACATAGGGAAAGTGAGCGGCTTTCCTTTGGTGAAAGATGTTATCATACGATTACTGATTATTCCTCCACTTTTTTTGGAAAAGTCATTTGGAATTCATTAGTTTGTTATCCGTTGCCCCTAAAAGATTGATAGATGATGATTGTGCTCTTTGGACATTCTTAGCTCATAATGGACATTGTACATGGAATTGTCATAATGCTTTTGTTAGATCTTCACCTAGAAATCCATACACTGCCATTCAAGGCTTTTATTGGAGGACAATTAGTAGTTGGACTTTGCTTGCCTACTTTGGAACACTTGTTGAGATGGTTTCTTAAGGAATTGTGTAGCAAAGAAGGGATTGGTCATGATTGTGTTTTGATTTGCTTAGACTCGAGAGGAAGAAGTCCATGACTATTTAAAGGTTGGTTGAGATGTTTGGGGTAAATTTTAGTGAGAATTTTTTCGAGTCATGGGCATTGTGGGTTGGTTTAAGTGAGACTAAAGCCCAATAGAGAGTTCCTTCACCCTTGTCACATAATAGCTTGGTTGGGGTGGATTCTGCGCTAGATACCTATGGCTAAAAGGTGAATAGCTTCAATGCAATTGGTTGGCTTGAACACAAGTTGAATAAAATAAGGTATTGTTATGTGTTGTTCAGTTCTATTATATTATTTCTTGACATTTGATTGATCCATGTGTGTGCATGAAGATGAGTAAATTATGGTTTTCGAATATTGAAATCATTCTTTGATGTGGAATGTAGATGTAATTTATGTTGCTTATGTTTCATGAGATTCTGCTATTGTATGTTTGAAGTTTTTATGTGGATTTAGTTTATGAGATTATTTTTGGGTTGGGATGATATTGTATGATCTCTATGTAAAACTAAATATGATGGATGAATGTAGTAGAGGTCTCTGTTCTATGATTGTTCGACTTCCATGCATCCAATTCCTGTCAACATTGAAAATAATCCTGTTGATTGAATGGGAATCTTGTTATAGGAACTAAATGTACAGAAAGGGGAAATTTTCCTAAGTTTGGTACCTTGTTGCTTAAGAGTAGGTAGATGGGTATGTTACAAATAGTTAGCATTGAGTACTCATTACTACATATTTAACATAAATTGTAAACGACTATTCGTAAAGTACATTATCTTTAGGCATCATCACAATATTGATTTTTTACTCAACCAAGATCCGATCTTCGATTTCGATTACTACTCACTAATAATGAATGAAAACACATTGAGTTATTAACTAATTACACAACGGAAATGTAACAGGAAATCATCAACACATTTGACACAAATTTACCTTGGAAAACCCCAGTTGGGGAAAAACCAGGAACATATGATTTTATTATAAAAATCACGTTCTATCGTTCTGGGATAATGTCCCTCATTAGGAATATATAAAACACAACACGATAGCCTAGCCTATCACATGATTGTTACCTTCTTTGCTGTCCCTTTGCTCCATTCCTCGGCCCCTGCCCTTACACTTGGATGTAAGTTCTCCACCCACTAAATGAGATCTCACTCATTCCTTCTATGTGACTGTTGTCACCTGCTCTCCTTAGGCTTCCTTTTATAACATCTCAATGACCAAAATACCTTGGGCCAATACCATGGGCCCTAAGTCATTTTTTTGTCATTAGCGAACATTAAATTAATAATGTGCTTTTCCTAAGTTAGACTTAGGAAAGAGATACAAAAATTCTCTTGCTCCTCAAGCAAGCTCCTAGAGGGGTCTTCTGGATGATTCCTGCATGCTTGACACCTGGCCTATGCAGAAGTATCTGTCCGATGCTACAAAAATCAACACTCCCTCTTAGCGAAGAAGGTACTTCTGGAAGAACCTCCACGTGGATCTATCTCCAATCCCACCACATCATTCGCTGCTGGAATTGCTCCCTTTGAACTGGAAGACTTTCTTGCAACCTGCTTTGGAATCTGCTCTGAAGATATGTTCCTCCTAACTATGCTCCTAGGAATCTGCTCCTAAGCATCCATTAATGTCAGCTCATACTGACTGAACCTGACAGTACTGGAAGAACTGGAAGGGGCCAACTCCCTCTTCCCCTTCGAAGGTTTACTCCCCATATTGGAAGTTTGTGAACTCTAACCCCTTAAAGTCTTATGCTCTATCACTAACATTGATCCTCGATCCAAAATCCCCTTGGACCCACATATATGTTGACCCAACAACCTATACAACTCACCCTGTCTGACGCCAAGCATCATTGTTGCATCTTGGGTAGCTCCCTCTGACCGTATGAGTACCTGTCCATCCTGGAACATAACCCCATACTCCTTGGTCCTCTAGAGCTGAGAATGAGAGCAAGTCATCTTCAGCTCTGGAACATGCATCACTCCTACCACCTCTAGAGATCCTCTTGACTCTAGTTGGAATAGGACTGTTCCAACCCTCTTTACTACATGTATGGTGTCGACCCCACATGTCACATAGCAGTTTGAGTCTATCTCTAAAACACTAAGGAACACATCCCTCATTCTTGTCATATAGCTAGATGCACTACTATCCATTGAGAAAAGAAACACTGCCAACTCTTGCAACTCCTGCAGCTCAGATCTAATCGCAGCTACCATGTCGGCTTCTCTTCTCCTTTGGACAAAACTTCATGTCATCCTTTGATTTGTGGATGAAAGTCCTTCACCCATCTGAGATCATCATGATGGGTGCTCGGACCCTGCTGCCTGCTGCCCAAATTCGTAGCATTACTGCTACTCAAGGCTATTCTGGGGCTGCCTAAGCCATTTCGGTCACTACCCTAGGTCTGTTCTAGCCTGGCCAATGCTTCCCTAACCTCTCTACAGCTTCCGAGAGCCTTTTTGGGATTTCCCAAGCTTTTCTGCTCGTTGCCCAGTCACCTGTTGGGCTGCCCGTGCCTTCCTAGGCATTGCCCGAGGACTTTTGGGCTGCCCAAACCCTCTGCTGCGTGGGAGCGCCCCCTCGCTCCCGCTCCTGAAGCTCGCTTCCTTCAGAAGCTTGCTCCCAAAACGCTCCTAGTTTTGGGACCACGCTCCCAAGGCGCTCCCTACCTCTCCTATACTAAAAGCTCCTTTACTAGGTTGATCATCTGATGACAATGTTATGGTACCTCCCTTCTTTGCCAAGCTCCTATAAAAGTTGTTATGGTTGATCATTTGATGATAATGTTATAAGTTATAACTACTAGTTGATTGATGTTATATGGTTGAATTCATGTTTTCTATAATAATTGAACACCCTACATGTTTTTTAAATACAAACCCATCAAAATTTATTAAAATATATACTATATAAAAAACGCTCCTAAAATACTCCCAAAATAGGAGCTTCCCCGCTTCCCGCTCCTCCTCCGCGCTCCCGCTCCTTGCTTCCCGCTCCCTCTCCGCGCTCCTGCTCCCCGCTTCGCGTTCCCGCTCCGCGCTCCCAACATCATAGCAGGCCAAACCCGTGACCAAAATTTTGTAGTCTACTTTGGGCACTTCTTAGCGCTGCACGAATTTTTCTGGGCATTTTTGGGCAGTTTCTTGGCCTGCTCGAATTGTTCTGCAGCTGCCTAGGGTTGCATGAAAAATTCCTGGGTTGTTCACAGCTGCCCACCACTTTTCTGGGCACTTTTGCCCCTGCCTGGGGTTGCCTTGATGGCTTTGACAGTTGCTTTTGTCTTGAAGGCTGAGATTTCTCTTTGGCGACTGGTTGCATGTTCTCCTGGTTAGCGGTTGACTATCTCGTCTGGCCCCTTTTCCTCTGCCAGTCTCATGACCCTTCTGACCCATATCTTACATCGTTGGCGACTCCTCGTCCTAGTTGTCTGGTCCGATTTGCCGCTTCCCAGCTATGATCTCCTAGATTTGTTCCTAGCCCTTTGCGACCAGCTCTGCGCTCGTGTCATTGTGTCTCAACCTTCACTGTTGGCTGACGGCTGTTTGCCATCCCTGTCATTGGCGGCTTGCCTTCACACGGTTGTTGCATCCTTCACCAGCCTGTGGTTCCATTGTTCAGCCAACAAGCTGTGGCCTCGATCTGCTAGCGGGCCGCTGCAACCTTTCCACCCACGTTGCCGTCACTCTACATTCGTCGGCAGCTTGACATCCTTTGCTGGTGCGTTTGCTGCTGCTCATGAGCCCAACTCCTAGCGTGCCGGTTCTGCTCTCGTAATCACGCTCGGTCTGTGCTTGTTCCGCACCAGCTGTTGCACTCTTTTGCTAGCGTCTTGATCCTTCTTCGTGGTTGGCTCAACCTCTCACGAGTCCACTCTTGTTTGCTAGCTCGTGTACGCAACAACCTTTGAGACTTTTGCTACGAGCCACGATCCGCCCTTCTTAGCCTGATCTTTGCTCTCCACATGCATATCTCGATCCCACTTTTTGCGTCTTAGCTCGTGGCTCCTCTACCCAGGGATACAACAACCACGACCCACTGTTACTCCACGCCCGGGGGTTTTGCTTTGCAGCCTATATCTCGCTCGATCCAACTTTAGTGTCACGCCCACGAAGGCAACTCGATCGTATGCTGTACCGTGCCTATACGTCGTCTCATATCATGGCTGTACGGTCTTTTTTTTCTCCTGTAAATCTTCTAGTCAAACCCAATTTCCCTCAAAGCAACTTGGCGTCATCACTTGCTCTGATACCATGTTAATTTTTCCTTAACCCAGATTCGACCTTCGATTCCGATAATTACTTATTACTTATGAACGTAAACACATTGAGTTTTACTAATTACACAGCGGAAATGCAATAGGACATCACCAACACATTTGACACATATTTCCCCTGAAAACCCCAATTGGGGAAAAACCAACAATAGGTGATTTTATTATAAAAATCACGGTCTCTCGTCTTGGGATAATGGCTCTCCTGAGGAATATACAAAACACAGCAAGATAGCCTAGCCTATCACCCGATTGCTAACTTCTCTACTGCTCCTTTGCTCCGTTCCTCCGCCCTTGCTCTCACACTTGGATGGAATTCCTTCTCCACCCACTCAATGAGATCTCACTCACTCATTCTGTGTGACTGTGTGTCACCTCCTCTCCTGAGGCTTCCTTTTATAACATCTCAATGACCAAAATACCTTGGGCTAGTACCATGGGCTATCAAATACTATGGGCCCTAAGTCATTTTTTAGTCAGTAGCCAACATTAAGTTAATAATGTGCTTTTCCTAAGTTAGACATAGGGAAGAGATACAAAAAGTTTCTTGCTCCTCAAGCAAGCTCCTAGAGGTCTTCTGGATGACTCCTACATGCTCGACACCTGGCTTGTAAAGAAATACTTGTTCGATGCTACAAAAATCAACACACAATACCCCTTCCTTAAATTACATTTGTCCTCTTAAGCAAATAGAGCACTTGGGGTGGAAGTGTTTTTGACCTTCCTATGTGCCTTATCCTTTCATTGGATAAGGTAAAACAACTATGTGCACAAATCTTGTTTCTTTTCCAACACATTGTTGACTAAATAGCCTTTCTTGTATGGTCCACTGCATAATACAACCCATTTGGTAGTCCTTGAATAGGGGGTATTATTTCTAATTTGTTGTTTGCTCAAACAACATGAGTTGATTGTACACAATTTAGCATTGGTGATGCAAAATATAACAATTGTACTTCACATCCCAGAGCACAAACAATGGCAAGAATGTATGAATTGGAAGTTGCTAATTCCCTTCTCTTTGCTTGCCTTGCACCCATTTATTTTTTGTCTTCCATTAATAGCTTGTTGATATCTCATGGTTGGATTTTCACACCTCCAACAATTGTCTTTTTTATTTTTATCTATCTTGTTGCATGGCATCATGACTAAGGCAAACAATAAGTAACAAATGTAAACATGAAGTAAGATCTAATGAGGGACATGATTTTGTAAATGAAAATTAATCATCATTCAGAGCAGAATGTATGAAACGAAAGTTGCTAATTCCCTTCTTTCTGTGCTTGCCTTGCACCCATTTAATTTTTGTCTTCCATTAATAGCTTGTTGATATCTCATAGTTGGATTTGTACACCTCCAAACAATTGTCTTTTTTATTTTTTATTTTTATCTATCTTGTTGCATGGCATCATGACTAAGGCAAACGATAAGAAGCAAAAGTAAACGTAAAGCAAGATTCTTTTGAGGGACAAGATTTGTATTTAAAAATTAATCATAATTCAGAGCTCAACCTCAAAAAGGCTCTTAGAGGTTGGGTCAATACTAGCATTTTCATTGACATGATTGTATGCATCTATAATTAGATAAGTTGCTAAACCTCAACAAGGCTCTTAGAGGTTGGGTCAATACTAGCATTTTCGCTGACATGATCATATGCATCTATAACTAGATAGGTTGCTATACATTCATACTAAATTGAGACATACAAATATAGGTATGGCAATAGCAACCCCAAAGATGACCAAAAGGTAACATTTGTTGCAACTCCAAATTTGCCAAACTTGGTAATTGCTTGAGTAGGACAATAGGATTTGCTTAAATAATATTCAATAGTTTAAGCAATCACAAACTTGATACATAATTCAATGACAACCTAGAAAAAGAGATGCCCATTCTTCATCACTTTCTTAGAGCCAAATTTCTAGATGGTGAAGTTTGAAGGTAGTCTAATAAGCTTACAATAGTAGTGCCATGAGTCATTAGAATGATAGGGTTGATGAGCTATCTCTTATGTGCAAGTTCAATATCTTTAACCACCTCAATGTCATACAAGTCAATTGCAAGTAATGTGATGATTAAGCAAATTGGAATACACATGTAGCTCCTCAACAAGGATAAAACATGATAATGAAATCATGGTTGTTGCCAAATATTGAAATGAATGGCATGTTGCATATGAAGATTGAGCATAGGAATTAAAAAAACATAAAGGCATACCAACAATGTCATGAACATTATTGCCAACATTATCAACAATCATAGTTAGATACTTTGTGTCATATTTGGGGATGTTGTTATCAACCTTCCCCATTGCAAGTAATGTGATGATTAAACAATTGGAATACACATGTTGCTGATCAACAAGGATAAAACATGGTAATGAAATCATGGTTGTTGCGAAATAATGAAATCAATGGCACAACAAATGTTGCATATGAAGACCGACATTGGGAATCAAACAAATATGAGCACATACCAACAATGTCATGAACATTATTGCCAACATTATCAACAATCACAGTTGGATTCTCTGTGTCATAGTTGGGGATGTTGTTATCAACCTTCCCAATATAGATCAATTTTGGGATTTGTAGCTTGAGTTTAATTTCCCCCCCAAGTTCTTCCAAGAAGAGCCATTGAATTCCTCCTAGACCTTCATAGGGATCCTCCCAATTGTCTTTGTAGGAGATGTTGAAAATGTCAATGGGCATGTACAACACTAAAAATTGATTGATAGCAAGCAAAAATTCTAACATCGCTAACTTACTCTTTTGTTTTATGTTAGACATAACATAAAATCCCATTTAAATGTCACATCTTTAATCCATTTTAAAATCGGTTTGTCCATTATCTATTTCATCATAATCCTCTAGTGAAATTGGCTCCATTAAACTACTTAACTTCTAGAAGTAGTTGTTTGGTGCATGAATAAATCTGCTTACTATAGTTGGCCTAATGCCTTCTAGCAAATGGACAATTGGAAACATGAATAAGAGATCGAGCAAGTGAATAAGCATGCGGTGTTGCAATAAAATATGCCAACTCTCTAACTAGTTTGATAAATGTGGCAATGTCTTCAACAATGGAACATGATTCAATAGGTGTGGTAGTTGGTGGAGGAACATTTGCAATCATGGATTTTTCTTTTTTTGTAAGTACCCATGGAGATTTGAACTTGTGACTTTCCATTTACAACTTCTCATCTCAATTACTCATTACCAATTGCTCTGTCCCCTTTGGGCGCAATCATGAAATTTTATTCTAGCTCCTTATACTCAAATTATAATCACTTGAGTTGCTTTCATTTTGGTTGAAGCATCTCAACATAAACAAGAGAGAAATAAAAGTTATGTTTGTGCACCTCAAAGAGAGCTTGTTGCTCGCTCGGATACCAATAGAATCTCTATTCACTGATTAATAACTTCAACACTCCACATCACATATACAACTTTTATTTAGTTTTCAAATTCTGCCTAGAAATGTGTGATAGATTCAATGACCTATCAACTCATCTAAATTTCATGAGGTGGAAGCAAAGTTATTGTGCTTATACTTGGTTTGAACTTGGTGAGGACAACTTGTGCAACTCGGCTCAGAGTCGATGAATAACTTGATCAAATAAAAAATGTTTAATTTAAAAAAAATTAATTAAAAATATATAAATTCACGTACATCAATGTAGATACAAACAAATAGACACCAAATATTCCAATAATTTATGTTGGATGTAAGGGTGCAAATAGGAAAAATTACATTGAGATACATAAGCTATAAGTTCTTAGATACATAAAATCAAAGACATGATGCAAAATACATAAACGAATAGGCTCCATATGGCCTTTAGAGCCAAACATTATAAAACTATAATATAATGAGAAAATGATTTGATTCTTGGAGATAACACTAGGTCAAATTGGTTTTGAACGATTTAATTTGATGTTTGATTCTATAGATCGACTGAGTCTAGGTGTTTGGAGTTTGCTTTCTTTTGTTGAGTGGCCTCAACAACTACTATCGTTCGATTTTTGAAATTAGTTGGAACCATTGGGTTTGGTAGCCTATAAGACTCCTAGAAATATGTCTTAAGTAAGTAGCGTTTTAGCCTTTGTATATCCTAATATGTTATCTTCCCACAATAGATGCATGTGACCTTCCCTATGGATACAAGTTACAACCATGCAAGGTCCTTCTTCCTCCGAGCCATGGGATTTTGTCTTAAAGAATAGAAACTAAGTCGACAAATACAAATATGATTCTATCTTTATAAACTATGTGATGAAATCTTCAACACTAAATGCTCCAAACAACGACAATTAAGAGCCTAATGATGAGAAACAAAGGGGTTATGCATATAAAAGTAGATTTAGGGCTTTGTGGCCTTAAGGTTTCTTATTTTTTTTGTTTCTGGCTAAATAGGCCTATGTTGGTTGGTAGAGTTGATTGACTCAATTGAGACCCTAGTTTTGGTTTGACTCGATTGAGGTGGAGTGAGTCAACCACAGTTTTGATTGATTTGGGTCAAAAACCAAGTCTGATAACATTGGGTAGAAGCAACTTGCTCAAATTTATTCTTTATTTCAGATACCCGACAATGATATGCTTTTGCACACTTCATGGTAGATAGATTCCCATATTACTGAAAGACCAAATCTTTTTTGTATAGAGTCCCCAATCCACACCTTTTGCAATTGATCATCAAAGCATGTGTGGAATTTAAACAAGTATTTATTGGCATAATAACTAGTTCTCTAAATCTTGATAGTGAGTATTTTGCTTCTCGAAATTGCCTATTTGTATGTGGTAATTTCATTTTTTTCTCATTAAGTAACTAAGATTTCTACAACAATAAGAATGATCTTGTGCCACAAAAATACTTCCTCCTTGCATGTTTGGGTTATTTTTGTCCATTGAATATAAATAATTCCCATCCTATTGTAATACCTCACTTGCCCCCTTATTTTGATATTGGACATTGCAAATATGATATGTAATTGTGTGATACGTATGTTTATGTTTTGGTTGGTATTGAGCCAAGGGTATTTTCACCACTTAATGATGTAACTTTGTATTATATTGTGTGGTATGGCTCCTAGTGAGAGCCCAAGGCTACAACCCCATTGGTGAATACATAAATAATTAAATTGTGATGAGTTTAGTTTTGGCTAAGCAAGGCTTGGAGACAATTGCAAGTATGTGTTCTCAATGGAATTAAATGAAAGCATGTCACTAAATGGCCAAGGGGAATAAGAAGAGGGGCTATGAGATGGTACGAGGTGAAGTAGGGCAAGTGAACATGTGGGAGGGGGGCAACTTATCTTAGTGAATCAATATGATCTCGTGAGCATTAGTTCTTCCTTTAAAAGATACATTTTAAAGGGAAAATTGTGACATAGGCTATTAAGTTGCCACCCACCATAAGCATGCAAGATTATACAAAAGGAAAGAAATTCACCTTTTTGACTATTACTGTTATGCATTATGCCTTGTTAGTTCTCACGTAGTGTATCCCTCTCTCGCAAATATTAGCTCGCTTAGCACTTGTTCAACTATTGTGATTTTCAAGGAATGAATTGCATGCATGGGGATGTAGGAGTTATGAATAAGGATTTTGGAGCAAGAAATGGTTAGGTAGGGGATTGTTGAAACAATTTCCTAATCAAGAGATAGCATAATTTTGGGCTATATTCTATTGTTACTTGTGTTTTCTCTACTTTTGATGAGGGAAGGCAAAAAAGGGTGGAAATGGGTGAGCAAATAGGCATTTTTTGGTGTTTCATTCTAATGAAGAAGCTAGTGATATATGGCTCTTTGACCAACGAGCATGTTGTCATAATGACCATGTTAGCTTTTGGGTTACTCTGAAAGTGTTCACACCATGTTTGAGGGTGCTTCGTGAGATTTGGGGTACATGGTGTACTTTCAGCCCCTAGATGGTTTGAGATGTATTGGCACATGGAAAATAGTCTGTGATGGATTTGCTCTTTGGAGAAAGCATGCTCAGTGGTTGCTTGATCTCATTTGGGTGCTTGCTTGGCATTATTCCCTATGGCATTGGAGTTCTTGATAGTTTCAGACATCCTTCATGATGGCCAGATGGACATGTTTGCTTGCTTGGAGAACACCCTACTTAGTGTTGCCGTCGGATACACACCTGGGGTTAGCGTGGCAGAAATCTTCAAGTCACTAAGTGTGTCCTTGGGGGCTAGCCTCGAGTCAGGGTTGTCACCTAATCCTGACTCCTTCGTTTAGGCTAACTCCTAATGAAGCCAAGGGGGGTAGTCCCTATGAAAGAGTTTTTAAGGCTCTTCAATTATTTATTAGTTGTGGATGAGCAAGTTTTTTAGGAGTTTTTTAACAATGAAATTGATACAAGAGATTTGCAATAAAATTAAAGCATAACAACATAAAGATTAAAAGTGTTCCCCAACCATTCAACACATGATAGAATTTAAACACTGATTATAATGATAAAGCAAAAGACTAGTGCTGATAATGGAGTCAAATAAAGCGCTGTTGTGATGCTTGAAATAAAATGTTGTGCGAATGCTCTTGGTCAATTTTAAATTATTGTGGAGATGAGTGGATTATTAGGGAGGGGGATTTCCGATATTCCGTGATGTACTGGAAATATGTCCGGATTATGACAAAGGTGTCTCCTCACAAGGAAATGTGGGCTAGATCGGAGTCTCTGGGAGGTGTTCAACACTACACTAAACGAGGGTGCAGTCTAACGGTATCCCGAGGTCACTACCCAGTGGTTCCCGCTTCCTTTGAAGAATTTCCTCACACAATGTCAAGAAACGATTACGCCGGATTTTCATAAAGTATTGGGGAAGTTGTTTTTATTAAGGTGAGTTGTTTATTACATGTGGAAAGTTAAAAAGTGCACACTTCCGCGTTTGGTTATCCCAAAGATCAGGGCGAACCTGCGATGGGCAAGAGCATACATGGAAAGGCGGATTGTTTATTCCAATTGCGATTGAAATGCAAAAAGGAAATGTGAGACTAATTACTACGACAAAGAGTATCTTTTCCCCAATTGAGCTAGCTCTCTTGGGTAGTTCGGTAGAGCAATGCCGGGTTAGTGTTCATTACTTTACAAAAACAATGCAAGAAAATTTAAACTAACCAAAATAAGAAAAGGGAGACTAATTTAAAGCAAAAAAAAATAATGATACAGAAAAGCAAACCATCAAGGAGGCGACACGAATCCCCCTGGGGGGGATGGGGTGCAGGTGCTTGGAAATCCCACTTGCTCTTCTTATTATTATTATATTACAAGTGAAAAACGGTGGATGCCTTTGGTCCATACAAATTTGCATCCAAAAGGCTTACAGGTTTTTAGAAATGAAGAAGAAAGAAGAGTGTTGCTCTGGGAAGCCTTGGATGGCTTTAGATCTTCGATTTTTCGGCAGCACCTCCTCTTGTTATGGCGATAAAAATGCAAAACCACCCACCTGTAATGCACCAAATGTGCCCAAATGAACGTTAAAAGCATAAAATTTTTTAAGTACTAAAGATGGGAAATAAGTGCAAGTACTTAAAAATAAACTAGATCTACACATGTAAGCATTTAAAACTTAGATCTAGCAGCGTACTCAAATAAAATCAGCCTTCAGATATTCTTTTAAATTAAACTAAATTTACTTAAGCATGCAAGTAACCGTAACCAGAAAAGCTTGAATTTAAAATGAAGGAAAGAGAGAGATAGAAAGAATGTTGGAATCCTGGGAAATTTTGAGCTATGGAGCCTGCTGGTGGAGAGCTGAGGGACGATATCCTGAAAGTACTTGAAGAGCAGTAGAGTCAAACTAGATCATTTGCGCCTTCAAGCTTAGGCAACCTGCACAACTAAAACTACTTGCACAAAGCGTCAAATCCGGTGCTTCTCATGCCAGAAATCAGAAGAGTAGGCATACAAACTAGTAATAACATACTACTTCTATACCGCGGACATGAGTAAGCAATATATGAAATCAAACTAGAATCATAAATCCTACCAACTAGTAATAGTCCTTTGAAGGCCTTGATCATCCACAAATGCATCAAATAATTAAGCTACACTACAGTTACCTCATAAACCATTGACATTTGCATCCATACACATAGAGCACTACACCACAGATTTGCCTCCAAAGCCTTTATTTTGCCAAAAGATATTACAAAATACAATACAAGAATTACCAGCCTTTCGGTCCTCTTTGACCATGAGCAAAAGAGAGCTAGAGCTCTTGATTAAATAGAAAAAAGGAGGAAGAGGGGGGCACTTGTCATGGAGGAGTGAGGGCGCACAAGTTGAGGGAATCAAGCCCTTTGAATGTTCCTTGAATGAGGGGGCTGCCCAAAATCAGCCTAAAAATCAGCTGCAAATTTCTTACATGATGCGCCCCCCTCTTAAGGAAATGCGCCCTCCTCTTGGGGAAATGCGCCCCCTTAGTGGGGAGATGATTCGCTTGATTAGTGCTACCATAAAACTTGCCAAAATCAACTCTTACATCCTCTTAATCAATTATGACCTTTATCTCTTACAAATCCCACCAAATTAGGAAGTGGATTTTTCTCACTTTTACAATTTTTTGGCATTTTCTCTCTTTTTTGAATTTTTCGAGTAAAAGTGAAAAAAGTGAAAAATAAATCACTTAAAACACTTAGGAAAGTGGGTGTAGGGGTAAAGTGGGTGCTCTAAGTTAGAAAATGAGCACCCCCATGGTTAAATTGGCCTCCTAACCACAATTTTATTACATTTTTGGATTTTTTAATGAAAATATTAAAAAAAAGCCCGTTTTATGAGAAAAA
Source organism: Larix kaempferi (assembly GCA_027924585.1). NCBI lineage: Eukaryota > Viridiplantae > Streptophyta > Pinopsida > Pinales > Pinaceae > Larix > Larix kaempferi. Next base: position 19,375,227 of record BSBM01000769.1, read on the forward strand.
ATATTTTCTCGGAACTGATCGAAAATCCTAGGGGACCTAGTGCATGTCCATAATGACTCAATTTGATGTCTAGCATGCTCATAAACATTGACACATCAGTTTTAATAACCTTCTAAGGCCTAAGTACCAAGACGACATTTTAGCTTTGGAGGAGCGGGTGAAAAACTCGTCGATTATACATCGCTTATTCAGTAGTGCATAATTGACAAGGGAAAAAACACCATGGAATGTTCGCATTTGATGTCTAAGTCCTCGGAAGCCAAACTCTTTACATAGATTGTCATGCTAGCACATTTTTACAAAATCCCTCAAGGGGGTATGAACATGCAATTATTAAAAAAAGGGGCCAAAACTTGGCTTGATGGATCGCGGAACATTGATGATGAACAATTAGATTGTTCAAGTCTTCAACGGTTCACTCGGAATCCACTAAGTGCAATCTAGTGGATAACACTTAGGAGGAGTGTTGTGCATCTTGGAGGAGGGTATGGGTCCTAGATAGCATGGGGTAGCTCAGATTCCTATACGGAGACTAGGAGTTGGCTTGAGGATGCTTGGGTTGTGGCAATGTTCATGCAAGGGGAGTGAACCTAGTGGAACACATGTCTTAGGAGGAGCGATGGAGTTCGTGTGGGCTTGTGATGAAGGGGTGTGGAAACACCTTGTGTAGCTACATCATCTTGGAGCCCTTCTTGTGTCCAACATCACCTTGAAGCATGACATTTGTACTCTTGGAGTGGAGTGCTTCACTTGTGTAGGCATATAAGTGTTTATTATAAGTTGCTTGTAAGGGCTTGGGCCCACATTGTATTGTTGGACTACCTTGCCTCCTATATATAGAGAGAGAGGAAGGAGGGAGTCCTTTTCATTCATATCATTGTGTCATTCTTATTTCATTCTTGCGTAGAGATGTGACTAAGAGGTGCACACTGGTCATCTTCTCTCTTTTAGATCTTCATTTGTACACTGGTAATTTTCTCTCTTTTAGATCTTCATTTGTACTTGATCTCTCTTTGTCTCTCTTGGAGTCATTAGGGATTCATATCCTCTTGGAGCATCTTGAAGTCTAGGGTTAGGGTTTCATCCCTTGGAGGTTTGAGATTAAACCCTAGGTGTATTTGGTGAAGAAGACAACGTCTTGCCTTTGAGGACTTGTTGGATTGATTCATGCATGATGGAGCTCCTTTGTTGAGCTAGGGTTTTTCTTGATTTTCCCTAGCTAGGTTTTGGAGAGCTAGTGGATTGTACTAGCCTTGTGATAAGGCTATGGTATGTACGACAACTTTATATTATACATATTAATGAAGTTTTCAGCTGTCTAATACTTGTGTAAATTGGAGATTTGATTTTCAGCCATCCGTGTTTTTCATGATTTTTTATTTACAACTATATATGTCGTGCTAATTTGACATAAAGAAAGTGAAATTATGTTAAGTGATATAACATCATAATTGAAGAAGTTAAGGGCTGTTTTAGAGTTTTACTGCTGTTATTAGGACCATAAAAGAGAGTTTTCAGATCTGATTTATGCATGATAATATTGCCCAAGAGGGCAAAAATTTATCAGAACACTTTGGTATCTTTTCTGGTTGGATTGCCTAGAAGATTATGTTGTTAAGAATTGAAATATTGTTCTCTTCCAGCTGTTGTTTTGTTCTATATTTCATAGCAGCCCTAAGGTTGAAAATTCACAAGGTTAAGATTTGGTAATCCTCTGGTCAAAAAGGTGAAATTTCTGTTCTGCATTAAACTTGTGAATGTAGAAATTTCCATGGACTAGGTTATCAAGCACGTGGCTAATTGCATTGGTTAGTTCCTATGTTTACTTGAGTTGTCATATGCTATTAATTGTAATAATTATTATGGCAGTGGGTTGTGTCCCTTAGTATAGGGTGTGTCTCTTGGGTACTATATGAGGACTCTTCTTAACTGCCTTTCAATCATGATTGTATCATTCAATCTTATTAAAGATTATATTTGCCCCCTTGGTATGGGCTAATGCCCCTTTTTCATATGCTGGCTTAGTTAATGAACTGTTTGGTTCATTGCGGAGGTATTAGAGCAGTTCTTAACTGTTTGGTTCATTGCAGAGGTATTAGAGCAGTTCTTTATACTCGTTGGTTGACAAATTAGTTTGCTCATTGGTAGGGTGCTAAATGGTTCTAGGAGGAAACAACCTTTATCGCGGGAGGCTATCCACTTCCACTCCAAGATTTCATCCACTCTTCCAATCCATTCACACACACTCTTTCCGTTTCTGCACAATCCGTATTCACTCCACACACTCGGCTACCATTAAAAAGAAAGAAAAAGGATAAAAAATAAAGGCTCAAGCGGAACACCCAAGATTGGAGTGAATATTTGTTAGGAAATAAAACAATACGAACAAACGCCAACAATCAAAATTTGTGGTGTAGAAGTCTACATCACATTTCCTGTCTGGAGGCATCATAGAATCATGCAACTACAATCGTTTGCATTAATATGACCCCTCTTTGGAGGGCCACAATTGTCAATATTGTTTCAGGGCATCTGGTACACTCAGTGATTTACAGCTTGCGTCTGCCTAAAAAGTTTCATTGTTGGATCACCATTGGAAATGTTTATGGGTTGCTTGGTTGCCAAAACAAAGGGGGTGGTTAGCAGTAGATGCAAGCAGCGACCTTGACTGTTGTAAGAATTGATGATATTATTTAAGGGTCTTCTGCAAGTTGAAAATTGCTGCACAGGATTTGCCCTTGCAAGGTTTCAAGGCAGGTTGTCGAGGTGGTGCACATTTCAATTGAGTTGGAGTGCCTAATATATTGCACTCGATTGAAAGTATAAGCCTAATGTTAGGACCTTCTGTATCAATTCAAGGAGTTGATTTCAAAGTCCAATTAATCCAAGCTGCATGGATTCAAGAGAATAGTTACATTTAATCACACTAGAAGGGGCATTGGTTTGTGTGCAAAGATGCACGTTATTATCATATTATCGAGGTATATAAAGTGGTGAACTTGGAATCCAAATCCAAAGTAATAAAGCAAAGGTAAATGCCATTTTATAGTCAAAAGGAAAGCTACCATTTGGTACATACAAGGAACATTCATGAACTACTTAGTGAAGTGAAGTGAAGCAAACTAATTAGGCCTTAAATGGATCTGGGTAAAAATGCGAAAGGAAGATTTGTTTGTAAGGGTCGTTCAAAGTGTGCTTTGGCATTATTAAAGCTTCAGGGGACTATGCAAAAGAATGGTGTTACCATCAACATTAATCCATTTGAGACCCTTGATTATATTAACGTTGAGTTATCCAACCAATCACAAATCTCAAAGTCAAGCATAACTGAAATATTATATTTCAATGGTAAATCGTATGAAATAAGTAATCTACAGTTGATAATGGATGACTATATTTTACAATCTCAATTTAAAATTGTACATATATGGGGTAATGTGATTATAATTTTAGGTTCAACATAGATGGAAACATTAGACCTCTTTGTTATTGTAAATGTAACTTCGGAAGATATTCATTTGTATTTTATATTGATATTATTATTGTATTTTATTTGTACCTCCGACGGAGATGTTTTTCCTCCGTTCGGGGATGTCATTATTATGTTTGGTCATGCAAAGTCATTGAGGTAAAACCTCCATTGTAAGTCGAGGCATTAGATCCCCTAGAGTCAAATGTAAAAGGTATTGTTGAGTCTCCCTAGAGAAGTTGGCCCAGTCAGTTTTAGTGAGGCCGACCTAGTTAGGTAAAAGGTCACTCCAAAAGTAAAGTATAAATAGATAGCTTTGCTCTCTCATTTGGACACACTACTCACTCACACAAGTTCGCATAGCAAGAGAGAGAAGACAAGTTCGCTGGAGGAGAAAGAGAGAAGTTGCAGAAGACATATATTTGGGTTTTCCATTTTTGCTTGATATTGTATTAGTGACGATTCTATCTTTGAGGAAGTTGCGGGGTTTTCTCCTTTATGGTTTCCCCGAGGAAAACTATTGTGTCTATTGTGTTTTCCTGTGCTTGTTATTCTTTCAGTTAAAGATCCTAGATAAGTTGAATTAAAGTGCAAGCTCTAACATGGTATCAGAGCTAACCTGAAAAGAAGACATTGTGCAGAAGTGAGAAACTAGGGCTTTCCAGTTTAAGGATTTCTCTCCACAGATCATCAGAAAAAGAGGGCTAGGCCAACTCGCCCTAGGAGGGCGCATCTTTTGAAGGAAGCAGAACCCAGTTCCGAGAAGTTTGATTTCTGACCCTGTCACTGGGACCGGAAAAACTAGGGCTTCCTGTTCCGGGCATTTTCCTTTACAAATTAGCTTGAAAAGGAGGTTATTCCAACTCGCCCTAGGAGGGCGCATTTTCCTGTGGAGGCAGAATTCAAATTCGAGAATTTTCATTTTTGGCCCCGTCACTACTACAAGGAGAAAACTAGGGCATTAGTTATTTTGCAATTTTGTCCACAGATTTGGGAAAAGGAGTACATTGGACAACTCGCCTTGAGGAGGCGCATCTTCCTGTTCAATCAGAAGTTCAAGATTCCTACTTTGGAAAATTAGGGTTTCTTTGACAAACCCTAGGCCAACTAGCTCCAAAACCAAGTTTGGCTCCAGAACCCGGTGTTCCATGACAAGTCGAAGCACATTGAGATCAAGTACCACTATATCCGGGATATGGTGCAGAGAGGAGCAGTGAAGCTCCAGTATGTGGCGACAGACGAGCAGATAGTCGATGTGTTGATGAAGCCATTAGCCAGATTGAAGTTCGAGTACTTCCGAGAGAAACTTGGTGTTATCCAGATCGAGGTTCCTCCTAAGAGGGAGTGATGAGACCGGAAGACGCAGATGCACTAGAGTCGATTATCGCATGGTGGAAGACGTAGGTGGTCCTTGGGACGTAATGCACCTGAGGTGCTTCTGACTGTACTCCCATGTTGGAGAAATCGAAGAGTTGGTTCTCGTATGGTGGTAGACGTAGGTGGTCCTTGGGACGTAATGCACCTGGGGTGCTCCTGACTGTTCTCCCAGACTGGAGACACTGAGAGGTCCACCTGTCACAAGACACTTTGTGTGCGCCTAGGCAGGATATCACATGGTGGTAGACGTAGGTGGTCCTTGGGATGTAATGCACCTGGGGTGCTCCTGACTGTTCTCCCAAACTGGTAGACGTGGGCTGAACGTTGAGAGACGTAATGCACCTGGGGTGCTCCTAGGCTGTACCCACTAGGTGGGAGACGCAGGTGGTCTGTTGGACATGAGGTGTGCATCTGGTCTGTGCTGTGCTCCGTGTGATGATGAGTTAATCTGGAGACGATGAGATGATAGTAGTAGACGCAAGTGATTGCTGTGGCAATGTAATGTGTGGTCCTGGGCTGTACCTACTTGATGGCTTGCTCGTGGAGATGATGAAGACCTAGATGAGAGCTAGGCCTACATCCAGCATGAAAAAGGGCTGGCTCTGTAGAACTTCCTATGACGGATAGATTCGATAGATGTCGCTAATCAATGACCATCGGAATGAGGATTGCTGCAGCAATGACTATGATGATCCTATGTTGATGATGATGTTCCAGCATTAAAGACGATCCAGCGATGATGACGTTGTCCAGAATTGTGTCCAAGGTGATGATGACTGTGGCGAGAGAATACCTTCCTAGTTAAGAGGGAGTGTTGTTGTAAATGTAACTTCAGAAGATATTCATTTGTATTTTATATTGATATTATTATTGTATTTTATTTGTACCTCCGACGAAGATGTTTTTCCTCCGTTCGGCGATGTCGTTATTATGTTTGGTCATGCAAAGTCATTGAGGTAAAACCTCCATTGTAAGTTGGGGCATTAGATCCCCTAGAGTCAAATGTAAAAGGTATTGTCGAGTCTCCCTAGAGAAGTTGGCCCATTCAGTTTTATTAAGGCCGACCTAGTTAGGTAAAAGGTCACTCCAAAAGTAAGTATAAATAGAGAGCTTTGCTCTCTCATTTGGACACACTACTCACTCACACAAGTTCGCATAGCAAGAGAGAGAAGACAAGTTCGCTGGAGGAGAAAGAGAGAAGCTGCAGAAGACATATATTTGGGTTTTCCATTTTTGCTTGATATTGTATTAGTGACGATTCTATCTTTGAGTAAGTTGCGGGGTTTTCTCCTTTATGGTTTCCCTGAGGAAAACTGTTGTGTCTATTGTGTTTTCTTGTGCTTGTTATTCTTTCAGTTAAACATCCTAGATAAATTGAATTAAAGTGCAAACTCTAACACTCTTCACTTTAAATTTGAGAAGAAATATTTAACATTTTTCCATAATAAAAGGAAGATAACATGGCATGACATTACGATGAGGCCTGCACAGAAGCGACTTCATCAGTTGACTTGAACAATGTATCAGATGTCACCACTGAAAGTGAACATAAGGTGCAAAGTAAGAAAATATGAAAAAGATAATTGAAAAGGTAGTTACAAGACCTTAAACAAAATAATCAACTTTTAAAGGAAGAAATCCATCGACTAATACTAGAAAATAAAGAATATTTTTGTGTAAAAATCCAAAACTTCACCTTACTGATGAAATTAGAAAAACTAAAATGATGGAGAAAAATGAAAATGCAAGTACAAATTATTGACAAAGCGACATCAATTGACCGAATTTAACCAAGGATATTTTTAGATGTCGAAACAAATTGTGAAAATAGAAGCTTCAACGAATTCAATCCAATATAAATGTCTAAGGTTATCAATGATTGACAAAACAACACAAGTAGATAATGAAGTTTTAAAGCCCAATGCGAATCAGGGAAACCCTAAATCCATGATCAAGCAGAATCAAGTTATAGGGAGACCTTATCAACATCCTAATCACATGAGCCATCACAATTTGTAATCAACTTATCAACATCATTTGAACCAACAATATTCTTCAACTTGGTATCAAAATCGAAGTCATCTCTGCAATCACAATACAAGAAGTTTCATCCAAAAATCCTATCAACAAACGACTCCAATGAAGAGTGACTTAGGTTGGATCAATCCATATGCAGTGCAACAATATTGTTTATAGTTTTAAAGATGTTATTTTTGGATATCTTCAGCTACTTTGAGGGCAAAGCTTTTTGAGGAAGGGTGAAATGCAATGAACATAAATTACATTATTAGTTATAATAATTATTATGACACAGGGTTGCGGCCCTTAGCATAAGATGTGTTTGTTGGGCACTATATAAGGAGTTTTATTGACTACATTTGAATCATCATTATAATTTATATCATTCATTCTTATTAATATTATTTCTGTCCCTTTGCACATTATATTATGGGCTCTTGTTCCTTTTCTATGTGATGGTTCAGTTAATAAATTGTTTGGTTCTTTACATTTGGGTTGGGGGTGACAATGGTGAAGAATTGCCTATGGTTGGAAGGAGAATCATTCCCTAAAAACCAGTTGGTGCAGTGCAAGAGTTGTGTAGAGTTTACCATGAGGAAGTTTGAGGGCAAAGCTTTTTGAGGAAGGGTGAAATGCAATGAACATAAATTACATTATTAGTTATAATAATTATTATGACACAAGGTTGCGGCCCTTAGCATAAGATGTGTCTGTTGGGCACTATATAAGGAGTTTTATTGACTACATTTGAATCATCATTATAATTTATATCATTCATTCTTATTAATATTATTTCTGTCCCTTTGCACGTTATATTATGGGCTCTTGTTCCTTTTCTATGTGATGGTTCAGTTAATAAATTGTTTGGTTCTTTACATTTGGGTTGGGGGTGACAATGGTGAAGAATTGCCTATGGCTGGAAGGAGAATCATTCCCTAAAAACCAGTTGGTGCAGTGCAAGAGTTGTGTAGAGTTTACCATGAGGAAGTATGTAACATATAAATGCATAAGATATTTGCAATATGTTTGATAGATTGATTATCACTATGTATGGTGAATCTTACTTGAATTTTGCATTTAATTTAGTAAATGAATGAACTAGCTATAGCTATTTTGTATTCCTCTTATAATCATGGCTGTTATAAGCATTATAAGATGCATTGCTTGTAGCTTAATATGCACAATAGCATGCATTTTCCTATAATTGTGTGATGTGGAATCCACATTTTTGTTCAAGTGTACTTTGTGAATGTTAATTCATACACCTTGGCATTGGGGGTAAATATCGGAGTCTTAAGATCCTCATTCCCTCAAAAGGAGTTAAAGAGGGGGCTGGTCGAGGGACACCACAATTTGGTATTATAGTGGAGTTACAAAGCTAAGGCATTTTGGAGGATCAATCAGAGAAGTATTCAACCATTTGATAGAGGACAAATTGAGATTTCTGCTAGGCATTTTGGAGGATCAATCAAAGAAGTATTCCTCCATTTGATAGAGGACAACTTGAGATTTCTGCTAAGTTTCTTCTAACTCTGTATGTTGAGGTTAGGGTATAAAACTTGAGGGAGTGTAGTTGTGAACCTTCCAGGAAAAAATCGATTGTGAAAAAGTTCGAATTTTAGAAGGATTTAGAGTGCCCAAATCTTCCTTATATTGTGCAAGGTGCAAAAGGTAAAATTTTTCACTGAAGGTAGATTGTTATGTGAAGAACCAAACCTTTGGACAATGTAGCTATAGTAGCTTGTGTTTCGAGCAAGAAGACTCAACTTTTTTTTTTCTAAGTGGAGGATGGATTTGGGGCTAGAGTGAAGTCCTGTGTAAGTAGGCACCTGTAGTGGGAGTCCTATGGCTTGAGGTTGGTAGAGTGTCTAGTTGGTGGTGGACAAAAGTTCTCAAAAAAAGGAAATTAAAAAAACAAAAAACAAAATGTTGTTCCAATTGTCCCCACTCCGATGCCCAAGCTAAAGTGGATTGAGAAATAGTTGATGGATTTTTTTAAGTAATGACTTGTATAGTGTCTTTAAATAGAAGGATAATAAAGAAGAATAATTTGTTTGTCTTTTTACAAACTTTGGTCCTACGATCCATGTAGTGTTTGAAGGTGATGGAGTATTGTGGAAGTCGACAGAGTTGGTGGAGTTCTAAATGAATGAGAGGAGTTTGGTGATAGGGGGAGGCTTGTAGCAACATCGAACTTCTGTAGAAGAGGTAGATGAGATAAGACAATTTTATTAATGTCCAACAAATGACCACAAAAGTAGGTCAATGGGACTGTGGAGTACCAAGGAACAATACAAAGTGGGAGTGTAAAAGTAGTTCCTATAAAAAGATAAAAAGCAGAACTCAAACAAGTCCTAGTTCTATAAGAGAAGAGTCAATCTTGGAGAAAAATATATACAAGAAGAGATATAAGAGAGCCGTTCCAAAGAAGGAGAGTGGATCCAAGAACCGTGATCTGAAAATGGTGATGGTGAAACTGTCGTGGGCCATTGGAAACACTGGAAGCATTGGAAATATCTCTCCTACCATCTGAGTCCGACTAAAGGAAACTCAAAATAGTACTATGTTTGGAGGAAGAGTTAGAAGAAGAATTGCAATGAGTAGTGCGTTGCTGCCTAGGGGAGGGTACTTGATGCTGCAACTTGGAAGAAGTCGTCCATCTGTCAGGATGGGGCTGAGAATGTCCTCGTTGTGGTGTTGGGTAGAGGTAGAGGTGGACTGTCGTGTCCTAACTGAGCGGTCGAGGTCTGTGCCACCATCTATTTGTCTTTTTGTGCCCTTAGAGGAAGGAAGCACTGGAAAGGAGGGGATACTCTGAATGGAGCCTAGTCTCGGCTGAGAATGTTGTTGAAGGGTGAGGGAGTGAAGCCGAAGGGCCTCAAGGCTAGACATCTCTGATCAGGGTTTCTGAACAATCTAGTCAAAGTCTGGAGCTCATTGAGAAGAAGGTGCCTGAAAAGACTGTGAAACAACCCATGGATCTCATAGTAAATAGGACACCGAAAGATGAAGTGTGCCTCGGTCTCAACCTCTCGAAGGTGACAAACTTGGCAGATATTGTCTGATAGGTCGAGTTGGTGATCTATCTCTACCCAGAGACGATGAGAGCCCAATCTGAATTGGCCTAAAGAAATATGAAGAGCGTGTGCCCAATGGCGGAATGTGTAAGAGGGCCAAACAATGAGACCATCCCTTAGATCCAAGAAGTGTGTAGCGTGGAAGGCCATCTTGGGACGTAGAAGAGGCAGAGTGTGGTCGTAGAGGTGAGTGCTGTAGAAGAGGAAGCGTGATGTAGAAGAGGCAGAGTGTGGTGGCAAAGGCAAAGTGTTGTAGAAGAGCTAGCGTGATTTAGAAGAGGCAGAGTGTGGTCGCAGAGGTGAGTGTTGTAAATGAGATAGAGTGATGTAGAAGAGGTAGAGTGTGGTCTCAGAGGTAGAGTGCTGTAGAAGAGGCTGAGCCTTGTGGGAGAAGAAGAAAATTCCTGTAGGTGAAGCAGAGTCCTAAAGCATAAAGCGAGTTTGTGATGAAAAACCATGACTTGTGAGCTTGAAGAGGCCGAATTTGGTACTTTGCGTGGATTTTTCAGAAATTCTTGAAGGCACAACTCGACCATTGAAGGGAGCAAAGTTACGGGTAATATGACTAGATTTAGTGTAGAGCGTTGTTCGTAGTACAAGGAAAACTGCTTCCATCAAGTGGACTAATGGGCAGATTTTGTGGCTGAAAGTTAGAGGCAATTTTTTTTGGGTTATAATTCTCTGAGAAATCTAGTAGAGTAGTAGATTTCGACGATGAAAGATTCATTTAACATAAAAGGTAACCATTTGTGGGGGATCAATAGTATACTTGAGGAGGAACATCCCAGTAGAAACCAAAATCATGAAGAACCTACCAATTTGGTGGAGCCTGCGAAAAATCTCACCAGAAGGATAATAGAGGCTCAAGAATAGTAGAGCGATGTGAATAAACAACTGCTGCATAGTATAACAAAAATGCAGAAATAGTGCAGGGAAGCAAAGAGGAGGAAACCAAATATTCTAGTGGAAGATCCCAAGGATCTAGAAAATCATCAGTTTCATTGGAGATCCCTTGTGACAAATGTGAGATGAAAAGATCCCAACAGGATAGTCTTTAGAGGGAGTTTAAAAAGACAAAACTGCCTTCTTTTGATGGGGAAATGAAGATAATGTGGGAACCTGAAGTTGGGTTGTTGGGGATACCAATGAAGTTTGAAATCAAAAGAATGAAGATCTGCCAGATTTGGCCAAAGGTTGTTAAAACTTAAAGCAGAAAACCAGCCCATGGGAGATGAAAATTTGAAATAGACTTCTTCAACATTGACCACCCGAGGGATGTGTTTAGTGTTTGGATCACACGGTGCCTTTTTGACATAGAAGCCACCTGATACTAGGATTGCGGGCCCCCGGCAATAATATTGCTAAAGGAGCGATGGTTGACCCCTTTCCTTAGTGAACTGCATGACATGTAAGCAACACTTCTCCTTGGTAGCACAACCACCACCTCATCTTTGGTCAGATCAACACCCATCAAATGCTGGGAAGCAAACTCCTCCAAGGAGAATAGAGAATAGAGGGTTCCATCCTCATTAAGGGCAAAATAAAAGGACCACCCAACCCCAACGACGTAAGAAAACCTGAATTAGCACTAAGAAATTGTGAGGGAGGTGGCATAGCAGATTGCTGCAGAGTTGGGGGAGGTGGTTAGGGCAAAGGCCTAGCCCGATCTTTGAATCCAAAACATCCTCATCATATTATTTGCCACATTATTTTGTCCAATTATATTGCTGAAATTGTTGAAAATAAGTTTGTGTCATAATGATGATGCAAATATTTGAGAAGAGTTTCGTTGGTAATGGCCAAAGCATATTATGTTATCAATGCATAATCATAAAGTATGTCTAAAATCATTTGAACCTAATGGTGAAAACATGAGGAAATCTGCCTTTTTAGCAGAACATATGTAAGGAAAAGATGCAAAATAATCTCATTGAATAAATCGATAAAGGAAAGATAAGGCTTGAAATAAATAGGATCATAAAAATCTTAATAGATATCAAAAAATTTGGGCACTGAAATTGGGCTTGTCTCTTTCAATGTTTGGGAATATGTTCTCACCATGCTGCAAACTTTTATGGACTAGGAATATTTTTCCAAAGATCCTATATTGGCAAATGCATTTCTATTTATGTATGTGCACCATTTTATTCATATATATATACAGTTGTATGGCTTGATGACTAATGTTCCAGTGTCAGTTATTGGGATTTGAGAATCACAACAATTCAAATGAGAAAATGTGAATTCCTTGTTGCAACTTTTCTATGCTTATCTAGGTTTTAAGTTAATAAGACATTTCTTAATTCAATCAAGGATAAAACAGGTATATGATGAGTAAATTTGATAATGTGTTTTGGGGAAGTTTCAGATGCTAGGGTATACCTCTGGTAAAGCTCACTCGTTGGTATTGCTTACTATGTTTGAGTGACAAGCTTCTTTTCAAAATAAGAATTAGTAATGGATCAAAGTGTGGACAAGATGGTAAAGAGCTTAGTGTGGGCATGTGATGGTTTAGGGAAGTATCTGGTCAAAACCTGTAGAGGGTGCAGGCATAAGTTGTTTCAAAGCACTGTTAATCGAGTCTTGTGGGAATTCTAAAACTGAAAATAGAAGACAATTTCTAATCAAAACAGTTTTTTCAAGGTAATCTAATAAAAGTGTTTTAACATTTCCAAACCTTTCCAATTTGCAAGACACTTGAGCAATGTATATGATGATGTTTCAACTGCCAGGCAAAATAGATATAAGAATTCATTTAGGACAACAACGCAGAAATAAATGAAAGGCATTATTCTTCATGATGAAATATGTTATGATGAATTATTATCTATGCTATTGGATTCATGATACCTATAATAATATACTTACAAAGCAACTATTAGAGGAATTTATGATACCAAAGTAGGCTGAAAAGTTGGTTGTTACAATCTGTTCATTCCAAGCTTTATAAAAAGTGGCTATACACACACATTTCCATGAGTAAGAAATATTACTTGAATGGAATTTTAGTACTAAATCTTGACAGGTCTGTAGCGGAAAATTTTATGGGTACACACTACACACTAAAAGATTATTTCAGAGCATTGCCAGTACTTATTGCTGAAAAAAATATGGCAGGTTTCATGATCTTCATGTACTTTGTTGAGACATACCTTGACCTGAGGCAACATGCAGCACTTAAGCTTCCTCAGCTGCCCAAGCCTTTAGAAGGAGTGGTGAGTCAAGAGAAGTTTGAAAAATCTCGAGCTTACAGCATTGATAAAAGGTTTGCCATTTTTCTTTGTTATATGTCTATTGCAAATGATTTCTTACAATAATGAGTTTTCAGATTTATAAGTTATTGTTTTATGAAAGTATTTCTGTGCACATCTGAGGCTTGTGCTGTTTACAATGTTGGCTTTGGTTCACTCTTGTTTCAACTGGTAGGTATGGAGAAGCCTTTTTTCCAACAGTTAAACTTATAATATCAATATACATATATACATACATGAAAATCTCTATTAATATATCTATAGATAAACACTCACAGTTAGCCTGATCAATTTTTGACATTATCTTCTTGTTGTTTCATGCTTCAGCCGCTTCCACTTTGTTCATGCAGTAGTGACCATCATAGGAGATTCAGCAATTTTACTTCTTCGAGCATTGCCATTGCTTTGGCAGGTACTTTGTGTTGATGGATATCTTCTTTAACTCAAAGGTCTAGAGTTTCAAAAAATCAATGTTGTATACATATTAAAATAACCTGTATTGAACTTTGAGATATAATTGTATATGCCTTTGGTTGTACGATACATGTTTTCAACTTTTCATTGATTCAAATGCCTTCAAAATTGTTTTCCTTTTGATTGCAGAAATCAGAAGTTGCAGTTGCAAACTTGGGTTTAGATCCTCAAAATGAAATCATTCATACACTCGCATTTTTGGCAGCTGTTACTCTTTGGTCTCAGGTATCATCTGAGAAACTTTCTTAGTAATCAGCATTCCTATCTTATTGTTAGACTATGATAAAGGATGATAAACTCTATGATAGCCTCAAGCTGTCTCATGTATCTGTTATTCTTCTTGATGTACACTATACTTTCCAATCTTGTTATCCAGTCTAGTGTTGATAACAGTGGTTATAGACTTTGAAACCCTTTTAACAACAGAGTCACAGATGAGTAATCATCACTATGAATTACAATATTAATGGGACAGAGAAGAACCATCAATAGCCAGTGATTTGGTTTTCTAAGCATAACCGTTGATTGGGCCTCTCTTATGCTTTTATTTAGTAAGCAAGGTAAACTAGGTGCTCTGCATCTGCCTTTGCCTTTGCATGATCACGTACTAATACAGGAGCATAACCCCCATATTATACCTTTGCTTAAAAAGGTCTTTCCTCGGCGGATGGAACTGGGATCAACCAGATCCGGAACTTGAAGGGATGCCGCTACGGGTGCTGATTCAACTTTATTAGATGATGGTGTAGTTGATTTTATTTTTTATTGATCCTTAACCAGAAGAAGTGGCTTATCCGGTGCCAGTGGCAAATCTAGGTACAGATACAGATCCATACGCGGAGCCTTTTATAGAGAAAGTAAAAATACTTATGCAGATGTAAATCCATAGCCTATTGAGATAGCAGCATTACTAATTGCATATTCTGCATATATTCCAGATTGATAGCCAGCATCGGAAGAAGAGGTGGGAGAGGTAGCGAAAGCTCGCTCGACCAAAGGGAGAGGTAGGGGTTTAATCATTGAACTAGTTGACTCGGCATCTGATAAAGTACCAGCAGCAGTATAGGCCCCATGCCTCTTGTCCATTCCAGCATGAGTATAGAAGTACAAATTAGGAGAGCATGAGAAAAGCACATCTGTTTTAATTATGAAATATGAGTTTTTCATATATGATCAAACTTCAATCGGATTACATAAATGTAAAGTGGCATGGGCCCTAGAACTTGTTTAGGTTGTTGGCTATATCTATTCCAGCATGTCAGCCTTACATCTTCCAGTCATTGGTTAGTTTGCCACATTTGTCAAGCTAAATGATTTGTGAAAAGGACCGTCTTTGTCTCAATAATGACTTTCTTAAGTATTAAATGTGCAAAATAAAGGGATAGCTTTTGTGCCTCAGAGATTGTTACCATGTTTGCTAGATATGTCCTTGTGGTTGTGAAGAGTTCATGCATCCACAAGAGTAAATCTGATGAAGATTGTGAGATGTTTTGGTCTAGTCCTCCCACAAAAGTCGAGGTGGGTGATTGCCAAGTCTAGGAAGAGGGGAATTATTGGAATGATTGAAAATATTCGTATCTTATTGATTGACTTCGTTACGTGGGAAGGAGGTTGAACATTGATTTGGGGATGGAGGTGGTAGCAGGGGGGTTGTAATATTCTTTGATCTCCACCCAAGAAACGCATGATTTTGGTTGCCTACATCGAATATAGATTAGATTATATCAAGATTTAGGCTAACACTTTTGTTGTGTTAGACTTGTTACCACTCTCCACTAGGAACTTCCCTATTACCTTCCTTTCTGTTATGCCTCAAAGTATCTGCAGTGTTCCCAGTCAGGTGTACCAGAGCAAGGGGTTAAATTTTTTTGATGTAAAGGCCAAGTTGAAGCGTAAAGTGTTGATTTGGGGCTAAATACCCCTAATCATGTTATGGATGGTCCGCTTGATTTCCACCTCTAGGAGGTGCTTGCCCTGTAGGGGTTGGTGCCTTTGGGGGTCTAATCACTTGGACGCATGATGACGCTCATTTATTTTCCATGTAAAAAGTGATAGCACTTTGTAAAGGGCTTTGTACCCTATCTACTACACCTTATTTGCTCACTTGGACCTATTTTACCCCTACTCTGGGCTATGTTACCCGCAAATTGTACTTCCTTATTGAAGATGCCATCAAGGATAATAAAGGAGGACGTTGAGGGCACACATTTGTTGAGGTTAGTTGGGGCATTACGTCCTCTCTTTGGCACACCTAGCACTTGGTGTAGCCTAATTGCACTTTATTTACTACTTTTATGTCATTTAGAGATATTTTATTGTTATTGAGTGGTTTAGCCCCCAAAACTGTGGGTGAGCAAGCCAAATGTTATATTTTTCACATTATCTTGTAGGCTCATAACTTAAAATTAGGTGAGGCTAGTCTTATATAAATAACGCCTCCCTCTCATTGTAAAAACACAAGAAGATATGGGTTCATTATGAGATCTTTTCTATTTCTCTTGGTTTATTGGAGCTCTTGATGCTATGCGCACCTCTCTTTGGATGATATTTCTTTCTTGAAGGTTGATTTGATGAAGTTCTAGGGTTTCTTTTACATATGCTATTGGTTGATGCTAAAGAATGGTTGTAATAACTCAAGCACAATGGTGACTTAAATTGCTATCTTGCTCATCGTTGTTAAATGCTGGTAAGTTATACTTCTAAGTTCTAACATAGTTTAATGGTGCTTTTATGGTGCATTATTCTAAAGTGTTAGGTTTTTTTGCTTGTATTTTGTTAACCTTGCACGAGGAGACCTTCCTTTCATAGGAGCTCCCCATTGTTACTAGGCCTTGGACTTCTTCTTTTGCCCTAATCAGGCTCTTCTACCTTACTCTTGTGGTTGCTAGTTGATGCCCTAATTGCAAGTATTGAAAGCCATTCTAAGAGAGGGACTTTGGTATCAATCTCTCAATGCCCCAGGGATTGAGACAAGAATCATGTGCCCTATCTTTTCAACAAATCTATCCCTCTTTTACCAATTTACATGCCTTTTATTTTACTTGCATCTTTATATATTAAAAAACCCTAAAAATAAAATATTGTTGGAAAAACCCTACAAATCTAAATAATTCAAAAAACCAAAAATATTTGCAATTTGATAATTTTGGTCCACCCATCAAATTCACCCTAGTGGATTTATCCACAAATCTCTTAGGGTGTCCTCCTTTGCTTTGGTGCTTTGAGAAACATGAATATGCCCAAATTAGGATTTTTGTAGGGTTTTGGGCAAATCTAATTGGATCATCAAGTGTGGCCTAGTTCACTTGATCTTCTCCCCTTCATAGTGCACTTTTTTGAGGTAGTGCCTTGGGAAGTGTGAAACCCTACCTTGAGACTCGTGAAGTGTATTAAATTGATGATATCTATTGATGTTGATTGGTAGATTGAATTAAATCCTTTACATGTTTTATGTGTCTTTATTATTCCTTGTTGACTCCATATAAGGCACTGATCTTAGCCATAAGGCTCGTAGAAGGGTATTTGCAAGTGTGTTGGTGTCTGCAAGTGTTCTTCCTCCATTAGGGACTCTTCCCTGGGTTTAAGAGTAGCCCGAAGAAGTTGAGGAGTTAGGTTGTGGTGTCATTGGGTCTAACCCCTCTCGTATGCTTACTATCACTAACATAGGGCATACTTAGTCTGCTTTGAAAGGGATGCTAGTTTGAGCAGTAACACTTTCCTAACTTTATTTTGTTTGAACACCCATCATGTATTGCATGAGACATCAATTTGCATGTACATAAGCAGTAACATAACCCAGTGCCATAGAGTGGTCATACCAGGTCTCCTTGCCTACATAAGAAAGGAGAAATAACATCGTTCCTTTCCTTTCCTATATGATTTATGGTGGACCAAGTTTCCATCCATTGATGTAGGAAATGGTACACTAGAAGTAGTACCCTTGCGTGCTAGAATGTAGGCTGATCAACTCCTCCTTAAAAGTGCATCTTAGATGTTGGGGGCACTAAGCACCAACTGCACACATAGACACAAGTCAGTTAGATGGTGTTCTCCCAATGTGTTGTGACTAGAGTACCCTAGTGTCCATCCAAGTGTAGTGGATATATTCTTTGTGACATTTAGGACCATGTAGTTCCTTTTGACTGCATTACGGGATAGGGGGACGTGCCCATTATGGACTTCCTTTCTATTTTTGAAGGTTTGTCGTCCTTGGATGTTAGTAGAGTTTGTTGGGGGCACTAAGCACCAATTGCACAGATATATACACAAGTCAGTTAGATGGTGTTCTCCCAATGTGCTGTGACTAGAGTACCCTAGTCTCCATCCGAGTGTAGTGGATATACTTCTATGTGACATTTAGGACCATGTAGTTCCCTTTGACCGCATTACGGGATAGGGGGGCATGTACACATTACGAACTTCCTTTCTATTTTTGAAGGTTTGTCGGCCTTTGATGCTAGTATAGTTTGTAGGGGAGGTGCCATGCCTCCTTTAAGCACTGCCTAGTATGGGCTTCTTAGCCACGAGTGTTCTTTTATGGATATTATCATATCTTGTGTGGGTCCATTCAAAGTGGTGGATGATGGCACATTCAATCCCTTTGCTTCCATTCCAAGCATTGATACAAACATGTGAAATCATCGATCTTGTCTTGATTTCCAACTTTGGTCTTAATCTTTCCTTGAAAGCGTTTTGTTCATGTACTTGTTTTGTTTGATAGTTTAGGTTTACCCATCTTTGCGTTTACCCCATCTTGTTACATTGACAATGTTGATTTTATACACATTGTTTTAGTGTCTTAGTGTTTTGATATTTTTTCAATCTCTAGGGTTCTTCCTACCCTAGTTCATCTGTATTTTGTTGGATGTAATTTAGAGTCCCATTGACTTGCTTTGATAATTTGTGGACACTAATATAATTTATTTCTTTCTTAAACCTATTGTGCAAAAGAAAGGAAGAGCATTTTGTACTCTATAGCTTGTTCAACTTGGTAGCTACAAATCTTCCTTGTGGTTATAGAGGATGTATGATCCCAAGTCTAGAGTTGAGCAAGGGAATGAGGGATATGGTAATTTTGATCTTAAACAATAGTAAGAGTAAATGTTATCGTTCTGGTGCAAAGGGGTGATAATCTCTAATTTTTGAATTGTGAAATGTATGCAATAATCCTTAAATTATGTAAATAGGAGCTAGATATTAAGGCTTGATTAGCCTACATATTGAGCTAATGGAGATATGCTCTATGCACTTATCCAATTTGTACATGATGATTGATGTTATGAATGCACTGTAGTTTTAGAACCAAAAGTGACAAGGAAAAGAGAGCGTCCTTACATGCAGAGCTTGCACGCTGAGAATGATAGTGGTAACTATATGTAGAGTTGTACCCACTCTTGATTTTCTGTCGACTATACAAAGAGTTTTTTAATACTTAACAAGGTGCCTTAAGGAGAAAAGGGCTATTATGTAGAAAAGGTCTATTATGTATTCTACTTCTTTAGAGAGTGAGGCGTGTTTTAGTATTGGAATGCATGCAAGAAGAGAATGGGGGAGAGGAGAAACGAAAATAAGGCCAAAGACTAGATAAGGTTGATAGGCCTTGATGTTTCCTTGTGTACAAGCACCTGATAACTTCACTATTGGTTATATATTGTTGCTTATTACTGCCCTTATATATGGGTGGCTTACATGGGTGTTCATAATATCTCCCTAAATAGTGGGTGGTTAATATTAGATACCATAGTTTGGTGGTACGTAGGTCCTATAGGAGTAGTTGTAGGTAATATTTGAGTCCTTATTATTTCTAGATAAATGTGGCTGCTAAGAAATTTACTTTTAATATTTTCCCATGATTAGGGATTTTATTCTTTTTTAAGGTGACAATATTGGTGGATTCGTTCATTGGCTTGTGTGGATAGTGGTTTTTTTGTATTCATGTTTACAATAATTCTTTTTAGATCTATATGTGATAATGGTGGTATGAAACAGTAAAAAACAATTTATTTTTGACAAGTTATGCTTGGTGCACATGTTTAATATGATTGCAAATGCATTGTGGTTACTTGAAATGTTTCTTAAGCTAATAAATGAGTATCTTACTTATTGTTTGTGTGCCTACATGAATTTTTGGCAAGTTGATCTTAAGTTGTAACCAAATTGAGGATTTTCTTTACGGGGGACATAAAGTGGAAGACCAAGATAAAAGGGTGCTCTCATGGAGGATGGCCCTAATTTAGTTTTTCTATTAAAGAATGGAGTGACACTACAGTGAAGGTCAAAGGGGGAGAGATTTAACATTCTCTACCATGGTTTTAAGATAGGAGGGAGTTTTTGCCCTAAAATGTCTATTTTAGGAATAGTTGTTAGATCCTTGGCACCTTTCCTCTACCTTTAACATCAAGGGATTGTATAGTTGTGATCGTCTAGTGTCAAAAAATGCGACCGGATCTTTACCTGTAAGGATTTGCATAGCCACCTTTCTTGCAAGGACAAATATAGTTTTCTATATTCCAACTAATAAAGACTCTAATCATGAAGCATCGCTCTCGCTGCACCCACAATGGCCCTGTTCTTCCTTTCAGCAACCCCATTCTGCTTTGGGGTTGATGGAATTGTCAACTGTCTCCTGATGCCCTACTGTGCACAAAACTCATTGAAAGCAGTGGAGGTATACTCACCCCCATTATCTGATCGCAACACCTGAATCCTCCTCCTTGTTTGGTTCTCCACAAGAGCTTTGAACTCTTGGAACCTCTGCAAGACCTCATCTGACTTCTTGCTCTTCAGAAAGTAAATCCAGGTCTTCCTGGAGAAATCATCAATGAATGTGACCAGTCAATGAAACAAAAGACATAGGACCACATATATCAGTGTATCAAATCAAGTACTCATGTCAATCTACTGTCACTACTTGGAAAAGCAGTCTTGGTGTACTTCCCAAGAGCACACCCCCCTGCGCACATCACTGTGCTCTGTGCTAAACTCAAGCAATCCAGTCACCATATCTCTCAAAATCTTTAGAGATTGATGATGCTAGTGAGCCATCCTCCTATGCCATAGCTCACATAGATCACAACTGCTGCTGCTGCTGCGTGCCAAAGCATGAAGAGGTGGAAACAAGAGCTTGTACAGTTTCCCACATCTGACTCCAATCGCAATAGATGTAGATGGTCTCGATCCCTTGGGATAAACGTGCACATCCCCTTGTAGGAAGTACACTCCAAATCCCCTATCCTCGATTGTGGAAACTGAAATCAAGTTCTTCTTCATCCCAGGGACATACAAGACATCCCTTAATGTCATGGGATCCATGGACTCCCTCTGAAAGTTAACAGTCCCCCGTCCAACTGCCTTGACAATCGTGTCATCTCCCAACACCACCTCTAGATCCAAACCTGTGTCTGTGAACTCTGCAAACATATCCCCCACACCTGTCATATGGCTAGAAGCTACACTATCAATGTACCAGGTGCATGTGGTGGTTGATGCACTCAAGGAATGGCCAACCAATAGTGAGTACTCTCTCAAATCCTCTACATCTGTGCTGGTGATGGATGCTCTCTCTGAATGACCAACACATAGAGAAAACTCTTTCTCGATCCGCGCTGCATTCTCATCTATCTCCATTGAAGTTGCTGTTTGATTCTTATTCTTCTTCTTCTTGTACGGACATTGTCCAACATAGTGCCCAAACTTCTGGCAAGCAAAGCACTTGACTTTGCTCATGTCTTTCTTCTGATCACCCTGCTGTTTAGCCCCGCCCTTGGGACCTTTTTTAGACTTTTCTTCTTCCCCTTTGCTGTCAAAGCCGCATTCTCCTCTTCATCTTTATTGTGAGATGAACTGCCTTGCACATATCCTCTCCGGGTCTCTTGAACAAAGTCATCCCAAAGACGATCCCAGGAAGGCATGTTTTCCCTCAAGACAATGGCCTCCACAACTACAGCCCATGGCTTGGCCACACCATTCAAGGCTGTCTGCACTAGCTCATTGCCAGCAGCAATCTCCCCAACTGCTCCAAGCTCATCTCTCACCTGTGTGATCCTAGTAAGGTAAGATGTGACATTTTCAGATTTAGCCATTTTAATGCTCTTCAACTTCCCTGTCAGTACCATTTTTTAGTTTTCATTGGAACTCTAGTACAATTTGTTTAAGGAATCCCACATTTGATAAGCATGGTCCTTACTAGTCACGTGCGGGATCACATGGTCTTTAACTGCGTCAAGGATAATTCTCTTAGTCTTGATGTCCTTCTTGTTGAAGACTGCCAATGCTGCTGCATCTGTAGATGCGGGCACCACCATGGGATTAGTACTGGTATTATTCACGATATCCCACAACTCATTCTCCTGCAAAATCAACACAAATGTTTTCCAAAGACTGAAATTGGCTGCCCCGTCCAACCTGACCTCTATCCTCAACCCAGTGGCCGTCTCACTGAAAAATGCAAGTTCAACAACTCTGCCTGGTGAACAAAAGAAATATCTCTCAGTCTGAAAATCACTGTTCTGTAAATCTGTTCCCTTCTCTTAACTCAGCTCTGATACCATGTAAAAATTCACTTCACAACTTGGTTTCAAGTTTAACTCAGAACATCTTAGTTTAATGCCCAACCCCAATTCTGTAGCTAGTGCTCCAAGTGAAGTTTTTACTCATAAACCAATTCTGTAGCTTGAAATACTATGAGAAATTTACTAATTTAATGAGCAGAAAATAAATTCAGTCACACTCATGAAAATTTCAGACTCAGAATTTAGGCTAAAGCCTTAGGAAAAACTCTTTAAGGGGAAAACCTGTGAGAGAGTGTTATTTTATTTCTTTAATGAAAATGTACAGCAGTATTATCAAAACACAAGCACAACTTATCTCAACCAGTCAGAAAATTCTCAGGCTTGAAAACAGTGTTGTAGAAGCCTCATTTCTGTGCAAATCCTCCTCGAAATGCATGCTGAAACAGAACAGTATGGACTGCCTGTTAAGTACAGTCAACTCCTTAAACTGCATGCTAGCTGTATGGTCTGACTTTATTGGTTTTCGTGCCTGTAAACTCAGCAATAAACTGCCTCAAATTTCATGCCCTCCTTGCCTCGAAATTTGTGCCCAGTTTGTGACAGAATCTTGGCCTGCTGCTATACGGACTGAAATTAATGCCTGGTCTCAGCTCCTTGAAACTCGTGCCCTTGCCTGGAAAAGCGTGCAGCCTGTTCTCTTATCAAAGTGGATGCTGCTCCTCGAATTTTGTGCTGCCTGTGCTTGCTGTAGTTGCCTAGGGATTCGTGCCAGTCTTCTCTCTCTCCAAACTCCTATCCTCTTCTCAAGTCGAGTTCTCTCCAATTCTCTTGGATGAATGAATGGCTCTTCAATGTTCCCTTTGCCTTTTTGTTTGTTTCATGAGGGTAGTTGAGAGTTCACAAGATCAAGGACCCACATTGAGTCTTGTGATTTAAGATCAATGGATGATAATAAATGCACTTTTTCTCTCAAAAAATTAATTTCTCTCAACTCCCACTTAAATATTTCAAAAAGTCACTTTAAGTCTCTAAAGTGAAATTAATTTTAGATCTCATGAAATTAATGCAAGGGTCATGTCACTTTTCCCCCTTTAGTGGCTTAGGCACAAAATCACTAGGGGAACCCTTTCCTAGGTACATAATCAACAAAGAGAACATATAAATGCAACCTACTACTCATGAACATTGAGCTTATTCTTCTTACCTACTCTACATTGGAAAATGTAATGCTAAGTGAAACCAAGGAGCTAATGCAACCACTATATCATTTCATCAACAACATGAGATCTCTCCTTTTGTTTGGCAACAAACCAAAGCAAGGCGACATCAAGCTTCCTGCATGCATAGGCTGGAACCTCTGTCATTGTATGGCTAAAAGCTGAGGTGAGCTTTTGAAGGGGTGGAAGAAAACACCAATATCACATGGTGGTTGGTGTGCGCCACTACATGCTTGCTCTATCCGATGTTGGACAGGGTTGATATGGTCATCATTTCTGGCACATAAATAGGGCAGCCCATCATCTAGCCATGAATCACCTTCACGCACTACAAAGTGCCTCTCCAAAGGTTGAGAGACATGCTCCATCGGAGTCCAACATTCGTCCTCCTCTACTGCCTTGCAAATCATCTATGATAGCCTCTAGCAACAAGGTATTAGAAGGTGGCTCCAAGATAAACCTGCAAAGAGTTTGCTGCCCCTCTTTGCTACCCTCTATCATACATTTTGATTTACATGAAGCATGCCACATAATTTCAGATTTGGAAAAACAAATCAGCTAATGATTTGGGGCTTGATGCCCTCTTTTGGAAGGCTGAAAAATGCCACAATACAACGTGACTGAACATGCTGCTTTCCCAAACATATTGCAGTGCTGAAATTACGTCCGCTTGCCGATTTTTCACACATAAGTTGGGTACACGTTGAAGATATCCATGGCTGGAAGTTTTTTGCATGTGTAATGTGATGAAAATGCTCCATATGCTGCAAGTAATCTACCCCATTGATGAGGAAACATGGATGCTGTTCAATGATAGAATATGCATCACATATCTCAACATCTTTTGGCTTTGTTTATGCACAACCTAGGCCAAATTGATTGGCAAGAAATCTGCCACTAACCTGGCACAACTATGGACTTTTCCCCCAACGTGCCACTAACGGAGGAAACTCCTCTTTTTGGGTTTCCTAGGTTTCAATATTGTAAAGCCTAGACTAACCAAGGGAGAGACCCTAGCCAAAATTTCTCTAAGGCAAACTACAAGTGTTTAATTCACCAAAGATATTGATCTAGCTATAGTTTTTATTAAGAGGTGCTTGGCTTAAGATAGATGATTTAAGGTTCAAGGGACACTCTAATTAGTAATTCAAGGATGTAATTAAAATAACCTTGAAAAGGAAGAATATGATACATAATCAACTGAGATTAACTAGCGAAATATGATTAACAATGTACCACATAAGCTTTCATAGAATCATGGCATTCACAACTTAGACAAGATGAGATAAATCAAGATACTATCATCCACGAATTATCAAAAACTGTTAGTTTTGTACCTAGGGAAGTGTTCCCCTAGTGACTTTTGCCTAAGTCACTTAGAAGGGGGGAAAAAAGGTCACCCTCACATTAAATATCACTTAATGAGACTTTATAAAGTTAAAGTCACTTTTTGATAAATCTTAAGTGGGTGAGTGATTTTATTTAAGTGGGTGAGTGATTTTCACTCTCATTCAATCTCAACCATCAGATTAGATTTAATCTTGACCGTTGGATTAGAACTCACCTAGGGTTTGATCAAAAAGGCTTGAGGGAGGCAAAGAGACTCACTTTTTCTTTTTGGAAAGTGAGAAGAGAGAGCAGAGAAGAAGGGTGCTGAAATCGAGGCAAGGGTTTGGTCTTTTCCATTGGCACGATTTTCAAGGCAAGGTACAGTCTCATTTATTGCTGCACAAATATCGAGGAAGTATGTACAGCTTTTATTACAGGCACGGAAATCGAGGCAAGGTACATCACTTTATTGCTGCATGATTTTCGAGGTGTACGGATTCCGTACAGTACGGATTTGGGCACTGTTTTCTAGGCACTGTTTTGTGCACAGAAATCGAGGAGTCTGCACAGTAACCGAGGCAAGTTTTTGGCACAGATTTCGAGGGATTAACTCTGCACAGTTTTTGAGATAATTTCTGGCACAAATATCGAGGGCCGTACTGCTGTACGGACTGCATTAAATTTCTGCACAGAAAACGAGGTACGGCCTGCACACAGTTCGAGGCTGCTGGCACGAATCTCAAGGTTCTGTTTTGGCACATATTTCAAGGAATAAGCTGGGCACAGTTTTCGAGAATTTCGAGATGAAATCTATGGTGGAGATAAGTTGATATTTCACTGTATTTTCTGTACTGAAATATTTTGCTGAAGATAATAAAATCTCTCTCTCTCTCTCTTTACTGGTTTTCCCCGTGGGGGTTTTTCCAGGGCTTGATTTTGGCCAAAAATTTCTGAGTCTATCATTTTCATGGTGTGAATGGTTAAATGTGTTTTTCAGCCTGTTAGTGCATTTTTACTGTGTGTTTAATTGTTACCGAAAATTTCATAAGTAGTTTCCAGTCAATGCATAACCGACTGGGAATGAAAACCACGAAATGTTGACATAAACCAGCAAACAGTAAAGTGCAGAAAATTCTACAAAAAACTATCCACATGAATAATTGAATTTAGCAACAACTCATGATATTAACAAAAGTGCAAATTGCTAATCAGCCAATGTATCGTAAGCATTTGTTTAAGTCTTAATGCAAGTGGGTATAAAGCATTCACATGTGATTTTGAGATTATTCAGCCAAATACCAAGATATGCGAATTGTTATTAGGGTTCTTAGGTGGCATTGATATTAAGTACATGCGAATTGATTAAGACATAGCATACTCAACATTTAAACATTAGCCATCAAGATTTATCCAATGGAGTGAATAGCCAATGTTAGCAATAAATGATATCAAAATATGCTATGAAATAAACCAACCTAAAGATATCTCATGAGTAACATATTGATCTAAAGAAGGCAAATTTAACTTGTTTAGTGTTCAGTATTTAATCAAATTACTAACAATAGTAAGCATGCATTCAAGTATTAAATTGTGATAAAAAACCAAAATGCACAATGTTAGTATGCCTTCAAATGAGATATTCAACACAAAATATTGCAGTAGATTTCAGATCTGAAAATGAAGCATATAACAGCAAGGAAAACTAATAGGAACTTAGAATTTAAAGATTTAGGCAGCCCATTAGTTGGGTACTTGAATTATTAAAAATTAGACACTAAAAACACCATAAGAGACTCATTAGATGTTGCGTTTAGTATGTATTATGGTGATGGTGTGTTGAACTTATGCTCCTTGATGTTAATGTTTAGGAATTAATGAACCAAGAAGGGGGAGCGAATAGCTCCCTTGGGAGTCTCTTGAGATGGATAAATCCAAGTACCTGGAAAAGTCAAAGAAGTGATTATAAATTTGAAAGATGGAAGAAAACATGAAAAATGAAAATGATTTAAACTATTAAAATATAGATCTAGTGTTAGGGAAACACTTGTTGGGCAATGGAGTCATTAACAATCTCTATAGATAGATGAGTAGTCTTCAAGGGAGAGTGGAGGACAATCAATCCCTCTCCTTTTCTAGCCAAGAATGACCATTGATTTCCTACTCCAATTATGATGGGTTACTGTAAATATGAAGAGGCAAAGCAATCTATTCCTAAACAAAAACCATCAAACATTAGCAAATGCACTTAGTGATTGAAATGTTATAAATTAAAAAAGAGTTTGCAACAATCTAATTAAACAAATAACAATTTCAATGATAGGAAATAAGGTTGCAGCAATTTTACCTATTCTACTAAATGTAAAGTAAAAGATCAATAGTTAAGACCCTTGTGAAGAGCCTCCTTCCACCAAAGAGATGAGCTAACAAGACATGCACCAACAAGAAGAGCCTAAGAAAATAGAGCAAATGTTCCAGCAGAGTATACTTTCATTCCAAGAATTTCGACCCTTACCAATGAGTTCAAGCCTCTCTTTTATAGCCTAAGAGGGCGAATTTGCTCAAGAGGTGGTCAAAAGTAGTTACAAATGAGTGATGATCTCAAGACTAGGTTATGCTAGATCAATGGTCTAAATCACACCTTTACAACAAGAAATAATGCCAACAAGCCAAGTTGTTTTGCCTTACTGGGTCAAAATGACTTGTAAATAATAATAAAATAGCCAAATACCATGTGTCTTCTCCAAAACCACGAGAAAAAACCATGGGAGGAGTTGAAACAATGTGTCAATACCATGGGTTTCCTTCCTTGAGCAAAGCGTTGGTCAAACAAGTCATCAATGAGCAAATCGTTGAGCCACACAATCCAAGCAAGAGATGGTTGATTCAAGTGAAAAAGTAGTAATGGAGGGTTGAGATCTTTTCTTAAGGTGAGATATATGCTAGAAGATATTGAGTTGCTTCAACATATGTGCCAATGTGCCATGTCACCAAAATTGCCTCCACATGTGTGCCAATGTGTCGCTTAGGCAAATCGACCCCCTTGGGAAAAATGTAGTATTTCCCAAATAAAATAGTAAAGTGCAATCTCAACAAAGAAATAGAACATAAATTGCATTTTTTCATCCTCAATGACGAATTAGAACCAACTTAGGCTTTTTTAAATAAAAACCTTAGTGGTGCCATGTATTAATCTGCCATTTCACTAAAATAAGCTTGGAGAACCCCCCTGTGCTTGGAAATCACCCAAAGAGGACAACGCTTTGGCATTTGAGACTTGGTATAGATAGAAGGGCCAAATGGGTGCCCTAAAATGCCAAGTTGTTGTGGAGATAATGGCTGGATTGTTCCCATGCACGTTGATGAAGTTTTCATGCTTCCATTAACACTACACTGAATGACCCCTGTAGATATGACCAATTTGAGAGAATGCTCTGACATGCAAGCATGGGAGATGAAAGTAGAGCCAAATGGGTATCCAAATCCATCAGTAGATCTGGAAAATATTGAATAGATCACTCCCATGCACGTCCATGAAAATCAAGATCGCAAAACATTAGGGAAAGGCCCACCACCTTTCTGGAAGAGATTGATATGAGGCAGTAGTGATCAATTTGATGTCATATACCTAAGTAAGTGGTCAAATGGGATCCAAATATGTGCTTAGAATCAATGGACCCCATGTACAACCAAAGATATGCCATAGACCCCTCTTGGCCACTATACAAAATTGATACACTGGCACTAAACACTATAACATTGAAGAAAACCCAATGAAATCTCAATGGCAATGAATTGAAGTTGTACTATGATCAAAGGTGTCCCTTGTTGACCAACAACAATGGGTGTCCACATGGACAAGTACACATAGATGCAAATGATCATCAAGTTAGTCATGATAGACATGATACTATACCAACACCACAAATATCTTCAAATAGGTTTTTGAGAAAAATGATTTACAAATTAAGCAGTACCATGATAATATCTAAAGCATTTACAAGTACAATTTTCTTCTTTGGGGTGGATTAGAGATGGAATAGAGCAAGTTTAGACAACTGAAGTTTTGGTCAAAGGGTGACTGATTGACTCGAGATGAAGGATAAGGGAAAAATTTGTGATCTTCACCAATAGGGTAAACAATAGGGAAGTGTCTCTCAAATGCGTGATGTATAATGAGGTACTACTTTAACCTTGGCAATTAGACCCCCCCTCCCCCCCTTTTTTACTTTTGGATTTTCTAGCTCCTTCTTGGACTTGTCTTCTTTGATTTTTTGGACTCTTCTTTTTGTACTTCTTCTTTTGGAGACCCGGGCCTTTATTTTCTTTGGAGGCTCATGGCAAGTAAGACTTGCTTAATTTTTGCAATTCGACTTGGTCTTCTTTTTCTTTTTGATTTTAGGTTCAAGGAGTCTTGGATTGGGAGGTGTCTTCAAATGCTCCTTTTAAGGCATTGTAAGGAGATAGCCTTTCACGTTTCAGGTCTAGGGAGAAGCATTGCTCCATGGCAACTCTTTCAACTTGATAAGTAGCTAACCCTGGGGATTTACAAGGAAGCCTCTTGAACCGTCACAACAATCGTTGCAACACAAGCATGCGCGAGAGACAAAGGATAATAGGGAAGGCTTCATGGTGAAGGGGTCACAGAGGGGAGGTCCAAAGGATGCATACCAAAATATGGAGTGATAATGGATGATTTGTGGGTGGTCAAAGATGGACCTGAAGAAGGGGGTAAAAGTCCTTGCAAAGACCAAGAATCACTTTGGTTCAATGGTACATAAGTAAATCAAGAATCTACTACTCTCGTCATCCTGTGAGTGATATTACGAACTATACTCATCAAATAATAAATGCAGCAAATATGGAAACAGTAACATATATTATATTATCACATAATATATTATCATGGTATGGCATAGCAGTAGAAAATTGGCATATCACATATCATTACATCATCTCATAAAGGAAACCCAAGAGAAACAAAGATGGGTCTAAATACTTTGGACTGCAAAGTGCTCTGAAGCAAAAGTAAATTTGAAAAAGTATGCCTATACCGTGGCATAATAGGCTCTATCAGGTGGCTCTCAAGGCTGATTGGAAAAGCAAGGCAGAAGTTGATGTCTTCATTTTTCAAGCTCTCACCATCTGTGTCATAGAAGGGATTTCCATGAACAATTGAACAATCCATATCACATAAACAACCCCCAATCACAAAAAAACTACTCATATCATCATCCTTTTGGCTGCCACGTTCTTCATTACATGAGCTAGTGGAAGCACCTGCAATTTCTTCATCTTCCAAGGGTTTCTCCACAAGATCCATCCTTTTCAACTCTCATGTTCATCAATTTGAAAAGGAAATTCTCATAATTTACCAAACCCTTGTATTTGGAAATGATGCTGGTTGTTGGAATGTCCTCATGCAAGTGTACATCATCATCACAATCTGTTTCTTCCAAAATAAGATGAAATGCATAGTTTTCAATGGATTCTCCTACAACAAGATCATTAGGTGTTGCAACAGGGTCTTCAAGAACTTCATCAAACTTCCATTATCCATATCTGAAATTTCATACACAAGTGGCTCATCAACAATCTCTTCAACTTGTTCTTCTTCTTCACAACCAAGATCCCGATTCCCAATGCATACAAAATACTTTGATTAAACTAGCAAGTGAAGATATTTCCTTCCCACCAACCCTTTTAAACCATATTTCTACAAAATCTTCCAAGGTGCATACAAACATTCTCATCATGACATCCTCATGGACAATAGCAAGATCCAAAATAATTTTCATAAAAGGATGTACTATGTAATGTATTTGAATTGATGTATCCATGGAATTTTACAATGTGATGATCCCAATATGGTTTTGGGAGCTCATTTGATATTCTTGAGATACTCTAGAAATCATATGGAGCATACAACTCAACTCTGCATGTTTCTTCACTTCAAAATCTTCAATGTGAATAACTGAACAAAACATTGAAAACATCTTACAATCATACCTTATTTCAATATTAGTGGAGTCGCCAGGTGAGTCTTCAAATTCCTTTAAATTTGTTGAATGTCCTCACCTCTATAAACAACAC
Organism: Larix kaempferi; assembly: GCA_027924585.1. Classification (NCBI taxonomy): domain Eukaryota; kingdom Viridiplantae; phylum Streptophyta; class Pinopsida; order Pinales; family Pinaceae; genus Larix; species Larix kaempferi. The sequence continues at coordinate 19,406,040 of BSBM01000769.1, forward strand.
ATCACTTCAAATCTTCTCGAATATCGATTTTGTTCCTTCATGGAGTCGCTAGATGAGATAAAATCTTCAAAGAAATGCCTTCATCAAATCATTGTAGCTTATCTACTGAATATTGAGACTTGGACTTTGTCCTTGGCAACAACGCCAATTTGTTATCTCCCAGAGCTGCGGTCAAAGATATTCAAGTCCCTAAACAAAAAGAAACCATAGGAGCACTTAGGAAGGTTTCCCATTGTCATCGCATACTCTTCCTCTCACTTTAGGCTGGTTCTTTGTTGGCACAAGTGGGGAAACCCTAGAAAAGATGTTTATGATTTTCTTTAGGAATAAAGATATGTTGGACTACCAAGACCAATGTCTATCCAATTGGGCAAATGGAGTCAAGGTCAAAGAGAAATAAACTTTGAATATTATGGAGAAGACATAACTAAGCCATTCACTGATGTGCCATAGGTAGTCCAAAACAAATTTTTAGATAATGCAAGAATACGTGAGATAAGATAAGATAATTTTATTAATGTTTGACTAATGACCACAAAAGGTCAAAGGGACTATGGAATACAATGATGTCATTACAAAGCGAGAGTACCAAATGGTCTCCTATAAAAAGGAAAGGTGTGGAAAGCAAGATAATATATGATAAAGTAGAGAGTGAGTGCAGGATTGAGGCATGGGTAACCCTCGGGTCCAAGTCCAGAAACCCAGAATCAGATGGATATGTATAGGGGGGAATATCCAGGAGCAAGAAGAACCAAAGGTAATGAGGTACATTTGTCATGGAACCGACCCATTTATCCTAACATTCGAGGCTTGGGATGTCAACTATGCTGCTGTCTGGACGAGGTGGTGCGTCGCTGAGGTCTTGGGGGATCTCATCCATCTCCTTGTGAAGGATCTGATCTGGTCATGTTACTGAAATCTCATGGGATAGGGGAAGGACCCACGGGTCTGCAATGATTTGGAGTTTGGATCTATACTAATATCATTTTGTTGCTTGGTGCCCCTTCTTGAAGGTAGCACTATAAAGTAAGAAGTGATTTGTTGGGTAGTATCTGGCTTAGTAGGAGGCTGAAGAATATGGGCTGGGAGCTTGAGGGCCTCCTGCATATATAAGGCTAAGAAACCAACGAGGGTCTATGGCCCCCTAAATAAGCAATGGAACCTCCCCTTGATCTCATAGTAGACGGGGCAACGAAAGATGAAGTGCTCCTCAGTCTCCACCTCCTGTAGATGGCATATCTTGCAAATCCTGTTTGATTAATCAATCTGGTGATCTGTCTCTACCCGAAGTCTATGAAAACCCAGTTTGAACTGGCCTACGAGAATGCAGAGTGCATCCAATGGCAGAGTGTATAATGGGGTCAAACAATGAGCCTGTCCCTCATCTCCAAGAAGTGCTTAACGTAGAAGGCCATTTTTGGGTGCATACCATCTAGAGGTTTGACCCAAGTGATCTGGATAAACTGCTTGTAGATGTCACCCTTGATGATCCTGTTCAACTCCTGTCTGGTTGGTAGAAGGTGACCAGGTGCATCCACGGAATATCTAAATGGAGGGAGACGAACCATCTAAATGCTCACAGATTAAAAGATTTGAAATCCCTGCGAACCAACCTCTAACTTGCCCTGGAGAACTAGACAAGGCAATAGTCTCTACAAAACAACATGCCAAGTATTGGTATTGGACTTGCCCATTCACCGAGTCGGCAAAGCTCTGGACACGATGTGCAAAAGAGACAAATCTAAGCACTGTCTCAAGTTGGAAGGGTTGGGCCCCAAACTCTATAGGATGAGAGGCCTTATATAAGATGAACATCACAATCATGAAAGTACAACCAATAATATTGTGCAACCATTTAATAAAGGAAGAACAACTACAATATGAAATCCAAGATGAAGTAGACAAAGTATAAAAAACCTTCTTATTGAACAAACAACCAATAGTACACCATTCTTCAAATATGATTTAATCACAAGATCAAGAGAGCCATAATGTGCCACACTTAAATCTTTTTTCTTAGCTAAAAGAACCTTCAAACATGGGCATGTAAGATCAGGAACATATGCAATAGCATATAACCAGAAGATCTAACCTGTCTAAACTCTTATGGGGTGAGCATCAAAACAAAATAGTAAGATCTAAGAATCAAGAGAGACAAGAGAGAGGAGACGAGATTTATGTGGTAAAACCCCAAGGTGGGGAAACATCCACGTAAGTAAGGTCTTCTTATTGTTCAACAAACTCCTTCCAATTACAATTGTTAGAACACACACATGTATGGAGTTCAAATGGGATCCATACAACTCTGCAACATATGGATGCTTTGGCCTAAGGACCCACAGGGTCCAGGGCCCCAGGCTAAAGATCTATACCATAAGTCATCCCCCACTTGATTCGAGACTAATGACCTCAGTTTGTAGTAATCAGGAGAAATTTGGACTGTTGATCATAAGGCACAATCAAAGGTCGAGATCAACCAATTCATAAAGGTTGATGATAAGCTCATCAAGAGATAAACAAGTGGTGGATAAGAATGACCTATTAGTGTAGGTCAATGTTACCTGACAAACAGGTCACCACCAAATAACTCCCAAAACTATATCCATGTGTACATGTGCAATATTTTAAAAGTCTAGTGAGGCCAAGTTACATGTATAAGTGCCCCACACATGATTTTTTTAATGATCATCATTATGACACTAAGTACAAGTTTACATCAAGCCACTAGACAACATTGAAACACATTCTAACGTTCCCCCTTAATGCCAACTAGAGGAATGAGCACCTGAGTTGAGGAAGGAGCTGTCTTACGTAAGAATAATAGACCAATAATGTGAGAAATTTGAGATCTCACAAGTCTAATGATGCCTCATTGTGTGTACAAATGCCACAGAATGATATTCTTACAAGCATCATAATGATAAGCTATACAATGGTACTTCTGAGATTCTGCTCAATCAATTTATTCTGTAGCTGCAATTCTGTCAGTCTCCGAAGCTAGGTTCAATCACATCAAATTTGTTTTGCATTTCATTTCTATCACTCGTGGTTGTTTCAATGCCATTGGAATCTATTGATAGTATTCATGATTGCCTTTTCTTTTGATCATGGTGTTGAGCACATGATTTGATTTGGAGGTTACTGTGACAATGCTTTCATTCTCTCAATTCAAAATACCCTGTGATTGATCAAGAAAGAAGTATATGCATAAGATTTGAGATGTTGGTTCACAGTTTGCAGTCAAAAGATTTGGGGCTGCAGGTGAGTTATAGTCATGTCTCTCTGGAGGTTATGGCCGCAGAGCAGGGCTGAGATGTGACCCCTACAAATGGCTGGAAAAATCCATAATTTATGGTTAAACTTTTTGAAAAGCATCTGTTAATAGGCTGGTTGCAGGGCAGAGTAAGCAATTTTTGTGGATTTGCAAGTTTGAGTTGTGAGGTTAACATGGACTGAATTCCAGGAAATGAGGATTGTAGGATCAGCAGTGTTGGCAATGCATTTTAGGTTTACACAGGCCGTGAAATGTTTCAGTGTTGTAGGTAATTCAAAGGTGATGTATAATGCTATGTTTTTTGGTTTGTATCATTGCCCATTTCATGTTGGATGGTAGCTGAACATTGCTGGTTTAAGTCAATAGCTCACATGCAAAAGCAGTAGAGAATTGAGATTATGTTTCGTTACTTTGAATGAGGTATACCGGAAATGTAGTGTTTTCTCCTTAGCGTAGCGGGTGGGGCTTAGATCCTTAGGTTTGTGCAATCTCTTTCCTAATTCCCACTACGTGGCCCACCATCTATTAGAAATTGAAACCGAAGCTTTTTTCTTTTAAAAAATCAATTCTTCAGGTGACCAAAGAGCAGTCAATGGAACTAAAAGACAAACCAGGATGTATGGCACACTCGATGAGGGAGTTCTTGATACATATCTTGAGACAACTTAATTGTTCTAACTGCTAAGTGCTAACTTACAGAGATAAAACGCATAATTATGGCTATGCAAACTGAGCTGCTTACATTTTTCAAGTTCCATTATGTGATTTTGGTCATTAAAAAACATTAATTCTTTCTTTCATTTTGAATGTTGGGTATTCAAACTCAAATAACATGCATGATTCCAAAGCTAAGCTATGTTATCAGTCTTTCCCCTTTAACTGCTCATATTTAACTATGGGATAATTGATGCATCTGTACCATGACCAGACCATGGTTCATATATCAGTTAATTTCTTCAGAGTGATACCTTTTCAACCCATGAAATTGATACCTTTTCTGGCAGATGTGTCTTTTGACAGATAACAGGATCCTCTTTTGGCTTCGAGCCGAGGATTATTATAATGCTTGCAAAATTAGAACCAACAAAATTTTCTTATCCTTTCTGAGCCAGAATTTGAGCTAAAATGTTCTTATAGCTGATCTAATCGATGTTCTTTTTTGATTGCAGTTGATAGATCTGCCTTTTTCATTGTATTCAACTTTTGTCATCGAGGCTCGGCACGGATTCAATAAAGTTTGTCTGAACCTCTTTGATTTTTTCTGTTAGTCTTAGTTTCCATTCATTGATATTATAGCATTTCAGAAAATTATTTTTTAAAATTATTTTTCCTACATATCATCGTTAAAGCAATGACCTTGTAAACATCCTGACTGATTTTATTTTGATTATTTTATAGAGGAAACAGCTTTCATTGGACATTATTAAACACATCTTATCTTATGTATATGCTGAAGAAAGCTAATTGAGTCATTCTCTTCATTATTTTTCATTGCAGCAAACTATTTGGCTTTTTGTCAGAGATATTGTTGTGGGTCTGGGCCTCTCGGTTTTACTTGGGCCACCGATTGTTGCAGCAATGATTGTAATTGTACAGGTATTGGTGTTTATTATCATTTGTGCTATCGCCAATACCTGAAGTCTTCAATATAGAATATCAGTCTGGTTGTACAATCTTATTTCAGCCATGTCCTTTCTTATTTCAGCCATGTTGACATCCTCTAACTACCTTGATAGGATGACTCTGCTGTCTTTCTTGCTTGGATTTCTCTGCATTATACAATATAGATTTCATTTTCTTTATCCATTTAATTACTTTTTCAATAATGCAATGTGTGTTTTTGCAGCGACACTGCCATATTTACTGAGCATGATGTCTTAGCTTAATTATATGGGAATTTAAATGATCATTATGGTGACTGTGTTTTGCAGAAAGGAGGTCCATATCTAGCAATATACCTTTGGGCCTTTATGCTTATACTATCACTAGTTATGATGTCATTATATCCTATTCTTATAGCTCCACTCTTCAACAAGTTCACTCCTGTAAGTATTGTAGGAGGATTCTTCATGCAGAAATAAATACTTCCTAACCACGGGGAAGCTATTTTTACTCTTTTCCCAAAATGTGTCGTGGCTACTTATTGTCATTGCATGGGTATTTGTAATTTTCTAAGCAATTGATGTTTATGTCTCACTAACCAGCTTCCAGAAGGAGGACTTAGGTTGAAGATTGAGACGCTAGCATCAGCTCTAAAATTTCCATTGAAGAAGCTATTTGTGATTGATGGTTCAACCAGATCAACACACAGCAATGTGAGAACACGAACTTTGTTACAGTATATAATCAACCTAAAGCTGCTTCATTTTAGTTTACCTTTCAGCTTGATTAAATAGCTTGTTTGCAAACTCAAAGTATGAGAATCGCGACCGAACATTAATGTACATGCATAATTTTTGCGAGTTATATTAAAATATTTTGTAGGTGGCACTGAAATGTCTGTAGGCCATATGCTCAGATTCTCAGATCATTTAATTCTCTTTGAAACAGGCTTTAGCCATCAAGAAGCTTGCCAAAAATTCATGATATTCATACAGATAACACCAAAAATTGAGAGAACTGTTTGCTTCTGTTTTGATAGATCATGTGAGGTTGACTAGGTCCACTATGTTTGTTGTTATTAAATAAGGCCCACTAAAACATTGGTGGAATTTTCCCTTTCGAGGGTTTAAACCACGTGAAAACATCGGTGTGTTGCTCAAGGTGTTCGGTCTTTTGGAATTATCCTGTGTAGTCGAACACAGACAACTCTCCAAATCTTCCCAAAAACTTCTTCAAAACAGCCCTGCAAACAACTCTCAAAAAATGTCCAAGACACTCAGCTCAAAAATTCTAAAGAGCTCAAATGAATAGTGCGAGTGAATTAGAGGGGGGGGGGGGGGACTCTTTAAATAGTTATAGTAGAGGTTTAGGGTTAGGTATTTTGCTGTTAGTGTAGGTTTTTTTGTGTTTTTTTTTATAAATTTGACTTTATGGGCCCACAGTCATGTTTGTACGGTGCCGTACGGTACCGCTGTTTTGGTGAAAAAAGGCCGGTTCGGTATCAAACCAACCATTTCTGGTCTGGGTAGGTGGTTCGGAGTCTCGGACCACCAGAGGGCTGACAGGTTTTGCATGAACTGGAATGGTTCTGATAACACTGGATTGCATTGGGTCACTGAGAGGGGCATATGATATTCATATGATAAATATGAAAAGTCTATATATCTTACCTAAATGCATGGAAATAGAAAATGTTTCATGTTAACTCTTTATCAAATCTCACCAATCATCTTGTCTCTATCTATGTAGAGAGGGTTCGTCGGTGCCGGTGTTGATGTGGTTTTGTGTATGTGGATACCATTTTTTGAATTGGGGTATACAAAGTTTCAGGGGGGAGGGGTCCTCATGTATATACATGTATAAATATACAGATAATATTTATCCATGCATTATTATACATATATTATCATATATTATACACTGTTACATGCTGTATTCATATGTATTTAGGTGTTATAATAGAAAACATAGAAATAAGACAAATATAAACAAACCTATATATATTATATATATAGCCCAACTTATATATAATTTATCTTAATATTAATATTCTATTATATACTTATATTATACATTATTTATGTCTTAATTGTTAATTTTAGACTTTGAACATATATTAATATATTACTTAAATAGTAAATACATATATTATATGTGTTATTGATTTATACAAGCCATTGTTGAATCTATCATATATTTTATGTTAAATATTGAGATACAAAAAATATATAAGGTTAATTGTAATATATCTAACTCTTGAAGTTCTTGAAGTATCCTGGATGGAAGAAAATATAACTTTGTTACAAGCAATTGTTGTTTGGCTTCGTTGGAAACATTTAATTTTGATGTAAATGTAAACTTGCTCCTCCAAAACACTTGTTTGCATGCATTATGATTTTAAACTTGATCTACACATAGTTTCCACCCATATTTGTACAAAACTACATTTTTTTACATCGATTGGCCTACAATTGAAGTCTGGAAAGAGGTATCATTTTATAGCTATGTTTGGAAAATCTTTCTACAAGTTATTGGAAACTTACAATATTTTTTGCACTGGTAGGAAACATACTTTCATTCCTTGGAAAGTATGAAACATTCAGTAGGAAACATACTTTCATTCCTTGGAAAGTATGAAACATTCAATTTAGTAAGGTACTATAATATGTCTCTTCAGACGCACTACTGCTTTTAAGTAAACTAAAATTTGGCTTCATAGTATTTATCCATACTAGCATTTAGTGTTTGTTAAGATTGGCATGTCCTATATGTGTATAAGATCTTTGAAGTTTGAAATACTACTTATGTCTGTTAACTAGATTACAAGTAAGCTAGAGTTTAACTTTATATTTTCCTCTTCAATTGGTTACATTTCTGATAGAATTTTGTTTTGATAATGTTAAAACTTACAGGTGAAATTATCCTTTTTCTTAACTGTTGTCTCTTGATGTCACTTTTGGTTAAAGGATTAATTGTTCTTATCTTCTCTGTGAGTTCATTTAATTCTCCACGTCTTTATTTTTCCAGGCATACATGTATGGATTTTACAACAACAAGCGTATAGTGATTTATGACACCTTGATTCAGCAGGTGCGTACTATCTTTTGTTGAATGCATCAAAGTTGCATTTTCTATGGTCTAGGATCCTGCTTGTTTTGCTTTAGGATCCTAGAGGTTCTTCATATTCATTAGGCAGCACAATTGATCTCTTGAGAGATCTTGAGATCATATTCCACTTATCTCTTCCTTTCTAGCTGGATTAAATTAAATCATGACAATAATCTTCTTTTTTAATATTTTTGGTTGGCAAACTTCTTATTACCATTGTGAATAAGGAGATTATGGCCAACCATTTCTGGGATAATTATTGAATCTCTAACTCAAGTTTAAAAGTGTTTTTCCCACCATCTTTATTGACTTTTTCACTTTTAAAGCAGTTTTCTATTATCAAGTAATCAATTTTTTAAGGAGCAAGACATGATTTAATTATTTATTTTATTGATTAAGAGAGGTTTCAAAGGCCATATTAGCCATCTCTTCCTTGTGAACATTATCTTGCCTTTTAGAAGATAGTTTTTCAATGATTGGTTTGGAAATTCTTTTTCTTATAGCACCTTCTATTATCCACCTCAAGGCTAAGGTTAAAGATATATGTTCTTCAATTTGATTGAAACATGTTGATTGCTATTTTAGTAATGGGCTCCACAAAATCTCTTTCTAGCTCCCAAGAGTTGGGAGCATTGACACTGTTCGTTTTTATTCTGTTGTTAAATAGTACTAATTTGAAAGTAGTCCTAATTGAAAGGGGTTAAATCAAAATGTATCCTACGTTTAGAGGGTGTTTTTGCCTAAAAATGCAACCCTTCTACTGTCCAACCACTATAGTGGCCTCAAGATTACAGCCTATTTAAACTTTTTCCTTTAGTCCTTTAAACTCGCTACAATTTAGTTTTGTTTCCTGAAGAATAATTAAATCAAGTGTGCACCTCACAATGTTTCTATGGGCAAGGTTGAATTTACAATTAGAGATGTTAATCCTGAAATATTTTAGAAGAGGTCTTTCATTGGTACTTATATTTTTTGGCCACAATTGAACTTGATAATTCATGTTTCTGTTATGTTCTCAACTCCAAGTTCTTCTGAGCATCATTTTAAAGGTTGGCCAGTCTGGTGCATCTCCAAACATTTCTCTTTTTATTTTCCTTGTCTTTAGTGAGATGTTCAGGGGTGTGCATTTCTAGCCAAGAATCGGTATTTCATTAGATGCGTCTAGCATTTGTTGACATTTAGAGGTTTCCAACAGAGCTTCTGGTGGATTACCACAGGGTCTTTTCAGAATATTTCCTGATGCAATTTTTAAACCAACCTCTTTTGCTTAAAGTTCTCTAGGAGAGAAAATATGTTGGTTTTTCCCAGGTTGTCTGCTTTCTGGAGAGCCTTGAAGCTATGGCTTTTTCCTTTTTGAGGTGCTAGGGAGGTTTTTCCCATAAAAACAAACAGGAATGTTTTTTGTAGACTTTTTGGCAGCAATATTTTCCTGGCAGTAGGCATATTTTTCTTGCTTGTATTACAACTATTAATATGTTCCCAACTATTTCCATAAAGCTGAAATTTGAGCATGATTGATGTTGGAAGACCTTTTTCCATCCTCTGGGTTATGCAAATTCTGGCATAAACACTTGATTCCATTCTCCTTGTTTGGTCATGGCCTAATAGGTAGGTGCCAATCTTACACCAAACTTTTCAAAGACTTCCCCTCTTTGAAAGTTGTAAGTGGGGAAGGATAGACAAAGTTCAAGCTCATACAAGATTTTCCTTTGAAATTTCCTATTGGGACCTGTTACCCCTCATATTGTACGAGAGTCACGCATGTGATTTTCATCACATCTCTTGTGAATTTGTTCACAAGGATTGAGCTTGCAGTTCTTCATGGCTAGAAATTTGGATGGTCAGGAGTTACAAGTGTTCTTGACTCAGAGACGGTGCTTCTTCATTGTTGAGTGGTGGCTATGGTGATTGGCTAGGAGGTATGGTGTGATGTGTTCTGATGTCTTCATGGTGATTATTGATGAAGTATTTTTTGCCTAACCTGTCAAAAATACTCATAAGGTGATGCACTCCTTCTTATGGATGATTAAAAGGATAATTGGATATGGTAAATAAGGCAATTAATTAACACTTAAATATTAAAACCTATCAACTTAGGGTGTCCCTAATTTTTGAATTGTTAATAATTGTACTTTTAAAGTGACAAATTAATGAAATTGTCTAACATTGGGTTTTCTAAGGTTTTAGTGGATTAATTAAAGTCAATCAAGAAATTGAACTTAATCACACTAACTAACCAAAGCACCTAAGGTTTGCACTTAGGATTAATTTAAAAATCACTTAAGAGGAGAATGCTAGGCACAATGGTCTCACATGCATCTAAATTGATGATTATCAAGGTTGAGGACCCCCTAGGTGGAATGCCCTAGGGGATTTGAAGGCACTTGACACAAGGGAAATTGTTACACTTGGAGGGGTGTCCTAACTTTGGGAGCTTTTATCTTTTGACAAAGTGTCAGAATTTTTTCTAGCTCAATGACCCTAGAAGCAGAGTGGCAGTGGGATTTCAGAAAAGTGGCTATAACAAAAAATCCGATAAATATTGAGGAGGTTGTCAATTTCCAAACTATTGCCTTTAAGTGCCCGTCGTTTTCTTTGACCACTCGATTTATGGAGCATCCCACTTTGGATGCTTGAGCATTTTGTTGATTTTGAGAGAGCATCATTGATAAATGATCTTGGTGAAGAATGCTTGGTCAATCACTCAAAGGAGGGGTGCACCTTCTTTCCTTAAGCCATTTTGGAGGTTGTTGGTGTTGAAGATTGTAGCTCGAACAAGAACTTTTGGATAGGTGTATTGTCAAACATGCTAGAAGTAGTTCGAGTCGAATCTTTTTTGTAATTCATTTTAGTTATAAAGTGAAAGTCTTATATTTATTTGTTCACTTTAATAAAGTGTAGTTAGATTAATCTCAATCGTACATCACACTGAGAGATTAGAATTTTGGTAGATTAGGGTTTTAGATCAAGTATAAAGGTAGGTCAAGATAGAGGGTTAAGACACATTTCATTATTCACTCAAAGACAAGTTTTGTCAGGAGGCAATTTATTTCGTATGTGGAGTAGAGTTAGAGCATTGGAGAGGAGCGAGAGTTGGAGAGGAGCGAGAGTCAGCGATCAAGCAGAGACCAACATGCAGGTCTATATAGTTGTATGGATTCGTAGGGACATATCTGTATAGTTGTTTGAATTTTGTACAATATGCAATAACCAATGGGCAATCTTGGTTTTAGCAGTTAGATATTTCCTCATTAAGTGTGGAGATTTGTTTTGTTTGGGTCAATCGTATAATTGTTATTTTGGCAGTCATGGACGTTTCTTTGTAAGCTTTGAATTGTTAATGAAAAGCTGATTTGAAGGAGTAATTATCTATGTATTGTGTTTATGCTTCCACTGTTTATTTTCCAACTACGTGTGATTACTGCTATGTGAAAAATTAATTTTTGCAATTAAATAGCAACTTTGTTTAGTTGAGAACATAAGGACAATAGTCTCCTAGGGTTTGGAAAATTTACATGGCATCAGAGTTTATTTGATTAAGAGGATTTGAAGAGTTTACGGTAGTAGATCAATTACCAAAATCAACTACTAGAATGAACTGTTGGGAACCAGGACCAACAATTAAAGGGTTTTAGAAGTCGTGCTTATCAATTTTGGGAGTTTTTGTGTAGATTAGAGATGGCATTAGCTAGCCAAGGTATGAGGACAGATTGGAAGGTGCCTTGAATTTCCTATCGTTGAAAGTGAAAACTCTTCTATTAGAAGAGAATGATCTTTGGGATATCATTAAGGATGTAGTGACTACATTGATAGGTTCACAGGGTTTGGTAGTTCAAAATAAGAAAGAAGTGAAAGCAAAGTGGATAAGATCATTTGATCCCTTATATATCCAAGAAGAAGATGAAAAAGGAGTTGTTCGATGCCTTGGTTAGCCATTATTGGAGCAAGAACATAAACAGGAAGATATAATAGATTCAAATTTGTGGATGTGACCAAATCATACACAATCACCAATTAGTTAATGAAGGTCACATAAATTTGTGATCAACTTGCAGCAGTTGGGGAGAAGGTTGGAGGCAAAGAGCTAGTGAATCAAGCAATGCAAGGGCTCCTAGCTCGATGGGAAACATTTGTCCAACGTGTTTGTGCTCTGGAGAATATTGCCTCATGGGAAAGATTATGGGATGACTATATCTAGGAGGAGACTTTGGAGGTGACAATGACCATGCCCGATTTGGTCAAATAAAGAATAGAGTTAAAGGACCCAGTAAAGTTGAGATAAAGCATGAAGAGTGAACCTCACAACCAGGGAAGAAGGACTTTAGTGAAATCAAGTGCTTCATATGTCATAAGCATGACCATTATGCATCATAATGTCTGGAGAAGAATAAGGGTAAAGGGAAGCAACAATAACCTTAGTTGAAGCTCAGATGAATAGGTTTGCTTCCAAGTTCGAGAAGGATTTCTCAATGGTATCTTGCCTTTCTTCGAGCATGGTTTTGAAGAATGTTTGGTATGTGGACAATGGAGCATCTAGGGATATGACATCAACATTGGAGCTATTTTCAAGTCTAAATAAGCATGTCTTAGCAGTTCAAGTCAAGCTTGGTGATGATTCAAAGTATCCAATAGTAAGAGTTGGTACTGTTCCTTTCGAACTTCAGTCAGATTACTCTAGATTTTGATGATTTGTTGTTTGTTCTAGGTCTCATGAAGGATTTGCTTTCAGTTCCAGTCCTAGAAGATAAGGGCTTTCTAGTAGAGTTTAAGAACCAATAACTCCTTAGAAGACCAAATGAGAGTCTAGCCTAGGATCAACTGAAGTGATCGAGGTTAGGGAAGGCAATTTATACAGGTCACAGGTTGAGCCTATTTGATCCCTAGTGCATAACACATATAACTTATGTGAGTTATGGCACAAGAGGATGGGGCATCTGTATCACACTGCGCTACCTATTATGAGGGACATGGTCATAGGTCTTCTAGAGTTCAACATTGAGCAACGTAGTGTATGCAGAGGGGGCGTGCTTGGCAAGCATGCCAAGGTTGCTTTCCCAAGTAGTGAGCACAAGTCTGAAGGGATTTTAGACCTAGTGCATTTGGATGTGTGTGGATCGATATCAATAGCATTAATCACATGAATCATGAAACTATGTTTCCTTCATTGATGACTTCTCTCACAAAACTTGGATCTACTTTATAAAGACCAAGGATGAGGCCTTTAGCAAGTTTCAGGAGTTCAAAGCTCTAATGGAGAACCAGGTAGGGAAGAAGATCAAAGTTTTGAGATTGGACAATAAAGGTGAGTATACCTCCCAATCATTTTGAGGATTTCTAGAAGGATACAGGAATCAAGAGGGAGTTCGCTATTCCATACAACCCATAGAAGAACGTGGTTGTAGAGTGGAAGAATCAATCCATCATTGGGGCTGATAAGGCCAAGATACTTGACTAGGATTTTCAAGTGTTTCTATGGGTAGAAACATGCAACACAACAATTTACATTCAAGACAGGTCTCCTGTAATGTCCTCTTCTGCTTAAGCACTGAGGACCATCTCGCTAACCTATCTAATTCCCATAGGTTCGAGCGGGCACTAACATTTAGGGGATTGACTGAGGATTGATGCCATTTACACCATAAGAAGATCTTAAGCATGGTTATTAGATCATCGGTAGTTAAATAAGGGCCACAGGAACTAGGCCCCCCCTCCATGCATGGCATGCAGGCCATATTTCATGTTGCATGCACTGAAACTCCTTTATTGAGCTTCCATGCACACCAGAAGCACTACATGCAAGTCAACTGGAAATTAGAAGATAAAGCGACCTAGTCATGCAAAAGTTAGGTCAAGCCAGGTGAATCTTATAAAAGAAAGGTAAAGTGAGTGAGTAAGGTCTGCTTATATGATTATTGAATTGAGAAGTCGATTTGGAGAGCTCAGTGAGCCATTTAGGGTTGAGGGCAAACCACTCAACCATTCAATGTATTTCGACAGCTAAATCTATCTGCCCTAGTCACTATCAGGGCTGGATCATCCAGGTTCAACATTACTACTATCATTTGGTACCAATCTTCAGCATTCTACCGGTTCCAAGCGATATACATATCAAGGGAACTTGCTATCCTTGCAGGGGTGCATTATACCAGTGAGATATTTTCATATCTCAACACACAGGGATCCTTTCGTCTACATGCTGGCTTCATTCTTCCGAGAGCACCACTATTACCCTATGACTATCCCTAGAAGAAGGGCTTCCTATTCGGACTTCAAAGCAAGTTATCAGCATCTTCCTTATTCAGAGGACGTCCTCTCTTGCATGGGTGACTTTCCCAGAGGAGGACTCACGCTTTATGCCTTAGAGCTGGTGCATGGTCTGCATGCAGCTTCTATAGTGATCAGAGGTGGATTCTAACACCAGTGCACACCTTTGCGAGCTATTTCCCATCAGTATAGCACTTATACCTTCACATCAAGACTAAAGAGGGTGCGTTCTTGGAGGAGGAATACTCCATATCTTGCTCGTTCTCCGGCACAATTCTTGCATGCTGGTCTCCTATTGACGCATATCCCCACTCATTCATCTGATGGTACATACATGTATGTTCTCTACTCCTATTTTATAACATTTCTGAATATTGGGTTATTTAGGGTTTTTTTGGCGAACCCTAGCACAAGCATGCATGATCAAGTGATCATAGAATCAAACTTGCATTCATATTTCATCATAGTATTAAGTTATAAGACCTCAGACAAGCCAAAAACTATATCAGAGAATCCAAAGAAAACAAATTATCAGTTGGGATATTATAGTGGTATCAGAGCATGTTCCTGTTCAACTGTGGGAGCATGCAGTTGTGAACAGTAAATGAATACAGAGGACCCACACAATATTACTTATAGGAGGCAGATGTTTAGGAATAGTGGAAGAAGAGAAGAAGATGAGTTAGAGGATATAGAGCTGGGAGAAGGTAAAGGTAAAGAAACAATGGCAGATCATGATAAAATGGCTTTCACTACCCTCCTTTCCGCTTTAAAAGAACTAATTTCATGACATAAAGAAATGTTATCTACCATCAACAAATTGGTAGATAAATCGGGGCCCACCCCACATAGTCCTCTATTCCCCAACATTGATCGGGTATCCATTAGTAGCAGTGGGGAACAATTACATACTAATATGTAGAGTCACCCTCACCTGTACAATAGGTCCTCCAGACCTACCATGCCACAATTCTTGGATAGCTCGACAGGAGTGCCAATAGTACAGGTAGATCCAGAAGAGCCCATGGGGGCATATCTACAAGAGTACAAAGCACTGGGAGATGACTTCCAGTCAGCCATGACCTTTACAGATTTTTGTCATTTTAAAAGTAAGAATAGACTGAGGGCTTATTACAGGCCTTTCAACCAGAACTATGAGTTACAACGCACAGTAGGGAAACTGACCATCCCTACCTTTGATGGGACCCGGAGTGGCCCAATGCGGAATTGGGTACAAAAGTTGGACACTTACTTCCAACTCAACCCCATAATGGAGACATATGCCATTAAGTTGGCTAACTTGCATTTGGACGAGGAAGCCCATGAGTGGTGGTACCACAGGCTAGTAACATTGGGTCACAATACCATCACCTCTTACATAGATTTTACACAAAGGCTCATCGAGCGCTTTGACAGGAAAGACCCGAAGGTGCATTTCAGAGAGCTAGCACAACTCAAGCAGACTGGCAGTCCAGAATCCTTCATGTCAGAGTTCCAAAGGGTAGCAGTCATGGTGACAAACATTTCAGAGTGCAGGTTAATTATGTTGTTCACCGAGGCTCTCATTGAACCTTACGTGGATGGGTTACAACTTATAGACCCACCACCTTGTCAGATGCCATCAGTCGTACCAGAGATTTACAGGATTTAGTTCCCACAAATAAGTTTCCTACCAAAACCAATTTTCCTATAAAAGATGAGGAGAGGAAACCCTTCCAAAAAGAATGGCCCAAGAAAGAGTGCATGGATAATGATCCCCACCAGGACCTTAGAAGAAAGAAACTATGTTTTAGCTGCCAAGAACCATGGGTACCGGGTCACAGATGTTCAGGGAAGGGGAAGGCTCACTACATAGAGGTATACTTCGACAGTGGAGAGGATGAGGATGATCAGGACCAGGAACAGGGAGAGGCACTTGATGCAATAGAGGAGGAGCAGTCTCCTAAGGGGACAAAGGGAGGTGTCATTGCTACATTATCTGGAGTTCCTAGATTTCACACTCTTTGGATCAGAGTTGTCATACAGGGAAACAGGGTTGGAGTGTTGATAGATGGCGGGGCATCCCACAACTTTATTGATGCTGCCTGGATAAAAAGAAAAGGTATTTCGATTGAGAGATTTGATGGATTTACAGTATCCACAGCAGGTCACCACACCATTGAGTGTAATCAGAGGATCCCAAAATTGAACGTAACTCTCGAGAACTATATAGTGATCGAGACATTCTATGTGGTTGACGTACCAGACACGAATGTGGTATTGGGAGTTCAGTGGCTTATTTCCATTGGAAAGTATTCTACGAACTACCAGACTAGGGAGATGGAATTTCAGGGAACAAAAGGACAGAGAGTAGTTTTGAGAGGGATGAATACCGACCCTCCCAGATCAGTATCATCACACATGATGGAGGTTGTGCTCCAACAGGGAGACATAGAGTGGGAAACAAAGTGCTTGGTTACTTTCAGGAAGCCACAAGATAGAGCCACACAACATCCAGCAGACACACAGGCACTATTGCATAAGCATAAAAAGGTATTCGGAGATCTTCCATCAGGTAGGCCTCCAGATCGGGGATTTGAGCACATTATTGAGTTAGAGAAGGGGACTCAAGCAATCATCTCTACCCCTTACCAACACCCCAAAAGATATAAAGACGAAATTGAAAGTACGATCAAAGAATTGCTCAAATTAGGTTACATTAAATTTAGCTCTAGTCCATTTGCATCCTCAGTGGTGTCAGTAAAAAAGAAGGATGGAACCTTACGCATGTGCATCGATTATAGGGCGCTTAACAAGAAAACAATTAAAAATCCCCAGGATCGATGAATTGATGGATGAACTACAGGGGGCAAAACACTTCTCCAAAATTGACCTCCGGTCAGGTTACCATTAGATACGGGTTAGGGAATAGGATCTTCCAAAGACCGCTTTCTGTTTTCACTACAGACACTATGAGTTTCTAGTGATGCCATTTGGGCTCACTAATGCACCAGCTACTTTCCAGTGATGTATGAACAACATCTTCAAGGCTCAGTTACACAAACATCTTTTAGTATTCTTCGATGATATATTGATTTACAGTTAGACTTGGGAAGAGCATTTAAAGCGCCTTGATGAAGTACTTGGAATTTTAGAAGAACAATCACTCTATGCAAGATGTCCAAATGTGAGTTCGGTATGCAAGAGATGTTATATTTGGGACACATGATAGGAGCAAATGCGGTACAGGTACACTTGGAAAATATTAGAGCCATACTTGATTGGCCTACACCTAAAAATGTGACAGAGTTGAGAGGATTTTTGGGCCTTTGCACCCACTACAGGAGGTATGTCAGCGGTTTCTCGCAAATGACAACACCACTCACAGATCTTACTAAGAAAGGGGCATTCAGTTGGTCAGAGGAAGCACAACGACATTTGAGAAAATGAAAAAGGTAATGAGTTCATGCCCAGTGCTAACACTACCAGATTTTACACAACCATTCGTATTAGAATATGATGCTTCAGGAGAGGGTATTGGAGCAGTATTGATGCAGAATAATTACCCTATTGCATTCGAGAGCAAAAAACTCAAGCACTATGAGCGCCACTATTCAATATATGACAAGGAAATGTTAGCCATTCTCCATGCGCTAACCAAGTTTAGACAATACTTAGTAGGTGGCAGATTCAAGATTAAGACAGATCACAACAGCTTAAAGTACTTCTTGGAACAGGAAGAATTGAATGAGAGGCAACACAAAAGGGTGAGTAAGATTCAAGCATATGACTTCGAGATTGAATACATTAAGGGAAAAAACAATGTGGTAGCAGTTGCATTTTCTAGACGACCAACCACTTTATCCCTTATGAGCATTTCATCGGATTGGAGATCTCATCTTTTGGTAGAATACTCCAAAGATAAGTTTGCTTGCCAAATATTGGATGGACAGATTCATGATGACAGGTACATAGTAATAGATGACATTATATAATTTAAGAACATAATCTACTTGCTCATCGAGTCTGCACTTAAGAAAAAGATTCTACAAGCTTCTCATGACGCACATTTAGCAGGATACCAGGGGTTTCTTAAGACTTACATGCAGATTAGAGAGGTTCTCATGAAAGGGCCTCAAGAATGAAGTGATGCAGCATTTGAGGGAGTGCAGTTTGTGCCAATAGAATAAGATAGAGCATACTCACCCAACCGGTTTACTACAACCATTACCCATTCCCGGGCAAATTTGGGAAAGCATTTCAATGGATTTTATGACAAGGTTGCCCAAGGTACAAGGTAGAGACTGTTTGTACATAGTGGTGGACAGGATGACCAAGTTCGCTCGCTTCTTTGCCATTCCTTCCGACTATTCATCCGCACAGGTAGCCGAGTTGTTTTTCAGAGAGGTATTCAGATTACACGGGTTACCTAAGACCATTGTCGGTGATAGAGACAACAAGTTCACTAGAGCCTTTTGGCAAGAGATTTTCAGGTTGGTTGGGACATAATTGGCTATGAGCACGAGTTATCATCCACAGAGCGACGAACACACAGAGATAGTTAACAAGTGGATTGAGGGATACTTGAGGAACTATGTAGCAGATCAGCAAAGGACATGGATTAAATGGCTACACCTAGGGGAACACTGCTAAAATATTACACACCATATGACCATCAGTATGAGTCCCTTCAAAGCCTTGTACGGTTATGATGCCTTATCTTTTGCAGATTTGATGTTTGGTGATAGTAGGGATCCAAAAGCCAAGGAGTGGATTTAAGAAAGTTAAGATATTCTCAAGATACTCAAGGAAAACATACAGGTTGCTCAGAATCAGCGAAAGGTATATGTAGATAGACACAGGATTGAGCGTAGTTTTGAGGTAGGGGATCTGGTATACTTATGTCTACAACCTTACAGACAATCATCCCTTAAGAAGAAAGCAGCAGAGAAACTTAAGCCTCACTTCTATGGTCCTTACAAGATAATCCGAAAAGTGGGAGAGGTAGCATATGAGCTCGAATTACCACAAGAAAGCAAGATTCATAACGTGTTCCATGTGTCTAACCTGAAGAAGGCAATAGGTCAACAGATTGTTACTTCATCCGAACTGCCCCCCTTGATGATGAGGGGCAACTGATTTTGGTTCTAGAACGAATCCTAGAGGTTCGAGAAAGAAAACTAAGGAACATGATAATTAGAGAATACTTGGGTCAATGGAAAGTATTGCCTATAGAAGAGGCCACTTGGGAAGGAGAACATGTATTACAGCACCCAGCATTACGGTTGCTTGAGGACAAGCAATTTCGAGCGGGGAGGATTGTAATGCCCTCTTTTGCTTAAGCACTGAGGACCATCCCGCTAACCTATCTGTTTCCCATAGGTTCGAGCGGGCACTGACATTCAGGGGATTGACTGAGGATTGATGCCATTTACACCATAAGAAGATCTTAAGAATGGTTATTAGATCATCAGTAGTTAAATAAGGGCCATAGGAACTAAGCCCCCCCTGCATGCATGGCACGCGGGCCATATTTCATATTGCATGCACTGAAACTCCTTTATTGAGCTTCCATGCACACCGGAAGCACTGCATACAAGTCAATTGGAAATTAGAAGATAAAGCGACCTAGTCATGCAAAAGTTAGGTCAGGCCAGGTGAATGCTATAAAATAAAGGTAAAGTGAGTAAGTAAGGTCTGCTTATATGATTATTGAATTGAGAAGTCGATTTGGAGATCTCAGTGAGCCATTTAGGGTTGAGGGCACACCACTCAACCATTCAATGTATTTCGATAACGAAATCTATCTGCCCTAGTCACTATCAGGGATGGATCATCCAGGTTCAACATTACTACTATCATTCGGTACCAATCTTCAGCATTCTACAGGTTCCAAGCGATATATAGATAAAGGGAACTCGTTATCCCTGCAGGGGCGCATTATACCAGTGAGATATCTTCATATCTCAACACACAGGGATTCTTTCGTTTGCATGCTGGCTTCATTCTTTCGAGAGCACCACTATTACCCTATCCCTAGAAGAAGGGCTTCCTATTCGGACTTTGGAGCAAGTGATCAACATCTTCCTTATTCAGAGGACGTCCTCTCTTGCATGGGCGACTTTCCCAAAGGAGCACTCATGCTTAAGGCCTTAGAGCTGGTGCATGGTCTACATGCAACTTCTATAGTGATCAGAGGGGGATTCTAACACCAGTGCACACCTTTCCGAGCTATTTCCCATCAGTATAGCACTTATACCTCCACATCAAGACTGAAGAGGGCGCATTAATTACAAGGGCGCATTCTTGGAGGAGTAATACTCCATATCTTGCTCATTCTCTGGCACAATTCTTGCATGCTGGTCTCATATTGACGCATATCCACTCATTCATCTGATGGTATGTACATGCATCTTCTCTACTATTTTATAGCATTTATGAATATTGGGTTATTTAGTTTTTTTTTGGCAAACCCTAGCACATGCATGCATGATCAAGCGATCATAGAACCAAACTTGCATTCATATTTCATCATAGTATTAAGTTACAAGACCTCAGACAAGCCAAAAACTATATCAAAGAATCCAAACAAAACAAATTATCAGTTGGGATATTACATCTCCTCACAAGATTTTGGAGGACAAGACACCAAAGGAGGCATTCACAGGTGTCAAGCCATAGGTGAGCCATTTCTTTGGTTTTCTAGTTTGATTGTTGGTTACAGTGAGACTTCAAAGGCCTACAAGATCTATATTCCAGGGGAGAGAAAGACAACTGTAAGCTGGGATGTAAGGTTTGAGGAAGACATTTCATCTAGGAAGTAGTACTACTTGAAGTATTAGACATGCGTGAGTTGAGGGCTGCAGTTCAGCTGACATAATCATGAGAGGAGGGTGCCTAGCACACATGCAAAGATGAGTCTTACCCTAGATTACTGCAATAGTTAGAGGTCGACTTGCATGAGGCCTCTCCCAGAGGTCTTTATATTTTGAGTTTGAGCAAGAGAGAGAGGTTAGACATTCATTTTGGGAGCACTATTGGCTATAGTGGAACTCTCTTCACTTTTCCATCCACCATTCTTTGACCACCACCCTAATTTGATGGCAAGGCAAGGGGATCATTGGCAGCCTGTTGCACGTCAACCACTATGGTGCAAACAACCTCTTGGTAATGTGTGATAGATTCAATTATGCTTTATACTAGCTCTTTGTCTCGTTGGATACTAATGGTTGATTGTTGGTAATGTTTGGTGTTTTCTCTCTTGCCATTGTTTTGATTTATTTAATCTCTCAAAGACTCAAATTTCTTCATTTCTTTTTATTAGTTTTTCTAATTAAAGTCTCCTTAAATATTGTTCTCCACCTCCAAATTTGGCATTTTAAATAACCCTCCCTCTTTATCTATTTTAGAGCAGTCAAACGGGAGCTATAGCACATTGCTTTCCCTTACTTTCCTAGGTAGTTTTGCAGATCAGATTATAGCGTGTGACCTCTAGGGACACCCCCCTTGGACTGGGAAAGCACCAGTGTGAAATGGAGAGGCACCTAGCTGTGACAGGACTAGGAGGCCCATAATTATTGGGCTGATTTGTTGGGAAGATCTGTGTGATAACAATACAATTGGTTGAGGTTGTTTTAGTTGTACTATCATGTATCTCCACCTTGTTAAATGCACTTATATTTGGTTAATTTTTGTTGAAAAGTCCATATTATCATTTTCCTTGTTTATGCCCTCATGGTGGGGTGTTTTTCTAGAATATTAACTTTCCACCTTCAGATTTCATCACTTTTTCATCATTTAGCCTAGGTATCTTCCATATTTCACCACATTACCATTTTGTACCTTGGTATTGAAATACTGAGAGGGGGGTGAATCAGTATTTGCCAATCATAATTTTTTTTAATCAAGAGCAAGTTGCTAATCACCAATCATAACAGCATATCATTAACATTGAAAAATAACAAGATGCACAGTACACAATATTTTTACGTGGAAACCCAAGTCCTGGGGGTAAAACCACGGAAGCCTTTTATGATAAAATTTGACCCAGCAACAACTGGGGTTACAAATTTAATACAACTTCTCCAGCTACAACTGGAAGGGGCTACAACCCCTAGGCTTCGTCAGCTGCAACTGACGAGCTGCTACAACAGCTCAGCTCACAAAATTGTGAGCCCTAGCACCACCCTACTGCCCTTGAGAAGAAGAAGACTGGACCTGTGGACCTGTCAAAACCAATCACTGAACTTGCTGCTGATAACCACTGCTCTCTTATCACTGCCAAGTCATCGCTGTGTACTGATAAGTCATTTTACTGCCATACATTCACACATTACTGTTTTACAACCACTGTATACTTCACTGTTCATACACCGCTGTATGTATCACTGTACATATACTTGTACACTCATTGTACATACATCACATGTACACTTACTGTACATACATCCCTGTATATATTGTTCATCACTACATACTGTTCACACACTTGCATACTTACCGTACATGCAGATATCTGTACTTGTACTGTTTACTCAATCACTGTATGCACTTACTCATTGCATGCACTGTAATTTTACTCAACCACTGTTTATTGGAGAGCATCATCATACCATAGTATTCATGTTCTTCATAGGGTATAGGAATCAAAGGAATGCATGGACTTACTACACCACTGTATTCACTGTATATCTACTTCTCTGTTTGTGTCACTTAGTAGTGCAAGTCAACACTCATAAACATCATCATTATATCAATATCATGGTGTATACAAGGGATCAACAAAACATCATCAACATCATATCACAATTACTGTAGATACAAGCATACTACTGTATACACTATACATCACTGTACTTACTTCACTGGTTGTGTATACTCCATTGATCCATGACTGTAATAAATCCAAAATGAAGTGTTACTGCTGCAACCTTCGTATGCCTGTTAGTGCTATTGCTGTCAGCATATGTTGTCTTCTAGGGAAGTCAAAGAATGTTCACTCCTATGCTGCTGTAGACCTCGGATGCTGGGCAACAATGACCATTATATTCCACCAAATTGTGATAAACCCTACTTTCAAATTCGGACTGTTTCATGTATGAAAAATTAGGGCTTTCTTCTTCTCTGCAATCCGACTGTATAGACTGAGTAGAATAGGTCTTGTTTTCTTCAAAAATTCGTGAGCTGATAAAGACCCCAAGCAAGACAATTAGGTCTGCAAAAAAAAGGAAAATAGACTGCTGTTCCGAATTGTATCTCTGCTGCTGCCACAGAAAATCACTGCTGCAAGTTTCGGGACAGTTACATATGCTTGAAGAAAGGTGACTGTGTAAATGCTGTAGATGATGTTAAAACAATGTCAAACTTGGGACTGTTTGTGTTGATTAAACCCCAAAGGAAATCAGATGTGGAAGCTCAGTTCTGTCCTGAAACAAGTTTGTGAGAAAAAAGGCAGCACTAACATCAACCAAATCAACTTTTGAACACCCTAAACTCAGACTGTTCAAGCATATAAAACATTATTGTGGCTGCTCCTGAAATTTCAGACTCATTCTTGACTGTGGCTGCCTCAGACTAATGATCACCCAAAATTTCAGAGTAAAAAATCAGACTTCAGAAATGTCTGCCTGCTGCCTCAGAGACACCCGAATTTTTACCTCAACCCAGCGAAAAATTCAGAGCTGCCTCCCAATTTGTTCACCTCAAAATGAGGTCGTGAGCCCTCCATTTATACACATTTTTCACTAATTTTATGGAGCCGACCTGTCATTAAAATAATTTTTATTTTTAATTTAAAATTTAATTATATTTGTTTGGTTGGCTGACCCAAAAGATGAGGTACTTCAACTTTAAAAATTCATATTTCATCAACCGTGAGGAACCACATGACGTGCCACCTACCGTTGGAAATGGCATGACGAGGGCTATCATCTTATGATGGGCTTATTTGCAAATACATGGTCCTTCATTCTTAAAATCTTCAATTTGTACAGGACGTCAAAGACCCCACACATAATGGTGTCAAAGATCATGCCACAAACTACAAGAGTTGCAAGGACTTCTTCAAAGTCTTCTTCAACCTATAAAAGCATCTCTATGGGATCCACAAACATCTCAAGCCATCTAACCATAAGGAGGACCATACATCATCATCAACAAGCTACCAAGTGTGTGGGTTCAAGACCCAAGCCTTGTGGGCTTAAGGACCAACTTGTGGGTCCAAGCACTTCTTCAATGCTTCTTCATAAAGCAAGAGGCTTCATGGGCTTCTTCAAGGGCAACCCAACAAAGTCAAAGGGTAAATAGGGCTTTGTAATTGTCTCAAGGCCTCCAAGGTATTCAAGCTTGGGCTTGGACAACCACAAAAGGACTCCTTAGACTCCAACAACACAAAAGACTCTCAGGGGCTCCACAAGGGGCACCAAGACACTACAAGCCCTCACCAGGGCACTGTTGGCATCAATGACAAAACTTTATCAACAAAATCCACATCATGTATATATTCATTGATATTCCCATTCCTAGAGGGGACATGAGTAATTTCATCCATTTTCTTATAGTTCCCTTCATAATTAACCTTTCATTTGCCCTATTGCATTTTATCACCATTTTCATGTGTGAACACACCCAACTGGTTTGGGATATTCTCATTGTTGATTAATTAAGTCTAAACCTTAGGCTGAGTGCTACATTATTGGATTGCTAATTTTGAAAGGTTATAAACCTTCATTGTGGCATCTTTTCTTAGGTTGCAAATTTAAAATAAAAAAAATTAAAATAAAAATAAAAAATTAAACCAAGTGTCGAAAGGCATTAGGGAATGCAACTTGGGACTCATGTCGCACAACACTTGTGCCTTTCATTGGCACATATGTTGAGGCAATGCAAATAAAAAATGATATTTATCCTCATGAAATTTATTGGGCCCCTTTAGTCTCTTTTTATTCACACATTCCACTTCATTTTGACTAGGCTTTGAGCCTTATCTCTTGGCACACATCCCTATGGATTGGTTGAGCTTGCACGTGGTTTGAGGGTCAGTTATGGATGTGCTTTTTTTCATTAGTCCATTCACTCTCATTTATCCATGCCACGTTTCCCATTGACACAGTTTTCTAGGTGGAGCGCTACACTAGGTGATGCACTTGCATCTTTGACTGGTAATCTTCACACCTTGTTTTCTCCTTGTTGAAAGTTAAATTGACTATAAGCTAATTTGCATCATATTCTTGGAAGCTCTTTCACATCTCCCTAGGGTGCACCTTGTGTGCACTATCTCTCATGGAGAATATTTTATTGTTACTTCAGTTGGTCAATGTGGACATATTGAATGTGCTCCTATATATTGCTATTTTTAGATGGTGGCTGAGCCTTGGAGACTATTTCTTTGACCACTCATGCTATTTTTGGAGGAATATTGGAGGGTGCACTTCTCTCAGGATTAGTTTCTGTTTTAAGCTTCTTGCATTTTCAACATTTAGTTTAGTTATGAACTTGTAATTTCCAGATTGCATTAGAGTCTAAGATATCTTATTTCCAGATCTTAAACTAAAGTCTTTCATCTTGCTTTTTAAAATTTAATTTCTTATTTCTGTTTTAAATTTCTGCATTTCTAGTGAGTTATTTAGCTCAAAAATTTAAATTTTCTGAATTGCTTGTAAGCATTTTAATTTCACTTTCACATCTTATATCTGCTCAAACATTTAATAATTATCCCAAATTTCATTATCATCAAGTCTAGGCACTTCAATTACACACTCACTGACACTTGACTAATACCTTGATTTGTACACTTGAACTTACTTTGATTAAACACACCAACCACATGACAAATCAAACTCGATCTAAGTCGAAATAACCCTTCACTTCATTCCTTAAACCTTTGACTTAGTCTCGCCTTAGGGATATACCCTTTGTGTTAGAGAGGAGCTAGCCTAAGTGAGAGGAAGAGCTACTGAGGTGATTGTGGATAGCCTTTCTGAGTTGCACAAAACTAACACCTTGGTGCCTGGGACTTTACATCATAGAAGGTGCTAGAATTTGTTGTTACACTTTGTACCCATGAAGCTTCAAACTTGGGCATTCATTATTGAACTTACCCACCGAAGCTTTCATGCAGAGAGAATGCCAAAACTGAGATTTCTGGTTGAATCAGGAGTTTCAGCATTTCCTTTTACCTTCCTACAAACTTTTATTTGTAGTTTAATGGTGGGCCAGGGATTTCATGCTTGGCTTTGCACACAAGCTTTCAAAGTGGAAAGTGATTAATTATAACACCTTGGTGCCTGGGACTTTACATCATAGAAGGTGCTAGAATTTGTTGTTACACTTTGTACCCATGAAGCTGCAAACTTGGGCATTCATTATTGAACTTACCCACCGAAGCTTTCATGCAGAGAGAATGCCAAAACTGAGATTTCTGGTTGCCCGGGAGTTTCAGCATTTCCTTTCACCTTCCTACAAACTAACACCTTTCTGAGTTGCACAAAACTAACACAAAACTAACAAAACTAACACCTTTCTGGAAAGCCTTTCTGAGTTGCACAAAACTAACACCTTGGTGCCTGGGACTTTACATCATAGAAGGTGCTAGAATTTGTTGTTACACTTTGTACCCATGAAGCTGCAAACTTGGGCATTCATTATTGAACTCACCCACCGAAGCTTTCATGCAGAGAGAATGCCAAAACTGGGATTTCTGGTTGAATCGGGAGTTTCAGCATTTCCTTTCACCTTCCTACAAACTTTTATTTGTAGTTTAATGGTGGGCCAGGGATTTCATGCCTGGCTTTGCACACAAGCTTTCAAAGTGGAAAGTGATTCATCTCCTAAGTTGGAGCAAGTTGATTTGTAAGACTGGGGGGGAGGGGGGCGCTGTGTGACCAGGAAGATACCCGAGACAATAGAGGAAGAAACACTTGCACTGAAAAATAACTTCCGAAGAACAAAGGAAACAAAGTTCATAAAGAACTGGGACATGAAGAGTCAAGACATGTAACATGTTAAATTGCAAACCTTCTGAATCCTAACTCTTGCAACTCAGTGAAGCCAAGTCACTATAATAATTGCATATTTGTGGAGTATATTTTCAGACATTTTTATGAAGAATATTTTCTACAAATGATCAATTAATCTTCTTCTCTCTATCTATTTTGTCCTTCATGCTGTCAACATAGTTCTTCATTAGCCTTATAACGATCTTCTTTTTTGAAGGAGTGTGTCTGTTTTTTTCTGTAGATTCTCTGTCATCTGCCGTTGTCTTCTTTTAATGTTTCCCCCCATCTGCATGAGTCTCCCATCCTGCATTTGATTATCTGTTTCTACTTGGGGTTTTCTTTTTACAATTCCTATTTTGTGAGTGATTATACTGAGTTGCTGACTTTTATCCAAGTTACCTGCATACAGGAAATTCACTAAGAACATATGTATTAGAGAGTGCATAAGCTCCATACCTTATATGCATACAGAAATCCCTAAGAGCATGGTTATTAGAGAGCACATAAGCTCCATACGTATGGAGCTATATATGCATCTCTAGAAATATAAATGTTTTGCAAGCATAAAGCATGGAAAGTGCACTGGAAGTGCAAAAAGCAATGATGTTTTGTACCATTCACTTTGAAAGTGGCCATTAGTACAAACAAGTTGCTAGATATGGGGGAGCACAAATGGTTTTGGGAACAACCATATTAAAAATATTTGGTCATTGGGAGGTGGGTTTCAATTGATTTTATATTGAATTTGATCACTAAAAAATATGGTTGTGCATGTAGTCAGCTGGATGCAAAACTAGCACTCCTGGCCTTATTTTCTTCCCTATCATGATTCAAGAGAACTTTTTGCTGCTGTCAAGGCAACTCAGGATGGTGTGCTTCCTGATTTTGCATTTTGAGAGTTTCTTGTTTGAATCCTTTGGTTCCAAGCATTACATTGGGATAATTATAGCAGTCAGATTATGTATGTTGGTATGAAAGGTTCTTGTCATTAGCTTTTTGTAGTTACGGGGCTTATGCTGGCAGATATGTATCTCAGTGAAACTCCAGACAACTTGTGAGATCACAAGGTTAGCATACTTGCTGAAAATGAAAAATATGGTCGCAAAATAGATTTCTTACAAGTTCAAGCTTATATATCTACATATTCTGACATTCATTTGCACAGTTCTACTTTAGAGATTTTTGCTGGCAGACTTGTGGGTTTGCAACTAAGTAGGTCTTGATTACTTTGTGAATTTAAAGGTACAGATACACGATTAGAGAAATACTTCATTACAGTAAGGCATTGGCCTAGTCAGCACATGACCTTACCTGAAACTTGCTGACTGTGCTGGACCAACCATTTGTTTGAAGTGTTGATCAGTACTCGAATTTTAAAATATTACCTCTGCTGTAATTAAATATATTTTTCAAGGCTTTGAAAGGTCCTGTCTTTTGGCTGGGGTGTTAGATTCTAGCCTGAATTTAATTTGCATATGTTTGCTTCAAGAGCATGACCAACTTTGGGTAGAGTTTTTTGATGCATTGAATTTTTCAGCATTGGTTTATGATTTCTTTATGCCTGCTTTTTCAAAAAAATGGAAAACATCATCACTCATAATTTAGGCTTTCATCAAACCATAGAAAATGACTTAATTGTTTTTCATTTGTGTTTTTAGAGCTTTAAGGACATCATAAACCTATGCTCCTGCAAAGTCAAATTTTTTATGTCTTCTTTCTTGGTTCTCTGAATATGCTAATGGTATTGTTTTTCTCATATGACACTGATTGGAACAAACTTGCTTTGTACAGTGCAAAAATGAGGAGGAAGTTGTTGCAGTCATTGCTCATGAGTTGGGGCATTGGAAGCTCAATCATACGATGTATTCCTTTGTTGCCATGCAGGTAAATACTGTTGGCCTGACTAAAGGAAAAGCTTTGTTGTAGTGTAATTTTTCTGAATGTAATATCACCAATCTTTTTCTTATTTCTAATGGCAATTCTCCCATGCTGCACCTAACTTTTAGAACAAGTGGATGGGGGAACAAGGGGATGAGTTTCCCTTACTAAGGGTGTGTGTGGAGAGGGATGGCATTAATATTATAAGTATTATGTAATATACATATAAGTATATTTAGAATTTTTGCCCCAAGGAATAGCTTGGTTGGTTCGACCCTTTTTTGCCAAGGCATAATGCTCAGGGAGGTTGTAGGATCCATTCCACCGAGTCCTACGGGGTTGCTAGCAGCTATCGTGGTTGCCAATTAATACCGCCCTCTATTTGGAAACCTAGGGAAGAAGGGGGGAAATCTGCGGAATGGTGCTGGCAATATACTAGCTTTCTCATCCTTCAATAACATGCAGGAGGTTGGGGGGATTACTTATTCAGTAAAAGAAATATATAAAAGGTTGATTTTTTTAAAGACATGCACTATATATTCTCACAACTCAGGTAGATCGTAACCAATCCTTCTAATGAAGTAGAGACCAACACTTCCAATGAAGTAAGGGATCAATCCTTCTAACTTAGTAAGATGAGGACCAACCCTACCTCCATGCTTAGGTAAGCTTGGCTATGCTTAGGTAAGTAGAGAAGCAAATGCAGGCACTCACTTTATGCTATAGATCTGTTACCTATACAAATTCCGAAGCACCAAAGTTAACCCTCCATCTCCATAGAATCCCATAGGCAACAAAGAGAAGTCAATCCTCATTCTCCTTAGAAAACCTTAGCTAACAAAGCAAAGTCAAACTTCCATCCCCTTAACTTAGCCAACATAGTGAAGTCAACCCCTAAAAGTAATTGTAATGCCTTACTGTAATATGTATGTACGTATATATGTATTAGAGCAGTCAGATTCTCCGAGTTTGACTTTGCCCCAACTCACACTCGCAAAGTTGTCTTGACATGCAAGTCAAATGGAAGACAAACACACATAAAAGCAAGACAAACTCATATTACTTGATTTTATCTATTGATTTTACAACAGAGAACCAATGGACTTCTTAATTTTCTAAAATTCATGGTGTTTTGTCATATGTAGGATTATTTGTGTACTTTGAATTGAGTTATTATTGATCATTATGGACATTAAACTTTCACATAATAAAATACATCTTTTATTTTATTTTTTTTGCTGAAATTTAGTGTATCTTTTTTTTTTAAAGATGTTCAGAGTAAACTCTCAAGTTTCTTTTGAGTTTGAGTCAACTCTTACTATTCGGCCTTGCCGAGTCATTATTTGAGTCAAGACTAGTAACTTTTCATATATCATTTTAAAGACGGTTGATCAAGCAAGACTAGTGCCCAGTCATCCAGTAGGGCATATGGGTCGAATGAAGTACTACAAGGGCTGAAAATGGATGACAATTGAGATGTAATTTTCTGCATATTATTACAGCAATAATTAAAGTGGATGCAGCTTTTATATGGCTGAAAATTGATAAGATTGTAGGCCCTCTATAGGTGCTCTACTCATGCACATGCTAGGCAAATAAAGAGAAATTCCATTCCACACTGAAGATACCATGAAACCTAAGTTGCACGAAACGTGGAAATGTGTACGAGTTTCAGAAAAATGGGTACGTCAGGGGAAACATGGTATATATATATATATATATATATATAATAACGCATTTTCTCACAATAAAATATGAATGGGAGGTTTAGAAATGATTTAGAGGTTATTTTGTTTTCATTTTCCATAAACTAGGGGTTTTTAGATTTCCTATGTGTCGCAAGCTGGTCATGGACCCTTGGAGGTTTCCCAGAAGTTTCCGAGTTTTCGTGGGTTTCCGGTTTTGGTATGTAGGCATTTTAGGATTTTTGAGCAACATAGAATGAAACCCTTTCAATGAATGACAAATCACAATACTTCAAATCTGGAAATGAAAACAAGGAGAATAAACTGACATAATCTTGTTAGATTCCCATTTTTCAACAGCTGGTCACACTACTTTGAACATTTTAGCAGCAGATGTAATAGATATTCCAGCACATAAAATTCAAGAACTATGGAAGATGGATAGCCATACATTTGGGATGGAACTTCACCAATCAAATTGCCATAAGAGATCTTCAATACAAGCCAAAAACCAAGAAAGTACAATGTCTTCTCCAAATCATCAACAACCATTACAATAGGAGGAGCTCATCTTGTATGGATGTAGAGCTCAAAACCTCCTCCAATAAAATAATAACATCCAAAAGCTAGATCCTAGATCTCTCCTAGGGAGAATTAAACAAATTATATCCATCAACTAATTCGTGACAAATCAAAAACCCTAGAAAAATAAAATAACAAATTAAAATGGATAAGATAGTGGGGATGCCAGTTGCCCATCTCTCATGCAAAATGCCCTGCTTGATCTTGGGCATTTGACCATGTAAAAAATTCTCCATAATGCCACATGGATCATCCTCCAAGATTATGTCCTCCGAGATAACCTTCAATAACCACTAGGGTGCTCTCCATGAAGGCCCTTGATCAACTAGATAATAAAAAATCCCTCCTAGAAGAGGTCCAAAGGGTGGTTATGGGACCATTTTGACCATGCCAAAACAATACAAAATAGTGCATGAGAGGTGTGCCCTTGAGAAGTGTGCCAATAGTAGTTGTCTGACTTGATCTAGTGTCAAACAAACAATAAAATACTCCCAAAATTGACCATGATTGAGAAGTGTGCCATAGGTAGTTGGTGCTCTCCTCGATGAGGGGTCAACAACATTGCGAAACAAATCTACATGCTAAAAATAGCCTCAATAGCTAGGATGCTCTGTAAACAAAGGCCTTAATCCACCTAGAGATGCCAAGCAAATGCCCAAAATGTAAGTGGTTAGGGCATGCTCTCCAATAGGATTACCAATTTGTCCCTTAAGAAATACCTTAGGAATATGTGCAAGAAGGTCCACATAGCTGTCATAACCGCCTCTCATATGTGAAACGGCCTAAAAAGATGTGCCAAATGCATGGATGCACGTGCCAAATTAACCTCTATTGCATACGCCCTAAGAAAGTGTGCATTAGAAGTGGAACGTCCATGGAGTGCCCTCAAACCATATATTATCATGTGAACTTTTATCGAACCATGGGAAACAGAAGAAGCATGCCCCGGGAGAATGTGCAGAAAGTATGTTTGACCATATGCAATCTTCAAAACACACCAAAGAATGAGTGCACCCTAGGAGAATGTGCAAATGTGGAACACTATTCAAGAGAGCATCTCATTCATTCAAGAATATCATCACCAATCTCGAGATGCACAATTCAACTAGTACAGTCCCAAATGTTAAGAAACTCCTAAGTCAATATGTGCTCCTCGCTAATGTTCACCAAGATTAATAGGAATGCTAATATGCTCGACAACAAACCAATAATAAATCACACAACATAGGGAGAACCCTTAGTTGATGGGATCCTTCTTTATGCAAAATGCTAGGGGTCAATCCAAATTGTATTATGCTAAGAAAAACCCCACCAAGGCACTAGACAATCCACATGTGCAAGGTACAAGCTTCCAACAAAAGGTGATGATACATAATTAAATAGGCATTCAAATACCAACACCTTGGCTCCAAAGCCAAAAATATTCACACGCAACTTGCTTGGATAAGGTCTTCAATTGGGTTAAATACCTCATGCCATATCCCATCTAAGCCCACCAATCTTGAAAAGAGTGTCAGTGTTTTCGTGTTCTTGGAGTTCCTTGTCTTCATAACATGGGTGAATAAGCACATGTGAACCTTGGTTATCTTGGATTCTTCTACACAATCAATCCTTTCCAAATCAGCAAATAATGCATCATTAAAAACAAAAATTTGATTGCCTTCATTTGATTTTTCTTCCTCCTCGTAGGAAACTACAATATAATTTTCAATAACCTCATCTTTCCATGTTTTGCTTGAGAGTTGGACAAATGGCATTCCCACTATCTTATCCATTTTATTTTGTTATTTTATTTCTCTAAGGTTTTTGACTTGTCATGAGTTAGTTGATGGGTATTATTTGTTTAATTCTCCCTAGTAGAGATCTAAGATCTAGCTTTGGATATTATTATTTTATTGGAGGAGGTTTTGAGCTCTACATCTATATAAAATGAGCTCCTCCTATTGGAATGGTTGCTGATGGTTTGGAGAAGACATTGTACTGTTTTGGATTTTGGCTTATATTGAAGATCTGTATGGCAATTTAATTGGTGAAGTTTCTTCTCAAATGTGTGGCTATCCATCTTCCATATGTTGCTGATTTTTATGTGCTGGAATATCTAGTAAAATATGCTGCAATAAAGTTCTCAAGTAGTGTGGCCAACTGTTGAGAAATGGGTATCTAACAAGTTTATGTCAGTTTATTCTCCTTCTTGTTTTCATTTCCAGATTTGGAGTATTGTGATTTGTCATTCATTAAAGGGTTCAGTGTGGAATGAAATCTCTCTTTATTTGCCTAGAATGTGCATGAGTAGAACAGCTATAGAAGGTCTACAATTAGATTAAACTTAGGCTATATAAATCTGCATCCACTTGTAATTTTCTGCATGTTATTACAACAATACATATTCTTATTTGTCATCCATTTTCAGCCCTCATAGTAAATCTTTGGACACTGGATCTCAGATGCAAGAATAATCATTAACAGGTTACATTGGTGGTAAATGGACATACAGTCTAGGGGCAGGTGTGTGCATCCCATCTACACAGATCAATGAATATGCCCATGTAATGTTACTAGTTCTAAGGGAAAAGGTTGGCGTGGCATAAGAGTGCCATGGGAATTATAAGGGTGCTATGCCTAATTGGCAAGGCACAAAGAACTGACATCCAAACACGATTAGGAGGAACTCAACATTCTTTCAAAGAGTTATAAACAATGGACATCCCTGTCTTGGGCTTACAAGTAGTATGCACAAGTCTAGAAAGACTTACAAGTGGTTATATACCTATTAGGGACTTATACAATTCACCCCAAACGAGATAACAACATTGCAACATCTAACATCTAGCTGTAGCTTTCACTATCTTGTGGTTTTAAAAAATAATATCATGTTGGATGAGGTAGGTCACCGATTGTTGGCTAAGGGTGCATTTTTGATCAAGGTGTCAAGAGTTTGGATCCTGATGTATACTCTGATTTCATTTTTTCTTTACTTACTCTCAGGGAGAGGTTATGATAGGCATTGTATATAATCTTCCATGCTTTGCATTATTGTATGTGAATATGTTTATGTGAATATAATAAGTATTTTTCAAAAACAAAATCATTTGTGCTGAATATTTAATAGCACTAAATTATCCTCTGCTCTGTCTGTTTTGGCTTAATCCAATCTATGTTTTTTCTTTCTGGTCTCTAGCTTGCAAGTGTTTTGGCATAAGCTAAGCCATGCAGGTTTCTGCGTTTTGATCTATGTTTGTGAACCCTGCATGTGTGGCCCGCTTTTTATATTAAATCCTTGTATATATTGTTAATATTAGTAGTCAAAGGAAGCTTTAATTCAAAAAAATGTATCCTCTCAAGTGTATCATCCACTTTATTAGCATAGTTCACACAATTGGTCTAAGCTGACCCATGCTCCACTTGGGCTTGATGCCTATGGCTACAATTTCACATGATGCTTATGCATGCACAACAATATTGGAGATCTAGATCATAAAATTCATATGTAGAATATATAAGTTGATTGCCATAGAAGATACATTGACAGGTTGCAGCATGAAAAGTCAGTCAAAGATAGAGCTCTTGCTTTTTCTTACTTTTAATGGCATTTATTGTCCATGTGAATCTTTTGGGTTTTCCTTAGTAGCTCTACCAAAACAACTGTCAACTTTGTCGAATACAACACAAGTCTGCAACAAAAACTTGCAAAACTATGAAATCTTTTCACCTCATGTGCATTAACAGGGGTCAACCACATGCTACGTTGATCTTCTTGGAGTCAAGCTGGTATACCTTCGGCCAAAACAATATTTCCTAGATGTTCAACTTCAACCTTTTCCTTGAGAATTGCTCTTTGAAAGTTTGGTATAATCTCCTTCTTCAGGTAACATGTTTGTCAGTAACACAATTTATTCTCTTTGGTCTTAATGAAAATCTTAAAATCATCTGAAATATAAATACATACTTTCCAATATAACACCTTAAGAGCACCATATAGAAGTAGGGCATGCATAGTTTAGCCAAAAGGAATATCTAAAGTCTAAAATTATTAGTGGCCATTTGACATTATAAATAGGCGTTCTCCATCTTATATGTGAATTGGTATTTGCAATTTGATGTTATCCATTACTAAGATCTGTTTTGGAGAAAATATAATCTTCTGTGAAATTTAATCAATCGTCAATTGTTGGAGGATAGTTGTCTTTCGTGGTTGCATTATAGAGTGCATAGTAGTCATAAGTTGTTGACATCCTCCACCAATAATGTTGTTGCTCTAAATTGGAATTTGGACATTTGAGAGAATCATGTCCCTAGATGTTCATTAATTGGTTGCTTTACTTCCTCTTTTTCAGTATGACTTTGTTGTTAAGGTAATCTGTAAGTGAGTCCAGCCCCTCCCTTGGCTTGTTTGGTTGTTGTAATCTTCATGAGCTTGAAGCACTTTTAGCATGTCATCAAGAATGTGGTTGGATATTCCTCCGTGCATGGTTTTGTTGCTATGGGTACTTGTTTTACAGGACTTGTTTTTCATAGTCATTCCCTTCTTAAAAGATACAATAACTGTTTATATTTTAACTTAAATAATCTGCCCATGCAAAGTGACCCTACATGTGATTCTTCATGGCACGGGCATTGTTTTCACTTTAAAACAATTTAAATGGAGTATGATCTTGAAGGCAGGTGTGTATGATCTTTGCAGGTGCTTACACTATTACAATTTGGTGGTTATACTCTTGTTCGGAATTCAAAAGATCTCTTCGAAAGCTTTGGTTTCCAAACCCAACCTGTACTTGTGGGGCTTCTTATTTTCCAGGTATTTTTTTTCTTTCTATCAATAACCTTATCCCGTTCCTTTGTGACGAAATGTTCAAGTAAATTTAGTACAAAACAAGCGAAAGGATCGAGGAAGTTTCTTGTAGTGGCCCTAGTATTTTCTTTTATAATTTGTTTCTCGTCTTGGATAAAATTCTCAAAAGAGAACGTGTAACATTTAAGTAAATTTCATCTCTGAGTGAAACAAAAACCAGATGAATCTGTTAAATGTTTTCTCTCGATGCACAAAAGCAAAATATCCTGAAGCAACTCTTCAATGATGTTATAGTTGACTTCAGATGGGGAGGCTGCAAAATTATAATGATGGCTTATGTTATTATACCTTGTATTCCAAACGAAACTGCCAAATATTCAGTAAGCTCCAAATTTTTAGTAAACAGGGTTTGGGTAACAACAAGCTGGCAAGTTGGTAAGGGTTCAGGTAACTACCAGTTATGATATCTACAAGCTGTTAAAATTCCTCAGCATTTTGCAACAGTACTAGGCTGATTTCTAGCCTACTTACTTAGGCTAACAGAAAACTGAAATCTCTATCAAAACTGCAATCTGATTTTTACTAGGAACTGAGACACATCAAGCTGAAGTAAGTAATAGCGCTTGAAGTAAGTAATAGCAAGCACACACATCTGAAATTCAAATCACATCACTATTTATTAATCTTGAAAACAGGAATTACACTGAAAACTTCAAACTCCACCCTTCATCCATTGCTTCCTACCTTGAAAATTGAATGAATAATTCTATCTCTCAGCCTTCTCTTATATAGACTCAGAGGAAGAATAGGTACAATGAATCTGGACACATGAAGAACAATGCCTCAACTGGACATGACCTGAGGCATGCAAGCATGCATTCTCCTTGAGATCTGTTGCCTTAAATTCTAGGCTGCAAGCACTTCACTGAACTGAGCTAGGCTGTATGTGCCTTAGCTAACTTAATGCGTTTAAATTCTAAAGCAAAACCAGAAATAGAACTGGACTGCTAGATATAAACGGTATCTAAACTGGAACTAAACTGAGGATGCTGCATGCATGCACCCTTTATCTCTCTTTATAAATGCTCTTGCACCCTCATTATTGCTGTACAGAATTGCTTAACGCAGAGGGTCACCTGGCTGCGGTATAAGCCTGCACATCTGTCATACATGTCTTCTTTGTCTGCATCTAAGTCTTCTCTGCTTGTTGTTGACATCAATGGCACTCTGCCATACGCTTTCTGAGGTACCACAAATCCAACACTCCCTCTTACCAAGGAAAGTATCCTCCACCAAACACATGATACTTCCTCTGCATCTGGTATTTCCCCTTTGCTAGTGAATTGGTCAAACAGTTGACCATCAACGAATGTGAAGAAACATTAATTTGGATCATTGCTTCCTTCTGTACTCTGAAATCTCTTCAGAATCTTCAAGGTAAAAATCTTTTGTACAAGGAACATCGCATCAACAACCTGCCAACTTTCTTTGTCCTTCATGCCATCTTCACTGGTCAACATCTTCTCACAGTACATCATGAATTGTTCCAAATTTTCTGCAATATTGAACTCATTGGTATACAGGGCCAAGACAAGTGTATTAGATCTATAAAATAACAAATTAAATCTACTCTAAGCTCAGAAAGGCCCAACATGAGGATAAATTCATTGATATTGCAATCCAAAATAGGTGTTGCATGCATCAACCCATCCAGGGAAACTCCCTTTTCATTGGAGAATCCTTCAACAATTGGAGTAAGGGTTTCATCAAGGTCAACTCCCTCTTGTTGAGAGATCCCTTGTTTAACAACCTTACCCTAGCACTCTTCCATATTCTTATCCAATGTTGAAAAAGTCGACATCGACAAAAAATCGGTAAGGGTCCCGAATACAACTTCTCGGCAACATCGGCAAAAAAATCGGGAAAAATTGGCAAACCACGACAAACATTAAAAAATACAAAATACATTCATTTTTCAGAATTTTAAACATATAAAGCAACAATAATATTAGATAAACACATTAGAACATAAATATGGAGAAAGCACTGATATATATCATCATCATGTAGTCATGCCAAATATAAAATAATACATCAAAGTCAATACTGAATCCTGAAACATCATAGTTGTCCAATCAAAGACTCAAAAGTGGATAACCAATACAAAATGACATCACATATATAAATGTATCTGAGGAAAACTAGCAGCTAGCTATCTAATATCAATGCCCTCTTCCCCTTTTATGGGAAAAGGTCATGGGCCGTTTGTAAGGCCTGCCCCTAGCACTAGCAGTAGCAATAGAAGGCCGTATCCCTACATCTAATATCGGATGATGAGTGATGGATGGAGGACTAGCTGTATCAATCGGTGTAGAAGACGGTGGCAATGCTAACACACCACCCTCTGTGGTGTCTTTGACCTCCCCCACCCTCCTCCTCTTGCCCCTCCTCTGGATGTAGCCATGTAGGTGACTCCTCCATGATAGGAGTATCAATATTGTGTAAGGAGATGGCATCTGCACTCTATTTGTCTCATCCATAAGCGAAGATTGTAAAGGACGTAGACCAAGTCATTGAGACGTGTGAACTCCAACCTAGACTCTAGAGGTTAAAAAATTACAAGTCTAGAGGGTAATAATTTTTTTTATAAGTCTAGACTCTAGAGGTTAAAAAATTAATAAATTACAATATGTTAGAGCCTAGAGGATCATAGATTCATAAATTACATTAAATGGATGGAGGACTAGCTGTATCAATCGGTGTAGAAGACGGTGGCAATGCTAACACACCACCCTCTGTGGTGTCTTTGACCTCCCCCACCCTCCTCCTCTTGCCCCTCCTTTGGATGTAGCCATGTAGGTGACTCCTCCATGATAGGAGTATCAATATTGTGTAAGGAGATGGCATCTGCACTCTATTTGTCTCATCCATAAGCGAAGATTGTAAAGTGACTCCTGCTAGTGCTAGGGGCAGGAGTCACCCTCTGTAGGTGACTCCTGCCCCTAGCACTAGCAGTAGCAATAGAAGGCCGTATCCCTACATCTAATATCGGATGATGAGTGATGGATGGAGGACTAGCTGTATCAATCGGTGTAGAAGACGGTGGCAATGCTAACACACCACCCTCTGTGGTGTCTTTGACCTCCCCCACCCTCCTCCTCTTGCCCCTCCTCTGGA
Source organism: Larix kaempferi (assembly GCA_027924585.1). Taxonomy (NCBI): domain Eukaryota; kingdom Viridiplantae; phylum Streptophyta; class Pinopsida; order Pinales; family Pinaceae; genus Larix; species Larix kaempferi. The sequence continues at coordinate 19,445,373 of BSBM01000769.1, forward strand.
TGTAGCCATGTAGGTGACTCCTCCATGATAGGAGTATCAATATTGTGTAAGGAGATGGCATCTGCACTCTATTTGTCTCATCCATAAGCGAAGATTGTAAAGGACGTAGACCAAGTCATTGAGACGTGTGAACTCCAACCTAGACTCTAGAGGTTAAAAAATTACAAGTCTAGAGGGTAATAATTTTTTTTATAAGTCTAGACTCTAGAGGTTAAAAAATTAATAAATTACAATATGTTAGAGCCTAGAGGATCATAGATTCATAAATTACATTAAATGCAATTGGTTTGTTGAAATTCTAACCTTCTGTGTCTCTTTGCATGTATTTTTTCAAACACACTCCAATTCCGCTCACATCCCGAAGCAGTACATGTTTGGCTAAGAATCTTGATGGCAAATTTCTGTAAATTTGGTGTCCTTACATCATCGGTTTGCCATCAAGTAGTTGCAATAAATAAAAAAGAAAGAGAACTAAATTACATTTCATTGCATTGGAAAAATGATATAGGAAAAAATAAATCATAATTCAACTTTCAAATAAACACTTTAATAACTTACCTGGCATGAAATTGGTCCGGTCACGAATAACATCACCAAAGATAAATACTCCAGTACCATCCCCATACACCTCTATCTTGCGATTGATTACATTGCGAGTCCCATGATCAGTTACCATCCTCTGAATACAAGTGAGGATCCCCTCCAATACCTCGTCATCAAAATCAAAATTGCATTTGTAGGAAAATGCGGGGTTGAGGAAGAGTGTTGCTGCATGATTGGGTCGATGAAGCATCCCGGTCCATCGACTATCAATCAACTCCCATAACAACATGTGCCTGTTGTGTCTCGGGGTACCCTTGCCCACATAATAATTCTGGATGGCCTCTTTGGCCCTATCCATGGCCTCATACAAATAGCCCATTGCGGGCTTATCACCATCAACAAGTCTCAAAACCCTTACCAAAGGTTCACTCACCGAGCACACTTCCTCCACTCCTTCCCAGAAGGAGTCAGTGTACACCAACTTGGCAATGGTTCTCCCATCCTCTCTCCTACTATAAGCACAATCATGCCACTCATCACAAACAAACATTTGCTTCAACTCAAACTGACATTAAAGCAAAGACTGAAGAGTAATGAAGGTGGTGGAAAACACGTGATTGCGGGATGCTTCAACTCCCTGTTTTTGGTGTGCCTCCTCATGAGGTTGAGAACAAAAGTATGGTTGTAAATGAACTTGGGGATGCTCTTATCTTGATCAATCGCCACCTTGATGAAGGGAATTTTCCCCATGTCCTCCAATATCAATTCAATACAATGAGCAACGCATGGAGTCCAAAACAAAGTGGGTTGCCTTTCCATAAGTATCCTTCCAACAACCACATAATTAGCTGCATTATCCGTAATAACTTGTACAACATTGTGCACCCATCTATCAACTCGCATAAGAGTGTTGCATCTTTTACATATGCTAATGCATCGATTGATTTCATAAACATGGTACCTCTAGGGAAATGTACCAAGACGTTGATAAGGTCTCTACCCTTACCATCTGACCAACCATCTGACATGATTGTGCATCCAGTGCTCTCCCATGATTGCCTGAACCCCCCCAACCTAGCATTGATGTCCTTCTTTTCTGCTTGAAGGATTGGGCCCTGCAACTCCTCGAAGGTGGCACTTCTATACCCTGGGCCAACTACTGCAATGGCATCACACATCCACTGCCAAAATGGATTGTTTTTGACAATGCTGAGGGGTATGCGACTCCAGTGAAGACACCTCCCCATTACCTTGTCCACTTCTACCTTCTCCATTTTCTTACCATTTACCTGATAGAAGGTTGTGCACCAACTCCTGATCGTGGAACAAAAAAGGATGAGGCCCCTGCCCTTCTGGTAGGTGAATCTGTGGAGCCCCTCGCACTACCCTCACCGATAGTGGTAGATAGTGATGCCCCTGCACTTCTTGCTAGGCCAAAAGCTGCAAGCTCATCTTTGTTTGCGGCAATCTCATCCTTCTTTCTATTTTTTTCATGGATGGAGTGACGGGAAGATCTCATGATCTCTGGGGTCACTGCAATACAAATGCCAACATCATGCCCATGGAGTTTAGCTAGATGGTATTTCAACTTGCTAACCCCTCCCATCATGTGATGCCCACACAATTTGCATTTCAAATTCTACTTGTTTGTCCCATCCTCGGGCTCACCATACTGCCAAAATGGGTCCAAAGGCTTTGGCATTTTTGCAAAGGGAATGATAGCCTCAAAATGCAAGCCTAGGGCACAAAAAACACAAAAAAAATACATTAAACGCTTGAGAAAAAAATAGCAGCAGTTTGGTTTAAAAAATCATACCTCTTAATTTAGATTTTAAGCCATGAAAAATGAGAACAAGAGGGTGGCTAAGCATCTAAAAAAACAAGCCTGCTGTTCCATTGATTTTTCCCCTTACATTGTGACCATTTTTCATATTTATGACCATTTTTCATATTTAAGCCTCAAAATGCAAGCCTAGGGCACAAAAAACACAAAAAAAATACATTAAACGCTTGAGAAAAAAATAGCAGCAGTTTGGTTTAAAAAATCATACCTCTTAATTTAGATTTTAAGCCATGAAAAATGAGAACAAGAGGGTGGCTAAACATCTAAAAAAACAAGCCTGCTGTTCCATTGATTTTTCCCCTTACATTGTGACCATTTTTCAGATTTATGAGCATGGAAATCATTGGCAAAATGGAAAAAAATATAACAAAAGCTAGGCAAAGAAACATGCAAGAAAAAATGGAAGCAAACATGCAAACAATCTATGGAAAAGATAAAGAAACCATGGGATACAATGTACATACCTGTGAGAGGAAGATTAAGTTGGTTGGTTCGAATCTTGAACCCTTGCTCCTCAAAAATCTTTGACGGTGATGGCAAATGGTGTAAGAATGCTTCCACAATGGTTGATGGCCTCCTCCTAGCTTTCTCCCTCCTTCAACAATGAAATGAAAGAAAAATGAAAAAAAGCCCTTTTCCTTTTTATGCCGCAGACTCCCAGACTCGGCGATTTTTCTGATCGTGACGGAAAAAATTGGTAGAAATCGCGTCACATTCAAATTTAAAAAAATAGCGATTTTTCCTTGCCGAAAAATCGGCTAGAGGAAAAAATCGCGACTGCTCTCATCTGCTGTAATCAAGGAATCAATCATTGATTCCACAATTGGTTTTGTAACTACCTCCTCAAGGTTGGAGGCACAATCATCCACCATGGCTTTCTTCCATACCCACAACTAGATCTGCAAGCAGCCTATGAAGGCCACCTTCTTGCACTCCTTTGGCCAAAACTTGACCAGATCCATAGCTGTTGTCTTTAATGGTGATTTTCTGATCATCAAACTCAGCCCAAGATTGTAAATCTGTCACACAAGAAACTGAAAGGAGACTCTTAGTTAACTCAAGAATATATAAGACAAAATTTAGCTCAAGAACATCACCTAAAAGAATCTGGAAAGATATGGAGCCCAATCCCTTCACAAGATACGTGGCATCATCACCCAACTCCACACACAGACCTCCCTTTTGCCCTTCAATTCTGTTGAAGATCTTTTTGTCATAAGTCATGTTTGGATGCGCTACGATCCACATACCATCCTACAACGGAAACTATGTTTGAGGAAATACATGACACCATGGGAAGGGTAGTATCAAACCTAGCAGTCAACTCATTCACACCTGAAGCTTTTGCACTTCCTGCAAACACCTGCTGCTGCTGCTTGCCCTTCGCCCTTTTTCCTCTCAGGACACCGAGAAGCATAGTGACCATGCTTGTCACACTGGATATTACTCAAATCGTTTTTCCCTTGACATGAAGTATCTGACTCTTCCTCCTTGCTCTTCTGGACCCTCCCTGGTACTCCTTTCCTATCTTCTCTTCCGACCTTCCTGATGAGGTTTAGTTCTAGTACATCATCTGCGTCTTTGTAACTGGTTGAGGCTTGTTATAGTCTCATCTCTTCTGCCGTGAAAGCATCCCACAACTGCTCGAAGTCAGGTAATTTCTCCCGACCACAAACAATTTGGGCAAATAAGTGCCACATTGGACTAAAGCCACTAAGAGAAATCTGAACTAGATCATTATTCTCAAATTTTCCTCCAACTGCAACAATTTGATCCCTCAGCTCTGTTATCCTCATGAGATAGCTGGTCACTGTATTTGTTTTGCTCATGCTGGTAGCACCGAACTTGATCTTTAAGAGCATCTTCTTGGATACCTTCATACTTTGGTACAAGGATCCCAAGGCATCATACATCTCTTTGGAAGTCTTCTTCCTGACGGTATGAGGGATCAAGTGATCTTCATTGAATCCAACAAGATTTGCTTCACTGCCACTATCTCCTTCTGTCATGCTAGATCCTCCTGCATAAATTCATCACCTATTCCTGTGCTCAATGTATTGCATTTGAGTATGAATGGTTTTGTGAAATATGGGGTAGCCAGAACATGACTGGAAGTCATTAAGGTCTTCATCTTCTTAAAACAGGCCTCGACTTCATCATCCCTTCTGAAGGCATATTTTTTTTCATTAGTGTTGTTAGTGGAGTGACAATTTATGCATAGCTTTTAACAAATCTTCATTAATAACTTGTCAATCCTAGGAAGCCTCGTAAGGATGTGTTTGTTCTCTGTCTAGGCCAATTAGTAATTGCCATGATCTTTTTTGGGTCTACTTTAATTCTTTCACTGAATACCACGTGGCCCAGGGATTCTATCCTTTTTTCATCGAAAACTACATTTTGACTTGTTCGCATAGAACTTATTTTCTTCTAGAGGCTTCAATACTGTCTCTACATGCTTGAGGTGTTGGTTCCAATTCTTGTTGTAAACAAGGATATCATCAAAGAACACAAGGACAAACTTCCACAAGTATGGGCGGAATAGGTCATTCATCACTGATTGGAAGGTAGTAGGGGCATTGGATAATCTGAAAGGCATGACATGAAATTCATATAGGCCTTCATGGGTACAAAAAGTGGTTATAGGAATGTCCTCTTCATGTATTCTTATTAGGTAATAACTTGATTTTAGATCGAGTTTGGAAAATACTTAGCACCATGAAGCTTGTCCAACATTTCATCGTGAAATGTAATGGGAAACTTATTTTTAATGGTAATTCGGTTTAATGCTTGGTAGTCAATACAAAGTTTGTAAGATCCATCCTTTTTCTTACAAGTATGATTGATGCTGAAAATGGACTCTTGCTTCTTGTAATATTGCCAAAATCCAATAATTCTTGGACCAAGCGTTCATTTTTGTCTCATGTCTATGAGACTGCCTGTAAGATTTTCTCTTGATAGGGGCTGAACCAGGGAGACCATGAGGTGGGTCTTGAATAATGGTGCTATATTTTCCGAACGTCTTATCTAATCCTCTTGGGTCAACTGTTTCATCAAGAGATACTTCCATTGAATATCAATGTAAAAGATAAGGTTGGACTCCTTTCTTAATCATTTTCACCATTCTATTGGATGAGACTATTTGTGGGGTGGGCAGTTGATTCCATAAAACTCATTTTTTCCATTTTCAAAGAATCTTAAAATTATTTTTGTAAATTTAATCCCACCGTGCCAAGCAGGGCCAACCATTGGGCTCCTAAGGCCACATCTACTCCAATCATTATGGCATACATATGAGACTTTAGTTTGTTGTCACTAATAACTAACTCTACCTTATGGCATTTTCCATCACATGAAGTAGTCTTATCTCCGAGTACAACGTGTTGGAAGTAAGAGGTAGGGTTAATGAACATATTTAATTGTCTTTCTATACTTGTATCTATAAAATTATAAACTGCCACTATCTATAAGCATAGTCACTTTAGTTTTCTTGATGTAGCCTAAAACTTTAAGAGTTTGGGGTTGCGAGATGCATGTAATTGTGGTGACAAAGAGTGTATCATTGGTCTTCTGGTTGCTTGGTTCCTCTTTGATTGTTTCATCAGAAGAAGATATATCCCCAACTTCCTCATCTTTTTTGGTGTCGCTATTATTTTTTTCATATAGGTAGAAATTTGTATCCTTGCGTTTATGCCCTGGACTCCAATTTGGAGCATTACATCTAAAACATCGAATCTTATCCTTGTACTTGATGGTGAGATCCTTTAGTGAGGCGGAATATAACGAGGTTGTCGATATGAAGTGTGTATTTTAGCTTTTTGACATGCTTGCTCAATGTCCTTGACACCTAGTACTTTCAGTTCATTCATTATATATGGTTTCAATCTCGATATGGAAATGTGCAGAAGTGTATCGGATATATTTTTTGACATGGGTGGCTAGTACATGCAACTCACTAAAATATTCTTCCACTGTCCCAGACTATTGCAATCGAGCAAGCTTGGCATATACTTTAACCTCCTCTATATCCTGAAATCTTTTAAAAAAAAATTGATTAGACGGTGTCCCAGTTTCTAGCCAGTTCTTGAGATTTGGAGTCCCACCATAAGAACCAATTATAAGCCACTCTTTCTAGGTACATTCACACAACATTAGTTTTATCGTCATCGCCATGAATTTGTATCTGAAAATAATGATCAATTTTATTAATCCATCTTATGCCTTCTCGATCATCCTTGCTGTCAAATTTTGGTACTTATATTTTTATTTTGTGAATAACATCTTTAAATGAAGTTGCATTATTAGATGATTGGTGTGACCGTACAATAAACTTGGGTTATCCATTCCTTTGCTTTCATTTTTTAAGGCTTCCACTTTGTCTTTCAACAGTAAGAGTGGATCCAATTTCTTGTTTATGTCTTGTATTGTAGATGCAATTTTGGTATCAATATCGACCTCCACCTTTTTTATTGATTCATTTGTCTTTGAGTTGGAAAGCCCCGTGGCCTTGGATTTCTTTGAATTTTATGTGCTCCTAATGATGCAAGGGGGATTACTTCCATGCCCAGGTTATGATGATGGTTATATTCCCATACACCAAGGTTGAGTCTACATGCAACACCTCTTGCAGTGTAGTATCTCATGCAACTCCACAATAGCGTGGTCTCCACACTCAAGGCCAACTTCCCACAACACTCAATGCAACTCCTACATGCAACTTTAGCTAGGGGCAAGGAGTTATATTTATAGGTAAATCAAGTCAAGCCGACCTTCCTTAAAGACATATATGCATGCACAACTTTTTTATATAGTGGCGAATTCGACGCACACTTTGACAGATCGACACACGCTTTGATGTGTTGATGTTTGTAGCTTGGACATGTATTTCCATGGGTTTGTGTCTTGCCCATGAGAATCTTCACTAATACCTCTCAAGAACTTGGGAAATTCACTTTATTAAAGTGAATGCCTTTTTGTAAGTAATTGGGGTTCATTTGGAGAAATGCCTAAGTATTGGGCATTAGTGATTTAAGTTAATTAAATGAATCACAATCTTCGATGTCAAGTGAGTGAGATCTAATCTCAACCATTGGAGTTAGGGTTTTGGTTAATCCCAAAGTATAAAAGGCAGCCAAGGGGAGAGGGGAAGACACACAATCTCACAAGAGAGAAACTCAAACATTGAGTAGGGAAGGATTTTTTGATTTCCAGTCTCCTGGCCAAGGGAGAGAAAAGGTAGCAGTTCTGGTGCAGTAGGCAGTCGTACCTGTTTGATGGAAGTGAGGCTGAGCAGCAAAACAAGGTTGTACAATCATACAGACCAATCATACAAATTTCATACAAGTGTATGGAGAGTCTCTACAGAATCCGTACATGCCGTATGGAATCTGTATAGTCATACGGATCAGTCCGTACGGGCATGATAGTTGAGGCAACAGAGAGCATAACGATTTTTGGGTATTTTGGGTTTTTTGGGTTTTTGCTGAAGTCTCTCAAAGCAGATTTGCAGTTGAGATTCATCTTCTGAGGGCAGATTTTGCCAGGTTTACTGTGTATTTTCTCAGGGCCATTTTCCCTTGAAGGGAGCCCCGATAAGCTTGGAATTTAATTTATGAAAAGGTGATTTTTAAGGGAAAAAGTTGTGCATGTGTTATTGATATGTTTCCTGCATTGCTTCTGCTATTTATTTCTGTTAATAGAACTCAGCAAGTATAAAATAATCAATGAGCTGAAAATTAATTTTTAAGCAAGGAAAATCACTAGAAATTGTTTCATCTAGTGTTGGGGTTAGAAATATTAACATGGTATCAGAGCAAAGATTTTGAGAAGAAGCAGATATGGAATCTACAACAGTAGATCTTGGTGGGTGCTTGAAGGACAAAGCACAAAACAATTATTTGTGCAGATCTAGTTATGGCAACAACCGGTCGCAAATTTAAAGACAAGTTAGATGTGGCATCTAACTTCCTGTCATGGAAAGCAAGGGTTACACTACTCTTGAAAGAGTAGTGTAACCTTGGTAGCACATGAGAAAAAGGATATTAAATCCCAAAGGGTGATCATGGATGCTGTGAAGGATCACTTAATTCCTCATGTAGCCGAGAAGACAACATCCAATGCAATGTACAAAGCTCTGACGGATCTATTCCAGAGTGATAATGTGAACAAGAAGATGATTTTGAAAGACAAACTCAAAGATGTTAGGATGGCTAGATTGGACAATGTTACCAGCTATCCTATGAAAATCAACTAGATTCGTGTTCAACTTGCAATCGTTGGGGAGAAGGTAGAAGATGCAGAACTTGTCAGAGTTGCGTTGAATGGATTCACCAAGCATTGGGAACCATTTATAAAAGGGCTTTATGCTCATGAAAAGCTTCCCAATTGAGAGAGGCTATGGGACGATTGCATCCAAGAGGAGACTTGGGAGGAGTCCAAATCATGCAAGCAAGAACATGGTGAAGAGAACTTGGCCCTTGTCAGCAAGGAAATAAAGGGCAAAGGGAAGAGTTCCAGCAAGAAGGGTAACAGTGAGGGAAGCCTCACAGTTGGGGAAGAAAGACTTGAGTAAAATCAAGTGTTTCGTGTCACAAGAATGGGCACTTTGCATCTCAGTGTTCGGAGAAGAAGAAAGGTAAAGGGAAGAAGCAACAAGTAGCAACATCTGTAAACACTCAGTTGAGTGAGTTTGTTGTGAAGTTTGAGAGTGGCTTCTCACTAGTTTCATACCTTTCTACCAGCATAGTTGCTAGGAGTGCATGGTACTTGGACAGTGGTGCATATCGCCACATGACAGAAGCATGGGAGCTATTTAGCATATTGACAGAATCAGACTCAGGGATCCATGTGGAGCTTGGTGATGATGCCAAGTATGCAATCACAGGAGAGGGAACAGTTTCGTTCCAGATTGAGTTAGGTGGTTTGTTTGATGCTCAGGATGTGCTATTTGTACAAGGACTAAAGAAGAACTTGGTCTCAATCTTAGTTATGGAGGATAGGGGTTTTGTCGTTATCTTTAGGAGAGGGAAAATACTCATACATCTAGAGGGGGCTAGCCCAGACATAGTAGTGAGGATTGGGGTTAGAGAGGGCAACTTATATCATAACATTGTTGTTTGATCTTCACTGAAAACAATTGTATTGTTTTTTGAAATCATCGTACAATTGTTTTAATGCAACAACGCACGAATTCAGAAATTGGCGTACAGAATAATGTTGCAGTTGTCATACTGTACGATTGAAGTCGTTGTACAATTCAATATCTAGCCATTGAATTCTGTATAGTCATCGAAATCAATTCAGCCAACAAAGCCATACAATTTCTTAAATATGTTGTACGATCTGTTGATCTCAGTTGCGTATGATTTTTTGGATGCATCTGACGTCCTAATAGCTCAGACATTGTCAGTACAACCTGATTTGATGTCGGTACAATTCAGACATTGTCAGTACAACCTAATTTGATGTCCGTACAACGCAATTTGACTGCCTAACATTGTCATATAGTCCATACAACCCGATTTGACTGCCTAACAGTACATTCAAGGTCTTGTTGCTAATTAATATTTTGTTTTAGCATATCAGATGGCTATATTACTAAATCTTGATTCCTATGGAAAAATTTTGGCATACATGTTTGCTTTATAAGGACAAACTGCCAAGTTGTCAACATATTTGATAGATTTAGTGGTAGATATCTATGTGTTTCTTGCATGATTCTCACTATATTTTACCAAATCGTGGCAAAATTGTATATGTGTGACTAGATCTCAGTCTCTGAAATGCCATTAGAAAATATTTTGGCTTCAATTTCCACACGTGGATAATGAAAATACTGATGTAGTAAACCTTTGGGGATTTGTAAAAGGAACTGAGACACCATTGATAGATCCAAATAAACTATTGGAATGGTAAAGCAAAGATGACAAAGCTAAAGCTATTATTGGTCTTGCTCTATCAAATTCTAAAGTGCATCATGTAGTCCTTGTAAAATCATCTAAGGTTATCCAGGACAATCTGAATAAACCTTTTGGAGCACAAGCAAATGATGCAATTTTTTTTTAAAACTATAACTATTCAAATTCGAGATGTCTGCCGAGATCACTATGTCGAACCACACAAATAATCTGAGATCTCTCATAAGACGGTTAGTTGAAGCCAAAGCGACAATAGAGGAAAAAGATGCCATGGCCATTATGCCAAACAATCTTCTTTCACAATACAACAATGTAATCTTTCTCTGAGTCAATTATCTTCTCAAACCCTAAAATATATGATTGTTGTTCTCTTTTAGTTGAAGAAAAGAGAACGAAGGTGATCCTCCACCCGAGTTGGCATTTTACTCGAGATACAATTGGAGCAGACCAACCAAAGACAAGGAAGAGATAGAATGCTACTATTGCGAGAAAATGTCATATGTGAGATATAATGCTACTATTGCTACAAATCACATTCAACTAATGCAATCATTACTAAAGAGCCGCCATATGCTAAGGGTGGTGGTGATCTTATTGAAGAAAGGGCCTTCTATTAATTTTAAGAAGTTTGCACTTTGAAGATGGGGGGGGATTATGTGTAGATACAACTCAGCAGGGATGGTTGCCTAGTTAGTTTGGAAGTTTGTTGATCTAGGGATTTAATTCAGAGACATGCACATAGATTGTTGTCTAGTGATTTAATTAGGAAGATTCGTAATTCAGGAGTTCGCGGAGGTGGAATTAGAGAACACGAGAATTCAACTTGGGAGCTACACCTTTATGAGGGTATGAGTTAGCTTGATGGAGCGCTACTTGACTAAAGAATTGCTTTCAAAGAAGAAGCTTTGAAGAATGTTTTTGGTTCTAATGCTTTAGTTTTTCATTTAATGTGTTTTATGTTTAGTTAGTATGTTTTGCTTTCAGAATTGTAAGCCTTAAGAGGGGATGTTAGAATATAAGGTTTAGTGTGTATTAAAGTCACTTTGACTTTAGATTGGTCTAATATTCACTTTATGTGAAAAGTAGTATATTCCACAATCATACTAGTATATAAGGAGGTGAACTCCATTGTAATATGTGCACTAATTACTCATAATACAATCGTGTGTTATTTTGTGTATAACTCATGTGATTAGGGTTTCTAGGTTTTTGTAACAAGGAGTGGGATGGTGACCTTTGTGGCGGATGAGGTTTTGTGGTCAATGGTTCAAAGAAGTTGGCTTGGTATTAGTGCAAGGATGCTCTCAGATTTTGACGCCAACTTGAGATAGAAGTAGCTAGACTATGGGGGGTTGGTTTACCTAGACTAATTATAGACAAGGACATGATAGAGTTCAATGGAGACTAGATTGTTTTTATTGTCCTTGGAGGAGATAGCCTTCTTAGGAAAGCTTCATCTAGTGGATGTTCTAATGGATGTGATTGGTTGGGATAATCTTTTGATTCTAACTATTATTTCATTGTGTCAGTTAGCTGATGCACCTCTGTCTTAGTTTTCAAAGTGAATGGGTCTCATTTAGAGCTAACGGATTTCCAAGCCCTTTTAGCAATGTTTGGAAACTCCCCTTTTGTATTGGGCACATAGGGGTGGATCCATTAGCTGGATGTTTTTGTGTGTCGTACGGTTAAGTTCATGGGAGGATGGGACAAGATGATGGCTTGTAAGTGAGGGAGGAGTTATGGGTTGTTTGATAGAGATTGGAGAAGGTTCACTTTCCAGGAGGATGCTGCGAAATTGGAGATGAGAGTGAGGTGAGGTGAGGACTGTGTAGCCAAGGGTGTTAGGGTTCATTTTTGTCTTTAATGGATTGAGGGGGAAAATGAGGGGTCCAAGTTTTAATGAGTTCCTTAAGTAGAAAGCAGTCATAGTCAAGGTGCTTGGTCTTTGTAGGTGAGATGGTTCTCTAGCTTAAAATTTTACTGAAGTTCAAGGTAAGTTTAATGCTCACTGTCATTCCATTTTTTCTTTGTATGATCTTATATTTGGGGTGCTTGGTGCTCAAGATGCGTGTTGCAGGGTTTCCTCTCGCAAGGCATCTAGTGTTTATTGGGACAGGTTGGATCAAGACTTTTTTGTCGACGAGCCTTTTGTTGCCTTGAACTCTATGCATAATGGAAAGTACCAGATATATGGTTTGCTGTGTGAATTCTAAAAGTCCACATGGGACTCCATTGATGATGATTTTTATTGTTTGGCTTTGGAAGTCTTCGCTTTCGGTCACCTATTCAAATTTCTTATTAAGGTTTGGTTAAGCTCATTTCCAAGAATGCAATCAGAGATTCCATTGGGGTTTGGCAGCTTATCACCTTACTCACAACTGCTTACAAAGTCGTGGATAAGGCTTTGGCAATGAGGGTAGTATTAGTTGCTAGATATGTACTACTACAAAAGAAAATTGGCTTTGTGCCAAGGAGGTTCATTCTTGACACTGTGGTTTTTTCCTAGAAGGCAATGTTGTGGGCTTGGGAGTCTAGTGACTAGTCAACAATGCCGTATGTTGAAGATTGACTTCAACAAGGCATATGATCGGGTCGAATGGTCCCTCATCTAAGAGATGTTCTCTTGCTTGGATTTCAGTCCCCTCATCTCTGGCCATGGTGAACACTCTCTTCACCAATGTGTTGGTCTTTGCAATTTGTCAACAAATGTTTGTTGCCATGGACTCTTCTTCATCGGTCCACTCATCAAGGATGTCCGCTGGCTCCATATTTATATGTTTTGATTTCCTTGGAATATTTGTTGGAGGTAGCTCATATTGAGGGGAAGTTAGAGGTATCTTGCTTTTGGATGGTTTAGAAATGGTTAATGACCATTTTGTAGATGATTTCCTTCTCATTGTTAGGGTTGATCAGGAGTCGATTGATGGGGCTCTTGCTTGTTTGGACACTTTTTGTACTGCTTCAGGGGATTTGGTCAATGCTCATAAAATTGGTCATGGCTTATTGGGTTGAATTCCCCTCTTGTGTAGATTCTTGTCACGTGGTTTTATATTTGCTCGATGTTATAATTAGGTGTCTTGGTACCCATTTGGGGTTGGATCATTGTTGGAAGCCATGCGGGATTGGTGTCTCCAGAGGTTTTAGAGTAAGTTGCATGTGTGGTATCATAAGGACCTCTCCTTTGCAAGGAAGTTGATTATGGTTGGAGGCATTCTTCAAGCCTCTCATGTGTATTATGTCTCTTGTTGTATCCCTGTAGGACTATTCTGACAAAGTGCATCCAAGTGGGTGGTGCAGTGTTTAGAGGGCTCTATTCCTTGGCAGTGTTTTGTTCGACATCGATTGCAGTCAATGCATCATATTGGTAGAGTTCAAAGGGCATTTTGTTAAATTCTCAATACCAGATCTGATCTCTCTTTTTTAATAATATTTTATGCCCAGAGATAATTTACTGGTGTAGATTACTGGTAAAATTATTAAATAGAAATACACCGATATTTAACCAATAAAATGCAACAGGAAAAAACAGGAAATCAACCACATCGACCCAAGTATTTACCTAGGAAAACCCCAATGGGGAAAAAACTAGCGTTTGATTATTCTTTAGTCTTTCTAGGCTCATAGAGAAATTCAAAATTCTACAACAATGGAACTTGTAACTCAGTTCTTTGGAAAATCGGCCCACTTGGAGAAATTCAGCCCTTGGAGCAATTCAGACCTCTTGGACAAAATCGGTCCTTGGAGAAATCGTCCCACTGAGGAAATCGGCTAACTGAGTAGTCTACCCCCCTGCATCACCCTTGCGTCACCATGTACGATAGTTGTACGGATTCGTACAGATCACTGCTAGTTGTACGAATCGGCCCCTGGATCTACTGATTCGACCTCTCTCTCTCTATATCAATTAGCGTCTCTCTTCTCCACTGGATCTTCCTGCTGCAAAATCACTTCTCTTTCTCTTCAACCATTGAGTCTCTCACTCTTCTCTTGAGAAAATCACTCTCTCAAAATGATATTGTGTTGTTGTGTCTTTCTCCTCTCCTTGGGATTTCTTTTATAGCATGTCAATGACTAAAGTCCCAACCCTCAATCTCTAAAGTGATGGATGGCTAAGATTAAATCTTAAGCCTCACTTAAGATCAACAGTCACGACTTTATCTAAAGTTCACTTTAGAAAACCTTAGAAAACCTTAGTCATTAACCAACATTAATTAATAAAATTAATCAATGTGCTTTTCCCAAGTTAAACTCAAGAAAGAAACATAAAAGTCACTTGCTTTACTCAAGCAAGTACCTAGATAGGTAATTTGACAACTTCTGCATGCTTGACACCTAGCCTATGCAAAAGCACTTGTCCGGGCTATGATCGTCAACACATTTGATCTATACGACATTATTTCTACTCAGCCTCTCTTTATGTATCGAATTTTCTCATCTTCAGGAGCATTTGCTCAACTAGGAATGTTGTTGCAGGGTTGGTTTAGTGGCAATGGCAGGTCAGTTGAGGTGGTTGTGATGTTGCTTCTCGATTGATTTGGATTTGGAGGGAGCAAGCTGTTTGTATTGTGGAGGTGCCAAGCTTTCAAACACGCAAGATTAGATAGAAGGGTATCTTCTTTTGGCAGGTTTTGGGATCCTGGTGCTTGCTCTTGTAAGGGGTGGATGACTCATGTTGAGGAGTATATTTTTCTTACCACTAATTGTCTCTTGATCATGGACTTGCTAGCCCTCGTTCCATAGTTCAAGTTGTTCAAGATGAACATTGGTATGTTTATACCATTTGGAGGGACGTGGGTGAAGTTTTGGTCATTCGATTCTAAGCTTCTAGTAGTTTTGGACACATGTACCCACATTCTTGGTGTTCCCCCATTTTGGATTTTTTTAAAAATCAGGAACCCATCTTTTTATGGATGTTAAACCCGAAAATAAGCTCAACCCACCCTCACATGCTTAAGCAAAGAATAGTGTTTACTGATACCTTGCCAGCCCCATTCCAATAATCTGCCCAAAGGCTGCATCCAACATATTCAAACATATTCAATAGCGACATCTGATAAACCCTGTGTAGGGGAGGAGCATGCCCGCCTAGGTTTGAACTTGGGTCATTGTCATAATAACTTCTCTGAGTTGCTACTAGACCACGGCTTGTCGGACTTATAAAATTGAAGGACATGGAGATGGGATTTGATCCATTTATGTGTGCATGAGACCATGGGTCACGAGACCATTTAATATAATCTCTTTGGGTGCAACCACACGTACGACCACTACCTCAAGGTGACCCCATGTCTCTAGGAAAATCCCTGACAGGAATTGAACTTTGCCCAGTAGTGAACAACAACCCTTCTCACTATTGGATCCAACCCCTATCTAAAGCCTAATGACCCCGTTACATGTCTTAACCTTATTTATTAACATGACTATTAACTTTTGTCTAAAGTCCGTTTATTATCTAATGTTAACACCCACTAAACATAATGAAATGACCATTAGATTATGCTAACTCTATCATCTGCGTGCCACAGATCTCCACTTAATAAAAAACACTAGGAAAATGACACAAAAGACTGTTGACTTTGTACCTGCAATGCTTGGCCTAAATGTTCTATCGTCACATGTCTGGCTTTTATATGCTCGTCTCCAAAAATTTATAACTGGATTAATGATTTTGTCGCCCATAACTGTTTTCTTTATCCCTGCTGACTGGGAGACATGTCAGCAGAATACACATATTTGCTATGTATCCTAACTGTGACCAACTCTTCATGCATATCACTAAGTATTTTGGACTTCTTATTAAGGAATGGGATTGTATTTTGATTGAAGTAATACCTTTGTAAAAGATGAACCTTTACATCCGTTGTATTGGGACATCTTTTTTCCTTTAAAATTAATTAATTCTTCTTGTTGCCACCTGGTGGGAATATGGTTTTGTTAAATGTTGCTTGAAGTTTGACAATAATGCTTTCTTTAATCTTTTTGTAGAATATATATGACCATTCCTTAACCTTTACAGCATGAGGCAATTCAAATTCAGGCAATATCATCTCAGGCATACTGACAGCTCGCTTCAGATATCCTGTTATTTCTTTGTCTTGAAAAGTTTCAAATTCAGATAGGTGCTTCTGAAAAGCATTGTTATGAACATGAATCTTCCAGACTAAATTCTGTAAATGAAAAGTGAATTCCCTTCATCTTCAATATCTTTGAGAATATTTTCAAAGATTTGATTGAAGCAGTGGCAAAATAAACCTGCTCCAGGATTTCTTTTACCCAAGTAGGTGCAACCACATTTGTAGGTTTGACTACAATGGGTGAGACAAGGATAGTCTCATATATTTTATATCTAATGTCAGCACCCATTGCTCTTTATGTAGCATTTTATTTTGGGTACCTCGTCTTTTAGTTGATCTTTACTAATCTCCAGAGAATATCATGAAATTTTATGCTTTCATTGGGTCATTCTACTGGCAATGATTTCAGTTTGACTGAATCTAAAATCTGTTAGGTCCATCACTGGTATAAGCTTTGTAGCTTTTAGTGCAGCAGACATAACATCTTGATCTCTTCCAAAAGTGGTGCCGAATATGATTTAGAATAGTGCTGGACATAGACTGAAAAGTGCTTAGTTGTCATGTGCTGGAACACTATCATCTTTGCTCTGATTTTAATTGATTAGATCTGCTTAATCATGCTGAAAATAGATTATGATGCTTACCTCATGTTACAGCATGAACTAGCAGGTGTAGTTAAAGCCCCAAAGAACATGGCTAGCCCAACTGCAGCGTAGAGGTATTACCCACTATCACCTTGATAACCACCTCTCTGCAGTTCCGGTCGTCTCTCCAACTCGAGGAGGGCTTACCTAGATAGGATTGCTAGGGTATCCGTATAGCAATGGAGGCCACATGGTGATTGGTAGTATTGGTGATGGAACGGTTTTGAAATTTGAAGAGTCAAAACACCTAAAGGCTAAAACCCTAAACCCCATACTTGCTCAAGGTCTGATCCATCCTCGTGTCAAGATCTGCTCTCGAACTCTGGTCTATCAAGGTCTGCTCTCAAGGTTTTCATTCAATCTATCTTTATTTTTCAAGGTCTGCTGTCAAGGGCTGATCTATCCTTATGTGCTATGTTGTTGCTCACTTCACCCACTGTTATTTAGTCCTGCCATAGCCTTCAAGAAAACCACTTTATTCACTGCTAGTATGGGCATGTGGATGTGGCTCACAAAAACGTTGTTATGACCTATTTTATGTTCATGCTAAGATGATCTTCAAAATTATCAATATCAATCATGATTATAACTTATCAAATTATCAATTATGGTACATGAATGCCTAATAGTAATATGCATGAAAACTCTCTTTTTGGCAATACTTATAGTTCTACTCTCGTGTTTCATGAATAGTTTTGATTCTTCACTCCGTTTTTCTTAATTTATTATAAAAATGATTTTATATATTTTTGTACTTGTCATTTCCCGCTGTATCTAGATCCTGGCTTTTCAAAAATCGGGTGAATCCGTATCCATATTCTGGTAACATAGATCTTGGCACATAGTTTTCAAATTCCAACACTCCTATAATAGTGGTTAGGAGATGCAATGTCAGAAATTCTTGTGGCCTTATAGAGATTTATGACACCTTTGAAAATATGTTGGGTTGAGTGAGAGCTACCATTCATGTGAGAGATCCCATGGTACCATGTTGCAAGTAGCATATTTGACCCTTAACTCAATGTATGTGGGAGTCGGGACTCGATGAACACATCATTGCATATGGTACAAATGCACTTAATCCATGATGGTATGCAAAGAGCCCTGGTAGAGTGCTTCCTATTGATGATCTAGTGGTAAAGGAGGAGTTTCAAATTGTCATTTCAAAAATGTTCACTACATGCAATGGAAGCAAGATAAATTCAATGATAATTTCTTTAATTTGCGCAAATCACTATCTTGTTCAACAAAGCAGATGCAAGGAATGATTTAGCCTTTTAGGCCATATAGCCCATGAAAGCATCAATTGGGTGATAGAAGACGTGGGGGACTGGATCTCCATAATTTTGCAATTTTGCTATTCCTCTTCTATCTTAGAGTGTTAGTTTCTCTGTAGATGGGAGGAATTAGGTTGCTTATAACCAATGTCCCCCCAAGATTCCAGGACGCGGGAGCGTGGGAGCAGGGAAACGCACGTTGGGGACGTGTGGAGACCACCCCCAAATTTTAGCGAAATTCGGGGGGACGGGGGGGGCATCGGGGTCATAAAAATTTAAAAATTTATATATACAAATTATAAATGATAAATCCTAACAATGTAAACTAATTCTAACAAATTAGTAAATTACTAATACAATTCAAGTTTTCAACATTGAGCAATGTAAATCAGAAACTAATGTAATTCAACATTTAATTAAATCAGAAACTAATTGTGCAATTTAAATTAAATCTAACAAAACTAATGTAATTCAACATTTGTCATTTGAATCTTGATATTCATATTTGATATTTCAGTTATTCTAATTGAAAGATTCAATCAATGATATTGCTTGCAAATAGTAAATACGAAATACTAAATACTAAATAGTAAATACTAAGTCTGAAGTAGAGACTGAAACAGTGAAACATCAAGATTCAATAGTAAATCAAGTCTTAAGATTGCTCAAAGAGTCAAAGACTCGGTCATCACTGTGACTGATCAATATCTAGAGTCAAAAGTTCAAAACTAACAAGTAACTGAAACATAAAGGCTAAAAGTAGCTGAAGCCTGAAAGTAATCAACACAAAATGAACATCAAGGAGTCAACTCCAATGATTGGTCCTCTGCATCCATCTGCTGCATGAAAGCATCGGGACCATCAATGGGAATGTCATCATCTGATTCTGAGTCACTCTCATGAGTAACTAATGTAACACCAACCAAACCATGCTGCATCTCATTTGGTCCATCCTCCTCATCTATCTGCGCATCAGCCTCTGGATCCACATCCCATCGTACAACTGGTCCCATCCGATACTCTGGTGTCTTCCTGTGTGCAAGACGTAGGGCACTATGCACTGCAACTAGCTTCTCCGCTCTCCTAGAGGTAAGTCTATTCCTCTTGATGGAGTGGATGAAACTATAGGTGGACCAATTCCTCTCAGCTGCGGAGGAACTAGCAATCTGAGATAACAAGCGAGTAGCAAGATGTTTGATCTCTGGAGCATCATCCCCATGCATGTCCCACCAACCAATGGGGTCATCTTGGGCTAAGTCATTACGGTCTGCCCTGGCATCAGGCTTCTTGAAGGGACCTTTAAGACCTGCAAACTGAATCCACTGTCTACGAAGTGTTTGCCCCTCCTCTTCACTGTACATCTTTGTAATTGCAGCTCGAAAACCCCTCTTGATCTTTGGATCCTCAAAGGGAGAAATTCTACCAGGCCTAGAAATGTACCATTTTGGGTTTAGTGCATATGCTGCCATGTGCAAAGGTGTGTTCATTCGATCCCACCTACGCTGAATAATGGGTCGAATCTGGTCCGTGTAGAACTCTAAGGAGGGCTCTTTCTCACGAATGGCTGCCCTTACCTTATCCAACATGCTGTCAAAAGTCTCATCGATTTCTCCAAGACTAGGAGAATCAATGTCAGTGTAGCGAATGACCTCAACTATAGGGCGCAAGAATGAGACCAAATTACTGCAATCTAGCCACCAATCATTATCCAATATCTGAAGCCCGATCCTCTTCCCCCCCTCTGTCTTGGACTCTGTCCACCTGTTCCAATCTGGAGTCACAACCATGGCCTGCAATGCTGGTTGTATCTCCAACATCCTCTCCAGTAAGAGAAAATAACATCTAGTATTTGTGGGATTGAGGAATTCCTTCTTCAAGTGAGCCCTATACATGGCTAAGGAAGTGTGGTGGTTGTAGATAAACATCTGCACATCCCTTGCAGCTAATACCAAGGTGGATACCCAATCAATTTTTCCAATGTCTTTCAGTGCATTGTTGAAAGCATGCACACAACAAGGGGTCCAAAATATATGCCTATACTTGCTCTGAACTAGTAAGCCAGTTGATCTGCACACTGTTGCCGCATCTGTCACAACGTGCACACCATTCTCAAGCCCAACCTCCTCTATAGCATCTCGAAGAAGCTCAAATTAGAAAGCTGCATCTTTGCGCTTTCCAGAACAGTCACCAGCTCTAAGAAAGAATGGCCCATCTACGCATGTAAATGTGACGTTAATAAGTGGGCGTTTGGCAATGTCTGTCCACCCATCCATAACAATAGAGCAACCTGACCTCACCCATATCCCATAACAATAGAGCAACCTGACCTCACCCATATCTCTTTCATCTCTTCTTTCTGCATAGTAATATTGGACACCTGACTCTCTAAAATCATCGTCCTCACCTTATGCTCACCTGGGGGCATATATGAGGGTCTCGATGTTGCAATTGCATAGACCATCTCCTTATAATAAGGAGAACGAGTAACATGAAAGGAATGCCATTGGCAAAAAGGAATTTGCCAATGGCATCATCTGTATCATCACCGCTAAGCTTGCCATACATCCCTGTAATGGTTGGTCCTATAGAACAAGAACGAGCTTTCTTTTTTGATGAAGATGTCTCAATAGGAGATGGTGGAGGCATACAAGTGGATGAATTCAAATTGCCTTTCTTTTTGGAACTTACTTTTGCATTGTGATGTTCTTTTGATGTGACATTTTGGCTAGAGAATGTGCCCTTGGCATCTGCTGCCATCTGCAACCTCATAAGCTCAGTTCTTTGTAGCATGGTTAGCTTTGAACACATGGAAACCCCTTTGCCACCAATGCCCAAAAGGTGTTGTCTAACTCGACTATAACTCCCAACCCAAGGATGGCCACAAACATTGCATGCCCAATGACGTGATCCACCACTTTTCTTGTCTTTCTGGTTGGTTGAGGGAACGTTTACTTTGCTTGCATACAACAAAAGTGATTTCTTGGGATCAAATGTCCCCTTTGTATATTGAGCTAATGACCTATGTGGGGTGAGATTGGAATTGCCTTCTCCTTCACGTTGACTTAACCTGGTTGATGAGGGAGTTCCACTCCCACTTGCAATCTCTGTCCCAAGTCCAACACTTACAACCTCAGTCTCACTCCCATTGCTGTCACTACTGTTGCAATTGCTAGAGTTGCTCATATTGCTGGTTTATTCAATGAAAGTTGAAAACTTGAAACTGTTAGGTGTTGTATAATTGTATTTGATTTTGGGCAACCTGTTGCAAAACTTTTAAACTTCTATTGTTGTTTTTCTTAAAAAAAAAAAATTCTTGGTTAAACATAATCAAAACCTAAAATTTGTAATGAATATTTTCACAATTTAATTTTTAATAAAAAATTTAACATTTAAGCCCTAAGCAAACTGTTCCTTAAGCAAACTGTAATAAAAATAAATTTAAACAATTAAAATTAAAAAAAAAACCTACCTCAATCCTCAACAGCAGCCACGGGCCATCTCTCGGCACTTGCAGTCTTCAACCGCAGCTCTCAGCAATTGCAGTCTTCATACGCAGCCACGAGCCATCTCTCAACAGCAGCCATGGGTCATCTTAACCTGCGGGCTCTCCTCGAGTCCTCTGCACATAAACGCGGGCTTCCTGTTGCCAAAAACCATGGGCTCTCCTCTGCAAAACGTGGGCTCTCCTCGCAGGCTTCCTTTGCAAACAAGATGTGGGCATTCCTTGCGGGCTTCCTCTGCAAACAAGACGTGGGCTTCCTCTGCAAAAAAGACGTGGGCTTGCCAAAAACCACGGGTTCTCCTCTGCAAAACATGGGCTCTCCTCGCGGGCTTCCTCTGCAAACAAGACTGGGCTTCCAATGCTCAACACAGCCGCCAATCCAGTGGACTTCACAATCCACAATGCGGCGGGAATGTGAGCTCACGGTCGTCTTCAGCAGTCACGGGTCAACTAAACAAAAGGAATGAAATGTTTAGGTAAGCGTAGGTTTAGGTTTTATTTTTAAATTTTAGTTTAGTTTTATTTTATTTTTCTTTTTTCTTTTTTAAATTTCGTTTTTTTAAACCCTTTAGGAAAAATTGCAGGGGGGGGCATCTAGAAGCCCCCCACGTGAGGGAAGGAGCGCCCACGTGTCCCCCAAGTTCGGAGTGAGCTTCAGCAAGCAGGGGCGCGCTCCCCTATGCATTTCAATGAGTTTCGGTTTTTTGGGGACGCAAAGAAACATTTCGGAGGAAGCCCCCAGGGCGTGGGGAACGAGGGGGGCGAGCTCCCGACCTTGGGGGGCGAGTCCCCATAGAACACTGCTTATAACTTCATCCACTTTATCAAGAAGAACAAATTTAACTGTAGGAGTGCAGAGAAGCTTGTTGCAAGGCATAGTGTCCTACGTCTTTAACATAGGAAGACATTTGAATATTTGCATGGACCATGGGAAGTTGATCAAAAGGACACGGTGTGAAATGATAATAATGATATTGATAATGACATGTAGCAAGGATTGGCTCAGGGTACGTTGAGCCTCATTCAAGAGTGAGGATCTTGAGAGTGATATTGATGCTGGCATGGATGATATTAGCACATGCTAGTTGCATGCTCCATGTTACATTTAGGATTTTTTTCATTGTCCAATTAAAAGAGTTTACTATACATGTCCAGATTATGTAGATTGATGATGTATGGATGCATGAATTGGAATGTAGTCTTTCTCTAATGAATCGTGAGAAATACAATGATTCATTGAATAAATTCTTAGTTGCATGGGTTCGTGTACCCATCGGTAGGGTTCGTGTCCCGGCACCGGGTTCACGAACCCACGTCTCTGATTCGGGTGCAGGTTCTTGACTCAAGAACCTGAGACACCGGCTTGAAAAAACGGGTTCGTTTGTACCCTAATTTTTTAAGCAGTGAAATAAATAAAAGGAAGAGGGGAAAGGTTCTCTCCCCCCCAAACCTAAAATTATGACCCCCAAACTCTTCAAATGTCATAATTTGCCATTCAAACATCTCATAATCATTTCATTCAGCAGTGGCAGAGTTTGGTGAAAGGCTTTCCACGACGACAGTGTTTGGTGAAACTGTGAAGGGCTTTCCACGTTGAATACAGCGACAAGGTTACACTGTTACATCAAGGAGAATCATTGAATTAAATCACTGTTCAGTGTTTTCTGAATTTTGTATTTTCTATTTCATGTTTGGAAATGCCATTGGCCCATTAGGCAAATTTTTAATGTAGTATGACAATGGAATCATAATATAACTTCCACTTAATATCAAATTTTACGTTCCAATGTCAATGTTGAATGAATGATGAATCATTGAATTATGAAGAAATATGCGACATGTTTTCAACTTTTAATTGTATTGTTTTGTTACAACTACTTTTATATATATATATATATCACCCCGACGAACCCAAGTACCCTATTTCAAAAAGTGGCGTCCCCGCCCCCGCACCTGCACCCACACCCACGTTCCCTGGCAACTTAGAATAAATTATATAGTAACCCATTTGATGTTGTTACTTTCATAATTTCATCGTGTTTCTTAAAATTTAAATTATTTGCTATGCACAGTTTGTAATGAATAGGTAACCATTGATAAAAAGTTCTATTGTTTTTTCTATTTTCAAATTTCTATTGATATATTTTTTATATTTTGGGCGGTGTCCCCTATTTGGGGGGTATATTCCTGATGCACGCTGACTGATGCGACCTGAAATTTGGGGGATCTGTCTAGATATACTGAGCAAGTGTCCCCATGTACCTGCATCCCCATGCACTGGAAACTTAGTGGAACATTTCCTTCAATATGTTTGATACTAATCACTTTGCAGCTGATTCAGTTCTTCTCTATTCTTTGGAAGCACTATCTCCTCAAATTGCACTCCTATATAGCAGTGTTGGTTTGACCAAAATATCAAACATGAATTTCTTTTTATTCCTGAAATTTCTGATCAACATTTTGGGTGGTGTTCCCTATTCAGAGTATATTCCTGATGTGCCCTGACATGACCTGAAATTTGGGGGATCTCTCTAGATATACTGAGCAGGTGTACCCATATACCTGCATTCCCATGGACCGGAAACTTGGGGGAACATTGCTTCAAATCTGTTTGATAGTATGATACTAATCACTTTGCGACTGATTCAACTTTTCTATTCTTTGGAGGCACTATCTCCACAAATTGCACTCCGATATGGATGTGTTGGTTTGACCAAGAGATATTTCACACATGACTTTCTTTTTATTCTATTCTGAAATTTTTGATCTGCATTTTTTCAAGTCCAATTTAGGATTTGCAGGCTTCCAATATGAGTTTCTCCATTTGGTGGTTCCATTTTAAATTTCCACGAAAATCAATGGACATTCTCCATGCCATCTCTTTTATCTGGTACTGACATTTTGGTTCAAATAATGTTAAATTTTATTTGCACTTACTGGTGAAGCCAGATATTGTGGAGTGAATTTATAGAGGGTGCTTGTTAATATCATGATTATGATGAGCTATTAAGGTTATATCTACTTTGTAAACGATGAGAAATATTGGTAGGTTGGCTAAGTTTATCCTTTTACGCCTCTTAAAGCCCTTTAGCTTTGGCTTTCTCCCCTCCCTCTGTTTAAGCATTTCCTTCACTCACTCACTCTGTAAATGAGAACTGCCTGGAGGTAGTTGTTTCACTTCTTATAATAAGGAGCCCCATGGGAATCATTGCTTGACTTGCTTTAATTAGCCATTCGAGACTTGCGATCTCTAAGGAACTACTTCTGTTCAGTCTTAATCAGCTCTTCTTTCAAAGTTTCAAATGATGTTCTAGTTTGTATACCTCAACTAATCAACCCATAAGAATCATGGCTGCTGCAAAATCTGAGTTCAAATACCAAACAGAGGTTGGAAGCCTTGAAAATGTATGTTACATCAAGGCCCTGGTTTGGAGTGTCTCATGACTTAGAACATAATGTAGATGTTTATCAATTGTGTGTAATAATTCCTTGCTCATCAGAGTAATGAAGGCCGTCTGCAATATGAGAGATCTTTATTATGTCACGGGACCTGCAACAAATATATTATAGGGTTTCTTCTGTATGCTCTGTAGTAGCGTGTTTTTCCTTTTCTTTCTAATTGAAAAGTTACCTTATATTGGGTAGATTTAAGAGTATATTGCTTAATATTTAATTGTAAATTTTCTATGTTTTTTTTTAAGTTCAAAATTGAAGTTTCTGATGTTCTGTAGAGCTAAACTATTGGTCACTTTTTGTGGCACATTTCTTTCATAATTTGATCCTTTATATTTTCATTGATACTTATATATTTTCATTGAATATTTTGATTGTTTGTCTTCTTCTGTTCTGACTGTAGTTATGATCTTTTTTACTTAAATATGCAGCATACAATAATGCCTATTCATCATCTCGTGAGCTTTGCTCTCAATCTTGTCAGTCGAGCATTCGAATTCCAGGTAAACACTTTGTGCCATATTTCTCTAGATGAACATAGTTGTACTAATGCTGGTTTGCTTTCCCAAACTATGTTTTATAAAAACATCTCGCTTGATCATCAATTTTGATTTCAGCATTGCAAAGCTTCTTGACTTTGTGTTTTGTTGCATGCGTTTTGGGTGCATTTTACATGTGGCTTATCCTCTTGTTTATATAGGCCGATGGTTTTGCAAAAAATCTTGGTTATGGTGCTCCTCTCCGAGCTGGACTTATAAAGTTGCAGGTGAGAAAATATTTTGAATTTGAATAAAGATTCCTTTTACAATTTTCATTCCATAATGCAATGAAATTATGCCACAAATTTTGTAGGATTTGTCAACTGATTCTGAGAAATATGTGTAGGAGGAAAATTTATCGGCTATGAATACTGATCCCTGGTATTCAGCATATCATTACTCTCACCCTCCTCTAGTAGAGAGGCTTGCAGCACTTGACAGATCTGATAAAAAGGAGGAATAGGATGTGTTTGTGGGGTTTCAGGTGTATCCTTTTGATTCCTCAATATCTGCAAGCATGTGTTCCATATTTAGAGGCCTGAATGCCTTGTTGCAGCCGATTTTGACCAATAGCAGAAAGCTGCTCGATGACTAAAATGTTGCTTCAGTAGTAATGAGGGTATTCTATAGTTGGTTATTTCAGTGACACATGTTTAAAGTCAGTGGTGCATGCCTTTACATTTTCTGTAATAACAATGAATGTTTCAGTTTTGCATGATAATTATGTTGCATCTTCCTCTTTAGACACGTAAGCTGGATGAAGTTGAAAGTCCCGCTTATCTTTCCATGTTATTTGACAAATCATTGTAGTAATGTAGAATTTTGAAGGGTCAGGAGTTAGAAATTACAGTTGTCCAATTTTTAGCTCAAATCTAATTGAAGTATAGCAGGGCACCTTATTTAGAAAAGGGTAATTTGAACAGGATACTGAGAAATTGAAATTTGAAACATGCACGTGAACTTTATTTTAAATTTTAATACTACAAATACAGAAAATTTCAAGGTATGAAATTTTCCCAGTGAAACAATGTTTGTCATATATAGTTTTTCCTTAGGTCAGATCCCACTACATTTGTGCATCATTTGTATGAGTTCTGATTGATGAGATGAAGCAGTGGAGTTAATTTAACGTTAACTGTGCTTATTATTAACCAACAATTGGAAGTTAGCTAAAGTTATATCAAGGAAACCTGCATTGGCCATTTTTCTTCCTTGATGTTTGGAAGCTGCTTATCTCGGGTTCATCTTCAGGAGTATGATTCACTCATGAATACGTTAGTTAAGTTGTCATTTCTGAATCGTAAAAGAAACATAAAAGTTATATGAGGTTTTGTATTATTATTGCCAATGTGTGCCTTTTTAATACTTTATTTAACTTTTTCTCTATATTGTTGCTTTACTCTTGTCTTGTCTTTACTCTATAGGCAATGAAATTGACACCTATATGTCAATATATCAATGTTAAGGGGAGCATTTTATTGTACAATCTCTGTCCCATAATGCTTCAATTCTTCCCTCCGAGAAACACTGCCAGTGATGCATAGTGTTGCCATTGGTCTTGATTTACCCCATAACAATGGGGATGAATCATGCCTGTAGTATCCCACTCGACAACTGTGACAATTTGTCAATGTTGTTGAGTGACTATGGCCACGAAGAGTTACCATTCTCCATCATGAACTTGTGATTACGAGCTACACTGTTGTGGACTGTCGATACGAGTCATTTTCAAAGGGCAAAACATAGAACTGTGAGACAGATTTCATGGCAAAACGCTTAGGGAAAGAAGTATAAATACCTTGGGTACTTGTGAGAGAATTCCTTGGCACATTTGCACTATTTTTATTTCTTGCATAAATCAAATGTCAACTACATTTCAATCACTTGTATTGCCATTTTTTTTCATTTGTTTGTTTATCTCATCTCAATACAAGTGCAAAGCAACAATATAGAGAAAAAGAGAACATCCCATATTTTTGTATGGTAGAAGCATTTGTTTGTTTATCTCATCTCAATAAATTTTAGAAGCAGAAAGACAATATTGTTTAAAGGGTGAACTATTAATGTTAGTGTCATTCCTAAAAACTTGGGAAGTATAGTAGCGTGAACTAATGATCACGATGTGCATATTCATTGTTACTATTTTATCGTTCCACGTCTTAAACTTGTGACCATGAGCTATACTAAGGGCAAAACATAGAACTGAGACAGATTGCATAACAAAATGCTCAGGGAAAGAAGTATAAATACCTCGGGTACTTGTGAGAGAACACTCTGGCACATTTGCACTTGGTTTTTACTTATTGCAAAAATTGAATGTCAACTACATTTTAATCACTTATATTGCCACTTTTTGTCATTTTACTATGTGCATCGTTGACTACATATAATGTCAAACTATAAATCTTAGTAAAAGCATTTGTTTGTTTATAACATCTCAATCATTTTTAGAAGCAAAAAGACAATATTGTTTAAATGGCGAACTATTAATTTTAGTGGCATTTCTGAAAACTTGCGCATTGTTACTATTTGAAAATGCATGGCTATTTGTTATAATAATAATAATACAATTAGGATAATGAAAGGTCAAGGGAATTTAAGTTTATCATTATGAGGCTCGTTATAATCATGATCTTAGCATATATATATATATATATATTTGTCAATCGTAATAAAAGGGGATTATCTATTGCATTTGGTATTAGAGCCATTGAATGGTGCAACTCTAGTTTAATTTATTGCATTTGGTATTAGAGCCATTGAATGGTGCAACTCTAGTTTAATTTCACATAACCTCAGTTATTATTATGTACTATCATCAGTTGATGTTCTATACAAGACTACAATTTGATAAGCCATACAAGTAATCCTTACAATTGTCATCCACACGGAGTCTATACAAAAAGCTATGCAATAGATGTACAGTTATGCTACCATCGTTAATTTACATTGTGTGTTGTCTTGATGTACCACTGCTCGAATACTTGTCAGCCATATGTTGACATTGTACAATCAATAGCCAATATTTTGTATCGTACGAGTTTGTTGTAACATAGTGGTTGCACTACATACATTGGCAATGTTGCCACGTTTTTCACCCTATTGTATTTCACCAATTTTCAGTCTCAAAATTTCATACGATTGTCTTTTTTGTCATACATTGAACCAAACATCTAATTTCCCATCTATATGTTTGTACGAAACATCTAATTTCTACCGGACTTGTTAGTGTGGTTGTGTCCCTTATTAGGGAAAATCTTCACAATTTTTTCTTTTTATTTTTAGTTTGATTGTTTAGTCAACTAACTTGGTTCATACATGAGAAAATCCGTACAATGCACTTTGAAAGGCTTCTCTCTCTCTCTCTATATATATGTGTGTGAAATGCAACAATTAAAAATGGGTAATAATGATGAAGCATAAGTAGAGGGTTATCATTAGAGTCCAATAACACCTCACAAGTTATGGATATGATTGTGAGGTCTTAAAAATAGTCGAGGAAAAAAATTGACAAGCTTATCGAAGATTCCCAAAGATGATGGCTAGAGTTAATAAAGAAGGGAAATGTTAATCACAAATGTGATAAGAGATGGATCCCAAGATATTGATGTGACAACAAATCACTACACTATTTGAAAATACTGTACACAAAGTAGGAATTTCAAGATCGCCAAACAAAATTACGAGTGGGTACAAGTCAAAGCCTGACAAGGACAAGGAAACAAGGATGATTAATGAGCATAGATAAATAGTTGATCGACTAACTAGAAAACAAGATGAGTCAATGATAGAACCCAAAACTTAAGAAAATCTGCATAAAACTCCATACTCATCAACCACAATTCACGAAAGGTATCAGTAGAGAACAAGTTAATCCAATGGATTTAAAATTAAAATATCGACAATTGAAAATGAAGTACTGCAAATATATTAGCTTTCAATTTCATGCAACCAACAAGATATAAATGAAGATGCTTCAAATAGAAATGATTACTCCAAAAGTCAAATTACTGTTAGAAAATTAACTCGAGATGTCCTCCTTTGTGTTTTTGATGTTTTCTCATGGGGGGGTCTTAAGTTGTATTCCCTAGGCATGTTTATTAATGTAAAGAGTTTTTTTATATTAATGAAGTGAATTGTATTTTATGACTCAAAAGTCGCTTTAAGTTGTGAACCCTAAAAGTTCATTAAAGTGTGTATTTATTGTGTGCATTAATGGCGACCCTTAGTTAAAGTGAATCTCAACCATTGATTAGATGGTTGAGGTAGTTAGGGTTAGTTAGGGTGTTATGAAGTATAAAAAGTCTTAGGAAAAGAAAAAAACATCAAATCAATGAGTGAGTTCATTGAGAGAGAGAGAGAGAGATTTTGTAAGAGTTCAGGAGGAGATAAGTTAGCAGGTAGCAAGAGATAATGTAGTTTACTAGGGCACATAAATCGAGGCAACATAAAGTACAATACAATCAAGGCCATACATGAGGGTTGTACTTAGATCTGTACAACATTATTTACTCAGGTTTCAGATTGATTTTATGCACAGTGTTCATTGTCATTAATATCTGAAATTAATGAACATGTTTTTCAATGCATTCAGTATTAGTTTGAGCAATAATAAATCTGTTTTTTAGAGATCGTACTGTTGCAATTGTACATTAGTATGAACTTGAGTTTGTCTGATTTCTTGTGATAGTTTCAACAATGGGTAGTTTCAATAGTGGGTTTCTTAGATTGCCTTTGACAACATTTCTCTTCTATAAATCTTCTTAAATCTCTTAATAAATTTCTTTCCGGCTTTCCCCACATTGGGGTTTTGCCCTGGTAAAGCCCTACATCAAATTGTTCATATTTTCTTCAGTTTATCAGTGATTTCAGTGATTGGCTTTGTGTGTTTACTGTTCAAAGATAAATTGGCATTATATTGATCGATGAATGATCCGTTAACTCAAAGAAGAAATAAATTAATTATAAGTCAAAGTGTTTGATTAATTGCATAAATAAACAATTATTCATTTTTAATCAAACTTTTACATGGTATTAGAGCGAGAATTTTGAAAGTTTGCGATCAATTTGTTTTCTTATTGACACAATAGGGACAGTGTGAAAGAAGGGCTTGTCGGGGCTTGGACTTCTTGTTTTTAGCTTATTGAAGGGTTAATAGAAAATGACCAGTATTAGATATGAGGATAGGTTGGATAGGGTGTCCAACTATTTACAATGGAAAGTCAGAATTTCTGTTATTGTTAAAGAAAACAAAATCTTGAGATTTGTTAACACTGCAATGTAGGTATCCACTAATCCTATTTCCCTAGACAATCATGAGGTGCTTGAGGCTAGGGCACAGAGGATCATCATGGATGGGTTAAAAGACAACCTTATCCCACATCTAGCAAAGAAAAATATTGCTAAAGAAATGTGGGACACTCTTAAAATTTTGTATGAGGCCAAAAATGAAAATAGAAAAATGGCCCTTTGTGATAAGTTGCAGTGTAAAGATGACAAAATGAGGCAATGTAACTTCTTATCTGGGCAAGGTAGCACGGGTTAAAGATGAACTAGCAATGATAGGTGAAGTCATCCGTGATTTAGAATTAATACGGATAGCACTAAAAGGGTTTACTAAAGAGTGGTATGTCTTTGTTAAATGTGTAGTGGGACGAGAGTAACTGCCAAATTGGAATAGGCTATGAGATGATTTTACCCAGGAGGAGATCCGGGAGGGGTCTCACAATAAAATCTAAACAAGTAATGATACTAAAGAAAATGTATCCCTTGCAACTAAACCCAAAAGCAAGAAGGAGAAGGACTTGAGTAAAGTCCATTGCTTTGAATGTAACCTGCCTCAGTCGAAGTAGAAGAATACACAACACAATTTGAGTGGGAGTTCTCATTAGCCTCTTTTGACTCCAATGACTAGATTTGTTATCACTGTAATACAAGTACCCACTAATCCTATTTCCCTAGACAATCATGAGGTGCTTGAGGCTAGGGCACAAAGGATCATCATGGATGGGTTAAAAGACAACTTTATCCCACATTTAGCAAAGAAAAAGATTGCTAAAGAAATGTGGGACACTCTTAAAATTTTGTATGAGGCCAAGTGAGGGAAGTTGGAACAATACACTTCCAACTTGAGTTTGGTGAATTCCTAGAGTTGGATGGAGTTCTATCTGTTTCAGGGCTAAAAGTTAGTAGACTTTCAGTATCAGCTTTTGAAGATGTCGGATATGGAATATTTGTTAGGACTTGTATTCAGTGGGGACAGATTTAGTTACTACTACTATCCTGCTTGGAGACATGAGACATACTATACATACTGCGAGCTAAGGTGTGTATGTAGAGTCTGGCTGGTTGTCAGATTTAGAGACAAAGGATGAAGTGGAGACTGTAGTGAACCCAGGTGTTCAGTCTTTTTGCTTCAAGGAGAAAAGAATGATTTTCTAAATAGTATTGGTAGGAAACTTAGCTGGTATGAGGTGATTGAGCAAGCTCGGGATGGGAGAGTGGAGTCTCCTAGGAGCTCGAATTTCAGAGTTGTTTATAGGCACACATCTCCAAATCAGATTCCAGAACATGAGGGAGTTGTTGCTGGGAACAATGATCTAGGTGGAGGAGATGCAAGTGGTGCCGGAAGGACCTCCCTCGTTAAGAGGGAGTGATAGAAAATTCACTTAGGATGTCCTCCTTTGTGTTTTTGATGATTTGTCATGGGAGGACTTAAGTTGTATTCTCTAGGCATGTTTATTAATGTAAAGTGTTTTTTTTTATATTAATAAAGTGAGTTGTACTTTATAACTTAAAAGTCACTTTAAGTAGTAAACCTTAAAAGTTTATTTAATGTGTATTTAATAAATAAAATGTGTATTTATTGTGTGCATTAATGACAAGTCTCAAATAAAATGAATCTCGACCATTTATTAGATGGTTGAGGTAGTTAGGGTTAGTTAAGGTGTCATGAAGTATTAAAATAATCTTGGGAAAAGAAAAAAGACATCAAAAGAATGAGTGAGTTTATTGACAAGTCGCCAACTCTACAAGCAAAAGTCGCCCTCACTCTCAATCCTCTCTCTTTGAGAAAACCGCAGAGTAAACTTTCGAAAACCGCAGAGTAAACTTTCCTAATTACGTCTAACCTTCTGATAATAACTCATTGATCAATTAGGGTTTATGAAACCCTAATACAAGTGCATGCAAAAATCATGCTTTTTAATTTAAAATTGTGCATGCAAAAAGTTGCATGCATGGGGCAAATCACCCTGAAAGGTCTGCATGCATTCACAGTTGGATTCATGCCATTAGGTAGAGGCCCTCTCACCCTCTACACCATCATGATGTTTATATTGCAAATGTACCTCCATGCTAGGTATTTAATCATGGAGGACATCCCGAGATACCACTATCTCTAACAAAATTTGGTATTCCTTTATTTGAAGGTTATATTGATGTTGATGCCCTAGATAAATGGTTGAGTTTGCTAGAAGGGTATTTCTCTATCCACAATTTCTCTAACAGGGAAAATATCACCTTTGCGCCCCTTGAGGTTGTCCCCCATGTCAAAAATTGGTGGGAAACATATTGTGAGCAAACGTTAATAGAGGAGTATGTAATGTTTGAGGCCAATCTTACTTGGGCCTCTTTTATAGATGTTAAAGAACAATATTACCACGCGGGAAACTATCTAGACCCTCACATGAGATGGACCACACTACGTCACTACAAGGAAAAGACCCTATAGAGGAGGTTTTTAGTGTTACAAGATTGGTCGAAATTGTCAAAAATATTTCCGCTACAACCTCCATTACAAGTAGTTGATGTTTTAGTGGAGGTTGTTACAAAAATTTGTTATAACTAAATAAATTGTTGCGGCTGGAGCTTTTAGAAAAGGTTTCAAAATCGGTGTGTTTTATATACAAACTGTTGAGATATTGTAACTTCAAAGAATATTATATTTGTACTTTATTATTCCGGAGATAATTCATTCCTCCGTGAAGATCTTATTGTATATCCGGAGATGTTTATTGCTCCGTCGGAATGTGATAACTTGGGTTGTTAGACTTCCCTAGTGGGGGTCGGCCCTGTATGTGTTATGTGGGTCAAAGGGTTATTAGACCACCCTAGAGGGGTCGGCCCAGTCAGTTGTAATGGGGTATTTAACCCAATGGTTAAATACGAGCCTACATGATTTGTGTAAAAGACAAGTC
This sequence comes from Larix kaempferi, assembly GCA_027924585.1. NCBI lineage: Eukaryota > Viridiplantae > Streptophyta > Pinopsida > Pinales > Pinaceae > Larix > Larix kaempferi. The sequence goes on from BSBM01000769.1 coordinate 19,479,359, forward strand.
GGAGTAGTGTATAAATAGAGGAGGTGTATTCCTCATTTAACACACACACTCACTCACTTGAGAGTGGCGCACTTATGAGAGAGAGGTCTGCTATGGAGAAGGAGGAGCTTATGCTCAGGGTTACATCTTTTGTATTTGCTGGTCATCTATATTGAGGAAGCTTTGCTGGGTTTTCTACCCCATGAGGGTTTCCCAGGATAAATCTGTGTCTCTTGTGTTTATGCTGTGCTTGTTGTTTCTTCAGTGATCCTGTATATGTTATTATTGTGAAATGGAATGTAATGCTGCTATTTTCTGTCTTAGCATATTAAATATTAACATGGTATAAGAGCTAACCTGAAGGAAGGCAATGTATGGCACTTACGACACTTGCTTCACTTGCGACAATTTGAAGGTTTGGGTTTTACATAGCAAAAACCAGTCATCGTGGAACTTTCGCTATAAATCCATTTATGTGAAGGTTCAGGATCTGAAAAGTTTACAGGTCGTAGATAACATCCCCAGGTACCTTGTGTCCAAAGGGCACCCTTAGATTCGTTGTACTTTGTGAGTTATGATCAGTACAAGTTAGTGTTTCTGCCTCTTCCAGATCTTAGTCAAAATCAGGTGACCTAGGAAAAAAGGTCATAACTTGGGCTAGGAAGCTCCAAATGCAATTTCGTAAAAAGTGACAGGTAGTACACAGACTGTACTATCTCAAGAAACTTTTTCAGAGGCCGAAGTTGAACCAGTGACACGTGGCACGCCGTACAAGTTCGCTCTCCTGTTTTATCCCATAAACAGGTCACGTTGCGACACTTGGCATAACTCTCTCTCAGAAAATCCAATTGAGGTCAGACCTGTCAGGATGGAAAGATGACAGGTCAGGCTACCACAAAAAAAGTTTTCAGACCCTGTGGAGCGAAAATTTCGGAGTTACAGCAGAAACAATCAGGTACATATTTCTGTCAAAAAAGAATTATTTTTGGAGCACCTTCATTCATGGCTTCCGGAATTTAGGGTTTCGGAGAAAGTTAGAATTTTTGGAATCAGAATCCACGGCTGAATGCTACTCAGGAAAATCAAAATTTAGAGACCAAGATCGAATTTTTTGGTTGGGTAGAAGACCGGGCTTGATCAAATCCCAGTTCGGGATTTTGATCGGAAAGATGGAAAATTAGGGCTTCAGCAAAAGTTGGAATTTTTGAAGTCTGTAACCACGGCTTGAAGCCCCTCAGAAAAATAAGAGTTTAGAGCCTTGGATTGAACCTTTTGATTGGACAGAAGGGTGGGCTTCATCAAACCCTAGTTCGGGTTCCTGTCCAGAAGATCAGAAGTGTGAAAGTCAAAGATTGAATTTTTAGGGTTTCTCTAGCAAACCCTAATCAAGCTCCAGATCAAGTTTCAGGGGGAGTTGAGGCTAAGGCCTTACATAAGAAGACTACAAGAAGTCTCGACAGGTATGAGTTAAGGAGGTTCAGGTATGTCTTGAAATCTGATTCTTGATTAAGTACATAATGTGTTTGTCTTCATATTATTTATTAGTACAATCTTGATTAATGTTAGAATTGTCTTATCACCCTAGTAAACAGTATGAATGCATGTGAATGATCGAAGACATTCATTGATTAGGGCTATATGATTGTACTAATGCATTATGGTGTTGTATGAGGTTGATGTTGTCTTCTAATAAGATACAGGTACATCACAAAAGACAAATCAAGTTCCATGACCATGACAACATGAAGACAAAGACTCATCCATAATCTTTGTTCTACTTACGAGGTATGTATGACTTTGTTATATTATGCTTAACCTATGAGACATGCAGGTTCTAGCTCAGGATCTCTAAATCAATGAAGAGATTGTTTAGGTATGTTGTACATAACTAAGCAGGTATACTAATCCAGGTATGTTTTCCTATGTCAAGTTAGAATCTTACCTTGTGTTAGGATCCCTCAGATAAGTATACTTGGTATGATTGGTTATGCTTATTCATAAAGTTAGTAATCAAGGTTTTATGCATATTATGTCTCTTATCTTGATGATTTAATTAATTAGAAGAGTACTATGATCAAACAAGAATATGCATGAGTAAAAGAAGACTTCCTTGAAACCCTGAATACTAATGATCATGACTATACATATTCAAATATTATTTAGAATTATAATGTTTTGATAATATTTATAATATACTAATGAATGTATGTTTGTGTATGAGATCATGAGGATGATACTAGTGCACACTTGAGCATGCACAGTGGTACAGAATGAATAGAAGTTCAAAAGACATATAGAAGATCAAGCGGGAGGCAACCACACAAACATAAAAGATAAGTATTTGAGTTGTTATTTGAAATAGTAAATGATATTGCTTGTATGCATATTTGTATTCCTAGAATATACCATGCGGAGTGTAAACATTCATAGAGCATTGAACAATATACTACTAATATGCATATGATTGGTAAGTTGGACAAACATTCCATTATTGCTTGTCTAGAATGAAACCTCTTTGCTGACATGCTGAGAGCTGTGCACACTCTCGATAGTATGTTCTAGTAGAGATGGAAGGCATCTAGATAGCCACTGTATGCATACAGGATATGGAAAAGTGTTGTGCCAAAGTATTGGTCAAGATAGTTGCATAACTATGTAAATGATATCTGTATACATAATAGGTTATCATGTCAACATGATTTCATGATTATGAAGTATTACTAATCATGTACTTAATTTTGATTTGTAGGAAAGATCATGAAGAATGATGGACACTGAACAAGTGATGGATGTTCAACAAGAATATTTACAAATCAAACAAAATATAGAAGGCTCATGGCTAGAAGATTCTCTTAGAAAGAGGAAGAGAATCATGACAAGATGTTTGCTCCAAGTGGATAGATAAGATCGTTCTCTTAATGGTATAATTAAAAAAGAAGTGTGAATCAGGTTCTGTATGGGTACCCAGGATCGATAATCAATTGATGAGCTTAATGATCACCATGGGTGATGTGGATCTCAACCTTTGCTACAAGGTTGAATATGGCTTCTATACACATATGACATGGATGCAAGAAGGAACTCACCACAGAGTTCGAATGATTTTGAGGCTCATATCAATAGACCCATCTGACGAGAGATGGCTCAGATAGATATGCAGAAGATCACTCAATGCAGAGTGTGAATGATGGACAATTGACAGCTTCTTAACAAAGCTTGGGCTTTACCAGAAGTAAAGTTGATCCTAACCTTTACCTTAAGGTTGTGGATCATACCATTATTGTATGATGATGATCTCTTTCTGACAAGGAATGAGAAACAGATCATGAAAAAAAGAAAAAGAAGAAGATGGCTGCAGAAATGAAAAATGAAATATCTCAGATTGATGCATTACTTCCAAGGTCTGGAAGTATGGCAAGGCTCAGAAGGAATCTTTCTCAATCAGGGAAAGTATGCTGAGAAATATTAAAAGGACTTGATATGTTGGAATGACCACTCTCATGGATTCCAACTTGAATCTGTTAATGAATGACTCATCAGAGTTAGTGTATATAACTCTGTACAGACATATTATTGGGTCGTTGATGTATCTGATGAATACTAGGCCAGATATATACCTTGCTGAGAACACCTTGAGTCAGTATCTAGTGGAAACTAGATATGTTCACCTGATAGTTGCAAAAGCATGTGATGAGGCATCTAAAGGATATGATAGACTTTGATCTATGCTATCTCGGAGATCATGACTTCAGATGACTACACAGATGTTGATTGGGAAAAAAGTGTATCAGACAGGAAGAACACATCGAGAGGATGTTATTGTCTGGGATCAGCCATGATCTCGTGGTATAGCAGGAAGCAGTCTAGTGTGGCTCTCAGCACAACTGAAGCAGAATACATAGTTGCTTGCTTTGCTAGTTGTGAAGCAGTATGGCTTCTTGATTGTTTGACTTAGAGATAGACCCAACTATGATCCTATGTGACAAACAGAGTTGTATCAAGATGGCAGAGAATCCAGTGTTCCATGATATGGCGCAGAAAGGAACTATAAAGTTTGAATTTGTAACAAGTTGCTGATGTACTAACCAAACCTCTACCTCAAGTGAACAAGTTACCGATGTACTAACCAAACCTCTACCTCAAGAAAAAGTTTGAGTATTTTCTGAGACAAGCTTGGTAGGACCCTCCTCGAGAGGGGGAGTGATGTGGTCACTTATGACGAGATTGCCTACATCGACAGTGAGGTCGATGATGTGGATACCTATATTGGTGATGCCGACAGAGAGGTTGGTGGATGGTCCTTAGATAGGGTCTAAGTTGACAAAGGGATTGCATCATCCTTGAACACATGTTCTAAAAGGAGTCGTAGACTGGGTCTCCAATAATGAAGTCCTGAATGAACAGGTGGGGGATTGTATCGTCCCCGGACTCTGGTCCCAGAATTGAGCCGTAGACTGGGTCTCCGATAATGAAGTCCTGAATGAACAGGTAGGGTATTGTATCTTCCCCGGACTTCGGTCCCAGAATTGAGCCGTAGACTGGGTCTCCGATAATGAAGTCCTGAATGAACAGGTAGGGGATTGTATCTTCCTCGGACTTAGGTCCCAGAATTGATCCGTAGACTGATGTCTCTGAGAATTGAAGATAGGACTGCATCATCCCTGGACCTCGGTTCAAAATGTACATGAGGACTGCATCGTCCATGAACTGGATTCAAAATGTACGTGAGAGGACTGCATCGTCCATGAATTGGGTTCAAAATGTACGTGATGGGATTGCATCATCCCTAGACATGAGACTTGTCTTAAAGGTACGTGTGAGGACTGCATCGTCCATGAACTGGGTTCAAAATGTACGTGTTGGGATTGCATCATCCCTAGACATGAGACTTGTCTTAAAGGTACGTGTGAGGACTGCATCATCCATGAACTGGGTTCAAAATGTACGTGATGGGATTGCATCATCCCTAGACATAAGACTTGTCTTAAAGGTACGTGTGAGGACTGCATCGTCCATGAACTGGGTTCAAAATGTACGTGTTGGGATTGCATCATCCCTAGACATGAGACTTGTCTTAAAGGTACGTGTGAGGACTGCATCGTCCATGAACTGGGTTCAAAATGTACGTGATGGGATTGCATCTTCCCTATACATGAGACTTGTCTTAAAGTGATAAGGATTGATCATCCTGGAACTTGATCTGGGTTGTATCATCCATGGACCTATGTCCTAAAGAGAGCGGGATTGATCATCCTATAATATGATCGTGTGTGTTGCAGGGTATGCTGCTATTATCACTGATGAGGATACTTGTATTGATGATATGTATTGATGAGGATACTTGTATGTATACTTGTATTGATGATGTGTATACTTGTATTAGTGTGGATACTAATACTGATGATCTAGATGCTATAGATCAAGATGGTCCAGATGCTGTAGATCGAGAAGATCCAGATGCTGTAGATCGAGATGATTTAGATGTTGTAGATCGTGATGATCCAGATGCTGTAGATCAAGATGTTCCAGATGCTGTAGATCGTGATGATCCAGATGCTGTAGATCGAGATGATCCAGATGATGTAGATCGTGATGATCCAGATGCTGTAGATCGTGATGATCCAGATGCTGTAGATCGTGATGATCCATATGTTGAAGATCGAGATGATCCAGATGCTGTAGATCAAGATGATCTAGATGCTATAGATCGAGATGATCCAGATGCTGTAGATCGAGATGATCCAGATGCTGTAGATCGTGATGATCCAGATGCTGTAGATCGTGATGTTCCAGATGCTGTAGATCGAGATGATCCAGATGTTGTAGATCGTGATGATCCAGATGCTGTAGATCGTGATGATCCAGATGCTGTAGATCGAGATGATCCCGATGCTGATGATCGTATGATGACGATGCTGATGATCGTGAGGATCCAGATGTTGATGTTGTTGTAGCTATTCGAGTGCTGCAGAAGATAAAGACTCAGTACTGAAGATGTTGATGTTCCAGTATTAAAGATGTTCCAGTAACTGCTTGAGTTACTGATGATGTTGAGAAAGCTTCCAATGATTTATAGATGTATCATGTATGATGTTGATGACTCCTTGCTCGTGTAGATGCTGTTATAATATCCTTCTCGTTAAGGAGAGTGTTGAGATATTGTAACTTCAAAGAATATTATATTTGTACTTTATTATTCCGGAGGTGATTCATTCCTCCGTGAAGATCTTATTGTATATCCGGAGATGTTTATTCCTCCGTCGGAATGTGGTAACTTGGGTTATTAGACTTCCCTAGTGGGGGTCGGCCCTGTATGTGTTATGTGGGTCAAAGGGTTATTAGACCACCCTAGAGGGGTCGGCCCAGTCAGTTGTAATGGGGTATTTAACCCAATGGTTAAATACGAGCCTACATGATTTGTGTAAAAGACAAGTCGGAGTAGTGTATAAATAGAGGAGGTGTATTACTCATTTAACACACACTCACTCACTTGAGAGTGGCGCACTTATGAGAGAGAGGTCTACTATGGAGAAGGAGGAGCTTATGCTCAGGGTTACATCTTTTGTATTTGTTGGTCATCTATATTGAGGAAGCTTTGCTGGGTTTTCTACCCCATGAGGGTTTCCCAGGATAAATCTGTGTCTCTTGTGTTTATGTTGTGCTTGTTGTTTCTTCAGTGATCCTGTATATTGTATTATTGTGAAATGGAATGTAATGCTGCTATTTTCTGTCTTAGCATATTAAATATTAACACAAACGCACCTGTGCATTACAAATAAATCAACATTGGTGGTTAATAAACAAATATAGCACCGGTGCATAACAATATATTAAGCATCGGTGCTTTATAGATTACATGCACCGATGCTATAAAACTAAAAATTGCACTGATGCTTTAAAAACATTACAAGCACCAGTTCGTTATATAAATAAAAGCACCAAAGCTTTACAATATTATAAGCACCGGTGCTTTATAAAAATATTGTACGAGTGCTTTTTATAGTTATGAAATCCTCGGTGCAGAACTAGGTAAATAACGCACTAGATTGTTGCCCTCAAACGTGGTAATAATAGCACATCGGTGTTTCTTATTTATGATAGCACACTGGTGAGCCCTATACAACATAGGAGTGGATGTCGATAACAAAAAAGCACCCTTGTGAGTCTTCGAGGCATTTTTCTCATAGAAGCACTAGTGCTACACATTAATGACAATGCATTTTTTTAATTCATTATTTATTAGAAATTGACATATTTCTTATAATAGTATTCATATAAATTGAATTTTGATTATTGCATTTGGATATGATGTTTGGATTAATTTATTATATCATTAGCTTTCATACATGTTCATTATACTATTTAATCAGCGATGTAACATATTACAATAACATTGGATAATGCAATAGAATAAAAAACTTATTTTATTATATATGAATAAGAAGCTCTTTGTCATATGAAGTCGGACAACATATAAGTCCACAATAATCAAAATGTCAATATGTAATTGTTACACTTATTGGTAACCCGTTGTTTTTCAATTGGGACACTATGTCCAATGCATTATAGGAAATGTCTGATTTCCATAGACAATTATTTCAAAAGACACAACAACTTGCATTAACATCCAATTATATTGATCATCATTCTTGGTTGGAACTGTTGTCAGTGCTCGAGCTACTTGCATGACTTGGGTTATTGGGCCAAATGTTTTGTTGATTGCCTCGATTATGTTCCTCATATTCAGCTTCCATCTGAAGGCATAAAAACAAAGTTTAATGAGTGTATCTACATTGCTAGACATAATGCAAAGTAAAATAGATAATATACATGATCATTATTTAAATTTAAAAATGTACCAAGGCAAGAATTATGTCATGAACTATACACATTATTTCAAAACCAAATCTAATACATTCTTTCAACAACTGTTCTGTTAGCTCCACTTCATACTTCATTTCCTGCAAGTTTTATACCCCATCACAAATTCACATATCTAATATAAGAGATTTTTGTTGTTCCACTAATTAAAAAATGAGAGAAGTAAAACATTATAGATACTTACAAAGTCCACAATTAATTTTTGATACGCCAACATATACTCACAACCCATACTTAACCCAATTTCAATCAAATCTTCCGATGGCTCTTCTTTGTATGTTAACACATGTTTGAAGACATGCAAGGATGGTAAGTATAAAATAAAATAAAATATAAAGATTAAACAAATATGAAATCTTGAGTTGCTATAACGAAATCACAACTACTTACAAACTTTGCTATCACCCATTTTTTTCCTTGTTGTCTTGTCTTATGTGTAATGGTTTCCATTTTGTTTTCTTTTATGCAATAAAACAATTGAAAACTATTATTTAATGTTGAATTATTTATTTATATGTACATATGAGCTAAGGAACAATTCATCATCATTTACATCTTTCATAATTTTTATTTTCTTAGGACGACATTTTGTTCCCTTGTTGTCAGTCCCTATAGAACATTAAACATATGTGAAATAGATTGTTTTAAACATGTTATTAAATATTCTTAAATATATTATTACTAAATATTCAATAAAATAACTCATATTGAATAGTACTTTTTGTTTCACCCGATTCATTAGTATGCAATTTTTTCATCAAGGTTTTACGCTCTTCTGCACTTAGATTGCAAAGAATCTTATTGAGCTTCCTCATTTTTTGGCTCTGTGTGACACACATTAACCATTACATATTAGTTAAACTTACATATAATTCAAACATATTGATGTCATATAGAAATTACAAAGAACTTGCCTTCTTCACTTTTGTGGATGTGTTGCCATTCTGCCGATTGGAATTATTGTTACTTGGACACTTGTTGCACATTTTTATCAATATACATTCTGTATTATTCATGCAAAAAGTTATTAAATATAGTTTACATATAAATTGCATAATTTTCAAATAATTTATTATGCATCGGTGTGTCATAGACAATAGTGCATCGACAACGAAGATTTTTAGTTATGTTGTTAAGGAAATTAAGTTTGTATTGGATAATAAGTATTTTTTATTCTTAGAAAAAAATTAATTATTTTATGAAAAATTTAAAGCTTGTAATAATGAATACGGGATTAGGTACGGCCTAAACTAAGAAAAAATGAAACTAAAAGTCTATGCTACGACATAAATTAAACAGTATGTTACGACATTTTTCGGTGTGATATGTTGATTTAAAATGCACCAATGCGTCTTCGTTTAATTAATGCAACGGTTTTTGTGCAATTTAAAAAAAAATTGCACATAACTGGTGCACTTATAAAGTAAGTGCACAAATGCTTTATATTGAAACATGACACACCGGAAATGCCGAAAGCATTTTTTAGAAAAAAAGAACCGACAGGGCGGAGGAGATTTGGGATCCAATCATGCAATAAGTGGTCTCCTTGTATCATATGCCAAACAACTTTTTTTTTGCTAGAATCTCCCTAACTTGCGGGAGTGGCATTTGGTCTAAGAAACCATGACCCAGGGGCATCTAAACCGTTAAAATCACTCGGGGATCACACCTGGCCTAGGCCACACCAACCCTCAACTAGTTGGATTTTGGGTGTCTCCTCCCAGCTAGCTCACCCCTAAGGGGAATTGAACCCTAGTCTCCCTGTTGACAAGACCAGCACCTTAACCGAACGAGCTAGCGAGAATTGACATATGTCAAATGGCTTATCTATAGAAGCACAAACACATTAAATCTAAATTTCTTAAAATGAAAATCCCTAATTAACAAGTGATAGATGGAGATAACCCTAAGGTGAAATTTTGTAGCCACTTAAAAAAAGGGAATACAAATAGTAAAAATTTAAATCTTGATAGGAACACAAACAAATAGTCAAAAATTTTATTATTGAGATCAATAGTAAAATCCTAAATTTTTTCTATGCAGATTTTTTAGTGTTACATAACACCTTTCAAATTCTGATCTTCTGAATAATTCAGTTGCTCCACAGTCCTCCCCGATAAGTCTGTATTGCAAAACTCTTCCCTTAAAATTTTGGCGAAATAGTGATTAGGTTTTAAGTTTTTAAAATGCTTTATGAAATTACTTTTTCAAAAGATAAATTCCCGCTCTTTTTTCAATTGTAAAAATAAAAAATCGGGCTTTTTTATTTTAATTTTCGGTTTTCCAGTGTGATTTGAGTTATAGAGCATTGTTCTGCTATATATCGTGCAGTGCACCGAATATACATAATACGAAAATAAATATCTAAAAAGGATTTATGTGTACTTTTTTTTATAATTTTTTGATTACAAGTGCACCATTAGTAAATGGAAGCACTGGTGCACTAACGTATATTACATGTACCGGATTTACAATATTGAAAAATGCATATAGAAATATCCACTAACAAATATAATGGAAGATTTAGTTAGCGGATATTTTAGCAAATGTTCATAATCGGTGGGGTTTGTTTTTTGTCGCCCTGGTGCTTCTTATCATTACAAAAGCACCGATGCATCTTAAGTTTAGAAGCACACCGCTATGCTAAAAAATTTAACTAAATTTATGTTTGAATAGAAAATGAAATGTTCATCTCAAAGTTTGATTTGATGTTTAGTTTGTATTTGTGTTCGGGTTGTAATAATACTCTGGTAATCAAATTCTTTGGTTGTGTCTAAAGATCTTGACGAGATCTCTTAAGGATTAGGTATGTTCTTCATGGGATCTCTCACATGAAATATGTCCTGAAAAATTAATTATTAGTGTAAGTTCACAAGTTTGTGTGTGTGTGTACACATGCACACACACACACATATATAATTTTTTCAAACAAAAAAAACATGATATTCATCAAAAAGAGAATCAAAGTTGCAGGGTTCTTACATAAATTTCTAATTAGACCTGAAAGTATAAACAACCAAAACTTATATGTCTTGTCATAAGTCTTACATAAACGTAACAAACAGACTATTTTTCATTATTTTCAACAGTCCGGTAATATACCTCCAAAATGATGCAACATATATGAAACCCATATTGATGAAAATTAGAAAATAACTATTGTCCCTTTGTTAACCATAATATCATCAACAATTTCCTCGAAATGCATCAGCACATATGTATTTCCAACTGCCTTCTTTGATACTCCATCTGCTACATAGATGAATTCTCGATAGATATGGGTGAAGGATATATGCCAAAAAAATGGAGCTCCAGCACTATGTTGGACCATTGATTAAGATGAAGAAATTGTAAATTTGATTGACCAGCAACCCAATCCATCACAACTTTTGAGTCTCCATCTATTTGTAAATTGAAAATGCCTCTTTTACGAGCAAACCAAAGTAACCCCCATAGGGCTAGAAGTTATGCCTTTGTATTGGTACCAAGACCAGCACCCATCCATAAATTAATGGAGCGATTGCTTTTTATCTTAAGAACCATGCCAACACCACAAACCCCATCATTCTATGGTCCATCAATATAACCAATGGAAATATTGTCATCAAAGTAAGGCCAAGTAAGTGACCTCATTGATTTGGAGCACTTCTCTTTATAGAACTCAAAGAGTAAACTTATAGCTCTTAAGCATACATAATAGACTGATGGTTTGATATACTCAAAACTAGATTTGTTTCTAGCCTTCCACACCTCCCAAAATGCAAACAATGGAATATCTTTAAATTTGACTTGCTTTGAAACTAGTTTTTCAAACAGTCCTGGAAAGTAGAAGCCTCCCATACATCCTGGAAATTTAGGATTATGCTCAACTCAAACCACACAGATTTATAAAGAGAGCAGTGAATGAAAATATGTGAAACACATTCATCATTTGACTTGCATAGAACACATATATAATTTATATGGACCAGTAAATCCTCTCTTATGAAGGTTATCCCAAGTTAGGAATTTTTTTTCTACGATGAGCCAAAGAAAGCATTTAAGTTTTATTTGGATATTCCATTTCATATATGTGTTTCCCACCATTTAGGAACAGACATCAATAAGTCTTCAGAAATTGCTTCATATGTTTTCTTAGCAGAGAGGATTCCATTTGCCCCTTTCCAATCCCAAACCAATACATCCTCCTTATCATTTAATCTAATACATGCTTTATTCAACACCAAAACAAAAGAATTCCGCCCCTTTGCAACAATATCAAACAATCCCAGGTCTCTAGCTAGTGACCAATATGGAAGAGAAAGATCGGGGTCAATAGACCTCGTTACCTATGCTAGAAACTGAATATTCAAATTTTGTAGTTCAGAAATCAACAAATCAAATAGTTTGTAATTTTCTTCAGCACCAATAAATGGATCAATGCCAATTGCAACTTGAGTATCATTCCCAATATTCCAACTAAGCCACTCACCCAATTTTGCGTAGGATCTGGATAAGCCCCTCCATATAATTGAAGCATTTGAAAAGGTCTTTTGTGGTTTTCTAATCCATTGAACCACTGAAAATTTCTTAAGATGATTTTCTTTTGATACTCTGCTCTGCAAGCCATCGCCAAAAAGAACTCTCCACGAGATTTTGAGACTCAAAGCAGAGCAGAACCAATCTAAATTATTTAGGCCCCAACCTCCTTGCTTTTTAGGTAGAGAAATACTATCCCAAGAAGTCAAATGGAACTTTGAAGAAGTATTATTACCTACTCATAGAAATTGGAACAATATTTTCCTGATACCATTGATGACAGACCTCGGGATCATGGCTAATGAAATCCAATATACAGGTATACTTTCCAACACAAATTTTACTAAAATAAGCCTTCCACCAAGGGACAACCACCTATAAGTCCAATTGCTGATTTTTTTCAAGTTTTTGAAGCAACCAATTCCAATCCTCCGTCCTATAGCAATTTGGTTTCAGGAAATAGCCTAGATATTTGAAACCATTCTCCAATGTAGTTATATGATAAGGGAAAAGTTGAGTAATTTGATCACAAAAACCTTGGTCAACAATATTATGAAGAAACATAGATTTATGAGCACTGGATGCCATACCAGGGGCTTCACAAAACAAATTTATGATAGATAAATATGATTGCCATTCAGCTGCAATTCCTTGCCCAAAAATTAAAACATCATCCACAAACAGTAGGTGGCTAATACAAAGAGAATTTGAAATTCTGACACCTTAAATCTTTTTTTCCTTCTTAGCTGCATCAATTATCCAAT